>CM060979.1:131292349-132542349 GCA_030765065.1 Deroplatys truncata | reverse complement strand
AGTCCGGTTATTTTATATCCACACCTCGTATAGCTAAAATATCTGAGCTGTTGCTAATAAATTAAATGTTTGAGGTATTTGTATAGTCCGTTAACAGTCTTCAAGGGATAGCTACACTACAGGAAATTATTCACAAGAGCGAGAAAAGTTTTTGATACCATTTTACTGGAACAGCCTTACTTTTCAAAAAAATGAGCTCATTTCATCGTACTTCAGAAAACTTTGCAATTTTTACTTGCTCTACTTCTTAACTATAAGTAAGTACAGGAAGTACTGCATTCTAACAAAAAATACATGCTTTGAGATCCCTGAACCCCCTCCCCCCTCCCACAAAAAGCATATTAGAAAAAAGGTTCAAGTGAGTGTGAAGAGCATAACTCAAAAAGAAATATTGCACAAATATTAAATTTGATATTTAAGTTTGTTCTCCAAGGATGTAACACAAAACGTTTCAAGAAAATTCCTCCACCCCAAACTACATGTTATATGGAAAATTGTTCCTTCTGTTTCATTTTCTAAAAAAATGGTTTCAATGATCTTGATTAAACTACCATTAGTTTAAGATATTTGCATGATAAATCAAAAGTCTATCTTGAATTTTCTGAAAATAGCCTGTGAAGACCCCTTCATTCTGAATGACTTCTGTAAATCAGTAAACCATACGAGATAAAATCTTATTACAGAAAAAAAAATTTAGATTTCGTTAAAACACGCAATTATCTCAACATTTTCTTGAGTTAACCATTCCAGAGATATTCTTTATTATTGGTTTTGAATTTTAAAATCATATCCTTTTTTTTTTCTCTCTCTTTGTCATGGAAGGAGTGAAATTTCAAAGTCGTCACATAGTGATCCGCTTTTTAAAAAATCTGACTATCACTTTAGCCTACAACAAAATGTGTAAACGTGCAACGAGAGTTTATCTCAATCAACAAGAACTAGAAGAAAAACAAGCTTTTGTAAGAATAGTTTGTAGAAGAGTGAGTAGAGAAAGTCACATGAAAGTAACACATCAGTTTTTTCATTTATAGAAACACTTTCCACATTTTGCAGCATTCAAAATATTGCAACAAATGATGATGCCAATTGCTGCCAAACAACTATTTTGTCACATACATGATCAGTGTAGTCCAACTTCTACGCGGCTCTCAGCTATCGACTCTCTCTCTGACTCAACTCAACCACAACTCCACGCCAGCAGTTCCTAACAACAAAGTGGGACGTTCTCTACGGAGTGGCTTCTCAAACCTGCTGCCAAGGAAATTTCTAGAAAGGTGGGGAACACACATAAAGTTTTGGCATTTGGGACATTATTCTAAAGGTGCCAGCAAAAGTGCCAACAAACCAGGCAGCTAGGTAAAGGTGCTGGCATGCTCTCACACTGATGCAACCGGCCAGCAACTTCACGCACATGGTCACAAAATAAAGACTGAAGCTTACAGAAAGAGTGGAAATCCCAGCTCCATGGTGTGCGCCTGGAGGGCCAGAGTTCAATTCTTGGTTGGGAGCGAGTTATCTATATAAGTTTTTTGCAAAGGTTTTCCTTTATTCTGAGTAGAAAATAGCCTAAGTTCTATGGACTCTAGGCTCATTTCTGTGTTCAGATATTTGCCAAATTCCTGAAATTATAACTCATAAAACTTCCCCTCAGAAAGCACAATAATTTTTTGATGACATGAAATTTAGAATGTAGAAAATGTATACTGCAGTAAATGTACAAAAATTGCATGTAAAATAAATGGGAATTCTGTTTTATAAGAATCCTTTAGGACCTAGTATCGCGGTACTGCTTCTTTCTGTCACATGCTGAAATTCTTCCTGGTACCTAACAATAAACATGTATTGAAGCAAAGAACACAATTCCTAGGCCATACACACATGTCTCCCCAATATTTTATGCTTTGTAACTTCACTATAGGGGGAGATAAAGTAGCCTCCTCCATGTGGTGTCCCCTGGGTAACGCTAAATAGGCTACAACACCGTGCAGAAGTTAGCCAATATAATGTACAAATATGTAATGTAATGTAATATTTATTTCATCATTATTACAATAATACAAATAAAATTTACAATTAAAACTTAAATCTAGTGCTCCAGTTTTCTAGCTCTCCCATATTTAGCCCCTAGGCTGTATATATGGGATAAAGCTACTATACCATCCCTCCACTTTCCAAACTATGCCCATTCTGCTATACCTTTCTTAAGCTCCTTATCCACTTATCCCTTGTGTTGCCTAAAAATGTTCCCATCATTTTAATTGTTTCTACTTTTGTGCTTCCCAACATTCTTAATGCTACTGCTTCTTTGTTTAGCTTGTCCCATTTTTTATTCCATATAACCTCTCTCCACCTTTTAACCTTATCACATTCTATTAGCCAATGAAAAGTACTACCCGATTCATCACACATAATACATCTCCCCGAACAATTATATCCATTCCTTTTTAAAAATATTACTCCTGTGCGCATCCACGCAAGACATATTCTACCAAATTGATTGCACATATCTACATACTTCTCCCTTCCCCAGTTTCTTTTAACTGATTTATACAGGATCAATGACCTTTTATCCTCAAAACTAGCCCATATCTCTTGTTTCTTGATATCTTCCACCCTCAATCTCACTTCTTTCCAAACCCCACTGTTATTATATTTATCTAATAGGAAAATATTCCTCATGCCAATTTCCTTTAGCACATTTCCCATTTCCCCAATCCAACACTCTTCTCCTAAGACAGCTTTTTGGAACTGTATACATTCTTTTAATATATTACTATCTTCTAAATTTAAACATCTATACCAATACTTCAAAATTCTTTCCACTATTATACCTTTTCTCCCTACCCTTCCTAGCTCTGCCAGTGCCACACCCCTTGGTGAACTCTTGGGTAAACCCAAAACTTCTTTACAAAACATTCTATGGACTATATCAATCTTAATCCTTCCCTTTGCCATCCCCCATATTTCTATTCCACATAACATTTTTGATTCCACTACAGCTTCATATAGCCTTTCCAACCAGTTCATTGTTAGCATGGGTGTTTTGCACAAGCAACCTCTAACAGCTTTCATAGCTAGCTTTCCTTTCAGTTGTGCATATTTAGATTGTGCTTCCCATTTCCCGTTGCTTGAGAATCTAATCCCCAAGTAATCAAATTCTTTTACCACCTCTATTTGCTCTCCATTTATATACCATATTTCCTCTCTTTTTAATTTTGATCCTTTCTTGAACACCATTATCTTGGACTTTTTTGTATTCACCTTTAGCCCCCATTCCACACAAAATTTTGCAATTTCATTGATAGCATGTTGCAACCCTATCACTGTTACTGCCCCAGCTACTAGATCATCTGCAAATAATAACCCTGGTATTTCCTTTTTCCCTACAACTGGACAGTGTTTATTACTTTTCATTATTCTATCTAAAATATCATCTATAAATAAATTAAATAATATTGGACTGAGTTTACAACCTTGCCTCAGACCTAAATTTTGCTGTATATAATCAGTAGTACTATTTTTTCCACATTTTACACAAAATTTAATTCTTTCATACAATTTTTGTATCCCCTCGATGAATGCAGTGCTGACTCCTTTGTTTCCTCAGTTTATATACCAAAGCCTCTCTGTTTAAGGTATCAAAAGCCTTCTCGAAGTCTGAAAAAAATATATATACCCTACCGCTTTTATTTCTTAAGTATTTGTTTACTATGGTTTGAATTATCATTATGTTATCTATTGTTCTTTTTCCTCTCCTAAAACCTGCTTGGTATTCTGATAGCTTATCTTCCCTCTCTGCCCACTCGTATAATCTTCTAACTAATATACCAGTGTATATTTTGCCTAATATAGATAATAAACTAATTCCTCTGTAGTTGCTTGGATTATTTGTATCTCCCTTTCCTTTATACAATGGTGCAATAATGCTCACTTTCCAGTTCTCCGGTATCACTTTCTTCTCTTTGATTCTGTTAAATAGCTCTGTCAACAACTTTGTACCGTCTCCTAACTCCCCAAAATTTTTCCAAAATTCCCCCGGAATTCCATTGGCCCCTGTAGCCTTCCTTTGTTTTAATTTTTTTATTTTATGCTCTACCTCTATGGTTGTAATCTCTTTGTCTAAGTGATCCACTCTGTTCTCAAAATTTCCCCAATATACTTCACTTTTTTGAACTCTTCCTCCCCCCAACAAACCTTCGAAATGATATTTCCATTCCCTTGGTGTTATCTTATTAACTACCTGTTTCTTTCTGTACATTTCCTTAACAACTGACCATATATATTTATTTTCTTTCCCTCTGACCGCCTCCTTAATCTTTACTCCCATTCTTTGCTGCCAATCCTTCTTTTTCTCATCTAGTAAACATTTATAACCCCTTTTATTTGCTAAAAAAATTTACCTATCTTCCTCCTCTTCTGACCTTCTCCATCTATCCATTTCTTTAATCACTTCTTTCTTAGCCTTTCCACACTCTTCATCATACCACCCACACTGATTTTCATTACTTTTAGGCTTCACTTCCATCCTGCTACCTGCCCACTTAACCATTGATTCTAACCTTTCCAATGCTCCCTCTATCCTCCCACATTGTAATGCTTCTATAATACCAAGTTTCCTTAATTCACCACACTTTGAAGTCAAATTACACCTAAATTGTTCTGCATTCTCCTCTTTCCATTTGTAACTTCTGATTTGTTTTAATGCTAATTTTTCATCTTCCTTGTAACATAACCCTAGTCTTATTTTCATCTTTAATGGAAAATGAATACTATTTGCTATTATGTTCATAATCTTGAATTCTTCCATCACCTCTTCGACTCCTATACTACATATCATATAGTCAATTACACTTACAAATGTAAACTCTCCCCACTGGTCCTATGTACAAATATAGGAAGAGAGAACAGAAAACTGTACTTTTTAGTACTTTAACTGGAATGCCGGTGGATTCACCAAAAATGTAGCAAAACGGCAGTATGTGGATAAAATGATAAAAAAATATGACATAGATATTTTCAGCATCTTAGAAGCAAATTGTAATGATGATGACATCATGTACTGTAATTTTACAAATTATCATCTTTATCATATCAATAAATGGGGACAAGTGGCTAGTGGCATAATTGTTGGAGTCAAATCAGAATTAAGTTCTAAATTTAAAATAATTAAGGAAATGAATGAGCAAGAAAATCAGAAATTACACAAACAACTGTATATAAAAATAATGCAAAATATACTATTTATTCAGTTTACAGCCCATCTGGTAATCAGAATCTATATATGGATATAATAGAACCACAGAAGAAAACGTTCATCTTAGGAGATTTTAATGCACACTCAAGACAATGGGGATATAGAGACGTAGATTCAGCAGGGAAGATACTACAAGACTTTACTAAATAGGTACATTTGATATGTCAAGATGCCGAACCCTAACACATACATACACTATACAGGAAACTCTACAAACAGATCTTACAATTGTGTCAGATGACCAAATTAACAACACAAGAAGATTACGTTGATATTGTAATGAAAAGAAGCTAGAAACAGTGATGTGTATTGAATTTATTTAAAGGTGAGTCGGAATTGTAACACTAAATGAAAATAGTACCTAAATGAAAATAGTAAAACCACTATAAAAAAAGAATGTGAAATGGTTCTCCAAGAAATACAAGCAGATAAACATAACAATTTCCCAACCAAACATGTGATCAAAACATTAAAATCAAAACCAGTAGTATACACAAAAGCTGACAAGGGAAATAAACTAGTTGTACTGCAAAAAGATGATTATATTGCCAGAGTAGAAAATATGCTGCAACAAGAAAATTACATACAAATTCAAGAAGACCCATTAAAATTACATTTAAAAGCCTTCAATAAAACCATCCAGGAAAGCAAAACTATAACAGACACTGATAAATCTAGATTAAAACCAGATCACCCCACTTTACCAAGAATGTATGCTCTACTTAAAATACACAAACCGGGTAATAAGATGAGACCAATCGTCAGCAATATTGATTCTCCTACCTACAAACTGGCAAAATGGTTAGTACATAGATTCTCTTCACTACCAAAATTCAATAGCAAAAACATAATGAATTCAGAAGATTTAATACAGAAGATAAAATCCCTGGAACTTGAACCAGAAGACAGATTAGTTTCCTTTGATGTCACTGCACTATTTCCAAGTGTTCCTACAGATCAACTCCTGCGTCAATTAAAGAAATGGCTACAGCAGACTAACCTACTTGAAGAAGAAATAGAAGACCTCATACAACTTACCAATTTATGCATTGCACAAAATTGTTTTAGTTTCAATAAGAAGTTCTATCAACAACCAACTGGTCTAACCATGGGCAACCCACTTTCACCCTTCTTGGCAGATTTATTTATGAGAGCTACTTAGAAACACACATAACAACTTCCTTTCCATACATGTTTAAAGTTTGGCACAGATATGTTGACGACATCTTCGCTGTTGTCCCTAACAGGTTCATACAAGACTCCTTAGCCTTACTAAACCTACAGAACCAATCAATAAAATTCACCATAGAAATAGAAAAAGAAGGCATGCTACCATTTTTAGACCTAAAAATCATCAGAGAACAAAAGAACCTAACCTTTGGCATATACAGGAAGCCAACACACTCTACTAATTACATAAAAAATAAGAGTTTCAATCCAACCACACACAAACATGCAGTACTAAACAGCCTAACACATAGACTGGTATATACCCCCTTAAATAAAAAAGAATACCAGTTAGAATACCAGCATATAGTAGACACAGCAATACATAATGGGTACAACAAAACAACTATTGACAAAAAAATTGCAAAATTCAAACGACAGATGCACATCAGAAACACAACAAATCTCAGCCAGCAAGATAAAGAGCTAAAGTTCAAGAAATTCACATACCACCCAGGAACTTTTCACAAATTTAAGAAGATTTTCATGAAACATAACATCAGCCTAGCTCCACAGAACAAATTTAACATAGAGAAATTACTTTGTAACAAGTTAAAAGACCCCATTCCACAAGACAAAAAAGCTGGAATCTATAAAATCAATTGTTCAGATTGCAATAAAGTATACATAGGTAAGACAAAAAGAAACCTAGAAACTAGGCTAAAGGAGCACATGAGATGTATTAAATACAAACAAATGGACAAATCTGCAGTTTCACACCATTTTTGGATCACTAATCACAACATCAAACCCAATATTACATTAGTCAAACCAGCCAAATTTGCAGCCAAATTAGATGCATGGGAGAAGATCACCATTCTAAAACACAACACACATCTAATGAATTTTGATTTGCCGCCACCAAATCCTCTCTGAAGTACATTTCTCCACCACAAGATGCCACCACAGGATCCAGTCCAAAAAACGGAAACACCAACAACACGGGCCAGTCGAATTAACCTTCTGAGGATGGGAACAACGGTTTCCCGAAACATGTTAAGTGAGTAAACTTAAGTGATGTTAGTGTTACAATTCCGACTCACCTTTAAATAAATACAAGAAGATTAGTTTCTGAAGATGGAGGAAGTGGACATAGAGCCATAATTACAATTACTGATACAAAGAAACAATGCCCAAATATTGAAAAACGATATACTTGGAATTTTAAAAAAGCTAATTGGTCTAAATATAAAACATTTATAGAAAATGAAGTACAAGGCTTAGACTTATCAAAGAATGCTAGTGAAATGGTTAAGGAATTTAACAATATAATATTAAAAGCAGCACAGAAAAATATCCCTCAAGGTAAACCTAAAAAATATAAACCCTTTTGGAGCAAGAAATTGGAAACATTAAAAGTTGAAAGAAATAGTGCTAGAGATTTAGCTCAAAACACTAAAAATAAGGAAGATGTAATAGAATGGAGAAAAAAAGATGCTACTTATAGAAGAGAATTGGTTGTATCCAAACGTCAGCGCTATGATAAATTCTTATCTGGGCTGGATTATAGCACTAATAGCACCAAAGTATATAAGCATATTAACAATGTAAGTGGAAAGTACGCTAACAGTAACAAAAGTACATGTTAAAAAAGGTAACAAAAATATATACGACAATAAAGATATAGCCAATGAATTTAATCAACATTATAAGAAAGTTAATATACTAGAAAAACATTTGGTAAAAGACTACAGAACATTAAAAAAAAAAAAATCCAATAGGATAGAAATACAAAAAATACAAACAGTACCTCTTGATTCAAAGTTCCAATTGGAAGATTTAGAACAGGCAATGAAGACATTAAAAGACAAAAAACAACCAGGACCAGATTTTATACATCCAGAGTATATTAAAAATCTTGGAATAAGGGCTAAAAAGATATTATTAGAAATTATTAATAAAATATGGCACGAACAAGAGAATATGCCATCAAACTGGTGCAAGGCACTAGTAATCCCAATTTTGAAACCAGGAAAGCCCACAAATGAAACAAAAAGTTATAGGCCCATATCAGTAACTTCAATTCCGGCAAAAATAGCAGATAAAATGGTTACCAATAGATTAATGTACTACCTAGAAACAAATAACCTACTAGCAGATGAACAGGCTGGATTTAGAAGACTATACTCAACTGTTCACCAAGCATCTAGATTAACAGAAGACGTGAAAAGTAAACTAGCCAACAATATGTCAGTAGCAGCAGTATTTATAGATTTTAAAACAGCTTTTGATCTTGTATGGAAACAGATGCTAATTAAAAAAACTAATAAAAATGAACTGCCCAAAAAATATAATTAGATGGTATAAAAATTTTTTACAACAAAGATGGATTGCAGTCAAATGGAACAAAACATTATCCAAATACACCCAACTTAAACTGGAGTAGCACAGGGTGCAGTATCTAGTCCTATACTACAGAGCGGTCCCTCAGTCATCTTGCTGGTAGTCGCAATGCGTGTTCCACGCACAATCCCTCGGCTATCTGGCCGGTAGTCAAGATGCATGTTCCGTGCGCTATATTCAGTGTATCTGTTTATTATTCTCATTATTGATACAGATACCATATTATTACTGATTTTATGATGATTATTACGATATATTGATTACCTATTGAACAAACATAATTACTTTTTATTTTATCAGTACTAACCTTTCTCACAGTCGATGTTGAAAGTAGTGTCCTTCGGCAGATAAACATTCTTGGCACCTTCTGATAAAATTACCATTCACACGAATAAGTTCTTGTTGCATAATTTCCCTAATTTCTGTTCTTATATTGTTTTTAAGATCGTCTATGGTATGACGATTATTCCTATAGACTCTATTTTTAAGAGTTCCCCACAGATAAAAGTCACACACAGTAAGATCCGGCCATAACCCTTTAGTTTTTCTTCCGCTAGAACCCTTCGTTTCTTTTTACAACTTACAACATTAAATGATCCCGTTCTCTTCACTTTATTCACTAGATATCGAACTGTTTCTCTACTCGGAACTGGAACACCAGGAAATTTATCATGAAATTGCCTACACACCTGTCTACATGAGTCGGTTTTCACATACGTGTCGCACATAAAAAGTCTTTGTTCAAGTGAAAATTTGAGTACCATTCCTGGGTTGTAATAATACGATGATCCAATCGCACACAAATACACATGCTGCTCGCGTCTATACACAGAAGCAATAACAGCTGACTGAAGCCTGCTGCCACATGTCTGATAAGTGGAAGAGCCCATGGCCTTGAGTTCATTCAGATGTGTCGCACAAGACTGCCGTGCAATTCCTGGCCAGAGCGCTGAGGAACCGCTCTGTATTTAATATATATATTAATGATATGCCAAAGTTTATAAAACAAAATGGAATAAATATTGCAATGTATGCAGATGATGTAGTTCTATGGATGGCTGAAAAAAACGACAAGAATTTATATACCAGATTAGAAGAAAAAATAAAAAAATGTGCTAGTCAATTTAACTAATTGGGCAAAACTAAATAATATGTCCATTAATGTAGCAAAAACTAAATATCAAGTCTATACCATGAAACATTTTGATGACAGAGAAAAAAACTTAAAACTCAAAATTAATGGGAAACAAATAGAATATGCTGAAGAAATTAAATATCTAAGAATTGCACTGGATAGAAAATGAAAAATGAAAGACCACATACAAAATGCCACACAAAAGGCTACAAAAAGAAGCAACATATTGAAGAGATTGGCCAGATCTAAATGGGGCAGTTCAATAGAAGTTTTAAACAAAGCATACAACAGTTACATAAAACGAATATTAAAATATAGATGTGAATTACTATTAACTGCAACTGAAGATAAAATTAATATGATTGAGAAATGTCAAAATCAGTGTTTAAGATTGATAACAGTAGCAGTGAAAACAATGCCAGTTAGTGCACTTCTTGCTGGAACAAATAATAACCCAATGAAAGCCAACATTGCAATACAAGCTGCACAATTATATGTAAAATTGAAAACAATCCCAAGCAAACATCAATGGTTTCAACAACTAACTAGAGAATACAAGCTAAAAACACAGATTACAAGTAAATTTTTTTTAGAGAAGAATTATAATTACCTAAATTTATCAGAAAAATGCACTCCTCATCCTCCTAGAACTAATCCAATGGATTTTATCAAGACAGTAACAAATAAAAAGCTGATAGAACAACTAAATAAACAAAAAGACTCACCAGAAGTATGCAGAATTGCTACATTTGAACATCTACATAATCAATTCCCGGAAACAGAGTGGCTTAGAATTTATACAGATAGTTTTGCAGATAAATTGAGAAATAATGTGGGAGGTGGTATATACTGTAAATACTTTTCACATTATTTTACATTGTCTAGACAATCCACAAATTTTGATGGTGAAGTTGTTGCAATACAACGAGCATTAGAACAAATATACTGCAGGACTGATATAAAAGAAAGTAAAGTAGGTGTTCTCACAGATTCAGTTTCTGCCATTCAAGCAATAGAACGATATGATAGTCCAGATGAATCTTATAATATTAAGGACGCGAGATCTTATTATAGATTACTCCAAACAAAATTTCAACAGATAATATTACTGGATACCAGCACATAAGGGAGTGAATGGTAACGAGATTGCAGACTTTCTGGCCAAAAAGGGTGCAGTGTTATACTCAAAACCTATAAAGTCTTGTGGACTAGCTATGAAACTAAAAAATGTCAAAATTAATATAGAACAAAAATACCAACATAATATTCAAAAGGAAATTACTAATAAAAATTACTCCAACATAAAAGAAATAGTGCAAAAAATAAAAATGTTCCAAGGAAAGAAGCCGTTGCTCATTTCAGATTAGACACTAGGCATGATTGTTTGGCAGAACATCTACATAGGTTTGGTTTTATGAATGACAAAGCATGTAAGATTTGCAATGCTGATAAGATTTTAAATGGAGAACACCTACTAGAATGCCCAGAATTGAGGAAAGCTGTACCAGATGGGAAAATACACAATTTATATTGACTAGCTAGGGAAAAATTGATGGATCAAAATCCTGCACATTGATCACAAATTACTTAAATGTAAATAATGATTGTAATATGAATATGCATTTTTATGTGACATTGATTTCAGATGTTTATTAATTGTAAATATTGTTGGGAAGTAAGTTTATACGGCCTTACTGAAACTGACAATAATAGTGCGCAATAATGCAGTGAGGGGGGGTGAGCTGTTTATCATTATTGGAAACGAGGAAGTTACGTAATGTTGGCGCGTTTTTCCGTTGAGAACCTTCTGGAATGTTTCCCTAGAGCATATGTATTCATAATTTTCATTGGATATTAAAATAGACGCTAATGTTGGCGCGTTTTATTAGCCAATAGCAGTTCATTTATAATCTTTAGGCGTATCTGGATGAAGGCGTATAAATAGAAGCCAAGTTAGAGGTAAAGTCAGTCAGTCCTTCAGTTCGCCGAAAGCATTCATACATTACACGTCGTATTTTGCTTCAGTTCATCAAAAATCTGTGTACACTACACGTCGTCTTCAGTCAGTCAGTTCGTCATACATCGGATATAGATTCACAAGTTACGCGCAGCAGAATTATGAAAGATCTAAAATATGGTAAAGTTAATTATACAAAAGGTTGAAGTACGTTGATTAAAAGTGATCAGTAAGAAGTTATTATAACAGTTTCAGTTTGGCGAGTATCTAGATCAATATGTAAAAGTGATAGTGAACGTGTTCGACAATAAAAATTATAAAACAAATTTCTTCATCAGTGTTCTTTTTGGATAAAAGATTCCTTTCCGTTTACACAACCCTGATCAAGACACATGTTCAACCCAAGATAAGATAATAGCTAGCCGGAGGACAGTAAACAAAACTTAAAATTCTTTCAAACACTGATACTAGGTACCACAAATTGCTAACACTAGATGGAGCTACAAACCGAACAAATGAATGACATCACAAGATGGCTTCAACACACGTGATGTAAACAAACATTTGTAAGTAATACCGCATCAAATTGGCTACCACAACGTGGGCCTACAATAAAGTTACTTCAAATTGGCTACCAAACGTGGGGCAGTTAAAAATTATGTAACCAAACAAAACAAAAGCAGCACAACATAAGATCTTCAAGTTCTAATAATTTGCGTAAAAACATATTACGTAAGCACTATACCGCATCAACATTAGATCAACAACACATCACTATAGACAAAAACTGTCACAAAAAATGGGAAACTTATATCTTAAAAACATAGAACATGAACAAGACAAAGAATCTATGTGAGGGAGTTGACTTAACAGTTCATGTTCATTACCAAATGTTTGTGCCCTGGTTACTAAAAGTCACACAATCAAATTTTAAATCTGCATGCTATGCATTTTGTTGGAGTCCAGTGAAGAGGGACCATGATCATGACAAAGGTTAGACACAGAGATAAGTTCTGGCCTATTATATAGCATTGTATAGCATTCAGTCTGTAATCTTAAGTTACAATATAATGCAATGGAATTTAAGGCTTTGTCATGTCCGTGGTGAAAATCTGTTATACTTTGAATTTGCCCACAAAACTGAAAAAATGCCTCCTTTGCCATAAAAAGACCTTAACTCCCGTACATTTTACAGGCAAACCATGAAAGTTGGCAAGTATGTATAACTCTAAGCTATATGGACCCCAAGCTCATTTGAGCATTCATTTTATTAGAACCATGTATCATATGTGTGATATGATCTGCTCATTTGAGCATTCATTTTATTAGAACCATGTATCATATGTGTGATATGATCTGCACAGTTAAAGGACGTTAAATTGACAAAAAAAATCTGCTACATTCACATGACTTTTTCTACCCATTTTCTTCAACAAACTATTCTTACAAAAGCTTACTTACTCTATTTACTTCATGTTAATAGAGAAAAATTGTTTTATTACATATTCCTTGTAGGTGCAAGAGGATTAGAGGAATGCAGTGGGCTTAAGCAATAGTCAAATATTTTAAGAGCTGGTTGCTATGTGATGGCTTTGAAATTCTATTCTCTTTCTTGTCCGAGAGAGAGAGAGAGAGAGCGAGAGCGAGAGAGAGAGAGAGAGAGAGGGAGAGAGAGAGAGAAAAAATTAAATTGAGTTTTATTTATGGATGCACTTTAATTACTGCGGTCCTTAGCATCCCATTTTATATTGGGCATGAAAGACCGGTAATTTTGCTCAGAGGCCTCTTTATCAGGCTTGAGGTTCTTTTACGTGCCGTAAATCTACGACACAAGACCACGGGCTTTACTTCCCTTCCAAAGGAAGACATACTAAGAATTTTTACGCCCAAAAAAATCCATTACCCTCTGCTGGGTTTGAACCCATGACCTTGGGAACTAGAAGCTAGCATGGTACTCCTAGACCATGCAGCACGAGGGAGGGGGGGATGAAGAATAGTAATTTTTCTCTTGAGAAGAGCATAAGTATTTGAAAATTCAAACCAATAACAAAGAATATCTCTGAAATGGTTAATCCCACCAAACATTTTATTTGACATAGCAGTCAAATTTGGGACATATTTGCTTCACTTACTCCGTAATTTATACAGGAAATTTTTCAGAAGCTTTTGCTTCCATCATCAGCTGTAGGTTAACTGGCGGTGCTAGTGTCGTCTTCATTTTGGTCTCTGGTAGATGGTGTGATGAATTTGGTATAGATGTCTGGAGGCAGAACTTCAAAGTTCATAACTCTGTGTTTGTGTTTTTGGATGAACATCTTTTCCCATATGGCGAGTTCTAGAGGATGGTTTATTTCTTTTAGTAATTCATAGCTTGTGTCTATTTCGTGGTTGGTTTTCCAAAAGTGTGCTGAGATAGCTGATTTGTCTGTTTATATTCCGGATATGTTCTCTGGAGTTGAAGTTTAAGTTGCACTTGTTTTTTTGATGTATACTTTATTACATTCTTAGCAGTTAATCCTGTAAATCCCAGTTTTGTAAGTTTTTGGTACCTGACCTTTGGGAGGTGCTCTCAAAAGGAACTAGGATTATGTTGTGTTTTGAAAAGACCTTTTGGAACCTGCTATGTAAATGTGGGTGGAATGTGAATTTCTTAGTTTTCTTTTTGTCTTCTAAGGGTGTTAGGGTAGTGGTACTGCTGATTTCCTTGTTTCTTCTGAATTTTGGTATCTTCCTGTCTATCATTCTTGAGTTAAACCAATTAACAAGTGCTATCTTGGTAATTTGCTGGTATTCTTTGTTGTATTCATCTTTGCTTAAAGGAAAGTTGACTAACCTGTGTAGTGGACTGTTGAATATTGCATGCTGGTGTGACTTTGCTTTAAACTATTGCCTTTGAAGTTATCAATGTGGGTGGGTTTCCTGCATATCCCAAAGGAAAGTCTGCCTTCATTTCTCATGATTTTCATATCCAGAAAAGGCAGGTATCCATCTTTGGCTTGGTCTTGTAAATTTAACAGCTTTAGGGCGAAGGTTCTCGTGTACTACTGTGGTAATATCCTCTGCATATTGAAACCATACTTTGAAAATGTTGAGGAAAGCTTTGGTTACATGTATTTCTAATAATATCTGTGAGGAAGGGAGAGAGTGGATTGCCCATAGCTAAATCAGATCTTTGTTGGTAAAACTTGCCCATAAAACTAAAAAAGTTCTGAGAGTTTGGTACAAGGTGATTTATGAAGAACTGGCACATTTATTTCTTTAATTATTCTGTTCGAAATTTACTCAATGCCACAATTTTAGCACCAAATTAAGCAGAATGTTCTGGAGTTTCGATTGCCTGTCACTAGATGCGCAGATGCTCATGTTTTATTCGTAATTGTTAGTTTTATTGTCTGAAACTGTTTTTGAGATTTTGTTCTAGTCAACGTGAAAATGGAGAACACATTAAATAAACGACTCTTCCTTGTAAAGCAATACTGGATTACGAATTCAATTACCGCTACTCAAAGGGCATACCAGAGAGAATTTGGTGTTCAGAATCCTCCCCAAAGAAACACAATACTGCACTGGTAAACAAATTGGAAACAACTGGATCTCTGGTGAGTGAAAAAGGCAAAACTCGTTCATCTAGGTTTCCCACAGTTGTTGTTGACATACGAGCACAACTGGATCAGTCACCCAAAAAATCATTAAGATGTTTGGGGCAGTAGACAGGGTACAGCTACTCGATGTGTCAGAGAACTGTGAAAAGTGCAGGCCTAAAGCTGTATAGGATTAGGGTTGTCCATCAGTTACAGGAACCAGATAAGCATAAATGACTGAATTATTGTCGGTTTCAGATGTTTATTGTGCAAAATCCTGCCATATGGTCCATCACATGATTCCATTTATCCAGCTATGTGAACTCAAATAACTCATGCTATTGGGCTAGCGAAAATCCACGTTATTCATGAAGCACCTATGCACCCGGTTAAAATTGGAGTTTGGTGCGCAATATTCGCACAGAGAATAGTGGGACCAATTTTTTTTTAAAACAATGTGAACACTGCAGAGTACCCACATATTTTCATGGCTTGCTGAGCAACTAGAAGATGTAGAGCTGAGTCAAGGATATTTTCAGCAGGACGACACTACATGCCATACATCAAATGAATCCATGGCACTAATTGCAAGTTTCTTTTGATGACCGGATAATTTCTAAGAACCTGTGGCCACCGAGATCTCCGGATTTGACATCGCCGGTCTTCTTTCTGAGGGGTTACTTAAAAGACAGAGTTTATGCCACACATCCCCAGACATTGGACGATGTGAAGCACAACATTACACAGAAGATTCAAGCTATTGAGTCCTATGAGTGGCCAATAACATGGAACGATGTGTTGAGTTGTGCCTTATGCAGGATGGAGGACATTTCAACATTTGCTATAGAGGTAAATAATCTCCCAAAATTCCTCTGCATTTCCGGTATAATAAGTTGCCGCTAGCATAACTTGCTTTGAAACAATTAAAGAAATAAATGTGTCAGTTCTTCATAAATCACCTTGTATAATCTTCTATTGCTTTCATTAGATTGAAGCCATTTTCTGAGAAGTAGGCAGAGATGTTCTCTGGATATCTATACCAAATATATCACGTCATCCATCAGAGACTAGAATGAAGATGCCAGTTGACCTACAGCTGATGGAAGCAAAAGCTTCCGAAACATGTCCTGTATAAATTACAGTAAGTGAAGCAAATGTGTCCCAAATTCAACTTCTAATGCTTAAGTACTGAATCTTACTCACTGATACAAAGCCCCTAAAAATTAATTTAGATCTACATTGTTTATGTAGTAAGATTTTGTCTATCTCTTATGTCTACTAGTTATGTAAAAGTCATTCAGAGTGAAGAGAACTTCAGAAGCTGATTCCAGAAAATTCAAAACATACATCTCATTTGTCATTAAAATATCTTAAACCTATGGTATTTTAATAAAGATCATTAAGAGCAATTTTTAGAAAATTAAAATTTTTGAAAAGTATTCCATGCAAAGGGTAGTTGAATCGCTATTTGTTAAAAGGGCGGAAGTCACATTTTTTTCAAAATCCATTTTTGTTTAAATATATGTTCTCGTACCATAGACACATCATTTTATCTTTAAATGGATTTAAGAATCCCAGTTCAAATGGTTAAACTCATCTCTAAAATTTAATAGTTTATGTTAAAAGGGAGGATGTCCTGGACTTCTGGCCTTTTAACAAAGAATATTATTTATGACTATATTCAAAGTTGGTTAACCTGCAAAAACAAAGTGAGTAAATGGTGCACTATAATGCAATACTGTTCATTGTTTATTTGTTCACATAACACATTCTCACAGGTAACAGTTGTTGTTCAAGATGAGTGGTTCTGAAGATAAAGATGAAGAGCTAATACTAGTGGATATAAACGAAATATAATTAAAATGGCTAGATTAAGGGGTAAAGGATATGATAATCATCCTGGGAAAGTTATTACACCTAAAAGCATTGGGAATGGGTGTCAGTAAGTACAAGATACAAACAATATTCAGTTTGCAGTTGCTATATCCAAGTATATGTAGTTATATCCAAATACTTATAAAAACCTGATTCCGATTCTAGGTGCAAAAAGAAATGCTTTGAAAGTTATCTCTGAGGAGTATCGGCTGTATGTCTTCAGTAAGTTTTATAACAACTATTCTTCCAAGGATGAACAGGACTTATTTTTACAAAGTCTAATAGACACTGAAGATGTGAAAAGAAAAAGACGAAGAAATGATCCAGGCAAGCATAGCAGAAAGAGTTCATTCAAGTATCACTTAATGGTAGGTACAAAAAGAACAGAGGTATGTTTAACTGCATTTCTTTCTATCCTAGCTGTGAGTAAGAAGCGCATTAGAAGACTGAAGTCCTGTGGACAAACGTGGGAGATATACCAGTTTCACACTACCCCCTGACACTAAAATAAAAGTTCACGAACATATCCAGTCATTTCCATTTCAGGAGTGTCATTATAGTGGCAATACAATTAAATATCTTAGCTCTGATTTGGATGTAAAGATAATGTATAAGCTCTTTAAAGCAATCATATATATCTATCATGAAGGCTAAGCGAAAAAGGGCCCTGATGAGGTATACTCTTTTCTTCTTCCCTATTTGAATTCTGTCCCAGCTCAATATGATGAAATTCATTTATTCTCTGATAACTGCTCTGGTCAGAACAAAAACCATACAATCTCCAAATTTTTGTTAAGTCTAATAGATAGAAACAGATTTAGGAGAATTGAGCATTTCTTCCCAATAAGAGACCATAGCTACTTAGGCTGTGATTGAGATTTCGCTATTATCAAAAGAAGCCTCCGAAAACATGACTGAATTTACACAATTCAACTCGCTGAACTGATAATTCGAAGTACTGCCTCTCTTAAACTCACAGTAGTCGAAGTTGGTACAGCCAATCCTATGATATACAAGTTCAAGAGTTGGTGGCAGCAATATTATAGGCGAAATTCTATATCTGTTGAAACTTCAAAAATGGATCGAAATAAGAAAGTATACTTTGGAATTAGTACTTTTACCATTTTGTGTATGATAATCAGCATCCACATAGCCACTATGAATGGATACCAGAAAAAAACAATAGATAAGAAGATAAAAAAGTTTGAAAGACAGAAATACATCCAACAAACGACTACTTTACTCAGACAATAAAAACCACAAGCATGTATGAAATTCTCTTATCACCCTTGGACACATCATAAATTTCAAAGGATTTTCAAGAAATACAACATCACCCTGTCTCCACAGAATAACCACAATATACAGAAACTACTATGCAACAGAACGAAAGATCCTATCCCCAATGATAAATCAGCTGGTATATATCAAATTGTTTGTAATGACTGTAATCTGGTATACATAGGAAGAACCAAAAGAAATCTTGAAATAAGACTTAAAGAGCATATGAGATGCATTTACCAAAAGCAACCAGATAAATCAGCAGTAGCACATCATTTCTGGTCTTCAAACCTTGAAATCACGCCAAACATAAAACTCTTAAAACCGATCAACAACAGCAATGAATGGACATATGGGAAAAAATAAATATCGTCAAAGACAGGAATCACCTAATGAATTTCGAACTGCCGCCACCCAGCAGCCTTTGGAGGTTCATCAGCCCAGCACCAGAGAACACCACTAGCCACACACATTCCCCAGACAATAACTGGCAAAATCAGTTGAAAACATGCTGACAATGGGAGCAAACCGTCTCCCGAAATGCGTTTTCAAGTAAGAACATTTTAGTGATATAGTGTAACAACCTTCAACTCTCTTTATTTTAAAAAATGAAGAAAAGCTGTTTGAGCAGTCTATAGTCGAAATCAGTGTGCTAAACTATTTATTGTTTGTATATATCGGTCTCCACATGGTGATTGTGCATTATTTTTAGATAAACTTGATGTTATGATTAAGGCGCTTCAAAGGCATTCTAAAAAAATTATAATATGTGGTGACTTCAACGTAGACTTTCTCAAAGATAGCTCTTCTCTCCGCAAATTAAAAAATCTGCTTGCCTGCTGCAATCTTTCAAATACTGTACATAATCCCACAAGAGAGACTGGCAGCTCTGCAACCATAATTGATGTAATGATATTTAGACAACTGACATAGATTTTGGGTTAAACAACATCAGTGCAGGTTATTCGGACCATAATGCAATTATTTTAAATTTAAAGAACCCCTCCAACCCCATTGGTAGCCTCTTGCCCAAATCCTCACATAGAAGAATATTTTCCAAAGATAATGTTAAGTACTTAAATATGCTGCTAAGCCAAGAAGATTGGTCTGAAGTATATAATGCATCCACAGTAGATCTTATGTTTAATGAATTTATGCGAACTTTTATGCACCACTTTAACACAGCCTTTCCCTATAAAATAGTAAGAACTAATCCTGCACGCAAATGCAATAAATGGATAACAAAGGGAATAATAATCTCCAGTAGGAGGAAGAGCTACCTTACACAATTAAGTAAAATCATAAGGAAGAAGCATTTATAAATTATGTAAAACAATATAAGATGTACAGTAATGTCATCAAGGCTGCCAAAAAAATGATATCTTGATTCATGTATCACTAAATCTTCTAATAAGAACAAAACAATCTGGAATATAGTAAAAAATGAAACTGCTGGATTTAAGGCGAATAATGCTAGTAACACTTCTCTAATAAATGACACAACAGTTGATGACCCTCTGAAATTAGCAAATGCTTTCAATAACCACTTTACCAGCACTGCAGACAGAGTATTACTGCCTCATAAAAACACAAGTCAAAATCCTGTTATGTTGGCCAGAAACGATAAAAGTATTTTTCTAAGACCAACAGACCAAATGAAATACAGAGAATAATTAGTTTAAAAAAAGAACTCATTTTCAGCTGGCATTGATGAAGTACCAGAATTCGTAATTAAATCTCATAAATATCACATAATTTGGCCCCTAATTGAAATATGTCATACCTCCATGTACTCAGGAATGTTTCCTGATAAATTAAAATTAGCTAAAGTTGTTCCAGTTTTCAAGAAAAATGATGCACATAATATCGACAACTACAGACCTATAGCGGTACAACCTGGATTCTCAAAAATCTTAAAATCAGTCTTGTACAACAGAATAGCACCTTTCCTTGAAAAATATGTGCTTTGAGATGAACAAAACAGTTTCAGAAAAAATAACTCTATATTAAACGCTTTGTATATATTTTTAAAGAGAACGCTAGAGGGAATAGATAGTAACAAATCCACGATAGGTGTTTTCATGGATCTGAGTAAAGTGTTTGACTTGGTATACCACAGTATTTTACTAATGAAGTTGGAAGCCTGCGGCATAAGGGGATTAGCCCTCAACTGGGTCAAGTCCTACCTCACCAACAGAAGACAAGTTACAGTAGTAAAAAGTAAATCGGATGACACGTGAACTTTGACACAAAAATGGTTAGATGTGGCGTCCTCCAGGGCTCTAATCTTGGCCCGCTGTTTTTGTTGTTGTTGTATATAAATGACCTACCCCTTAATATTCCTCATGCAGAAACCATATTATACGCTGACGATGTTAACCTTATACTAACCGGAAATACTATCGCCGAGTTGCAGCATTATGTGATAACATAATGTTAAATATGAAGCAATGGGTTACACAACAATAAACTTCAACTCAATGCCAAAAAATCAAACTGTATGCATATCACGTTATCCAGAAATAATGCTGCACCTGCACCGAAAATAATCTATGATAATGAAACGATAAACTATATTTCAGAAACTAAATTTCTCGGAATAACAGTAGATAAACT
Organism: Deroplatys truncata; assembly: GCA_030765065.1. Taxonomy (NCBI): domain Eukaryota; kingdom Metazoa; phylum Arthropoda; class Insecta; order Mantodea; family Mantidae; genus Deroplatys; species Deroplatys truncata. Next base: position 132,521,080 of record CM060979.1, on the reverse strand, counting down.
ACTTGTTGGAAGCCACACATTCAGAAGACTGTGACGAAGCTTAATAAGGCGTACTATGCAATATATGTATTAAAAATATTTGTAATCTGCAAACTGTAAAAATTGTGTACTTCTGATATGTACAATCCTCACTTACTTACAGCATTCCTTTATGGGGCTCTATGGCAGACATTAATTCACTTTTCATACTACAAAAGAAAATAATTCGGTGTATGCTAAATTTAAACAGAACTACATCCTGCAGACCATATTTTAAAGAGCTTAATATCCTCACTTTACCCTGCCTGTACACATATATTAAAAACAGTGTGCTTCATAAATAACAATATCCACTGTTTTAACATCAATAGCTCTATACACAATCATACTACAAGGAACTGTAAAAAAAAAAATACACTTAAATACTGCTAGAACTTCTAAGATGGTAAACTCTGTTTTGCACAAAGGTATAAATGTGTATAATCTAATAACTAATAAAATAAATCCAAATAACAAGGTCAAATTTACAAAAGATACCAAGAATTATTTGATTGCTCAATGTTTTTATAATCTTTTATGACTATTTTAAACATGATTTGTAATTAGAGTATATTATTGTTTATGGACAGTATTCTTTGTTGACGAAACCATGAAATTGTAATATTTTTCTTATGGTGAATATACATATATACCTCAATATATAAGGGATATTGAATCCCAACAAAAATTTAAGAAAGCTTTATTTAATTTCTTAATGGAATATAGCTTTTAGTGCGTAGATGAATTCCTACATCATGAAGTAGGTAGTGTAAAACATTAATTTGTAAATGATTCTTTATAACTCAAATCTGTATAGTCTTTCACGTATGTTGTTATTCTTTTTCCTTATGTTTTAAAATTTTGTTGAATCTTATATCTTTGCATTTGTAATTATTTAGTATCGTGGTATATTTTCTTTGTATGTTAAATTGACGTATCCTATAACATATGTATTATGTTTTATGGATGAAATAAATACAATATAATTAAACATTTAGTACTAAGGCTGCATTGGTATATCCCCATGTTATGTGCAGTGCACTTTCTTCTTCGTAATTACTGCTGTTAATGTGTTTCAGTTCTTGAATAAAATGTAAAAAAAAATCTTATGTGATACTTTCACATGACTTTCTCTATCCTTTATCTTTATTAATGGGTATAAAAACCATTCTTACTAAAGCTTATTTTTCTATCTACTACATTTTAATCCGAATAAACCTTTGCAGAAACAGCTGCATTACACATTTCGTTATAAATATGAAGAGAAGAGCAATAGTCAAATGTTTAACAATGGCACGCTATATGCTGGCCTTAAAATTCCATACTGTTTCCATGCAATTGTGAGAAACAGCTGAAAATCATGGGACTTTAAAAGAATGACAAATATTGAACAATTCAAACCTTTAATAACAGATATCTCAAAATGGCTTATGCCATATATACACTTATTTTGAGTAAATTGTGTGTTTTAAAGAGATCTACATCTTTTTGTGTAGTACATTTTTGTGTATCACTTAACTTTTACCAGTTATACAAGATTATACAAAGTTCCTTCCAAATGAAGAGAGCTTCACAAGCTATTCCCAGAAAATTCAAGATATACATTCTATTTGTCATGTAAATATCTTTCATATATGGTCTTTTAATCAAAATCGTTAGCACCATTTTTCAGTAAATCAAAATTTTTGAAAAATGTTACATGTAAAGGGTAGTTGGGAATGGTGGCATTTTCTTGAAAATTTTCAAGTTGCATCCTTGGAAGATGGTAAACTCAAATAATAAGTTTGGTATTTATCTGACTTTTCGTTTTTGAGTTATGCTGTTCATAGACAGATGCACGCACGCACACACACTTGGACACGTTTCCAAAAATGTTTTATTTTGATTCAGGGCACCTCAAAACTTGTATTTCCATTGAAATCTTGGTATCAAATTTTTGGTTGGAATACAATAACATTGCTTCTAATAGCCAAAATGAAATTGTTTCAAACATATCATCACCTGTTAAAGCATGTCTTTTTGCAGACAATCTTATTTTATCTTGTACAGGTAAAAACATTGATACAATTCAACAACTGCTGCTGCAAGAAACAATTTTAAAGATTCAAAAGTGGGTGGAAGTTAGAGGGTTTAAGCTTTCAATGATTAAATCCAAATGTATTTGCTTCTCTAAAAGAACATATAATGACATAGACTGTATATTGACGACCAAAAACTTGAACTACTCAAGAAAATCAAGATCCTGGGGATAACCTTTAATAGCAAATTAAACTGGATACCTCATCTTAAAGGCTCAAAGATGACTGTCGCAAAAGGTTAAACATTATGAAAATCCTAGCAGCCAAAAACTGGGGAGCGGATTATCATGTGGTGTTAAACGCTTACAAAGCCTTTATTAGAGCAAAATTGGATTATGGTGCCATTGTTTACAATTCTGCAAGACCTTCTTCTCTCCAAATGTTGGATTCAATACAAACCACAGCACTTTGAATAACATTTGGAGCTTTTTGTACCAGCCCGACAGCAAGTATACAAATAGAAACAAATGAACCTCCACTTGAAGCTAGAAGAAAACAATTGACTTTAACATATGCCCTCAAGACAGCGACGATGTCCGATTCTCGAATGAAAAGCATATATTTCATAACAGATCTAAAGAAACCATCAAAAGATCATAAATAATACCCTTATATCTGAGAGTCTCCAAATATCTCTAAGAACTCAACATTAGACTTCCTCTTGTGTCAAATAAACCCCTCTCTTGCTATTCTGCCCTGGGCAATCACTTCACCTAAAATAACTTTAGAACTGAACATCTCCAAAGATCACACGCATTCCTCAGTTTATCACCAACTATTTAATGAATTACATGACAGATATGGAAAACATACAGCAATCTACACAGTTGGATCAAAGTGTAATGATAGAAACGCTTGTGCTGTTGTTTATCCAGACCATACTATGTTATTCAGACTTCCCAATTTTTATACCATCTTCTCAAGTGAACTGTTTGCAATTAAACAACCTGTGATTTATGTTTTGAATACTCAATGTTCAAAGTTATATGTTATATACTCAAATTTTAAAAGTGCACTACTTGTAATAAACCCTCTGTCAACAATCCATATTCTTACATAAAAAATTCAATTATTACTTCATAGAGCCAATATGCAAGGAAAGCACGTGTCTTTAGTATGCATTTCATCCCACATTGGAATACAAGGCAACGAATTGGCCAATCAGGCAGCAAAAGCAGCCACTAAGTGACCCAACTATAACTACACCAGCCCATGATGTTATCTCAACCATTTAAAAGAAGCTCTACCAACAGTGGAAGACAGGATGGCTCGACTTCATGAGAAGCAAACTCCATGTTTCGAGTTTTTTTGACGCATCTTCCTAGTAATTCTCTTTCCAGACAAGATAAGGTTTTAATATCCCGAATGAGAATGGGCCATACCAAGATCGGCAGTTATCTTCTTTCAAAGGACCAACCACCCATCTGCCACCAGTGTAACATACTGTTAACGATGACACACACAATCGTGGAATGTCCACAATATGATCAATGGAGACAACACTACCAGATACCCAATGATTTACAAACAACAAACTATTCGATGTACACTAAGATAGTTGAATTTTTTAAAAGCATAAATTTATATAAAAGTATATAATGTTTAATAAATTTGATTAGTTATAGTGTCACAATTTTATACTAGTTCATTGTAATGGTTCAAAACTGCCAGTATGTTAAATAACCACATTGTTTATTGCTAAATATGTATTTTATAAAAAGTTATAAAGTTGCAATATGACTAATATGTTAAAGCGACTATAAACTTTCAAAATAAATAAATAGAGAAAGTAATAATAAGATTAAGAAAAGGGAGTGTGGGGAATGAAGGAATAATGATACTTACCTTTAAAGTATTGAGTACTTCAATTTTTTCCTCCAGCTTCTGTATAACAGTTTCTCCTTTTCTTGCTTTCTGAAAATATAATTTTTGCAAATGTTAAAGAATGTCCTTGTCCTAAAGCACTAATTCTCATTTATACATTAAGTCCATGATTTCTAGCTGCAGATGAAAAACCTGATGTATTGCATCGATGCCACCTTCAAAATCTACAGTCATTTCTGGAGCTTTGCCTCTGGAACAATTGCTCATCGGCAATGGTGCTCACTTGTTTACTATTGAGATAATCTATGGATTTGTTTACGTTCTTTATAAACATTAATTTCACATACACATTTACACTCTCACTCATACTTCCAGAGTCTAGGGAAGATGGGAATAATCCTGGCCATCCTCCTGCTGAGAATTGAACCCTGGGCCTCTGGATCTGGAAGCCAGCATTTATCTATTTCTTGTTGATACAGATAAACCCTCATTACACATTTCATTGTAGAATACAGAAGATAAATTAATATCAGATTTTTAAAAATATGATGCGATACATTCATATAACCTTCTCTACCTTCCATTGTTTATTAGGGGGTATATGAACTATTCTTACTAAAGAATATTTTTCTATCTACTACATTTTAATCAAGATAAACTTTACAGAAATAGCTACATTACACATTTCGTTATAGGTACAAAGGGAACAGTGATAGTCAATGTTTAAGAACTGGACGCTATACACTGCCTTGAAATTCCATACTGTTTCCATGATATCGCAAGAAACAACTGAAAATCGATGGGACTTTAGAAGAATGACAAGTATTGAACAATTCAAACCTTTAATAACAGATAAGAAGAGAGATATTATGGATAGTAATAGAGGATGAACAAATAGACGAAAGTGTGATATGTATACAAATTAGTATACAATCCCCCCCTTCCCTTCCAATTCCATAATCTGGATCTCCTTAAACATCTAGAAGTAGATATAGAAAATTTAAAGGAGAAATAAGCGAATTCTGAAGTTATACTAATGGGAGATTTTAACATTAGATTTGGAGAAAATTATATAAATGGAGGGAATAGTTGGATGAGTAGTGATAAAACCTGAGATGATCAGACACAGTAAAGACAAGATAGTTGATAAAGGGTATGAGAAATTTATAGAATTCTGCGAATTAAATACCTTTGATATTTTGAACAGGAAATATGGAGAAGATGTAAATGGGGAATACACATTTGTCAGTAGTAATGGACAAAGTGTGATTGACTATGTATTATGGCCAATCAACATGGGGTACATTTTAAGCAATTTTAAGGTACTAAATTTAAGTTCAAATAATGGGCATTTTCCATTGATAGTGGACATTAAAGTACAAACAGAGCAAAGGGTCTATAATTTAAGAGAAAAAAGGTGTAATGTAGAGAATACAGTAGATACAAATGGAAGGGAGAGTATTCTAATAAATTTAGGCAGACAAACTCTAATTATGGCCAGATATGTCAGTGCGGAATTAGTACCATGACAAAAGAACAAAAAATTGAAAAAAGCTGTGGATATTCTAAATAGTACTATGGTAAGAGCTGGGGAGGAAATGAAAATGAAAAAGAGGTTTTATACAAGACATGAAGGATGGTTTGATCAAGAATGTACAGTAACCAAAAGAAAAGTTAAGCAATTGCTCATAAAATGGAGGAAATTAGGACATATAAAATTAAAGGAAGAGTGCATGCAAGGGAGGGATTTATACAATTTAGTGTTAGAACAAAAGAAAACAAGCTGGAGGGAAAAACAGGAAAGTAATTTGATAAGGGTCTTAAATTAAAGTAATGTAAATGAGGTATGCAAGGTCATAAAATCAATGTATAGTAAATATGTAACAAAACCCAGTATACAACCAGGAGAATAGATGGAATATTTCACAGAATTGTATGGGGAGGATAAGAGCAATAAAGAGATAGGAATTCGGAAAATAGGTAATAACTATGTAGATATGTTGGATGACGAAATAAGAAGTGAAGAAATAATACAGCAGGTTAAATTAATGAAGAGCAATAAAAATCTGGAATAGATGGCATCCCAAATGAGTTCCTTAAGGAATGGTGCACTGAAATAAATAGTCAAGGTTCTTGTAGACTTATTTAATACAAATTAAAGTGAAGGGTTATATACTGGAGAAATGGAGGAAAGCAATTATACATCCAATATATAAAGGCAAGGGTTGTGCTGACAAACCAAACAGTTATAGAGGCATTGCTTTATCATCAAATGTAGGCAAACTTTTTACTGGTATTATGGCAGGCAGGATATAAACTTGGGTTGAAGAATGTAACATTCTCTCAGAGTTTCAGATGGGCTTTAGGACAGGAAGGAGAACTGTTGATAATTTATTTATCATAAAAACATTGGTAGATAAATACTTAAAGGATAAGAGAGGAAAGTTATATATGGCCTTTGTGGACCTAGAGAAGGCATACGATGGATAGAGCTTCAAATGTTGTGGCATAAATTGTTGAGCAAAGGAGTGAGTAAACAAATGATGCACACCATTAGAGCATTATATAAGGAGAATACCTTTTGTATAAGAGTGGAGGAAGGGGTTGTAACAAGGGAAATCCAGCAAGAGAAAGGTCTTAGGTGAGGATATAAGTTAAGTCCAGTTTTATTTAATTTATATACAGATGATGTATTGATGGAGATTGAGAGAAATATTAACTTTATGCCAATAATTAATAATATCCAGATTCCAGGACTACTTTTTGCTGATGATCTAGTTGTAGGTGCAATTACAGTGAATGGTTTGAAACAATCCTTGCAAGCATTAATTACTGTAAAGAATGGAGCCTAAAAGTTAATCAAGATAAGACACAGATCATAGTGTTCAAAAAAGGAGAGTAATTGAGTAAATATGAAAAATGGAAGAATGAAACAATAAAGAGTACAGGGTAGCGAGAAAATGCATATATCAGGAGTTAAAATAGACAGTGGTGGTAATTGGGAAAAACAAAAAAAATTTGCATTGGCAAAAGGAAAAGGAGCTCTATCATCTATTAGAAGTTGTAAATATAAAGTACCTAATATAAATATTAAATGGTTAGAAAAAGCATATGATATGGTGGTTGAGGCAAAAATGCAAATCAGTTATGAAATTTAATGCCATACTGGCATTTTATTTTTGGGGAGCTGAAATAAGTGATATATCTGAAAATAGTTCCTATATGCAACTCAAAACTGGCCATTACCTCAGAAAAAAACGGGAAAAACGACAAAGAACAGCAAAAACTGGTGGAAATTAACAAAGAACAACAAACAACTTTAATGTATGCCATTAAATAAAGGAATTAAAGCTTGGTACAACTAGAGGTATTGGAAGTGTAATGGATATGCATTTAGATAATGTTTACTCCATCAAATTTTGATGTTGGCTGAATTGGAAGCAGGTGAAAAAATATCAATAGTCAATTAAAAACAAATGAAATCCCAATGTGCAGAATTGACTTTCCACTTTGTGATTGATATGATCATCAATATGCATTCCTGTTCTTCTTACCGGGCTGTTGTGAAACAAAATCTTGTATGTTGCATTGCTTCCTGTTCATGTTTCTATTTTGATCACTGTTCTTGGGCTGTTTTGAACCTTAAGTGACTGACAGCTAACAAAAGAAAGGGCCAGCCTGCCGTTGACGAAAGAACCAAAGCAGTTGTCAATAGAGAAGGGATGGTCAAGGTCAGAGTCAACACATTCCGTTATGCATCCCCTTTATCATTCCTAACATAAATTAATAAACCATGTTTCTTCAATTTGTTTTAACCAAAAATATTTATATTTTTTTAGTCATTTTGGTTAAATGTTATTTCAATTAAAAGTGTTTTATATAACAGGAATTTTACTGTTATAGTAGTAGTAGTAGTAGTAGTAGTAACAACAATAATAACAATAACAATAATAACAACTAATGATATACCTCTGATTATCCAGGCTAATCATCAGGAATAGGTGTAGTAATAATGTGAAAACGGCATAATACAAGAGTTGATTATTTTGTTTGTATCATCTTTGGTAATATTATGAGAGAAAATTTGAGTGCATGTAAGTAATCTCAAAAGCCACTCAATCGATTCTGATAATTCTTTTACCATTGAAAAGCCCAGTTCGTTCTGATGGACATGGGCTATAAAGCACCTTCTAATTTCATTTCATAAATTACTGAAAGATTAAAAATGATTTACAACACCCTCATACTTGTGAAGAAGGCCTTGACTTTTAATTGAGAATGCCATGAAATAGAAAACAGTAGCATGTAAAATAAGACAGATTGTAGAAGTATGAGGTATTTACTGGAGGGGGACACCTCAACAATGGGACCAACAACTAAGTCTATTGTAACCAGACCCTCCTCCTGCCCCCGGAGGCATGAATGAAGTGAAGGAGCCACAGGAGGTTGCAGGTCTACAGGCAGACAGGATTACAGAGATGCATGGAAGTATATCTTTTTCAGTTCGAAACACCCGCACTCAGCCAGTAGACACAGAGTCCTGTGAGAGGGGCGATGAAGTGGCCCTTGCAGGCAGGCCAATGCGCTCTGTCTTTGGTGGGGAGAAATTTTTCCAAAGCACAACAACCACGCACTCTGGCCACCATCAGACGTACTACGGAATCTGGAGACACTGCCTGAAAGATGAAATGACAGGAAATGAAGGAAAGGAGAAATCATGGTAGAATAAACACCCCAGCATTCATCTAGGCAACCAGAGGTAAATCACGAAAAACCCCATGGTCAGAGTGGGCGGCCACTGAAAATCAAACCCGGGACCCCCTGAATGTGGGCCACAGACATTACTGTCTGAGCCATCCCGCTCAGTCAGATGTGTAGACTGAGTTTTATTTATGGACACTCTTTAACTGCTGTGGTTCTTAGCGTCCCATTCTATTTGGATGTGAAAGATCGGTAATTTGCTCAGAGGCCTCTTTATAGGCTTGAGGTTCTTTTACATGCCGTAAATCTACGGCACGGGACCACTGGCTTTACTTTCCTTCCAAAGGAAGTCATGCTAAAGATTTTTACGCCCCAAAAAATCCATCGCCCTTTGCCGGATTTGAACCCGCAATCTTGGCAACCCGAGGCTAGCATGGTAACCACTACACCATGGAGGATAACTAGATGTATCCACAATTTAGCAACTAAGACACAGCAAACCGGATGTCAAAATACTTTAATAACCTGCAAGTAGGGAAGTTTAGTGACTAATTTTGAAGATTTAGAAGCTAGTAACAGTGATGTGTCATAATTTAAAATAGAGAGTTGAGGGTTGTTACACTACATCACTATAACATTCTTACTTGAACGCGTTTCGGGAGACGGCTTGTTCCGATCGTCAGCATTTTCTCTCAACTGATTTTTGCCGGTCATCGTCTGGGGGATGTGTGTGGTTTGTGGTGTTCTCTGGTGCTGGGCTGATGAACCTCCAAAGGCTGTTGGGTGGCGGCAGTTCAAAATTCATTAGGTGATTCCTGTGTTTGACAATATGTATTTTTTCCCAGATGTCCAATTCATTGCTGTTGTTGATCGGTTTTAAGAGTTTTATGTTTGGAGTGATATCATGGTTTGAAGACCAGAAGTTTGAAGAAGGGAAGTTTAGCATTATTCCCTTTGTACATTATAATCAAGATCATTAGCAGGGTATGCTAAATAATTGCATAAAGAGAGAAAACTATGTCCAGCTAACATTAGATATCAGTCAATTGATATTTTATAATTAACAAATGAAACAATTATTTTTGTTGATGGCCATAGACTGTCTCTTTTCTATAGAGGTTAACTTGGTGACCTACAGTGGAGAATCTTCATATTCACTAGCTACACCTCTATTTAGATTTGCCATAAGGGTGAGCCAAGAATTCATGACACTATCCCACATACTGTGACTTATTACTTAATTTTTATACACTCAGAAACATTGCTATGTATGTGTAAGGGCTACAAACATCATATTTGAATGTATCAGTAAGTGTGTTAGTTTATTAATCATTCTTACATCAGTCATATTTTTCTGAAGATGAAATCTTATTCAGCAACATATTGTTTTGTATAAGATAGTCATGAAATTCCAAACATGGCATGCTTTTCAAGATCGCACCAATGCATTTAATTTTTAGCTTATTCCTGCTATCTTTCTAGTGTGCATTCATCATGAGAAAATCCTTTCCACACATGCATTATGGGCATTATGGCCAAAGAGAAATAGAACTGGGAAACTTTAATAGTTCTGATTATTGCTCACTATTCTTACAAGAACTGAAAAATGTCACAGATTTGTCAATAGCTAGCTTTGCATAAAATTAGTGTCAGAGTGGAGCTTATTCAGCTTTTCTTTCATAAAGTCTATTAAGCACAATGATTGGTTGAATCCTAATGAGTCATCACCTTGTAACTGCTTCAATAAGTATTTAACAGTGCCTTCTATATACCCAACCCAAGCTGATATTTTCTTCAAGAGCAGCCAATTGAAACACTTAAGATCAGTAATAGTAGATTATGGTACAAGGGGTAAAAGTAGGTTTTATTTTGTGAGTAGAAATGTTTGGGCCTTCGTTTCACAATCCTACAACCAAAATAAAACCACTTTTAACACTTGTGATAAATACTATTTTTTATACAGCGCTCGAATTTGTAAAATATCTATATTATATTGGTTCCTGAATCTAACAGATATCACGTTTACAACATGTTCTTGAAACAAGAGAAATTATGTTAAGAAAGAGAGTATCAAATGTTTTGTTGATTCGCCAGCAGTCATTTTCAGTGAAATTATATTCAATATGTTTAGCCTTACACCAGACAATGAAGCAATTACATGCTGTATCATATTGCTTTCATCCTCCGTGGTGTAGTGGTTACCATGCTAGCCTCTATTTCCCGAGGTCGCGGGTTCAAACCCAGTGGAGGGTGATGGATTTTTTTGGGCGTAAAAATCCTTAGCATGGCTTCTTCGAAAGGGAAGTGAAGCAGGTGGTCCTGTGTTGTAGATTTACGGCATGTAAAAGAACCTCAAGCCTGATAAAGAGGCCTCTGAGCAAAATTACTGGTTTTATTTAAAGGTGAGTCGGAATTGTTACACTAACATCACTTAAGTTTACTCACTTAACATGTTTCGGGAAACCGTTGTTCCCATCCTCAGAAGGTTAATTCGACTGGCCCGTGTTGTTGGTGTTTCCGTTTTTTGGACTGGATCCTGTGGTGGCATCTTGTGGTGGAGAAATGTACTTCCAGAGAGGATTTGGTGGCGGCAAATCAAAATTCATTAGATGTGTGTTGTGTTTTAGAATGGTGATTTTCTCCCATGCATCTAATTCGGCTGCAAATTTGGCTGGTTTGACTAATGTAATATTGGGTTTGATGTTGTGATTAGTGATCCAAAAATGGTGTGAAACTGCAGATTTGTCCATTTGTTTGTATTTAATACATCTCATGTGCACAAATACAAACAAATGGACAAATCTGCAGTTTCACACCATTTTTGGATCACTAATCACAACATCAAACCCAATATTACATTAGTCAAACCAGCCAAATTTGCAGCCGAATTAGATGCATGGGAGAAAATCACCATTCTAAAACACAACACACATCTAATGAATTTTGATTTGCCGCCACCAAATCCTCTCTGGAAGTACATTTCTCCACCACAAGATGCCACCACAGGATCCAGTCCAAAAAACGGAAACACCAACAACACGGGCCAGTCGAATTAACCTTCTGAGGATGGGAACAACGGTTTCCCGAAACATGTTAAGTGAGTAAACTTAAGTGATGTTAGTGTAACAATTCCGACTCACCTTTAAATAAATTCAATACACATCACTGTTTCTAGCTTCTTTTCATTACAATATCAACGTAAAATTACTGGTCTTTCATGCCCAATAAAGAATGGGATGCTAAGGACCATAGTAGTTAAAGAGTGTCCATAAATAAAAACTCAATTTAAATTTAAATTTTTGCTTTCTGGATATTTTGTATAAGTACTTCTAGTGTTATTCTTTTTGCTGCTTCTGTAATTTCAGTTTCTTTGGAATTCATAATGTCCACCATTTAAGCTTTACGTAGGTTAGATAAAAGAGTAATGTTTTAGATCAAAGAAAGCTGCCAATATAACGTATAGGTTAATTCTACATATCAATTGCGACAAATTCAAGTATGACGATTTGTATTGTGAACAGATAATGCGAGTGTCGTGAGAAATTAATCATGTGAAACAACATAATGAAAAGTAAAACCTAATCAAACCAAGTTGAGTTATTAAACATGTGCAAATACAAAGGATAATTGTCACGTGATTGGACTTGAAACCAAAGTTTGTCACAATGCAGATTGTAGCACTAGTGCAATAATCTAAAGCTTTAAGCTCATGTGCACTGCGTTAGAAGTTCAACTTTTAGGTCTTGCTGTCTAAAAAAAAGAACATAGTCACTTTTGTAAATAATCGAGACAAGTGATGCAGCAATGTTTTGCTTCTTGCTTAAAAGTCTACAATGGCTGGGTTATCCATTACTTCTAACATGTCTTTCACATTAAGGGACAGAAAATGTTGGTCATTCCTCTCTTTCAGAATGTTTGCACAAAACTCAATTCATTTACAACCTCAATTACAGAATTATACAGATTTTCTCTCTCTTTCTCTCTCTATGTTCATTATAGACTTACGAAAGACATGAGAGAGTAGCAAAACAAAATAAAGAAAAACCTTGCCAAGTGGATTCTCAAAAAATTTCCTCTGCACCAGCATGTAGTGTGTTGTGCATAATATGTAACAATTATTATACTCTTTGGTGCTATTTCTTGCAGTAGCAGTACAGCAAGTTGTTAACCGCACAGCGACTGAAATGCAAGAATAACAGATCTTTATTATTCAGAACATTTGACGATTTGTGAAAATCGTGATGCACTCTTTTTCCATGTGCTAAAATTCAGGAAAATCCCCCTTTTCAGGACGAATGGCAACCATACATGTATTTCATTGTATATGATAAGAGTTTCTGTATTATGTGAAAACTATGTAGCTTTTATGTTATTAAATTACCATGGGATCAAAGAGAGGTACAAAGGTTTAAAATTGCACCTTCTGTGATTACCTAAATTTTTCCGACCGATGACTGTTTCACCACCAAAGGGTGCTTATAGGTTATGTAGCATTTCCAGAACTTGGAGGGCTGTCTGAGGGAGGTTAAGGTTCTGCGGATGTTTCACATCCTTTTGTGTGAATATCAGAGGATTTTTCTACAGTTATTAGGAATAGTCGGGGCTGTGTGAAATTACAATTATAAGGGTAAAGTGGAGGATTTACCATAAAAATCTTGTAGATTATTGTAAAATAATTTAATAAGAATCAGAGGAGGTAAATTAAATTAATTAAATGCCATTAGAATTTAAAAAGCTACCCATGTAACGTTGGCAAGCCAGCTAGTGTGGTATATAGGTCTACTTTCACATCTATATTCAACTCACATATGATACAACAGTACACTGTTATGATTTTATTTATACATTAAAATTCACTTACAATTTAAGTTCTTATAAAATAAAACTACATATACCTAGTGTAGCCACAAGTTCTGTTATAAAGCTTTTTTATAGTGGTGGTGTTGTTACAACTAGTGGCTGGACAAGTGACCAGCAGAGCACGGTAGGTTATGCAAGAAAGACTCTGAATTGGTGGCCATAAAATGTTTACTGAATGCATTAGTGAAAACAACAATAATGGAACACTAACCTGTGTTATAAGCTATTTTGTTTCCCAGCTGCAATACAGCGATGATGACATCTGCATATTAAATTCCCATTCACTTGCATTAGCTCCTGAGGCGAAGGTAATTGCAGCAATTTGTAGTGTGATATTTGCTTTTAGATTCTCAATGGCATGGGGGTTGTTCTGATACACCTTGTTCTTTAAGTTTCCCCATAAATGATTTCCACATAAATGATCCATTTACTAAAACCATTTTATATGCTGATGATACAAATATCCTGGTTAAGGCAACCCAAAAAGAAACCTTTTTAACCTCTATTCACCAAGTCTCGGAGAAAATCACAAACTATTTTACATTGAATAATCTTATTATAAATACAAATAAAACTGTAGCAATGGATATATGCACAAATATCAACAAAAATTATCTTGCTCCTCAAATACAACTCTCTAATCAGACACTTAAGAAAGTAGAATCTATAAAATTCCTCGGGGTCTGCGTACAAAGCAATCTGAAATGGGATGCCCACACTGGCCTCATAAATAATAGACTCAGCTCTCTATGTTATATGCTAAGAATATTGACAACATGCACAAGTAAAGATACAGCTAGAGTAGCATATTTTGCACATATGCACTTACTCCTAAGCTATGGAGTAGTCTTCTGGGATGAGTCTCCAGCAAACAAGTCAACCTTTATTGCACAGAAAAAAATTATCAGAACTATTGAAGGAGTTAGCCCAAAGTCATCATGTAAACCCCTCTTTAAAAAACTGGGAATCCTCCCACTTCCCTGCATTTACATATATGCAGTTATTCTGCTTATACTCAAGAACATTAATGATTCTGATTCACTATTCGTAACTAATAGTATGGTGCATGAACACAATACTAGGGAAAATACACAAATACATGTGACCAGCTGCAACACCTCGCTCTACCAAAAAAGTATTTTATACTCTGGCATTAAACTCTACAATAATTTATCAAGTAATATCAAGGCAATTAAAAAAGTAAACCAGCTGAAATCCAGTCTCAAGGCACATCTAATTAACCACTCCTTTTATTCTATCAATGATTACCTTGAACACAAATGTATGTCATGAACCACAGTATTTAGCATGTAAAGACCTATTGTATATAATGTAAAAACTGATTGTATATATTGCAAAAACCTATTATTGTTTATGTTTATAGCTTGACGTGTCCAATAGTGCATGTACATTGTACCAAACCACTTTAACGGATTAATAAAACTAACTAAATAAAAATCTTAAGGCGTAAATCATGGCTATGAGTGGTTTACAAACCAGTACTGATAATTCTACCCTGAAAAATCTCGGCAACCGATCAAGTGGTGTGAGTGCTGTTGACATTCAATGTCTGTCAGCTGTTTGAAGAAAGGCTGTAAAACGTTTCTGATATCTTAAAACATGGGTGGGAGACTTGAGCATATGTTTGAGCGATCTTTATTAGTCATCTGTTCTAAGTTCATGCAATATAGACATATGGGTTGATCAGTGATATACACACATTTTTATGTTACACTGCAATTTATTACAACACAAAATGAAGTTTTGTTTTCACTTGTTCCAAATTGGAAGCCATTTCTGAAATTTGCTTGGTGACCATTCAACGTGATAAACTGATGGCTTTAAAGGAATGAAGTAAATCAGGACAAATTTCTTGAGCCGTAGTTATTGAACAATCCCTCACAAATTCTCCTTCTGAAAGGGGTTCAGAAACTTGAGCCATTTGGTGTGCAATTTTAAAGCTGGCAGGAACTCTGCTTTGCCAGTTAATTGTCACAGTATTACCTCACTTTGTGGTTGAAAGTTTTCTTTACATTATCCAGCACTTTTTCATGAGCCAATCCAATGAGTTCATGTGCACCATATTCTTCTGCATGTGCATTTACGAAATGCATCCTAATGTTATAATGGAAGGATATATAATTACACCAGAAACCAAACAATGGCATTTTCCATCTTCAGCAATAGTGAAATACTTTTCTTCCCATTCTGGATTAAAAGTTGGAATAACACGTTCTGCACTCATTGTGGACGTCACTCAATGATATTCTGCGTGCATTCCTTACTCCACTCATCCTCGCATACACATTCACAGTGTAGGGCATGAGTGGTTGGCGCTCAGAGTGTGGTAGTTCCCCAGGCCAGTCTTACACCATCAATGGTGCTTTAAAAAATTTGACGCCTTGTGATTTTTATTTATGGGGAAACTTACAATTGAGGAACAGAAAGCTAATATCACACAACAAATTGCTGCAATTATGTTTCAGGAGCTAATGGAAGTGAATAGGAAATTTCATACGCAGATGTTACTGATGTATTGCCGTTGAGAGACAATATTTTCAACATCGCTTATAACACAAGTTAGCATTCCATTATTATTATTATTATTATTGTTGTTTTCAGTAAACATTTTACCTCCGATAATTCAGAGTCTCTTTTTCACATAAGCTACGGTGCTCTACCGGCCACTAGTGGTATTAACAACCCTCTATGTTTTTTTAGTTGACTATGGCACATGGCATCTACATGTATTCTGTGCCAAATGCAATATTATTATTGAAAATGTTCCCCTTTTGCCCTGATAGAAGACCTAAGTCTATAGCCATTCAATAGCAGCATGCACTGTCTCCATGGGGTAATCTGCCACAGCTGATTCAGGGATCATTTGAGAGACTTGATATTGGGGTGCCTTTTCTTATAAGCAATACCCCCAAACACTGACCACAGTTTGTAATGCAAGGGGTTGAGATCAGGGCTGCTAGAGGGCCAGTCTTGGGTGGCAATAAAATCTGGAACATTTTCAAGCCAAGATTGAATGGATCTTGCCTTATGGGCTGGTGTAGAATCTTGCTGGAAGGTCCAGCACCCATCTTGAACAAAGTGGTGTTCAAGTCTTTCAGCACAACCTCAAGGACGGTTGTTTCACATACTCTGGCTGTTGTCTTTAATCCTTTTCAGCAGAAATGCACCTTAGTGACACCGTCGTAGCTTACTCTCCACCAAACCATCACTGAGGCGGGATGATGGCCCCTCTGGATCTTTGAGACCCGTTCACTAGCTTCTCCAGAAGTCCTGGCATATGCTCAGTATTCTGGCAGTTGTAGCTATTCAATTGTGAAAATTTTTTTATTCATAAAAAGGATTTTTCTGTGCCTATTGTGCTGCTTAAGTTTTGGAGTTAAGAAATGTGCAGCACCAGCAATAAGCCTTCAGTCCAAGGTCTTGTCTGAGCAATCCAGACGTGGATCTCCTGAAGATGTTAATCTCACAAGCCATCAATTTTTGCTTCCATAATAGATTTCTCCTAATATGAGCCGCTGCTGCTTTCACCACTGTTCTGGTCCTCACAGAGCATGGACGTCCCAAATCTTGGTCGGTCAGCAACTGTATCAGTTTCACTAAAGCACTCAATGGTGCAGTATAGAAACATCCTGCTGATTCTCACCTTCTTAACTGAAAAACCTGGCGATTTCCTGACCCTACGGAGGGCTATCACTGCAACACAACTTTCGTAATCTATCCAATCCATGACTAAACTTTTAACTAGCTGTAGCTGAAGTCAACGAAGTATAAGGTAGAGTTTAGCAGCAGGTGCATTATCTGATTGCACCAACACCTGGTACAGCACCCATCAAAAGTTTGTAACAGAACTTATGGCCAGACCGCGTATTGGTTGTTCCAACAAGTACATAAAAGAAAACTCAATTGTTACCTCTTGCATCTCAGCAAGCTCCATTCTAAGATTTGCTGCCAGTTTTGTTTTCTGTGAGAGTTCATAATCTAATATATTCTGCTGCTTGTGCAGAACTGCTAAATGCTTTTTATCAGCTATTGATTCCTTCTGCAACCTTACTATTTCCAGTTTCTTCTGCCTACACAATAAAGAAACAAAAACAAATATATTTTGAATTTCATTATTTTTCTGAATCTGAGTACATGTTCTCCCAACTATCAGTAATTTTTTTTCTTTTCCTAAAATGTGCTCTAGTAAATGACACTAGAGAAATAATGATCATTAAAACAATTACAAAAGCTGTTTATTAATTTTATTAACTTCCGACAGCTTATAAATAATTTAACACAATATAAGGCAATTACAGCTTGACAAGCTAACAGAACAACATAAATCTCTGCAAAAACTTTGAAATCTGTACAACTTTACCTCATCCAGCAAAGTATAATAATTTTGTGATAACATGAAATTTAGAGCATGTAAGTGTTCAATGCAGCAGTAGATGTACAAAAATACATGCAAAATAAATGAGAATTCTGTTTTATAAGAATGCTTGAAGACCTGGTAACACTGCTGCTGAAATTCTTCTGATATCACAATAAACACATACTGAAGCAAAGAACCCCACTTCCTAGGTTATACATAGATTTCTAGTTCATATTTTATGCTTCATAATACCAACCATAAACAAAAAATTCAGAAAGAACCAGGAAACGTATATCCCGCAGGCATAGAATGTAAATAACATAAACAATTTACGTGAGGAAGTTGACTTTACAGTTAATAACTGTCCATTACTAAATGTTAGCACCCATTACTGCTAACTGATTAGGCCTCTTTCACAATGTTAATTTAGAAGAAGCCTAACACAAATTTAATGGCTAGATGCTATGTATTGCAATGGCATAACTCATAATGAATCACATTAACATAAAAATAAACATTGAATTAAATGCAAACTTAGAAAAACTTACAAGGTCCAAGCTTAGTCTACGTGAAACCATAGCCCACTACTATACTTAAGAGCCTTGGCAGATTATGGAACTTTATGGGACTAAACGAACTGAAGAAGTTTCTTACTGCTGACAGAAAAAGCACTGATTGCTCACTATTCAGTTCATTGCACTTTTGGCCTTACTTGCATTTTTGGTGTTGTTATATTTGAAGTGGTGATTATAATTACACTACTTCGGATTATTAAGGGTAAATGGCAGATGCTTTTAACATTAATTAGGTATAGCACACTAAATATAAATTTACAAGACAATATTCCTAACCAGACACAAATTACTAAGACACTTTTTACACTCTTTCCATTGATGTGTGCCATTTTGTAATAATACACTGGTGTACAAAACCTAAGGACGAGATGGGTAAAGTAGCATAACAAATGAACTACTTGGTGGAAGCAGATGAAGGTGTGGGAGCATGTTGCCACATATACACAGAAAGCTGGACATCACATGGCGTGAGTTAGCGAGCCTATAGTGCCAAATGGGTCTCATCCCGCAACACAGGGCAGTTGACAAAACAGGACAAGGCGGTGTGTGGCAATTAGCGAGCTGTTATGGTGCACTGTGGTGGTGTTCCTCATTGCAACATGGCCCGTAGAGACCATTTGGATGACTTCACATGGGGAAGAACCATCGGGAAACTGGAAGAAGGGCAAAGTGTGATGAGTGTTGCTCAGGAGTTTGGAATTTCTCACAGCATTATTTCACGTGCATATGGAACCTTCCAAACCACAGGTACTGCTGTCCCAAGGAGAGGTGGTGGTCGACCACGCTCAACTACAGCAGCAGATGACTACTTTATTGTGCAACAGGCAAGAAGGGATCCACGCCAAACAGTGGGTGCAATTGCAACCACATTTAACAGGACAGCTAGGCATGCAATCTCACGATACACAGTGGCACAGTGACTACACAGAGGTGGTCTCTTTGCCCGATGGCCAAAATGGTGTTCCATTGACATCTGCACATCGACGGCACTGTTTGTGATGGTCCCAAGAGCATCAAAATTGGACTAATGAGGAATGGGGTCATGTGCTCTTCTCGGATGAGAGCAGATTCAGTCTAAGTAGTGATCTCGACGTACCCTCATCTGGCAAGAGGTGGGAACACGTAATGAACCCAGGAACATCCTTGAACATGATCATTTTGGTGGTCCAGGTGTTATGGTTTGGGGAGGCATAATGTTGCATGTGTGCACCGACCTCCAAATCTGAACACGATATGCTCATTGGTCAACACTATTGTGATACTGTACTCCTTCCCCACGTGCATCTTTCCAGGGGTGCAGTCAGGTCTGACTTCATTTTTATGGATGACAATGTGCGACCACATCGAACAGCGCAGGTGGAGGATCTCTTGGAACGAGAGGATATTTGACAAATGGACTGGCCTGCCCATTCCTCCGGTTTAAATCCCATTGAACACGTGTGGGATGCTTTGGGGAGACGCATTGCAGCACATCCACATGCACCGACCATCCAACAGTTGTCAACAGCGCTGGTGGAGGAATGGAATGCCCTACCACAAGAACTGCTTACCAACCTTGTGGCCAGCATAGGAGCACGATGCAGAGTATGCATTGCTGTCCGTGGTGATCATACACCCTTTTAAGCACCATGTATCTGTTTCTGTAAATCTAGAGAGCCATCATATGTCGTATTGACTTTAGTGTAGCTCATAGTCTATGAATAAAAGTGGTATTTCTGTTCGTCTCATTGCATATTTTGTTTAGTTGCCTACTGTAGCATACCGTAGCAGTTCCCTCTATGTATCATTCAATTTCATCGATCTATGTTACTTGGCAGTGTCATAGCATGCGAAGATTACTTTCGTCCTTAGGTTTTGCACACCGGTTTATGAAGGGAAAAACAAAAGGAGTTAGTTATTATGAATTTTCTGTAAATCACTGCTTAAGGCAGCTGTGGTTAAAAGAAGTTTCTTGGTTAGACAGCAAACCAAACATTCCATCCAATTATCCAATTCTTTTGTAATTTGTAGTGCACACATTTTAATGAAAGCAATCATAAACCTGACTGTAAAATAAAAATACTTAAGACTAGAGCAGTAGAAACTATTTTCCCTAATTGTCTAGCTCCTAAAGTATCCAAAGCAGTAATACCAATGAAAGAAATTGTAAAATCAAGAGCAACAGGATGGATGGATGGGTGGGTGGGTGGGTGGGTGGGTGGATGGATGGACGGACGGATGGATGGGTGGATGGATGGATCGATGGATGGATAGATATTTATTTATTTACCTTAAATATCACTTTACATACTTCACCGAGTTGCTGGTTTCCTAGGGCCCATATCCTCCAACACTGTGGTTACTGAGTCAATGGGCCCTACTTGACTGAATAAATAAATATGTTATTAATCTACTTTTCAATAACTACTTTTCTTCTTACTCCTTATTCCTATAATTCTTCAGCCATCTCTTTCTAATTAAACCTAAATATTTTCCTACTTCTAATATGTTCCCCTTGCATTTAGCACCCAACATCTTTCTACCTATAATCTCAATTGGTAAATTGTCCCATTTCTTTTTCTGCCATGTTTCCCTCGATTCCTTAGTTCCTTCACATTCTAGAATTAAATGCCAATAGTTATTATACTTTCTATTACATAGCGGACACTTTCCTTGATTCTCTCTTTCCCCTAAGCCTTTTAACATCATCACTCCTGTCCTCACCCATGCAAAACCTTCTCGTGCTGATCTGTCACATATATCGACATATTTTTCTCTTTCCCACACCATTTTTAAATCTGCATATATACCTAAAGCAGATTTAAAATTAAAACTACCTAGAATTTCTTGTCTTTCAATATCTTCAATTCTCAATTTTACCCTTCTCCAGTATCTGCCCCTCTCTCCAAATATCTCCATAACCTATTTCATTCAGGGTTCCTTCTATATACTTACACCAAGTATCCTCTTTGTTAAGTTTTAACTGCACTTCTAGGCACTGTTTTAACATATTATTTTCCAGTTCCTTAATTCTATACCAATATTTTAATACCCTTTCCACAATTTTTGTTTTGCTACCAAACCTCCCTAGCTCTATTTGGGCAACACCATTGGGGGAAGCCCTTGGTAGACCTAAAATTAATTTACAGAAATGTCTGTGCACCTTGTTTACATTTTCCCACCCTCTCTCTAAACCCCAAATCTCGGTTCCATAGAGCATTTTAGCCTCTACTACTGCTCCGTATATTCTCTCCAACCATTTTATTTGTATCTCTGGTATTTTATCTAGGCAAGCTCTAATAGCTTTCATTGCCAGTTTTCCTTTAGTTAGTATCATTTTCTTTTGCTCATTCCAACTCCCATTACTATTTAGTCGTACTCCTAGATAGTCAAATTTCCTAACCACCTCGATTTCATTTCCTTGCCACCACCATATTTCATTCTTCCTTAACTTATTCCCCTTTTTAAACACCATTATTTTTGTTTTCCTTGTATTTATTCTGAGACTCCACTTATTACAAAACTTTTCTATTGCTCCAATTGCTTTAGTTAACCCGATATTGGTTATTGCTCCTACAACTAAATCATCCGCAAATAACAAACCCGGTATTTCTTTATTTCCAATTACTGGCAGATGCCCATTTTCTACCTTAATTGCCTCTAAAATATCGTCAATGAATAAGTTAAATAAAATAGGACTTAACTTACATCCTTGCCTTAACCCTATATTATTTGAAATAACATTTGTCATTATATTATTTGAGACCCTTATACAAATATCATTCTCTGCATATATTGTTTGTAATGTTTCTATGAACCTGATACTCATTCCTATCTTGCTCAATTTAGCCCATAAGGCTTCCCTATTAATTGTATCAAACGCTTTTTCAAAGTCCACAAATAACATATACAACCTTCCCCTTTTGTTAGCTAAATATTTACTGACCATTGTGGATATCACAAAAATGTTGTCTATTACTCTCTTATTTCTTCTAAAGCCTGCTTGGAAATCTGATAACTTACCCTGCTCCTCTGCCCAGAATTGCACCCTTTCTGCCAGAACCCCAGTGTAAATTTTTCCTAACACTGCTAACAAACTAATCCCCCTATAGTTTGCTGGGTTATTCACATCTCCTTTGTTCTTAAAAATTGGCACCACAACTGCAGTTTTCCAACTCCTGGGTACAATACCCTCTTCAAAAATTGAATTTAGTACTCTAACTAGCATCTCCAATCTATTCTCATCTACACACCATGCTTTCCAGAAGTCCCCTGGTATACCATCAATACCGCTTGCTTTGTTTCTTTTTAGTCTTATAATTTGATCTCTTAGTTCCACTATTTCTATCCTACTGTCCAATTTCTCAATATAGTCACAATTTGCCACTATCCGTACAGTTTGCGCGTTTGTTGCTCTGCTCCCAAAAGATTTTTAAAATAATTAAGCCATTCATTTACACCTATACATTCTCTCTCGCTTTTGTCTTATACATACTCTTCACTAAGGACCAAATTGTTTTACAATCATTAGATGCTGCTGCCTCATGCAATTTTTTACTCATTTTCTCCCCCCATACTCTCCTCTTTACTTCCAACAGACTTTTATACCCCCACCTTTCAACCATGTAATCCGCTCTTTCCTTTTCATCACTCGTTTGCCTCCATTTTCTCAACTCCCTTAAAACTCTTTGTTTTGCCACCCTACATTCCTCATCATACCATCCCTTCTTCTTATTGACCAATCCTCATTTTCATTCTTGAACCTGCATATTTCAATATCATTTCTAGTTTTAATACAGCTTCTTCAATTCTGTTTTCTTTCAGCATCTCGTCTACACCTGCTTCCCTTGTTCTCCCTATATCTGTCCCCAGTTTCTTTAAAAATACTTTTGCTTCCTCCTCCCTCCATTTATATCTTTCAATTCTAGTTCCCTCTTGTTGCCTTGCTTTGCAACTTCCCTTATATGTGCTTAGGAATTTTACCCTTATTGGAAAATGATTACTTGAACACACTAAATTCACCACTTCAAAATCCATGATATACGGATCCAACTCTACTGAATATATCATATAGTCTACCACACTCTGACCATTCTCATTCACAAAGGTAAATTTTCCCATGTCATCTTTCCCCTTCACCCCATTACACATCATCAAGTTGAACTCCTCACAAAATTCTATTAACTTCTTACCTTCGCAATTCAAAACTTTGTCTTTGCTCCTTCTTCGTACTATCTCATTCTCATCCCCTCTTAACTCATACTCAACATCTATTACACTTATTTTACTTACCCCTACCCTTGCATTGAAATCCCCCATTATAATAAAACAATTATTTAAATATCTATTTGTTAATTCTTCCATATCTTGTCTTAACAAATTAAATAGATTGGGATTGTAAAATTCCGAGGCACTTGGAGGGTTATATACCACTGCAACACACACATTTAGCTTGTCCCCTATCCCATTTACAACACACCACAGAACTGAATTTTCCCCTCTTTCACTACACATTTTCACTTTGACTTGCAAACTCTTCCTAACAAATAACCCTAATCCACCTGATGCACGACCTCTTTCTTTCTTTTTTACTCCAGCTTTACCATAAAAGTAAAAATCTGACACATCCACTGGAATATCCTTTGTTGCCCATGTCTCTACCACTCCTATCACATCGCCTAATTTTAAGATCTCCATTATTTCCCCATGTTTTAACTTTTCAAACAGCCCTTGTATGTTCCATTCTACCACCCCCAATGCCTTTTCCTATACAGATCCCTTCCTCTCAAACCTAAATTCCTGCAATTTTGCTTTACTCCTGGTCAGTCTTGGCTTACCCACAGGTTCGTTCCCCACTGCTCCCTCTTCCACCTGCAAAATACTTCCCTCTGGCGATGAAATTATGCTAAGCGCAGTATCCTTCCAGACGTCAATCCCCGCCGCTGCTCCCAAGGCCATTCTGCGCGAATCTTCAATTAGCTGACTTTCTGGTGTTACTTGTTTAACTGGTGACGTTTGCTTCACTCCTCCCCTCCGTTCCTCTCCTCTGCCTGATGACGCTTGCTGCAGTCCTCCCCTCCGTTCTTCTCCTCCGACCGATGATGTTTGTCGTGCTCCTCCCCTTCTCCCCTCTCCATTTACCATGCTACCCCTTCTCTGCCGCCTGTCCTTGGTTTCAACACGTGTTGCATTTCCCGGTGACGGTGATCTTCTCCAATTCAGCTGACGAATATCCTGTTTTCTATCATTTATCTACAAATCCAATCCTCTCACGTAGGCTTTGTCGCCTCTAGCTCTTGCACTTCTCATTTCTTTTAACAACAAACTTCTTATTTCTCTCTCTTTCTTCCCGTAATCATTTTCAAGGAATATTCTTGTCCCTTTTAATTTTTTAGCATTAGATAGCATTGTCCATTTCATTTTTACCGTCGCTAACTTGACGATTATCGGTCTTGGGTTCGAGCCTCTTCTCCCCACTCTGAAGGTGTCAATTATCTCCCAGCCTGTTAACTTTATTCCTAGTTTATCTTGACAAATTACCTCTACTTGTTCCAAAACTCGTTTCTCTCTTGTTTCCTCTACTCCAAATATTATCAAGTTCCTTTTTCTGCTCCTTTCCTCTGCTCTCTCCAGATTTGTTATTCGTCTGTTACATTCCACGAATCCTTTATCCACCTCGTATTCAAAATTACTCCATACCGATTTCATCTCCTCGAATTGTTTTGTCAACTTCTCTTCAATTCTCCTTTCCATTCTTTTAAAATTAGTCATTTCTTCCGCGATGCATTTCAGCATTTCCATAATTTGTTCTGTCTCCGGTCCCGGGTTTAACTCTACTCCTCCAATTATTAGTAGCACCATCAACACCAATGCATACCACGCCGCCCTTCCACTCTGTTCTCCCGAACATTTTCCACCCAAATTACCTCTTGCTGAATTAAATAGACCTATTCTGGCTCTATAAACTTCTAGTTGCACTCCCATTTCGCTGTTCTGCCGAGCGCATGTTCGGCACGTCTTCCTCCTCTCGTTTCCCGTCAGCAACTCCTCAACAGGATAGTAAAGAGAATACTCTATTGTTTGAATATTAGTCAACAATAAATTTTATGATCATTTCGTTTATCTGCATGTAGATATGTCACTTTTCTTTTATAGCACCAAATGAAATATCAATTCATTGTTCATCTCTGGCTTGTACATGTAGGATTTATAGAAATTAAAATAATTGCAGAAATGACGTGTTTATTGTGTAGCCATACAGTACCAATCACAAAGTACAATTCTTTTTTCATAAGCCTTATAATATAAGGCTACATTATAACGGGATGAACATTCAATTCCTCCTCCAAGATTTATAATACTTCTGCTAGAGGAGTTCACTGTGAGTGCTACAGCAAAACTGCAAAATTCTGTGTCACAGTGAAAATTTATGTATTACCAGTGTTATCTGTTACAAGTTTTCTTGTGTGTGAAGGAAGTCCAGGCAATTAGTGAACAAATATGGAGACACTTCATTCCCATTATTCTCAGCAACATTGCTACAGCTACAATAGAAAGGAGAGAGAAGCCAAATACTTTAATATCAAGCCTCAAATTAGGAAAGTTCTGCAATTATAACGCTACAGCAGTGAGTCACTGGACAGGCAACAGCAGGCGTTCAGCTCTAATCAGCAAGTAGCGGAACTATTACCTATAAGAAGAGAGCAGCCAAATTGCAGAGGCTCTTAAACATAGTAAAGGGCTATGGTCAAACATAAGAAAATAGCAAATCAGTTAAGTGATTCTCCATACACCTCATCACGTGATTATTCTTCCATCTTTATCACCATGTGTTGACTTTCCGTGTGAGATCACACACCAGTAATCACTGGGATATCTACGAGGGGCATTAGAAATGATTTACAACTGTGTTGTTTTAAAACTAATACTCAATTTATGGGCACGTCTCTCGTGGGATGATGAACTGATAATATACCTTTTTCACTATAAGCTGAAAAGAGAAGTAAACAAAACCACGTGACAAGACAGCACCTCATTGGCTGGTGGGCAAACTACAACCTTTCCCGCTTAGCATGTTGTCTCTTCCTCTACAAAAAAAAACAGCTTGTAACATTTTGTGGTTATTCTCGTGCAGAGAAATTTAAAAGATCCATTATTGCAACAATTCAATTTATGAAACTAAATGTGTTTGCTCAGATTCATCTATAACTAAATGAACCATTATAGCAGAGGGTTTAAGAGGCTAGGCACAGGCGCTGCAGTTTGTTTCCAGTTTCCAGATGAGTCGCCAGTGTACTTTTGCAACATATTGAGAAAATCACTACGTTTCCATGGGGAATTGAAATCGATCTGAATCCAATTCCATACTGAATGCGATCCGCATTTCCATGTTAAATTCAATACGTTGAAGCTGGTTATCGAGACCCAGGAGAAATAATGATGATGATGATGATGATGATGATGATGATGATGATGATGATAATAATAATAATAATAATAATAATAATAATAATAATAATAATAATAATAATAATAATATAGGATCGAACATAGCGACGAAAATGTGCTGAATTCATATTAGGAATGGGTTTTGTAGGGAAGACAGGAAACAAAGTTTGTTGTCCTCCAAGGTATTTTACCTGCGTGGATGACAACAAGCCTACCGGAAGTTTCGCCTTTGTGTCTTGGCTCGGACAGGCCGTTTACAACGGTTTCAAAGCTTAAAAAGGGTCAGGAAGTATATGTGCCTTATCTACGATCTAAAAATATTCGTGGGAAGATTTTAAAACTCAAAATAAGCTGTAAGAAGCAGATGTGAAAGTTGTCAAGTGGGGGTAGCCAATAATAAAAATCATGAAACAAAATGATAGCCAATCAAAAGATCGCGTAGGCATCACATGATACGTTTGAACTTAAGACGGAACGAAACTTAAGAAAGGTGGGGGGAAAATTCTAAGTTTGGCGAAAGGCGTGAAAAAGGAAGAAAAACGCAGAGATTCATTCCGGTACAAACTAACCATGAGGACGGCCGAGATTCATTCCGGTACAAAATAACCACGAGGACGGTCGACGAAACGAAATTAGAAGAAAATAATCAGAAAATTTATAGTGTAAAAATGAAGTTATGAAATCTAGGCAAATTCGAGGGCTAGTCGGAGAAACACATAAGTATCGACTTCGAAAGTGATAAGAATAACAGTGATTTCGACGACGAAGGTGGCGGGTCGACCAGATAGGAATCTACGTAACAAAATAAAGAAATAACTCAAACTTCACCGGCAGTATTATTAATATCATCAAGGCAGTGTCACCACCCCTGAAAACAAGAGCCTCAGCTCTACCAAAACAAATTCCAAATCCCTGCCATCCAACCCGGGACTCTGAGTCCACTGAAGCAACTGCCAGGAACAACATAGATGCGTCTGAGGTCAGCGTCATATGGCGCCCACTACGTTGGGGCTCGAAATACTGCCAGCGGATAACACACCCGGAGAACCAACAACGGAAGGAAGGACAGAAAGACGACACCGATGATGACATGAGCAACCACCAGCAGCAGAGTGTACCGATAGACGCGTGGCAACAAGCGACATCGACGCCGCTCCATTACAACAAGGAAGCAGACATTCAGCGCAGACATCATCAGTGTTCAAAAAGTGTGTAAGTGTAGTGAAGTGTTTTGTGAACTACTACAACACTTCGCAGCAGCTCAACCCAGCACCGAGTAAGTGTTAACTGTATGATACATAAGTTAATAAAATTTTGGAAGGGAGTGCATATGCAATAGATATAAGTAAACTGGGTTATGTATGTTTGTAAATGCTGTTAAGAAGCAAGAAATTAACCGGCAACGATATGGAAGGTAATAGCAATGAACAAGGGGAAAATTTCACTAACAATAGCACGCGGGTAGGTGTAGAAAATGGAGATAGCGAAACATTAGAAAACCAAGCCACCGAATCACGTAATACGAGTGAAATGCAGCAACAAATGTTGGCTCAATTGAGCCTCCTAAACACCAAAATAACAGAACAAGAGCAAACACTTGGGCAAACTCTAACTCAACGATTAACAGAACAGGAGCAAACACTAAAACAACAATTGTCCACCCAGGAACAAACATTGCAGCAATTAAGCATCCAACAGAAGGAAATCAGTCAGGGCTTAGAAAATAAAATACAGGGTGTCATGTTAGAAATTAGAACAAGTCAAAATGTAATCCAAGAGGATTTGGAATATATAAGAAGCAAACTAAAAGCAACACAGAATAGTGTAGAGGTAGTAAGGAAGGAACTTGTCGTGGAAATAGACGCCATCAGGGCCCAACAAGTTGTAAACAATGAAAACTTAATATGTACAATTAGTGATAAGGCAAGGGAAGAAGCAATGACAGTCTGTGTAGCATTACAGAACAAGCAACAGGCACTTGAAGCAGGGGTTAATGATGAAATTAACAAATTAAGGGAGGAACTGACACAGACCGTCAATGCTCGCAGGGACACGCTAGAGGAAATCGAACCGCGATCTCAGGGAGCCACGGATGCGCGAATTACCTCTCAGGTTTCCGCGCTTTCGTCGTTCCAGTGTAACAACCCGAGTAGCGAACCGAGGTCGAACGAACCTGCCTGCACTCCTTCGGCCTCACTGCACCCGGCAAGTGAAATGTCAAGCACCGTAGGGCCTCTGCAACAATGCAATATACCTTTACAATTTTTGAATGAACTGCCAATCCCCAAGTTCAACAGTGAAGTCGATAATGCGAAGCAGTTCATTAATGACCTCGAATCTTATTTCGCGCTTAGGGGAATTCCCGACCGTTTCAAAATGGTAATTATAAAAAGGAGCTTGATAGGCCCGTCCCTGAGTTGGTTTCGATTGACGGTGGGCGAGCATGCACAATATGAACATTTTAGGTCTGCATTCTTGGAAAAATATTGGAGTGGCGTTGCACAGTACAGGGTGCGCGCAGAAATAAATAATGACCGATACAGGGAAGAGAAGCGTGAGTCGATGGTCGACTACTTCTTGCGACTCGGCCAATTAAGTCAACTCCTGGACCCACCGATGCCCGAAGGTGAATTTGTATCCCTCCTGACACGACACTTCCCAGACGTTATACGTCATCACCTCGTGGTAGCACGTCCGAGGACGCTGAGCGAAGCCATAGAACTACTTACCGCTCTGCAGAGGTACGGAACGCGGGAAGAAGATAGGCCCAGGATCAGGACTGAAGGCAGACACATTGATCGGATACATTCGCATCGTAATGATGGGACGAGGGCACAAGGTGCGTTGAACAACTATTCCACAGTCCGACAGCGTTATCAAGAACCATTTACGAGAAATCGGGAGAGAAACAATAGGCCCTGGAACCAAACGGGCACGGGTAGGCCACCGAGACAACATGAGGAGTATCCCGTTCAGTACATGAGATTCTCCAGGTACCCGGCGAATAGTAGGCAACACCGGGGAAATAACCTCCACGGTGGAACAGCGGATAGGCCAAGAACGCCTCCGAATCGCCCAGAAACTCCCCCGAACCGACCTGGAAACACCCCGGGCAGGCAAAGGACACCTCCGAACAGGCCAAGAACACCTCCAAGCCGGCCAGCGACCCCGCCACGTAGAGAAGAGAACCACGAGCTCTTAAGCATGCCTACGTACAGCCACGCATTGACGCCGAGCGGGTACCCATCACAGACACGACAGCCGCAAAATTTCCACCGCGAAATGGATGACGCGATAGGTCACCTAAGCGGGGCAATGGCAGGACGAAGCATAGGCCAAGGGATAGGCCCCAGTCAAGGATCGTGGCCACGACGGTCGGAAAACTGGAGACAGGAAGAGTCGTAGCGTTCCCAGGCTCAACCTCAGAGAATGCGCGCAGGTTCTCGCATTACACAGGGAACGAAAACAAAAATACAGAAGCAAATAGTGTAGGCCACAATATCAGCCGAAACTGTCATGACAAGGGATTCGGATACACGGAGATAAGTCAAACCCAGGAAATAACGGAATCTCCGAGAGTAGCGGCAGTAATCGAAAATGAGAAGTACTTGGTAACAATAGACAGTGGAGCCATGATCTCTGCGTGCAGTAAAGCACTCTTCAACCACCTCAGTGAAAAGAATAAGAACTTACAGACACTGCCCGTAAAGAACGCATACTGCATAATGGCTGTAGGCCGCGCGAAACAAAAGATATCGCAGCAGGTCATGATTAATGCTTGCATAGGGGATGTTGAACTTGAAATATTGTGTTTAGTAATAGACAAACTGGTAGTAGACATACTGATGGGAAGCGACGTGCTAAATGCATTCCAAGCCACTATTGACTATGGGCGAGCGCTATTGACACTTACAGTAGACGGATCGCTAAGTAGAATACCGTTCATTCAAACTCTGAGTATGGAATACACGGTACTAACCGAAATAGAAGAGCAAATACAACAAGAACAATTTTTTATAGAATATTTGCACATTGGGGGAGGCATTAATGTGGTTAGAATTTTTACGCAACAATTGTGCGAAGGGAGAGATCTTAACGACACGCCACTGCAGTCAGCTGATGAGTCAGAAGTAGGTCATGCACCCCAGTATTGTGGGTTAAACACAGAAAATGAAAATGTTTATTTTGGTGAGAGAGCGGACAACTCGCAGGTAGTCAGTGATCAAAACATGTCCCTATCAGGTATACACGAACGTGTAGCATCAACAGACTGCTTAAACCATCAAGATAAAGAAGGAATACAGACGTATGCATATGTGTTGGAAAGGTCCTTATCGGATATCACAAACCTTCGGGGACAGGGTATTTCAACTCCGACAATTGAGGACCGGGAAGATAATCGGTAGGTACCATCTATCATTGATTCGTCCATTTAAGCAGGACCAAAGAAATTTAGTAGAGTCGGATAGGGAAAATGTACAAACGCACTCGGAACACGAGTAAGGAAAGTCATATATGCGAACATTGTTTACAAACAAATTGGTAGCTTTGGGATAGCAATGTCCTGTTAAAACCGCGTGCTTGACATTCACGATGTTAATGACATACAGTATGAAAACCGGACAGAACGTATACCTGGCAGCAAAAGGTGTCTGAGTGTGGAGGCAGCTAATAGCCTCAAGAAAACCAGTATTGTATATAATGTGCAAGAGAGAGAGAGAGAGAGAGAGAGAGAGAGAGAGAGAGAGAGAGAGAGAGAGAGAGAGAGAGAGAGAGAGAGAGAGAGAGAGAGAGATGAACTAAGATGTATAATTAAAAAAAAAAATTGTTTGAAGAATGTATTGTGTGTGTATAAACAGATTACTTAAATATAAATGTTTTGTAGCCTGGTTGTTGACGGCCAGATATTATGTAGATTGTTTTTCTGTTATTTTGTAAAAAAAAAAATGCTTGTGTCAAATTTGAAATTGCATTGTGTTCAGTGATTGAAATGTATTGTGAACAGAATAAATGTGTAACGGTGGGCTCGCCATCAAATCGTCGTAAGCCACTAAATAAATGAATGAATAAATAAATAAAATGATAAATGAAAGGAACAGAGGGAGAGAGGGACATTAGATTAGCTTAGATGGAACATTAACGATAAACCCATCATCCAACCTAAAGGTCCGATGATAAATTTACCATCAGGGCATATGAAGCTGGTTATCGAGACCCAGGAGAAATAATAATAATAATAATAATAATAATAATAATAATAATAATAATAATAATAATAATAATATAGGATCGAACATAGCGACGAAAATGTGCTGAATTCATATTAGGAATGGGTTTTGTAGGGAAGACAGGAAACAAAGTTTGTTGTCCTCCAAGGTATTTTACCTGCGTGGATGACAACAAGCCTACCGGAAGTTTCGCCTTTGTGTCTTGGCTCGGACAGGCCGTTTACAACGGTTTCAAAGCTTAAAAAGGGTCAGGAAGTATGTGCCTTATCTACGATCTAAAAATATTCGTGGGAAGATTTTAAAACTCAAAATAAGCTGTAAGAAGCAGATGTGAAAGTTGTCAAGTGGGGGTAGCCAATAATAAAAATCAT
Organism: Deroplatys truncata; assembly: GCA_030765065.1. Lineage (NCBI taxonomy): Eukaryota > Metazoa > Arthropoda > Insecta > Mantodea > Mantidae > Deroplatys > Deroplatys truncata. The sequence continues at coordinate 132,488,620 of CM060979.1, read as the reverse complement.
GAAACAAAATGATAGCCAATCAAAAGATCGCGTAGGCATCACATGATACGTTTGAACTTAAGACGGAACGAAACTTAAGAAAGGTGGGGGGAAAATTCTAAGTTTGGCGAAAGGCGTGAAAAAGGAAGAAAAACGCAGAGATTCATTCCGGTACAAACTAACCATGAGGACGGCCGAGATTCATTCCGGTACAAAATAACCACGAGGACGGTCGACGAAACGAAATTAGAAGAAAATAATCAGAAAATTTATAGTGTAAAAATGAAGTTATGAAATCTAGGCGAATTCGAGGGCTAGTCGGAGAAACACATAAGTAGCGACTTCGAAAGTGATAAGAATAACAGTGGTTTCGACGACGAAGGTGGCGGGTCGACCAGATAGGAATCTACGTAACAAAATAAAGAAATAACTCAAACTTCACCGGCAGTATTATTAATATCATCAAGGCAGTGTCACCACCCCTGAAAACAAGAGCCTCAGCTCTACCAAAACCAATTCCAAATCCCTGCCATCCAACCATCGAACCCGGGACTCTTGAGTCCACTGAAGCAACTGCCAGGAACAACACAGATGCGCCTGAGGTCAGCGTCAACGTATTGAGATCGATTTGGATACATAAAGTTCAAGAATAAAATAATTCAAGCTTTTATGTTGGTCAACTTGGAATTAGGTTGCCGAACCTGTTAAACGTATGTTAATTTGTTTTTTTGTATATTTTAAGTGGGTTTTGAGGTTAGTGAATGCTTTTGAGAGGAATAAATTGTGAATTGTGCTGTGTGTTTTATTATGCACGTGATAAACGATTTCTGCTAACAGAAACAAAATGACAAGCGTGCAGCGTGTTACGAGTCTAGTAGAGGATAGTATCTTTAGCGTATTCAAAACGACTTGAAAATGGTAGATGTTTCCATGCAACAAATTTTGATCCGATCCTACTTTCTAAGAGTTGGCCATTGTTTAGCAATAATTGAATAGTGATGCAGAATTGTTGCTCAGATAGCTTGGGTCGCATTTGTTTTCTGTTGTGTTTTAACCTATAGTGCTAATCGTTTTTTTTAACTTGTTGACTCATAAAAGGTTAAAGCAAAAGTGGTTTATTGATATTAGTCATTAAATGAATGATTTCTAAAGCCTGAAGTTAAGAACATTTTAATCCAGTATCTTTAATCACAGATGCCAAACTGTTCAGGTACAACTTTTATTTGTCTACTCTCAGTATTGTGTGTTAGAAGCTTAGGATGTAAGGCAAAATATAGGAATAAGACATACAATGTTAAAAAGCTAATGATTCCCAAGCTGCACAATATACTGTATTCGCATTCTGTCTGAAGCAATTTCCTCTCACGGGTACGTCATCCTCCACGCGGTGCTGCCATGTGCTCGGCGGAGTGATACATTTAAGTTTTGTTTACTTCTCCTTTCAGCTTATAGTGAAAAAGGTTTAGTACACCACGCAGATGCTAGATGACAGTTGTGAATAGAGTGTACAGCGAAAGGACAGCACTTGTTTGTTGTTAAGTGTAGAAAGTCAAGGAAAAATGGAAGGCAACTATCATGGGCACTGTTTTTGTGGAAGGAAGGTGTCAAAACAGCAGATATTCATAAATGCTTAACTGCGGTATGTGGTCAAGAAGCTCCTGCACAAAAGAATGTTTATAACTGGATCGCTGCGCTCACCATTGGAAGGGAATCTACATGCAAAAACGTGGGTACTGGTCGTCCAATAACATCGCAGTCTCTGAGGAACATTGAGGTTGTGTCTGAATCGATTATGGTTGATAAGCGCATAACCTTGGATAAACCGGAATGTCAGGCAGGCCCTGGCCACGCAATGCTGCACACCATTATTCATGATGATTTGGATATGAAAAAGGTGTGTGCACATTGGTTTCCATGGAACTTGATGCAGGCCCAAGAGAACAGACTTGAAGTCTATTGCTGACTATTGGAAATGTAGAATGAAGAGTGCCAATCATAATGCCACTTCCATAAACCTGAGAAGAAACATCAATCCATGCAATGGAAATCTTGGGATCCCTGCCCCAAGAAATTTTGTGCTGCTCCATCTGCAGGTAAGCAGATGATCTCCATCTTTTGGGATATTTGTGGCATACTGCTAATGGACTGGCTTCCACAAGGAACAACTGTCAACAGCAAGGGTGTACTGCAACACCCTTGCATGACTTAGATACAGGATTCAGCAACGGCAATAGGGGAAGTGGTCAAAAGGAGTGCTCCTCCAATGTGCAGCTGCATTCCAGCAACCCTACAGCTGTAAAGTTGACATCACTGGGGTTCATTGTTGTGCCACACCCACCATATTCACTGGATCTCACTGATCATGCTTTACTTTACAACATGAAGGATGTGCTACAAGGTAAAAGGTTCAGCAACAACTAGAAATTGCAGGCAACTGTCCATGAATGGGTGCGTAGTACTCCCAAACAATGGTTCCATGCTGCAATAATGGTTGCCAGGAAGGTGGTAACAGTGTATTGATGTCAGTAGGGAGTATACTGAGAGATTCCATGTACACTGAGTCATGTTCATTAATAGATAAGGTACAAAAAACTGCTATTGTAAATCATTTTTGAGCACCACTCATTAAACATTGCCAGAAAACAAATTGTGATGGTAGATGGTGATTTTTTTTGAGTTTAACGTTCTTTAACCAGGTCTTGTTTATTTTTATATATTATATAACCTCTTTTGTTCATGTGTACTGTCAGTAGTCACTTCACAGGCCACCATATTAGCTCAGCTGTTTCATGTTCTTATGATTGTCTCTTGTTTATATTTCCATTTGTTATCAACAACATATCCATTAAGTTTATGCTCAAGTTTTACGTCGTTATATTGATGCTTAATTGTGAATGACCCATTTCTGTTGGTCGGAAGCGGTGCAATCAAATCTTAAAATCCACACACCCTGCATTTTGTTGCAGTCCTGTGAAGGGGACCATGATTAGGGATATATATTTTTCAAATGGAAATATGGGACACCTCTAACTTTCAACACAAAACGTGAGAATACACAAGCCCCAACAACTTCTTCTTAGGTCCCATACAAATTTATGTCAAAATTGCTAAAAGAGAACACACCACAATCATATAACACCTTTTACTTTGTTTATTTTGAAATACATGTTTGGTTTTTCTTACAAAGAAATAAAAATTGCTTTCATTTACAATTTCTATTGCCTTTCCATTCCATATATTTCAGACGAAGCACATCGTTTAACAGAACAGTGAATCTTCCGCAGAAGGTTCTCGAATGTTCTAGAACCATTTTGACACTCTTTCTGGAGGAAGGTTGGAGATACAGCTTTCAGAAAGTTCTAGGTTATTTCCAACAGTGTCACTGGTGTGTACATGGGCAAGTGATGTTATTCTTTACTCAGACCGCTTGGCGTTGACCTCCTGATAACCTTGGCTTAGCCGCTGTGTCACAATAATCTACATTTTGTAGATATGAGCCGTTAAATTTCAAGACAATTTCACATACATGACTGTACTCTATGGTGTCTGCTGAGAAGTGACACTATCATTACAAATGAAGTGAAACACTTTAGTGAAGATGTCTATGATTGGTCATCCATCACACATGACTATGTCATCAGTATCAATCATCCAATAATATCTCTCCTTCCTCTGCATTATGGATTCCTTAACATTTATCTCATTTTTTAGCAAAGAAAGGTGCAATACAACAAATAAAACCCGCAGGACAAAAATAAATAAACAATTAAATAACATTAAACAACATTTCCAAAAAAAGCAGAGACTTGATGAAGATAAATTAAAAGCTAAAGATTATAATAATATTAAAAGATAAGAGTTAATATATATGATATACAAAAAATGACAAGAAAAACTGCAGTGGCCTTATTGAGGATGGCAACTGTGAGGCAGTATTTTAATACCTGAATAATTTCAATTGTATTTTATAGTAAGTAAATTCAATAACAACCCGCCTTGAAACAATATGTATGTAATAATTATTTAAATTGTATGTAACAGTAACTTCAAATGTTTATTTTTATTGTAAACATATTTTAATAATGTTATGTGAATACATTATATACTTTAATAATGCAAGAGCTGTGAGAATAATAAGTTTTAAGCTGCTAACAATGAGGTAATAATGAGGTAACCTTGTAGTAATAATGAGTTTAAGAGTTTGAAAATTACTAGTCATGATTATAGCAACGATAATGTAAAATTCAGTAACAGTTTAAAATTAGCAATTCAACAGCAAAGAAAAATTTTAAGTAAAATGCAGATATTCTATTGAACTAGAAATAGCCAATCAGAGACTTGAAATACTGAAGCTTACGGGTTTTGACCGTTGAAAGTTACTCAGTTGCTGGCAAACCTTGGTAGTGACCAGACAGAAGATGTGTTCTCTACAGAAATGTTACGTGTAAATCATAAAAATATGTATACGCACTAAGTGAAAGTATCAAAGATTCTCACAGTTCTTAAAAAGTGTAGTGCTTTATAAAAATGTGCAAGGATTAATAAAAGAAGTGAATTTAAAAAGTAAAATTCTGTGATGTCTACATTCTTGTTGCACCACGCCTTGACTAAGATACATGACTCTACAAACATTACTGACGCAGCGGAGGCAAATTCAAACATAAATAATATATAGAAGCAGTTTTAATAACAAAGTTAAAAATTATAGTGTAAAACTTGGGAGTGTAATAACAAAAACACATCTGAAATCAGCTTCTCATATGTAGCAGCATATTGCGTAATAACAGTAACTATTACGTAATCAATAAATTCAAACCAATGCCCAAAGCGTGTTGCAAACTCATTAAAGCAACTAAATATTACGCAAAAATATATTACATAACAAACATTTTCTACTTCAAGTTGGCTTCCCAAGCGTGGTGCTAAATAACACATCTATCTCAAGTTGGCGCCCAGTGTGGGGCTAAATAACACATCTATCTCAAGTTGGCGCCCAACATGGAGCTAAATAACACATCTATCTCAAGTTGGCGTCCAGCCGCGGGGCAAGAATTGACAGCACGAACGGACAGTAAGAATCGACAAGAACTTGTGACATCAGACAAGAAAAGATCAACGGAATGACCAGAATCAACGAAACCACGAGACTACATCTCAGAATTTCAAGATCGTCAACAAAATCCAAGGACAGCAACAATTCTTCAGGAGTAAGGGGCACATGGTTAACAACTCAACAACAAACTACTCGGGAACACTGAGTATAAAGGTTTAATAACAGCCAGAACAAAAGGTCAGGAAATTCCATTGTATATTATAATAATTGTCAAGTTTAGAAAATATATTGTTTTTTTGACCAAAATTCATGTTATTAAGAAGTAGAAAACTAAAATTAAGCAATTAAAAGGCAAATATACAAAGTAAGATGGAAACTGAAAACAATGAAAGTATGGAAGTAGTTGAGGTTAGGTCAGTCATTACAGATTGTAATGTAGATTTACAATCAGAGCTAGAGAAAACTGATAGGTTAGATGTAGAAGAGCAGTTATCTGAAAATTCAGAGGTAGACATTGAAAGAGATAGCAGTAGTATGCAAGGCCAATCACCTTTACATATGTTAGTGCAGGAAACAACAAAAGAAGGAAACCTTCAGACATCTATGACACAAGAGCAAGAAAACTTCTCACAACAAAATTATTATGTAAAGTGTATTCTAGAAGTAATAAATAAAATGAAAGTAGGGTTAAGTAATAAGACGGATGAAATAATAACTGAAATGAGAGGAGAGAGAAAAGAATTTAATAATAAGTTATATGAAACTAATACAGAGCTAAGTGTAGGGTTAAGTAATAAGGTAACTGAAACTAGTACAGAGCTGAGAAAGGAAACTAATAATAAATCAAATGAAACTAGTACAGAGCTGAGAAAGGAAACTAATAATAAGTTAAATGAAACTAGTACAGAGTTGAAAACAGAGTTAAATAAAGTACCAGAAACTAGTCAGGAAACTGAAGAAATAGAAAATACAAATGTAAACATTGTGCAAATATAAACAGATGTAACAGTACCAAAAGTAAATACAAATGTAACTAGTTCTGTAAATGCTAACCAAATGCATGTCAGTAATGCAAGTACAGAAAGAGATGTATCACCATTGTTAACTAACAAAACAAGAGATGCTACTGCTTTTTCCATAGCATCAGCCTCTCAAACACACAACAATAATGACGACACACATATGCATGTACCAAATCAAATGTCAAACTATTATTCTGTGCAACATAAGATTAGGGCAAAGCTAAAAAGTCTGTGGCATAAGAACAAAAAGAAAGGGAAAGTAAAGTATGTGGGTTGTATGTGAAACAAAAAGAAAGAGAAAATAAATGTAAACAGTCTGAGAAACAAAAAGGAAATGAAGTATTTAGGTTATGTATGGCACAAAAAGAAACAGAAAATAAATGTAAACAATCTGTGAAACAAAAAGAAAAGGAAAGTAAAATATGCATGTTATGTGTGGCACAAAGAAAAACAAAATAATGTATCTGGAACATAAAAGGGTAAAGCAATGTAATTTAAAATTATAAAGTACTATTTAAAAATAATATTTTACTAAATGCAGAAAATTGTCAATAATAAAGGAAAGTTTAAATAAAGAGAAGTGATAAAAAAAAAATCCATAGTTAGCAAGAAAAACTGAATAGCAAATACATTTATATTGTATAAGTTAGAAATGGTAACAAATATTAAAATATTTAAGAAATAAATTGTAAAGAAAGGGTAACAAGTGTTAATATCTCTAATTTTATGTAAAATGTATAGCATATAAACTGCTTAATAGTGGATGTGATGGTGAATGAGCAAACTTCACTCAGATCATTAATCTTATACCAGGTCATTGACCTTGGAAAGTGTCAAACAAGTGTATATGAAGTGTTCTGCTATACACGAGTGTAGTGAAAAACCAGTGAGTATTAAAGAAAAAGTGAGAAAGTGACAGTGAAAGATAGGAAGTGCAATAATAAAAAAGTTGTTTCTTTCTTTCAGGAGACTTTTAGAAAATATTTAAAAATTTAAAGAACAAAACAAAAAGAATTACTTTTAGATATTTCTAAAAGGGGCAATTTGAGGCAGTATTTTAATACCTGAATAATTTCAATTGTATTTTATAGTAAGTGAATTCAATAACAACCCGCCTTGAAACAATATGTATGTAATAATTATTTAAATTGTATGTAACAGTCATTTCAAATGTTTATTTTTATTGTAAACATATTTTAATAATGTTATGTGAATACATTATATACTTTAATAATGCAAGAGCTGTGAGAATAATAAGTTTTAAGTTGCTAACAATGAGGTAATAATGAGGTAACCTTGTAGTAATAATGAGTTTAAGAGTTTGAAAATTACTAGTCATGATTATAACAACGATAATGTAAAATTCAGTAACAGTTTAAAATTAGCCAATCAACAGCAAAGAAAAACTTTAAGTGAAATGCAGATATTCTATTGGACTAGAATTAGCCAATCAGAGACTTGAAATACTAAAGCTTACGGGTTTTGACCGTTGAAAGTTACTCAGTTGCTGGCAAACCTTGGTAGTGACCAGACAGAAGATGTGTTCTCTATAGAAATGTTACGTGTGAATCATAAAAATATATATACGCACTAAGTGAAAGTATTAAAGATTCTCACAGTTCTTAAAAAGTGTAGTGCTTTATAAAAATGTGCAAGGATTAATAAAAGAAGTGAATTTAAAAAGTAAAATTCTGTGATGTCTACATTCTTGTTGCACCACGCCTTGACTAAGATACATGACTCTACAAACATTACTGACACAGCCGAGGCAAATTCAAACATAAATAATATATAAAAGCAGTTTTAATAACAAAGTTAAAAATTATAGTGTAAAACTTGGAGTGTAATAACAAAAACACATCTTGAAATCAGCTTCTCATATGTAGCAGCATATTGTGTAATAACAGTAATTATTACGTAATCAACAAATTCAAACCGACACCCAAAGCGTGTTGCAAACTCATTAAAGCAACTAAATATTAACAAACATTTTCTACTTCAAGTTGGCTTCCCAAGCATGGAGCTAAATAACACATCTATCTTAACTGGCCACGATTGCCTTGCAGAAGACCTCTACAAGATAGATGCCTACCTACACCCAAGTGCACTCTCTGTGAAGAAGATGTCATCCTGAACAAAGAGCATATTGCCAAATGCAAACACCTTAAAAGTGATAACTTACAGAACTTGGGAAGCCAGAGGGAGAAAGATGCAGATCAATTAATCTCCAGTGTCATTGGTGAACAACAACAAAATTTATCTCATTTATGATTTAAACTGTCTACATGAAATTTTTAAAATTATATTAATATTATTATATTACACTTTTCCTAAATTTACATCACTAAATAAATTAAATATATGATCCCATAGAAACAAATGCGATTACAAAGAAAATAATACTTAAGTTTCTGTAGTCAGTTTAAGTACATGAAATTGTATTTATAATAAAGAGAGTAATAGATAAATAAGTATCTGAGCAGGAAATGAGGAAGGATATACATGTTTTTTGCAGATTTTGAAAAAGCATTTGATACAATAAATATAGAAGCATTAGCTTATAAATCAAGAAGGAAAAAGGTGCAAAAATGTTATAAAAGAAATTAGGAAGATTTACAAAGATATAAAATTTTGTATAAGATGTGGAAGTAATGGAATTACAGAAATGACTGAGCAAAAAATAGGATTACGACAAGGGTGCAAACGGAGCCTCATGTTATTTAATATATTCATAGATGACATATTAGAGTGAAAGAAAAAAATCTGCACTGCCCCATAATAGCAACTAGAGAGACCCCAGGTTTACTATATGTGGATGATCTTATGGTTGGGGCTATAAGGGTAATTGGGGTAATTAGGCTACAGAAAGCAATCAATAGAATACAGGAATTCTGTAAAGAATGGGGAATTAAAGTAAATATAAACAAATCAAAAGTAATGGTATTTAAAAGAGAAAATAAATTAAAAAAAGAAGAGAAATGGTAGTGGGGGGTTTAAAGTTAGAAGTTGTCAAGGAGTTTGATTATTTGAGGGTGAGGATGAGCAATAATGGTGAATGGATGGCACATAGCAGGAAGGTCATGGCTAAAGAAAAGGCGGCAATGACAGGAGTAAGGATGTGCAAATACAAATTAGAAATGCAGACTAAATGGATAGAAAGAATGTATGAGGCATTGATAGAAGTAAGAACGCTATATGCAGTTGAAATTTGGGGGGGGGGAATGTGAATTAAGCAGAAAAGTAGACCAGAGCTACAGAATGTTTTATAAAGAACTATTGGGGTTACCAAGATCAGCACCAGGGGAAGCAGCATTAGTGGAATTAGGAAGAACAAGAAAGGGGGTGATACTGGAAAGGATATTGAAATCTTGGTTTAGATGCTTCAAAAAAAGATGAAGGGGAAATTTTAAGGATATGTATGGAACAGCAAAAGAGTATGAAAAATAAAAATAGCTGGTGGACAGGGGTAGAAAAAATTATGGAGAAGATCGGAATGGGAGATATTTGGAGAACAGGAGAAAGAAATAGCAATGACTTCTGGATAACAGTACGAAACAGAGTGAAGGACATAGAAAGACAAGAATCTGGGGAAGTTTAGAGAATAAAAAATTACTAGGGTTCTATAGGTTAGTAAAAAGGAAATGGGGAAGAGAAGGGTACGTGAATTGTAATAGAGTGGAAAAAGAAGCTTTTGCATGAATGAGAACAGGATCAATGTACCTGAGAGGGCTAAGAGGCAGAAAAGGCGGAATTTGTGAACAGAGCATTATATGATAGAATGCAAAGAATTAGTGCAATGGAGACAAAAAGTATAGGAGGAAAAATGGGAAAAAGTAGATGGAAAATAGTAGAATTTAAAATGTTGACAAGAAAAGAAGAAAGGAAAAATAAGAATATGGGTGAGTTTTTAAAGAAAGCAAAGGAGAAATGGATCAAAAAAGTAAGGGTGATAAAAAAGGTAGAAGGGCAGAGAAGGAAGAGGATGGATCATAGGTGATTAAGGGTATCAAGGGCTGCTCAGCTGAGCCTTAAGGCCAGGGTGCCAGGCAAAATCAACAGTACAGACAGAACATAGCTGGCCAGAAAATTTGTATATAGGCTAAGTTAGTTTACAAATGAAATATTGTAAAAAAGGATTGTGTATAAAAGATGTACAAATAGTTTATTCTTTCATTCAAAGTACATTAAATTTAAAAATTTCCGAATTATGTTATACTCGTTACTTTAATAACTGTGTGGGGTTTGACTATTTCTGCTTCAACTTGCTAATTCAAAGTACTGATTCAATAGTGCAATTTTTCAGTTTGTGTAGGATTTAATATTTGTAATTCTTATCTCTGTGGTCTGGTATATTATAATCATTTCTTTAATATTAGAACAGAAACACACATTCTTGTCATTTACCTTAATATTTCTTTTTGCTCACCATTTTTCTTCATTAAATTCAAATTTACTGTCTGCAGTTGACTCATGACTTTAAAGTGATTCATTCTCAGCTTTGTTATTTGTGTTTTAAATTCCTGCAGCAAACTGTATTTAATCTGTAAAAAACAAGAAAAGGGGAAAAAGCATTAATTATAAAACACAGGCTAGCTGCTTTAACATCTAAAAATTACAAAAATTTATTTCTGCAGCATACAAAGTGACAAATGTTTTAGTTTTAGTATAACCAAAAATAAAACTTTTATTGTCAATTCATAGTAAATAAAAAAATGCAATATATTTTGGAGGCTGGGGACTAATTACTTTCTCTGCCACATACTTAATATGTAGAGAAGGTAGGTATTGCATTCCACCCAGAAATTCGATATAAAGATTTTACCAGAAATTACGTTTTGCGACCCCCTGAATAAAAGCATTTTTATAAAAAAAAGGTGCACATTTGTATCTGTGAACAGCATAATTCAAAAACAAAAAGTCCGATAAATATGAAACTTAGTATTTAAGTTCACTTTCTTTCAAAGATGTGATATGAAGATTTTCAGGAAAATATTCTCATCCCAAACTACTGTTTATACGAAATATTTTTCTAAAGTTTAATTTTCTCAAAAATGGTTCTAATGATTTTGATTAAAATATCATATATGAAAGGTATTTGCATTACAAAATGTATATTTGAATTTTCTGGGAATAGGCTGTGAGGTCCTCTTCATTCGGAAGGAATTTTATATAAGCTTGTATAACTGGTAAAGATTAAGCGAAAGATGAAAACATACCATACAAAAAATGTAGATCACTTTAAAACAATTTATTTCAAATTACTTATTTGTGGCATAAGCCATTTCTGAGATATTCGTTATTAATGGTTTGAATTATTCAATATTTTATCATTTTTTTTAAGTCTTGTGGATATTTAGTTGTTTCTTGTGGTTGCATGGAAACAGTATGGAGTTTTAAAGCAGCGTATAATGTCCAGTTCTTAAACATTTGACTATCACTGTTCTCTTTGTATCTATAATGAAATGTGTAATGTAGCTGTTTGTGCGAAGGTTTATCACAATCAAAATGAAGTAAATAGAGAAATAAGCTTTCGTAACAATAGCTTGTACACTGCAGTAATAAAGGATAGAGAGTAGAAAGAGTCATGTGCATGTAACACATCAGATTTTTTTTTTTTTTAAGTTGAAGATTGTCTGGTTTACCTTTGTATGCCCAACTAACTCTTAACTTTATTGCCCAAGCAGCATAAAATGATAAAATATGTTACTTTTCAACAGTCTCCATTGACATCAATGCACTTGTCCTGCAATGTTCCATGGCCTTTATCCCGTCATGGAAGTCAGATTCCTCCAAGCCTCTCAACTGAGAACTTAAGTTTTGATTGCATGGACATTGCTTTCCACCAAGAAACTTCCTCAGTTGAGGGAGCAGATGGAAGCATGATGGGGATATGGTGGATGTAGCAGCAAATCCTGCCTCACTTTGTTGATATTTGCTATTCCGACAACACATGTGTGAGGACATTGCTTTGATGGAAGATGATTTTCCTGTTTGCCAAACCTGGCCTTTTCTCATATAATTTCCTCTTCAATTGGTCCAGAAGGTTAGCATTATACCTGCTGGTTGCATTAAAGTGACAGTGTTCAGCATGGCAAACTGAAATGATTATAAGAGTTGAAATTTCGTAGATACGCTAATTAGACAATGTGCTTATCAATTATGCCAAAAAATAATCACCTTGCCACTAGTGAAAATATGACGCTGTAAGCAAGAACGCAACTGTAATCACGCCATTATTTCCACACAAGATGCAGCAACACCTACGTTGCAGGCAACTGTCAACCATGTGACTTCTGGTTGTGGGGATATGAAAGATTGTGTGTATCAATGTTATACAGGCTAGCATATGATGACATGTTGCTCTGATTTTACCAGATATGTTGCAGGCAACTGTCAACCATGTGACTTCTGGTTGTGGGGATATTTGAAAGATCGTATCTCTCAGGAACATAAAGGCTAGCATACAATGGCATGTCACTCTGATTTCACCAGATATACTGTGAGCAACTGTTGGCCATGCCTTGTTAAAAATCTACAATTTTCTTCTAATTGTCTTCACTATTTTACTACTCAGAATGACACTATCGGGTCAGGTCAGACACCAGATAAACCACCCATTTCCTGTGGAATGGTAACGCACTTATCCTAAAGCACCAATACCTGGTATTCAACTTTGATAAACCAATGGAAGATAATTTGAAGAAGTTCTTCGAGCCACCCTGGGGAAACAACGGCATCCCATCTAGAAGACAGTTGCAAATGTGTGTGAAATGAAGCAATATACTTCTGAAACAGTTCACGTATTTTAAAAATCTGACGTGTTGCATTCACATTACAAAAGCTTATTGTTCTATCTACTAGTTAATACAGATAAACCTCCATTACTTATTTTGCCAGATCTTTGCACAGCCGGTCGCTACATGATGGCTTTAAAGTCTATTGTCTTTGCATGTACATGAAAAAGAAAGGAAAATAAAAAGAATAGTCATTTATACTTGAGAAAAGTGTAAAGTATCTGAAAATTCAAGCCATTAACAAAGAATAACTCAGAAACGGTTAATAAAAAAAAATTTGACATAAATTGTATGTTTCGAAGGAGATCTACATCTTTTGTGTAGTAAGAATTTGTCCACCTTATATGGTTTACCAGTTATGCAAAATTCATTCCAAATGAAGAGGACTTCGCAGGCTATTCCCATAAAATTTAAGATACACATTTTATTTACATGAAAATAGCTTAAATATATGGAGAGCCATTCTTTTTTGTTATTAATGAAAAATATTTTACAACTTTGAATTGAGGTATGTATATGTTTCACAATAAATGCATAAACCTGTAAATTTTTTAGCAAATTTTTACAAATTTCTTGCAAAAGTCTTTGTTTGCGCCATAAGCAGGAACATTTGCACATTTTAAAAATTAATTACAAAACTTGCATGATGATACAAAGATAATCAAAACACTCAATTTCTTTTTGAACCATCAAAATTAATTGCAAAATCCGATACATCTCGATTTGATAAAGGTTTAAGCAATTATCTGAATTTCACAGTGAAAATAATATGTACTTTTATATTATTTTGGATTGTGCTACTGTGTCCAAAATTTGTACCACATTAGTAATGAAACCGATGTAGTGCATTCTATGTTGACATTTAAAGCTAAAGGTAGCCAGTTTCATAGATTTTGTGAGATATCTGTCCAAGCATTACGACTACTATCAAATGTGGAGCAGTGAAGATTCTTTTTGCACTACAATTTAGTAGCTACTGATTAGATCTTTAATGGGCTGAAAACATTGTAACTTGCTGTATGTTGCACTTTGGTGTCATGGAATAAACATTTGGGCTATATAATATTTAATTTAAAATTTCCTACCAAACATTAACTTGCATCTCTGTTAAGCCTCGCATAAACTACTGGTGATATGAATCATGGAATTATATGGATAATACACTAATTTCCTATTGTGAAACAAGTTGATCTTTTGGGTCCAAATGAATTTCAAAGTTAGTTATTATACGGACCACTTACATATTTTGCTTTTATTTTTGTTGCATTATTAACACAAAAGTGTGAAAATTTAAGGGTGGTTCACTACATCCTGAGAACGGTAACCACAGCAGAAATGAGAACAGGACGCAATGCAGCATACAAGATTTTTGTTCACAATAGCATGGCAACAAGAACGGGAATGCATATCGTCACGAAGTGGAAAGTCGATTTTGCACATTGGGATTTCAATGACCAATGATATTTTCTCACTTGCTTCCAATTCACACAACATAATGCGTGTTAGCCATTGTCAAATTTGATAAGAGTAAACACTATCTAAATGCAGATGCATTACAGTTGTGATTTCTCTGGTCATACCAAGCTTTCAGTCCTTTATTTAATGGCACACATTAAAGTTGTTTGCTTGTTCTCTGTTAATTTCTACTGGTTTTTGCTATTGTTTCTGAGGCAAGAGCCCGTTTTGAGTTGCATATAAACAAACTACAGATGACGCTTTGGCTAGAAGAATCACGTTTAATGGATCTGCAGGTGTCAGGATCTGAAGTTAGGAAGAACAGATGCTACTAAGTTCTTCCAGTTTCATATTTCTAACTTGCGACTACAGAGAGCACTAGCAGCTGTTTCATGTCATGGCTGCCTAAAATAACCTCTTCAGTCAAGACCCTCATGTCCATAATATGGATCGAATATGCCGCACGCGGAAACGAGAAAGTTAAAACTTGCCAAGTCTTCTTTTTCATTCCTGGGCCTGAGAAAGCTTCCCGTTGATTATGAATGCAATGGCACTGGAAATTAATTGATCTGCATCATTTTCCCTCTGGCTTTCCAATATAAAGTCTGTAAGTTATCATTTTTAAGGCCTTTGTATTTGACGAGATGTTGTTTGTTCAGGATGACATCTTCTTCACAGAGAGTGAACTTGGGTGTAGGTAAGCATCATATCTTGTAGACGTGTTCTGCGAGGCAGTCGTTGCCAGTTGCCATCCTAAATAAGGCCAATGCAGTCTTCCTTGGCATTTTTTGTATATCAACTCTATCTTTAATATTCTTATAATCTTTATCTTTTAATTTATCTTCATCAAGTCTCTGCTATCTTTTGAAATGCCGTTTAATGTTATTTAATTGTTTATTTATTTATCCTACAGGTTTTATTTGTTGTATTTCACCTTTCTTTGCTAATTGATCCGCATATTCATTGCCAAAAAGTCTGACATGAGCTGGGATCCATTGTAGAGTGACATGATTTCTAGTTTCAACTGCTTTAATTAGGCTTCTTATTTCTTTAATATTTCTTGTTGTTTTATTATTGTAATTTACTCCCCATCCATGGCTGATTTTGAGTCTGATAAGATGACTATTTTTTGTTTTATGTATGGTCTATATAAAATGTTCTGCAATGCTGCTTTTATAGCTGTTAATTCTCCAACATAGTGGTTTGACGTTTTATCTAATGTTAGATATTGTGCAAAATGTTTACAGTATACTCCTGCACCGGCATTTTTTTTTTATTGATGAGGAATTCATCTGTATATATTCGGAGCCATTCTTTTTCTGGGTATCTTTCATTTTCCGTAGCTATTGCTATGGCTCTCATTTCATCTGGTATATTGTTTTGTTTGTGTATTGTATATATCAGGTCATTCTGATATTGTATATCAATATATTCTATTGGGCTCATTACCTCTGTTGCAATTATATTTGTTGTAATTATATTCTTGTAGTTTAATTTATTAATATATGTTTTGAAGCTTATTTGAGTTTTTAAATTACTTATAGTATCTGCTGTGTGACACCATTTATATCTGTTTCTGTTGACTTGCAGTTTTTGTGCTAGAGTAATTGCTTTCAACTCATGTTCCAATTCTATAGCCATGTTTTTTGTGATACTTTATAGCACTGTAATTGGTGTTGCTCTTACAGCTCCTGTTATTATTCTTAGTGAATTATTTTGTGAAATTTCTAGTTTTTTTTTAAGACTCTTGTTTACTGTTGCTAGTAGTTCTCCTCCATACAACAGGTTAGGTTTTATGTATGTTTTATATGAATTATTAAGGAGGTCCATGTTTCCACCCCATTAAAATATGTTGTTGTTGACCAATGGCACTGGGGATTAATTGATCTGCATCATTTTCCCCTCTGGCTTCCCAATATAAAGTCTGTAAGTTATCACTTTTAAGGCCTTTGCATTTGGCGAGATGTGCACTTGGGTGTAGGTAGGCATCGTATATTATAGAGATGTTCTGCGAGGCAATCGTGGCCAGTTGCCATCCTAAATAAGGCCACTGCAGTCTTCCTTGGCATTTTTTGGATATCAACTCTATCTTTAATAGTCTTATAATCCTTATCTTTTAATTTATCTTCTTCATCAAGTCTCTGCTGTCTTTTGAAAAGTTGTTTAATGTTATTTATTTCTATTTGTCCTACAGGTTTTATTTGTTGTATTGCACCTTTCTTTGCTAATTGTACCGCATGTTCATTGGCCAAAAGTACAACATGAGCTGGGATCCATTGTAGAGTGACATGATTTCTAGGTTCAACTGCTTTAATTAGGCTTCTTATTTCTTTACTATTTCTTGTTGTTTTATTATTGTAATTTACTATTCCATCTATGGCTGATTTTGAGTCTGATAAGATGACTATTTTTTTGTTTTATGTATGGTCTATATAAAATGTTCTGTAATGCTGCTTTTATAGCTGTTAATTCTCCATCATAGTGGTTTGACGTTTCATCTAATGTTAGATATTGTGCAAAATGTTTACAGTATACTCCTGCACCGGCATTTTTTTTTTATTGATGAGGGATCCATCTGTATATATTCGGAGCCATTCTTTTTCTGGGTATCTTTCATTTTCCGTAGCTATTGCTATGGCTCTCATTTCATCTGGTATATTGTTTTGTTTGTGTATTGTATATATCAGGTCATTCTGATATTGTATATCAATATACTCGTTACCTCTGTTGCAATTATATTTGTTGTAATTATATTCTTGTATTAAAATATATGCATTTCAACTTTGTCATTCTCGTTATAACAGTAAAACGTTGTTGCTCTCAGTTGTGAACCTGCCTTTAAAAATGAAATGCAAATTCTTTAAAAAATTATCACCAATAAAACCTGTCCCTGAACATACAGCATTTTAATAAAAATCATTAGAGCCTTTTTTGAGAAAATAAAAATAATGGAAAATATGTCATATAAAGGATAGTTTGGGTTGAGGGAGTTACTTCAAAATCTTTGTGTTGCATCCTAGAAAGGTCCCGAACTTAAATACCACATTTGTTATTTAACCAGCTTTTTCTTCACGCACGCACGCACGCGCACACACACACACACACACACACACACACACACACACACACACACACACACACAGGCCTTTAATATATGAAAAAGAAGCTACAAACAGTGATGTGTTTTTTAATTTATTGAAAGTGAGTCGGAATTAGTTACACTAACTCACTTAACATGTTTTGGGAAGCGGTTTGTTTGCATACTCAGAAGGTGTCCGACTGGCCTGTGTTGGCGTTTCTGTTGTGTTGATTTGTCTATTGTGGTGGCATCTTGTGGTGGTGAAATTCACTTCCAGAGGGGACTTGCTGATGGCAAATCAAAATTCATTAGCTGTGGGTTGTTTTAAAATCAACTTCTCCCAGGTGTCTACTTCTGTTGCATACTTGGCAGGTTAAATATGTAACAGAACACATGGGAGTAGATCTTCATTTTAAAACATAACTCTCACAGCTAATGAATTTTGATTTGCTGTCACCAAGTCTCCTCTGGAAGTACATTTCACCACCACAATAGATAATCAACACAACGAAAACACCAACACAGGCCAATAGAACACCTTCTGAGGATGCAAACAAACTGTTTTCTGAAACATGTTGAGTAAGCTTATACCTCTGATTTTCCTTTTAAATTTTTCCTCCCCCCCCCCCAATACACCAAATGTTTAAAAATCTGATGTGATACATTTACATGACTTTCTCTACCCTTTTCATTTGTTAGTGGGTATACAAATGATTCTTACTTAAGTTTATTTTCCTATCTACTTCATTTTAATTGAGATAAACTTTTCTAGAAATAGCTACATTACACATTTTGTTATAGATACAAAGGCAATTGCAATAGTCGAACGGCAAATGTTTAAGAACTGGACGCTATTGCTGGCCTTAAAATTCCATACTCTTTCCATGACATCACAAGAAACAACTGAATGTTGACAGGACTTTAAGAGAATGACCAAGAAATGAACAATTCAAACCTTTAATTATGGACATCTCAGAAATGACTTATGCAACAAAAAAACTTATTTGAAATAAACTGGGTTTTAAAGAGATGTACATTTTTCATGCAGTACGTTTTTGTCTATCGCTTAACGTTTACCAATTATACAAAATTCCTTCCAATTGAGGACTTCACAGGCTATTCCCAAAAAATTCAAGATATACATTTTATTTGTCAGTAAATATCTTTCATATATGGCATTTTAACAAAATTGTTACAACTAATTTTTAGAGAATAAAAAATTTCGAAAAATGTTCCATGTAAAGGATAGTTTCAGGTGAGGGTGGGGGGATTTTGTTGAAAATATTTTGTGTCTTATCTTTAGAAGATACTGAACCTAAACACTAAGTTTGGTATTCATCTGAGATTTTGTTTCCGAGTTATGCTGTTCTCTTATACACATGCATAGACAGATATTTTTCTAAAAAGGTTTTATTTTGAGTCAGGGGGCCCCAAAACTGTATTTTTGGTGAACCCTCGATATTGAATTTTTAGGTGGAATGCAATACCTTCTCTACCTACTATTTATGAGGTAGAGAAAGTAAAAATGTTAGTTAAACAATTTAACAGCCTTTTGATCACATTAAATATATATATTTAATTTAACTCTACTGTCAGTAACAACTCATATAAAGCTTTAAAACTGTTCTTTGAGAAAGGTTTCTTTTAACGAGTTCACGTGCATAAAAATATGTGCAGTCAGTTTATATTACATAATTCATTCCCCTTTTTTTTCTTTACAACTTTTCTCCTCTCCCAAAAAGAATTACAGTTTTGACTTTTGTATGAATCATGGAAAATATACTTTACAATTGTAATTAAATTTTGACATAACCTTCCATGACTTTGGTGTTGCAAACTATGCGAACGTATGTCTGGCAGAATAGAATTTTGTGTTTTTATTTATGAAAATATTTGAATTACATTCAAACAAGGCCGAAAGCCCAATGTACTAAACGTTGTATGCTGGCCACTAATGTATTGTGCCTCCTCAAAGAGTTACGTAGCTCGTCAGTGCTCAAGTCCCTCTATCCTCTAGTTTAAAAAAGGGTGGGTTTTATGCCCAAGCACTGCGACCTTAAAGATCTATTGCGCATCCCTCCTTTCATCAGTTAAGTAGTCTGTTGCTCGTTATGACTGCTAACTGAGGCTTTCGATAGTTCATCTATCTTTGGAAAGTGATTGCCAAAAATACTTGCTCTTTGCAAGAGCAGGGCAATCACATAGCAGATGAGTAACAGTCTCATCTCCTTCTAGGCATCTACTACAGATAGGGTTGTTGGACAATCCCATTCTGTATAGACTAAACTTTAGGGCACAGTGCCCTGTAATGAATCCTGTTGTCCATGCAAGCCTTCTTTTATTTAGGTACTTTGCCCGGCTGTTATCCAGGTTTGTAATAAACAACTGGGAATGTCTGCAACCCTCAATGGAGTTCCAGTAGTTCTTGTGTTCTGCTAGAGCCCAGCACTTAATAGCCTGTTTCACTGGTCTGTAGGACACCTCCAGTACAGGCTCCGGACACAAAAATGGGATTTTGCTGCCAATCTTGGCTGCTTCATCTGTTTTCTCATTGCCTGGTATACTTGTGTGTCCTGGCAGTCACATAAGTTGAACCTTATTGTGTTCAGCCAGTATCATTAAGGATTCCTGGCATTCTGAGATGAGTTTTGATTTTATTGATGGTGATTCAAGTGCTTTAAGAGCAGCTTGACTGTCTGAGAGGATAAGAACACTTCTATTCTTATATCTTCTTTTAATGCCTTCCATGACACTGGCTAGGATTGCATAAACCTCAGCCTGGAAAACTGTAGCTAAGTTACCCAGACTATAAGAAATCTTGGTGCCATTACCGTAAAGCCCAGCTCCTGTTCCTGATTTGGTTCTAGAACCATCAGCATACCAGATTGGGCATTTGTTATTATGAGGTTTTACCAGTCTTTCCCATTCACCCTGCTGTGGATAAGAGACCGTAAATTTCAATTCAAACTTGAATCTTGGTTCAAGAATGTCAGTCCTCATGTTGAGTATCGGTTGTATATTCTTGTCCCAAAGAAGCTTGAGATGATTAATATGTCCAGTATCTGACACTTTAGTTTGGCGACAAATATGGTGATATGCGATCATGGCTTCTGCCTTCATCCATATGTGGAGAGGTGTGAGCCCAATCAGCATCTCCATTACCGCAGTTGGAGTAGTTTTGAAAGCTCCCATAATTGAAATACAGAAGGTCCTCTGTAATTTACAGAGTTCCTTTCTGCACACCTTTAAATTAACTCTAGGCCACATCAGTGCGGCTAAGGAGAATATAGGTCTCACCATGACAGTGTATATCCAACACACTATACTAGATTTCAGACCCCATGTGTTACCTCTACATGTCCAAAAGACTCTGAAGGCCTTGGTAATACATAATTCCATGTGATGTTTCCAAGTTAATTTCTTGTCTAAAACTAGCCCAAGATTTTTAACTTGTGTTGAATAGGACACTACTTCACCAAAAGAGAGTCTGATTGAATCAGGCCCCCCTTCTGGTAAAGGGTACCACTACTGTTTTGCTTGGATTAACATTAGATTATTCATCTTGCACCAAGCTGACACTTTCTTAAGCGCCATTTGTAGCACTTGAGAAACTATGTGAGGGAATTTCCCTCTTATGATTATTGTAATATCATCTGCAAAACCAACTATGAAGTAACCATCACTATTGAGTGCACAAAGACGTGTGTCCACTACAAGGTTCCCCTCTATCCTCACTTGCTCAGTAACCATGAGCTCAAATCCAGCCAGGGAGGGAGGGTATGTTGGCAGTTGTGCTGCCCTTCTCCAAGCAGCAGCAGGCTGGGAAACTGCTGACTCCTTAAAGGCTGGTTCACAACTAACGAGAACGGTAACCAGAACAAGAATAAGAAGGTTGAAATACATGTATTCAAATGGGAGTGTTCACAATCGACGGGAAGCCTTCCTGGGACCTGGGAACGGGAAAGAAGAGTTGCCCAACTTTTAACTTTCTCGTTCTTGGGCATGACATATTAGATCCATGTTGTGCATATGAGACTCTTCACTCTAGAGATATTGCGGCCATGACATGAAACAGCCACTAGAGCTCTCTATAGTTGCAAGCTAGAAACATGAAACTGGAAGAAATTAGTAGTAAATGTGCTTCCTAACCTCATCCCAACACCCGCAAATCCAATGAGCGTTGGTTCCTCTGGTGAAACAGTCATTTGTAGTTTCTGTATATGCAACTCAAAACTGGCTATTACCTCAAAAACAATGACAAAAGCTACAAAGAGCAACAAAAACTGGTGTAAATTTAAAAAGAACAATAAACAACTTTAATGTATGCCATTAAATAACGGAATGAAAGCTTGGCACAACTAGAGGGATCGAAAATGTAATGGATATGCGTTTAGATAATGTTTATCTATCGAATTTTGACGCTGGCTAACCCGCGTTATGTTGGCTAAATTGGAAGGAGGTGAAAAAACATCATTGGGCAGTTAAAAACAAATGAAATCCCAATGCGCAAAATCGACTTTCACTTTGTGATTGATATGATCATTGATATGCATTCCCGTTCTCGTTACCGGAATGTTGTGAACCAATATCTTGTATGCTGTATTGCTTCCCGTTCTCATTTCTGTTCTGGTTACCGTTCTCGGTGGTTGTGAACCAGCTTAAGTGTATGACCACCTACGGCAGAATTAGCCTTTCTCAACATAGCTGACATATTAAAGCATCAAGGATAGTTATGTTTCCATAACCACTGATTGCCAATGGTAGTCTTTCTGGATTAGGATACGGAGCAGCCGTCATTGTATCCACTGTGGTGGGGAGGGGGGGTGGTATGTGCAAAATGGCACAAATTTCAAAACTGAATTTTTGGGTGGAATGCAATAATTTCCCAACTTATTGTAACTATGTAGTAGAGAAAGTAAAAAGTAAGACATGTGCAGTGTATCTTAAAACAGACTTATTTTTGTAACCCATAATTTAATTCTGTAATATTATAAAAGCCTTTAAAGTTTCCCCTTCCTATTGTGTTTATAAATAATGGGTCTTCAGACATTATTCTGCCTTTACAGTCAATTTAAATGAATGATGTAATTATTAGTTCAGCGAGCACCTTGTTTCAAAGGGGAGGTGTGGTATTGAACCTCAGACTACATGCATTTCTGACTTCGTAAACATGTTGATGTAAAGTGGCAGTGCAGAACTGTTTTTCACTGGGACATTTTATGCATTCTTTGCATGCGAGATGGTAATGACCACTGATGACAAAATCTGCATGGTTGAGTGCTACTTCCGAACTGGAAGGACACGAGGTAAAATCTATTGTTACAATATTGACAATTGTGTGAATGATTTTCTTCGTAGTTGCTCAGAATTTCATCAAGTTCCAAAACAAAACATAACAAATTGCACACACACAAAAAAAGTAGTTTTTTATTATTAAAAAATCTGATGTGTTACACTCACATGACTTTCTCTACTCTTGTACAAATTATTTTTACAAACTTTATTCTCCATCTATTTCATATTAATCGAAGTAAACATTTGCAGAAATGATCTTCTGACATGCAAAGAGAATTACATTTTACACATAGTGACCAGTTCTAAAAATATTTGACTATCGCTTAAGGCGTACTATGTTCCCCTTGTTTTGTATTTGCAAGGGCAATATAGAAATACAGTAGCCTTTAAGCATAGACATATCTCTTAATAGCTGGTTGCTAGGTGCAGCACCATTCTCTTTGCCACAGATTAATACTCTTTGCATATCCAAGACAAAAAAATGAATAACGAATTGCCATTTGAGAAAATAAGTATTGAAAAATTTAAGGGAATAACAAGCAATATCTCGAAAATGGTTCACTCAACAAAAAAAATGTATATGACATAAATTGTGTATTTCAACGCGATCTACATTTTTTGTGTAGTAACATTTTGACTATCTCTCATGGTTTACCAGTTATGCAAAAGTTGTTCACAATGAAGAATACTTTTGTAGACATCCCCAGAAAATTCGAGATATACATTTCATTTGTCATGAAAATATCTTAAACATATGATATTTTAATCAAAATCGTTAGAGCCATTTTTGAGAATGTTCCATGTAAAAGGTAATCTGGAGTGGGGGGATTTTCTTGAAAACCTTCGTGTCGCATCTCTGGAAGATACTGAACCTAAATACCAAGTTTGGTGTTTATCCGACTGTTCGTTTCTGAGTTATGCTGTTCACAGACACACAGACAGACACACAGAGACATGTTTCCATTTATTTCAGTTACATATCAGCATACATGTTGAGTTTGCAAATTTATGAGATGCAAATGAAAGAAGTCCAAATGTAAAAACTGGAAAGGTATGATGCAAGTCCCATTTCACTAAGGTGACCTCGAAACTGTAGATATTCACACCTTCTACTAGCCTTTGCTAGTACTCTGCTAGAGGCACTAGTAATAAACTCGCTTGAAAGTATTGACATCAAATGCAGATAGGGTTGCCATAATCCAAGAACCAAAATCAAGGACATAGTCCAAGCATTAACGCTGTTGGCAAAGGAACTGTCATTTATGAAAAACATTAATGTTAGTTTGCATTAAATAACTTTTACATGAAAGCATTAAACACAATTACTAAAATATACACAATTGTGTTGCTACAGTTGAGATCTATTTTACACTAAGCTTTGTAACAGACATATTTCTCTTAGCATTGAACAGAAGAAAGGAATACACTTGATGAAAGTGGGGTCAACCTAAACACTCTTACTAGCTTCACTCACTCATTTATTTTCCAGAACATGTATTGTGAGCATGAGCTCACATCGTCAGCTGCCTGTTGACTGTCGGCTGAACTCTCAGAGTCGTATTGTTGAAAGTCTGGTGTGTCCTCTGGTGGCCTATAGAAAAAACTAAATAGACGGTTGTCTGCTTCTGCAAATCAAAGTTCAAGATGCAGTTTTCTAACTTCTTTATGTGAATCTTTTCCCATATTTCAAGCTCTTTGGGTTTTAGGGCTGGTTTCAGCAACTGAATGCTGTTGTCTATTTCATGGTTTTGAGTCCAGAAGTGAAAAGCAACTGCTGATTTGTCAGTTTGTTTGAACTAGTAAGAGTGTTTAGGATGACTCCACTTTCATCAAGTGTATTTTATTAATTGCTTCACTGTGTGTGATTCCGACACTTTTTGGATAGAAGAGAGGAACTTGCTCTGATTCTGAATGAGTCTATGAAAAACAGTGCAACTTATATTTTTCATTTTATACTGAATTTGGAGTATTGCATTGACTGAAGTTAATGCCAGCCTGTTCCTTTCTTTTGTCCAGTGTGCATTCACTAAAGAAATTACTCTCTTCACATTAGCTTATGCCCTGGAATGGAGAAATAGTATTGCACAATTGCAAGCAGTTCTGAATATTGCTCTTCAGAAACACAATCTTGTGAATGTTAGCCTCATACAAACCACAGAACGTACAAACACGAGGCAGGTACTAGAAATAAAGGAACCGGAAACAGCAAAATCACAGAGAATCAATTACAGTATTGTTTCCGCTGTCACTGTTAGCACAAGATCAACAATATATTGATGGTCTTTGTCAGCCACGGTGTCCCCATCTGGAAACTTCTATCGTAAGGAATGGTGAAATACTTGAACAGCGTTTGGCAGTAAAACTCAAGTTACTAATAAAAACATCTTTTTTAGAACTCACTGCTTTCACAAATTTTTATCTCTTCATCCAGGACATTCATCTTCTAGCATAAAATTGCGGATTGTCCGCAAAGTATGGCAACTCTATGTGCAGACAACAGACTGGCGGCAATGGTCAAATAAATCTGAAGATGTGTAAGTGTTTTAAAATCACGGTAAACAATAAAGCAGTCTCAGGTTAATTACTTTTTGCTTGTCAATCAGCACATCTGCATAAAGAACTTCAAAGGTAAGAAGTGCCACAAAGCATATTTCAGAAATTAAACATTATATTGACACGTTGTGATATGAGCATTATTGCGTACGTGACCTGGCGGCCTAGATCAGATATTGCGCAAGAGTGGAGGGGATAAACCAGTTCTAGCGTAGCGTAACCACGCCGAGTTAGCGTGGGTCAGACAGTCGAGCCAAGTTACTGCTAGAGGCAAGTTGTAGTGTGTGCGCGCTGTCCATGCGAGCAGTATGGCGTCCCCACCGACAGGCAAGGAAGCAAGGAGGTAATGTAATCCCTTTTCACCATTAAAGTCATTTGCCATCCATTTTCATTATGTGTAAATTACTATAGTAGATAGTCCCTTCCCTCATCCACACCATGAAATAATGCTATTACTAGTAACATTTTGATATATTTTAATAATTTCTCTCAGCTACGTCTCCCGTCTGACCTCGCATAATGTGAAATATTAACTTTAAGATCTTCGGTACCAGTCACTCTACTCCCCATTGAGCTAAAATACTAAAGAGGTCATGACATTTGGTGGGGCGTCGAGTATTTTGGAGGAGGGCCGGGAATAATGTTATATTTGTAGCAAATATTTTTTTTTTCTTCTCTAAAATGTAGCGTGTTTGGTCCTCCACATGTTTGTTTGAAAATGTAAATTCTTTTTTGGTGGCTTAAAGGTAAGGGTTTTGGTTCTGTATTTTGTGGTTTTCTCTTCTAAATTCCTCTTGCATAGTTTCTTAAAAGTCCCATGTCCGTATTTTAATTTCAAGCTCACTTGTAAAATTTTTGCGTTGTCTGTCGGTGGCGTGGCGGTAAAACTTTTGGCTCCATTTTTCCCGTTACCTTGCCTTCACTTCTGCTAAAATTCTGTTTCGGTGATAAATTGTTTGTACTGTGCATTCTAAATTACTTATTTTGTGAATTCTGTAAAATGTACTTATATTTTGTAACTTTGATAATATAGTTGCGTGTGTTAGCTGGTGTACGTAACATTGTGTTATTGAGTGCGTGATCTTGTAATCTGTTAACCATAGAATGTGAAGCAAATATTTTACAGTTCGCGTGTTGCGTGTGTATAAAAAGTGAGGTGCATCTGTTTGAAATAATAAAATAATAAAACAAAAACGGTCAAGAAGAGCATATATATTAAATTCATATTTGTGCATTGTACGCTCGTCGTGGTACGCATAGTGGTAATACTAATAATAATTTTGCTTTTCACCGGTGCCATGTTTGGTTATCTAGTTACGCAATGAATTTTTTTTTGGGGGGGGGGGAAAGTGTTTCAAAATGACTAATTTAAGTAAAAGTTTCAGCTACCACCAGCTGTATCAGTATCTTCACCTCAATAGGTTTAATGTGCCTCCAATATGGACCAGTAGGACTTGGATGTTGTTGGATCAGCTATATGTGTGTTACCAGATTTTGGAAAGTTGCACCATTTTGTGGTAAAAAGAATAAGAAACAAAACCTGTAAGTATGTGAACATTGTGTGTGCTAAAGTGTGAACAATTGCAAAAGTTTCACAAATCAGACAGGTATGCTAAATTTTTATTTCACTGACTAATGCTTAATTAAGCTTTGCTTTTCAGGAATAATGTGTGCTATGTATGTCTCTGCTAAATTGAAAGTTTATCACCATTTTGTGTAACTAAAATTCTGAATTCTGTTTTGGGCATTGTAAATTATTTGGTTTGTCATGTTATGCTGCAGTGTATGTGTTTGATGTGTACTGTGTGCTTAATTAAGCTTCGATTTTCAGGAATGTTATGTGACAGAATGGTTTTGGTAATGATGTGCTTTGTTCTGTTGCATTCGTTTGGTTTGATTTTGGGTTTCATTATGATGCTGTGATCTTTTTCTTTGCAGAAAATTGTTGCATGAAGTGTGTGTGTGTGTGTGTGTGTGTGTGTGTGTGAGGTTATGTGATAGTATATGGGATATTTGCCTCGGTGAAAGTGCCAAAGAGTAACCCCGACGGTGGTAGTGTGAGAGATGAGTTAATATTTGCCTCGGTGGAAGTGCCAAAGAGTAACCCCGATGGTGGTAGTGCGAGAGATGAGATGAGTTAATGTCAGCTTCGGTGGAAGTGCCAAAGTGTAACCCCTATGGTTGAAGTGTGAATGTTTTGAGTTTTCAGGAAGGCTAACATGTACCTGGAAATTTGATTCGATGTGATGTGTTGAGAAATATTTTGCTTATTGGTGTTGCTGAAACGTGCCCAGTATAGCGTGTGTGATGTATTCACACGAGAGTAAATGCAATGAGTTGAATGCAATGAGAATAATTTTTTTTTTTGTGTTTATGCAACAAGTTTAGTACCATCTTATATAGCGAGTTTTAATACCATCTATTTTCCAGCTTAATTTTGATTCGGAGGATGTGGATGCAACAGTATAATGCTATGTTATTTGTGTCATTCCTGAAATGTTAATGTGATTTCTTTAGTTTATGCCCATGTCAGGTTTTTTTGATTTTGCAGGAAGTTGAATGAGACACGTCAGTGAAGATATTTTATTTTCTCAGTAATTACTGTGTACGATAAAGGTGAAAACTAAGATGATGATGATGATGATTGAAATGATGATGATAATGATAATAATGAGCTGGATAAGATAGTAATGTGGAGGAGAATTTATGTTATTGACAGTAAAGCATGAGTTTTGTAGTTGAAAGTATGTAATGAGGTGCAGTTAGACGCATGTAATGTGGATTTATTTTTGAAGTATGTAGCAATGCACATAGTAGTTTTGGTTAGTTATTTAAGTGATCGTTGTGTATTATTTGGGCCATGGTCAGTATGATTGATTTCATTTCATTGTCATGTATGAATGTATTACAAGTGCACTTATTTCTTTTCTGTATTAGTAGTACCAGCTGGTTAAAAATAATATTGGGATCCCAAATAATTTACTATATTTGTGTTGTGTTATTCTGTGTAAACAATGGCTGTAAGTGATATGTTTATGTATTCTGGCCCTTTTATGTTTCCTTACTTGGATTCTAAAGCAGTTTATGTCAAATTTTGGATGGTAACCCCTTGTAAAATTCAGTTTTTATGTCAATGTGTAGTCATTTTTTTTTCTTTGCCCAATACTAAAAATTGATTGTTTGTAAACTTTGTGGCATTTTCAATTCATATTAGTGTAAATGACATACTACTAGTGTTTTATGTATGATGATCTTCTGGGAGCACAATTTATATTCTTTTGTGATTCATGTTATAGTGATTTTGCTGATTCTGGAGCTCGGGTGTCCAGAGGAGTAACCCCGCTCTACAGAAACGCCAGAGGTTCCAGATACACCAGAGGAGAGCTGCCTTTCGTCCACTACACTGCAGTGGCATAAGCAGCCACTATTTCAGGGGGCAGTCCAAGTTAGCGATTGTCCCCCCACATCTTCAGCGACTTGCAACACAAGAAAGACTCTGCAGCTGAAATTTCGTCGTTGTGGGTGATGTGAAATTCCACCCAGAAACAGTTACGTCGGAACAACTTGGTGCAGTGTAGTGCGTATGTAACAGTGACAGTACGGTGTAGTGTGCGTGTGCGGGGTACTCATAATTAGGCAATATGTCTTAAACTAAATCATCGGTGGCACTCGAGACTCCATTATGTATGAATTAGCGTCACATGTTCACAATAATTTTTTTTTTTTAACTTCTTCTTTGAGAGACATTTCTGCTCCATTTTACCTTTGTAAATAACCAGTTTGTAATGTATGTCATGTTTTTTTTTCTCTTCTTTCTTTGTAATTAATTGTCTACACATGAACCACAAAAATCCTTCTTGTGTCGACAGGGACGTCGATCTGGGTAGCCAGGGGGAGATGTGACGTTGTGATATGAGCATTATTGCGTACGTGGCCTGGCGGCCTAGATCAGATATTGCGCAAGAGTGGAGGGGATAAACCAGTTCTAGCATAGCGTAACCACGCCGAGTTAGCGTGGGTCAGACAGTCGAGCCAAGTTACTGCTAGAGGCAAGTTGTAGTGTGTGCGCGCTGTCCATATGAGCAGTATGGCATCCCCACCAACAGGCAAGGAAGCAAGGAGGTAATGTAATCCCTTTTCATCATTAAAGTCATTTGCCATCCATTTTCATTATGTGTAAATTACTATAGTAGATAGTCCCTTCCCTCATTCACACCATGAAATGATACTATTACTAGGAACATTTTGATATATTTTCATAATTTCTCTCAGCTGCGTTCCCCGTCGGAACTCGCATAATGTGAAATATTAACTTTAAGATCTTCGGTACCAGTTGCTCTACCCCCCATTGAGCTAAAATACTAAAGAGTTCACGACATTATCTCATAAGGAGTTTGGCAGCAAGCTCCTGGGGTAACATGGGTGCCAGTGCATGAAGGTGTAACAGGCAATGAAACAGCAGATGCTCTAGCAAAGAAGGGTTCTGCTCAAAAGTTTATTAACCCTGAATGAGCATTTACTGTTCCCTTAATCACTATAAGCAGAACCATCCCAGAGTGGATTACAAATAACCACCAGCAGCAATGGGCACAAGTGGAAGGACATACACATAAGGAGAATGTTGTTAGGACCAACTCCATCTCTTAGTAAAGATGTATTAAATCTTGGTGGGCGACAATTAAGGCTAATAATAGGCCTCTTTACAGGTCACTGTAGATTAGAAAAACATGTTCATATAATGGGTATCTTTAAGGAAAACACAATTTGCAGGTTATGTGCAGAGGAGGAAAGCGCTAGGCAGACGGAGATATGAACACCTGGGAGTGACTAGCTTAACAGGAGATCTCCCAGGAGAGTCCAATTAACAATCCCTTGTCTATTTAACTAGAAACAATAAAGATGGGGAATAATACAATAGACCTCCAGGTTTCAGTGTTAGGGCATATATCCTTACTCCATCTTTACATTAATCTAA
The DNA here is from genome assembly GCA_030765065.1 of Deroplatys truncata. Taxonomy (NCBI): domain Eukaryota; kingdom Metazoa; phylum Arthropoda; class Insecta; order Mantodea; family Mantidae; genus Deroplatys; species Deroplatys truncata. The sequence continues at coordinate 132,458,415 of CM060979.1, read as the reverse complement.
GCTTAGCAGCAAGCTTATTTACACAGAATTTTAAAATTTCTCTTTTTTACCTCTTCAAGTCTTCTATCTTCACCTCCAACATCCTCCTGCATCAATCTACTCTTTGTTGTGAAGTCCGTTTGAAACTCAGTCATTCTTGCCAAAGCGATAGTCATTTCTTTCTGCAGCATTTCATTTGTTTCCTAGATTGAAGATCATAAAAGACAGTTACTTTATTTCCATCTTAAGCCTACATGACTGGTGTGAATATATGTTAAATAAGAAGCATTACCTTGAATGCTTTAATCTTGTCAATTAAGAATGTCTTAAGCTCATCACTGCTTGGTTCATTCAAACTCAGACTTAAATGACATATCTGCTTCAGTTTGTTCTCTTCTATCACCTTCATATACTTCTGGCAACTTAAGCCATCATCCTCTACTGAAAGAATAAACCTGAAAACATAAAATGCATGCTTTATGTTTTCCAAACAAAGCACAACAAACTCATATAAGAAAAACTTACAATTTTTCACAAACAATTTTAAGGTGCTCTCTTTCTGATAGAGGTCTACAGATCTTCCCTGATAAAAACACAACTTATTAAAAAAATTCTGATGTTACATTTACATGACTTTCTCTACCTTCTATCACTTATTAGTGGGTATAAAAATTATTCTTAAGAAAGTTTATTTTCTTATCTACTTCATTTTAATCAAGATAACCTTTCCAGAAATAGCTACATTACGCATTTCATTATAGATACAAAGAGAACAGTGATAGTCAAATGTTTTAGAACTGGATGCTACTGGCTGACCTTAAAATTCCATACTGTTTCCATGACATTGCAAGAAAAAACAGAAAATCGACAGGACTCTAAAAGAATGACAGCATTGAACAATTTGAACCACTAATAACAGATATCTTGGAAATGGCCGATGCCACACAAAAAGTTATTTGAAATAAATTGTGTGTTTTAAACAGATGTAAATTTTTTTGAGTAGTATGTTTTCATCTATCGCTTAACATTTACCAGTTGTACAACATTATAAAAATTCCTACCAAATGAAGAGGACTTCACAAGCTATTCCCAGAAAATTCAAAAGTATACATTTTATTTATAATGTAAATAGCTTATGTATTTTAACCAAAACTGTTAAAGCCATTTTTTAGAAAATAAAACATTTTGGAAAATGTCCCAGTTGCATTCATGTCGCATCTTTAAAGTTTCATATTTATCAGACTTTTCATTTTCGAGTTATGCTATTTACAGGTACATAGAGACCTTAAAACATGTATTTCTGGTGAAATCATGGTATGGAATTTTTGCGAGAAATGTAATACCTTCTCTACCTACTATATATGTGGTAGAAAAAGTAAAAATGCACCCTGGTATATTGCATTCATATATTCTCTACTCAGGCTTCCATAAGATATTCTTACAAAGCTTATTCTTCTATCTATTTCTTGTTAATTGAGATAAACTTTTGTTACATATTTTATTGTAGGTATAAGAAGAATAAATCCACAGTCAGATTTTTAAAGAGCATATGTCTATGTGATGGCTTCGAAATTCCATGTTCTTTGCATGACCACAAGAAAAAACAAAAATACTTACCACCTGAAAAGGTGTAAGTATTTGAAATGTGAAACCAGTAACAAAGAAAAAATTAGAAATGGCGAACACCACAAAAAAAGAAATTGTGTACTTTAACAAGGTCTATAATTTTTTGTGTAGTAACATATGTCTCTCTCTTACAGTTTACCAATTAAAAATCATTCAGTATGAAGAGGGTTTAACAGGCTACTCCAGAGAATTCAAGATATACATTGTCATGCAAATACCTTAAACATATGGTAACAATCAAAATTGTTAAGAGCCATTTTTGGGAAAACAAAAAACTAATCAAAAAGGATTCCATGTAAAGGGTAGTTTGAAGTGCGAAGATTTTGTTCAAAATCGTGTTGTGTCCTTTGAAGGCACTGAACTTAAATACCAAGTTTCATATTTAATTCTCTATTTTTGAGTTATGCATTGTACAAGACACACAGATCATTTTTCAAAAAATATTTTTTTGTTATTTAGAAGCCCTCAAACGTGCATCTCTGGTGAAATCTTGGTATCAAAGTTTTAGATGGAATATATGAGGTGTGATCAAAAAGTTTCCGGAATGACGTCATAAATACTACACAACAGTTTGTTTTGTCTAATCTGCACTGCCACCCTTGAAGTAGTTTCCTTGGGAGTTGATACACTTGTCCCAGCGCTTCTGCCACTGCTGGAAGCACCTCTGGAAGTCCTCTTCTTTCAACATGTTCAGACCCTTCTGCAATTTGTGATGGTGAAGTAGGGTTTTGTCTTACGTAAATCAATTTTACGTAACTTGAAGTAGTAGTTGTTGTTACGTGTTGTTTTATTTTACGTAATATTTATTTATTTTCTTTAGTTGCATTTAAGAGTTCCTAGAACACACTTTGGGCGTCAGTTTGAATTTGTTGATTATGTAATAGTTACTGTTATTATGTAATACGCTGTTACGTATGAGAAGCTGATTTCAAGATGTGTTTTTGTTATTACACTCCAAGTTTTACACTATAATATTTAACTTTGTTATTAACACTGCTTCTATATATTATTTATGTTTGAATTTGCCTCGGCTGCGTCAGTCTTGTTTGCAGAGTCACGTATCTCTAAATTAGGGTGCGGTGTGACCATGATTGTAGACATCACAGAATTTAAATTTTTAAATTCACTTCTTTTATTAGTTCTTGGCCATTTTTATAAAGCACTACACTTTTTAAGAACTGTGAAAATCTTCAATAATTTCAATTAGCGTGTGTACATATTTTACGATTCACTCGTAGAGAACACATCTTACATCTGTTCACTACCAAGGTTTGCCAGCAACTGAACATTATTTCAACGATTAAACCTGTAAGCTTCGGTATTTCAAGTCTCTGATTGGCTAATTTTAGTCCAATAGAATATCTGCATTTTACTTAAACTTTTTCCTTGTTATTGATTGGCTAATTTTAAACTATTACTGAATTTACCTTATCTTTGATATAATCATGACTGGTAACTTTTCAAACTCTTTAACTCATTATTGCTACAAAGTTACCTCATTATTACCTCATTGTTAGCAACTCAAAACTTATTATTCTAACAGCTCTTGTATTATTATATATAATGTATTCACATAACATTAATAAAACATGTTTACAATAAAAATAAGCATATGCAATGACTGTTACATACAATTTAAATAATTATTACATACATATTGTTTCAAGGCGGGCTGTTATTGAATTTACTTATTGTAAAATACAATTGAAATTATTTAGGTATTAAAATACTGCCTCCATGGATGACATCAATGTCCTCAAAACGGTGTTCTCGGAGCCGCATTTTAAGTCGCGGGAAAAGAAAAAAGTCTGCTGGTGCCAAATATGGAGAATAGGCGGGATGGGGAACAATATTCATCCTATTTTTATCCAAAAATTGGCGAACAGAAAGGGCTTTGTGCGCGGGTGCATTGTCATGATGCAGGAACCAATCACCATTCCTCCGGCCGTTTGCATCGCACATTCTCCCTTAATCTTTGCAGCACTTGTTTGTAGAACACTTGATTCACTGTTTGACCCTGTGGCACAAATTTCTTATGTACAATGCCTTTAATGTCTATACACACAATCATCATTGACTTCACTTTGGATCAAACTTGTCTGGCCTTTATCGGGAGTGGAGATGAAGGACTCTTCCATTGTGAAGATTGTTGCTTCGTTTCTGGATTGTACCCATAAATCCATGTTTCATCACCAGTAATAATTTTCTCCATAAACAGTGGGTCATTTTGTAGCTGTTCTTTAAGATCTGTGCAGGAAATCACACGGCTTTCCTTTTGGTCATTTGAAAGCAGGCGGGGCACGAACTTGGCGGCAATTCTTCTCATGTCCAAATTGTTTTTCAAAATGCTTTGAACACTTCCAAAGGAGAGTCCTAATGAGTCAGAAAGTTCTCTTATTGTAATGTGCCTATCATTTAAGACCATTTCCCTCACCTGATTGATATTTTCATCAGTTTTGCTGAAACAGGGTCGCCCCAAACGATCTGCATCTTTAACTGATATCACAGCACTTTTAAATTTCGAAAACCACTCAAATGCTTGAGTTTTGCCCATAACTTCCTCCCCGTAAGCTGTTCTTAACATTTCATAGGCTTCTGTTGCAGTTTTACTGAGTTTAAAGCAAAATTTGATGTTTGTTCTTCGTAATCTGGCATTTTTGCTACACGGAAAAATCGCAGCACATGCAAAACACGTGTTCACTTCAGAGCGTCTACCTCGTCACTGCATGGTCACAGGAAGTCACGTTACCTCTCATTTTTATTGGGAAGGAACGCTGCATGTACAGTCTGGGTAAGAATTAAAGAAATCACAGCATCAGCATTGTTTGTTTTTTTTGGTGTGTGTGTGTGTGTGTGTGTGTGTGTGTGTGTGCGCGTGCGTGTGTATGTACGTGTGTGTGTGTGTGTGTGTGTGTGTGTGTGTGTGTACGTATGTATGTACATATGTACGTATGTATGTATGTATGTATGTATGTATGTTTTTATTCACTGAGAGAATTTTCTTACAAATTCATGGCTTCGTCAGGATTTAAGTAATATAGGAGGAATATATACAGGAAATATACATTTTAGTGTTATATACAGAGAATTACATATTAATTAATGAATAATAATAATAATAATAATAATAATAATAATAATAATAATAATAATAATAATAGTAACAGTAAGTTAACTTATTAGTTTTTTAAGTATTTAAAAAACTCTTCCATACTATAAAAAGTTTGCTTAATTAAAAACATTTTAACATTGTGTCTAAACTTAATTTGATTACAAACATTTACCTTATTTGTAATACTCGTATATGTAATACTTCTTCTACGTAGATAAGTAATAAGGTAGGATGATATGAAATTTCATAGTTAAGTTAGGTTAAAATTTTCAAGAAAATTGCTCTCAAACCAAAGAACCTTTGATTTGGAAAATGCTTGTTAAATTTTATTTTCTGAAAAATTGGCTAACAATTGAGCAACATACTGTATGCTTGAGATGCCTGTAGGAGAAATATATTTATCCTCAACTTTCTGTGAAGTCCTTTTTATTAATGTTGAATTTATTATAGTTTCTATATTACAGACTGATTTAGACTGATTAAAATATAATTTTTTTTACTTTCTCTACCACATATTTTAGGTAGCAAAGGAATTGCATTCAATCTAAAAATTAGTTAAAAATTTCACCGGCAATACATGGCTTGAGGTACCCTGAATACAGAAAAAGGATAAACAAAAGGCTTGTGTGTGTGTGTGAGTGTGTGTGTGTGTGTGTGTGTGTGTGAACAGCATAACTAAAAATCTGATGTGTTACACTCACATGACTTTCTCTGCTCTTGTACAAACTATTTTTACAAACACTTATTCTCCATATGCTTCATGTTAATCAAGATATCGAGATGTTAATCTTATTGCTAATTTTCTTGTAGATGCAAGGGGAATTGGTAGGCTTTAAGCAATAGGCAAATATTTTAAGAGCTGGTTGCTATGTGGAGTATTCCATTCTCTTTGCATTACCAGGAGGGGGGGAAAAAAATAAGTATTGGAAAATTTAAGGGAATAACAAGCAATATCTCGAAAATGGTTCACTCAACAAAAAAATGTATATGACATATGAGGCAGTATTTTTAACACGTGAATAATTTCAATTAAATTATATAATATGTACATTCAATAACACCGCCTTGAAGCAATATGTGTAAGTAATAAATTGTAAAATGTATGTAACAGTCATTGCATATGCCTATATTATTGTAAACATGTTCAATGATGTTATGTGAATATATTACATAATTTAATAATGTAAGAGCTGTGAGAAATAAATTTAAAGTTGCTAACAATGAGGTAAACTTGAGGCAATAATGAGTAAGGAAGTTTAAATACTACTAGTCATTATTAGAGCAGCAATAAGGTAAATTTTGAGACAGTTTAAAAATAGCCAATCAACCAGAAAAAGCTTTAGTTAAATAAAGGTATTCTATTGGACTAGGATTAGCCAATCAGAGAGTTGAAATACAGAGATTTACAAGTTTAGGCAGTTGAAATCAATTCAGTTGCCTGAGGACAGTGCTCATAACTGGATGCGTTGCTTGTGTGCCCTCGAGAGATTTAATATGTATTTGTGTGAGACGAAAAATAAGTTTACGTGTTAAAAAGTACAAGTAATTAAATAAAAGAATTTCACAGCTCTCGATATCAGTGAAGTGCTATTTAATTTGTGTCAAGGATTAATAAAAAGGAGTGAATTAAAACTTAAAAATTTGTGTAAGCCTACATTCTTGACGCATCACGCCCTGCCAAGACTTCCATGTCTCTAACAATAATACTGACGCAGCCGAGGCAAACATAAATATTAAATATTTAAAGAAGCAGTTTAATTACAAAGTTAATATTTTTTTTTAAACTTGGGGCAAAGGCCACCTGAAAGTTACATTTTTGGGGCGAAGACTATCGGAAACTGTTTAACATACATGCGGTTGCAACTATTACAAGTTCAGTTCCCCAACAGTTGAAATATAATACATCTTCTTCAAACTGGCTTTCAATACCTAGCAGCAACTACCTACTTCAAATTGACGTCCATACGTGGTGCAAAATAAACAACTCCAACAAAATATCTTCTTCAAATTGGCATTCAATGTGGGGCAAAATAAACAACTCCAACAAAATATCTTCTTCAAATTGGTGCCCAGCTGCATGGAGCTATAAGAGACAAGAATGGGCGACGACATCTGAAAAGAAGAGATCAACGAACAACATAGAACTACCAGAATAGACGAAACTACAAGACTTCATCTCAGAACTTCAAAATCAACATCATCCAAGGACAGCAACAATTCTTTCAGGAGTACGGGGCACACAGTCAACAATTCAACAACAATCTACGAGGGAGCACCGGAATAAAAAGGTTTACTGACAGCCAGAAGAAAAGGTCAGAAAATTCCATACTTTATACGTATATAATTGTCAAGTTAATTAAGAAAATATATTGTTATTAAGATAATTTCATGCTGTTAAGAAGCAGAAAATTAAAATTGAGCAATTGCAAACCAAAAATAACAAAAGCAAATATAAAAAATAAAATGGAAACCGAAAACAATGAAAATATGGAAGTAGGAGAAGATAGGTTAGTCATTACAGATTACAATGTAAATTTACAGAGCTAGAGGAAACAAATAGGTTAGATGTAGAAGAACAGTTATCTGTAAATTCACAGGTAAATTGTGTATTTTAACGCGAGCTACATTTTTTGTGTACTAAAATTTTGTTTATCTCTTATGGTTTACCAGTTATGCAAAAGTCGTTCACAATGAAGAATACCTTTGGAGACATTCCCAGAAAACTCGAGATATACATTTCATTTGTCATAAAAATATCTTAAACATATGATATTTTAATCAAAATCGTTAAGAGCTATTTTTGAGAAAATTAAAATTTTCGAAAAAATTCCATGTAAAGGGTAATCTGGGGTGGGAGGATTTTCTTGAAAGCCTTTGTGTCGCATCTCTGGAAGATACTGAACCTAAATACCAAGTTTGGTGTTTATCCGACTGTTCATTTCTGAGTAATGCTGTTCACAGACACACACACGGACATGTTTCCAAAAATGCTTTTTTTGGATTCAGGGGGTCTCAAAACATATATTTCTGGTGAAATCTTGGCATCGAATTTTTGGGTGGAATACAATACTTGCCCTACTTACTATACTAGTAGAGAAAGTAAAAAATGAAAAGTTGGTTATACACCAAACTTGGTGTTTAATTCACTGTATTCCAAGGATGCGACATGAAGATTCCCCTCACCCCTAACTACTCCTTATAGGGAAAAACTTTGAACTTTTTGATTCTCCTTCAAAAATGGCTCTTAAAGATATTAATATACCACAGGTTAAACACATTTTCATGACGAATGAAAAGCATATCTTGAATTTCAATGAAAAAGCCTATGAAGTCCTACTTCATTGTAAATGACCTCTGAACAATTATTGGTAAACCGTAAGAAATAGAGAAAATCTTAATATTGAAAGATGTAGAGCTCAATAAATCACACAATTTATGCCCAATAAATTATGTGTGGCAATAACCATTTTTGAATTAAACCAACTTCAATTTCAAAAATATGGGTAAAGTAACATAACAAATGAACTACTTGGTGTAAGTAGTTGAAGGTGCGGGAGCATGTTGCCAGAGGTCTCTCACACGTACACAGAAAGCTGGACATCACATGGCATGAGTTAGTGAGCCTACAGTGCCAAATGGGTCTCATCCCGCAACACGGGGCAGTTGACCAAACAGGACAAGATGGTATGTGGCAATTAGTGAGCTGTTACGGTGCACTGTAGTGGTGCTCTTCATTGCAACATGGCCCATAGACACCATTTGGATGACTTCACACAGGGAAGAACCATCGGGAAACTGGAAGAAGGGCGAAGTGTGACGAGTGTTGCTCAGGAGTTTGGAATTGTTCACAGCATTGTTTCACGTGCATGTGGAACCTTCCAAACCACAGGCACTGCTGTCCCAAGGAGAGGTGGTGGTTGACCATGCTCAACTACAGCAGCAGATGACCGCTACATTGTGCAACAGGCAAAAGGAATCCACGTCAAACAGCGGGAGCAATAGCAACCACATTTAACAGGACAGCTAGGCACGCAATCTCACGATACACAGTAGCACGGGACTACATAGAGGTAGTCTCTTTGCCCGACGGTCAGTATGTTGTGTTCCACTGACATCCGCAAATCGGTGGCACCGTTTGCCATGGTCCCAAGAGCATCAAAATTGGGCCAAAGAGGAATGGGGTCGCGTGGTCTTCTCGGATGAGAGCAGATTCAGTCTAAGTAGCGATTCTCGACCTACCTTCATCTGGCGAGAGGTGAGAATACATAATGAACCCAGGAACATCCTTGAACATGATCATTTTGGTGGTCCAGGTGTTATGGTTTGGGGAGGCATAATATTGCATGGGTGCACCAAACTCCAAATCTTTGAACACGGTACACTCACTGGTCAACATTATTGTGATACTGTACTACTGATACTGTACTGCATCTTTTCAGGGGTGCAGTCGACCTGACTTAATTTTTATGGATGACAATGTGCAACTGCATCAAATAGCGCAGGTGGAGGATCTCTTGGAACGAGAGGATATTCGGCAAATGGACTGGCCTGCCCGTTCCCCTGATTTAAATCCCATCGAACATGTGTGGGATGCTTTGGGGAGACGCATTGTAGCAAATACACATGCATCAACGACCATCAACAGCGCTGGTGGAGGAATGGAACGCCCTACCACAAGAACTGCTTACCAACCTTGTGGCCAGATGGGAGCACGATGCAGAGTATGCATTGCTGTCCGTGGTGACCATACACCTTTTAAGCAGCACCATGTATTTGTTTCTGTAAATCTAGAGAGCCATCATATATCATACTGACTTTAGTGTAGCTTATAGTCTATGAATAAAAGTGCATTTCTGTTCGTCTCATTGCATATTTTGTTTAGTTGCCTACTGTAGCAGTTCCCTCTATGTATGATTTAAGTTTCATCGAGCTATGTCACCTCTTTCTTGACAGTTGCTGTGTAAATAAGTGGCCCATCTAAAGGTATACTCGGATTCTAAATCGCTTAAATTAGTTTTCTAAACTTTCTGATTCCCCAAGATTGTTTATTTTTTCTTCCTCCATTTTCTATTAACCTTGCCCAAACTCTTAAGATTTTCTGCTTTGATTTCAAATTCATCAACTTTTCCCCGTTTATCTCTATTGGTAGACCATTTCTCAATCCTAAGTTTTCCTCTCATTACTTTGGTTTTTTCACATTCCAGAATCGCATGCCAATAATTATCTTGCCTTCCACACTTTGGACATTCCTTTATTTTCAGACCCCCTCTTATTCCGTTCAATTCCACCACCCCTGTTCAGGTCCCTCCAGCTCCCTCCCTCATGCTCTGGTTGCCTTTATCCACATAATTCTCTCTACCACACACTTTTTTTATCTCCCTGTATATCCTTAACGACTGTTTGTTGCTGAAACTCCTAATTATCTCCTGGATTTCAATGTCTTCAATTCTTTGTTTGACTTCTTTCCAAAAATGCTTCTCTTTAATCTCTCTGTCACACTACATCATGCCCAATCAGATTTTTTCCATGGTCTCTTTGATTCCATTAACCCAGGTATTGCTCCTCAACATTTTCTCTTGAAATGTAGGTAATGTCTCAAGATGTCATTCTGTTCTAAGTTCTTGACCAGTACTTCAATGTTCTTGTCATTATTTTCCCTTACTCCTAACTCTACCTAGTTTGGTTTATGCAACCCCATTTGGTGAGCCTTTTAGGCTTGTGAGTACACATTTTGGGTGTTCACAAAATCTTAGAATCTGATAGCTCTGAAAATGTGAGGTAACTTCTGCTGCATAATACAGGTAAGCCAAAAGACTCCGAAACACCCGCGTGGTGTGTTTCCTGTCTGCGTCCTTGGCGCTCGTTGCTGTTTGCTGCTATCATAGAAAGGCACAGATGAAACCATACAAGATTTTTAAAACTAGTTTTAAAGGCTTTACTTACCAACTTTATGAAAAGAAATGCTGAAACTGGCCACCGTCGTCCATACATTTTTGGGGGAAATTTTCCAATGATGACCGATGTTTCTTTGGTAGGAACTGAATGCAGTCTTTTAGATGTTTTAGCCTGAACACTTCCTGTGGCCTGAAATTTACTGTAAAGTTCATGGATTGTTGTATGGCCTAGAAGTTTTACACCTGGAAATCTTTCTGCAAATCATACTTTCACTTGGCGAGCTGACCGGGTTAACACATATGAATCATAAATAAATACAGGCTGTGCAGTAGAAAACATATACTGAGCCATAATATACTTTGTGACAAAGTACAGGACAAAATAATAAATAACTAAATAACTCATAATAACTGAACTACCTCACATCACCATCAACTCAAAATTGCACTTCACACTGCAGAGCAAAACCACAACAGCGCGACTTTGCTTATAGCATCAATGCGTTATCATTTTTTTATCATATTTCTACACGCCCAGTGGAAAAACACAGCACAGCCGGTAATATTGTTCATAAAAGACCCCTCCAGGGTAACTTAAAACATAAAGTGTACAAGACAAACCCACACACCCTGGAAGAATTAAAAAAAATATCCGCCAGGAAATTTCTCAACGTGAACTACGGCAAATGATGGATAGTTTCCTAAAGAGGTGCCAAAAATTTACGGACGACGGTAGCCAGTTTCAGCATCTCTTTTTGTAAAGTTGGTAAGTAAAGCCTTTAAAAGTAGTTTTAAAAATGTTGCATGGTTTCATCCGTGTCTTTCTATGATAGCGACAGACGGCAACGAGCACTGAGGACATGGACAGGAAAAACACTGTGCAGTCAGTTCGGATTCTTTTGGCTCACTCTGTAGTTATGATTATGAACAAATTAATACAACTGCAGCAAGAATGATAATGAATAGTAATAATGCAGAAGTTGTGGCTTGTTTTGTGGATGTTTGCTGTACAGCCTTTTAACACAAGACCAAAGTAATGTGTAAATTAAATTGTAGCTGGGAGTATGGATGGTATTGGAACAAGCAGGAGAAGTTTCCATGCTCGTGCAGGTTACCTAGTATTTGGGAATGACACTGTTAAGGTCTTTACATTCAAGTAGCCTTCCTGCTATACACAACAGAAATAGTTGCTTCATGCATGCCTTCAAATGTGTACGATCCGTATGTATTTGACCCACAAGGTGTTTATATCATGCCAGTCACACATGCGCAAAAGCTCCTTAAAACATGCACGAGTTAAGATGTGCTACCGACCCTGTTGCCACATTTCATAGAGTTTACAGGAGTAGCACGGTAGATTTAAATGCTGTATCTCTTAAATTACTGCGTGTATGATACGTTTAATAGCATTCAAAAAAAATAACCGATAAAGCTGCAAGGTATCAAAAGTTACTGTTCATGTGGTCTTATACAGGAGCCGCCACTGGGCAAGAGGGCTACAGGCTAACCAAATGCTTATATCTTCTCTTAGAATCCTTCTTATATGCATTTTAATTAGTTTCATCTCTGTTAATTATCATTTTTGGGTGATAATTACAGCACCTTTATCATACAGTTTTTTCAAGCGGTAAGTCATTATTCATTTTTTTCTCATGGTAATGGAAAGAACACATAATTTCAAAGCCATCACATAGTGACATCTATTGCATTCACCTACTGTAATCTTCTTATACCTACAGTGAAATGTGTAATGGAAGTTTATCTCAGTTAACAAGAAGTAGACAGAAGAATGTGGTTTTGTAAGAATAGTGTGTTGACGAGAGAGAGAAAGAAACGGAGACAGAGTCTTCAGCAGATAGTGCAATACCTTCGCACTCACTACATACAGACCAACTTTTCAGCAGATAGAGACAAATACTTACTTATTGATCTTACAGTCTGCCAGGACATTCACCAGTTGCTCAGGAAAATGATGAAAATCCACCAAAAATCCCTGCTGCTTTTTCAGATGCTCATATTCACTATTAGTTAGCTTCAGCAAATACAATAAACTAGGATTATCTTCGTCTATTATATGGAGAGAAAGCATCTGGAAAAAAACAAAAACATCACATATTATCCAAAACACAAAAGTATCAGAGAGGATAAAAGAAAAGAAAAGAAAACTTTGTGTTGCATTCACATGACTTTCCTTATTCAACTCTTGTTCACACTATTCTTACAAAAGCTTATTCTTTTACATGAAATGTACTTGTTCCCTCCATGACACAACTTTTATGGTCAAGAAATGTACTAACATAATTTGGAAACAAATACAAACCATATTTAATGTACTGTAAAAGCCTGTTTAATAACACTGGATTTTTCCTAAATTAAAATTAAACAAAAAAAATTATGTTACATTCACATGACTTTCTCTACTTTCTATCCTCTATTAATGAGCATACAAATTATTCTTATGAAAGTTTATTTTCCTATCCACTTCATATTAATTAGATAAATGTTTCTGGAAATAGCTACATCACACATTTCATTATACGTACAAAGGGAATAGTGATACTCAAATGTTTAAGAACTGGATGCTATTATATGTTGGCCTTAAAATTCCATACTCTTTAAATAACATAACATGAAACAGCTGAAAATCTGTCTATTTATTTATCTTTATTTATTGAGTTTTGAGCTATTACAATTCATTTGGGCATGATCAGCGTCGAGCCCTGGCTCCTATTGCCGATCATACCCAAGCTTACAACATTTAACAATCATGTGTCTTGAGTTGGTTTATTATGCTAACAGTTCCTCATTTAAATTCAATATACTGCTTAGTATTCTTTTCCCATTCCCATCTCACTTCCCTTACTTCCTCTGATCGTCTTTGAATCTCCACTACCAGCGGGAAGTGGCAACTATTAGACACAAGTTTAATACCTTAAAGTTACTTATTGTGTACCCTGTGCTAATCCCATAATAAAACTTGCCCATTCATTTAACAAAGGTAAACTCTCCCTCCCAAGTCATCTCCGTATTTACCGTTCAATATATCTATCACTTGACTTATCAATACACTTGTCTCTAATTCGCCTGAGTTGTTCCTTTCTAGAACATGTTTAATTTCCAACAAACATCCCATTGTATATTCACATCCCCCTCACCTATCCTGATATTAAAATCCCCCATTATTATTACTTCTGTATTCCTGTACTTCTTTCTGAGCCTGTTCTATTTCTATACCTATCCCACACTTTCCTACTCCATAATTCTATTCCTGTTGTCTGCCTTGACTGTCCCACTATGTTTCTGTCCAAAACCAGTACACTCCCCTTGGGTGTCGACAAAATGCTTTCTTCTCCCTCCATTCCGTTACTCTGCGACCACGCCTCCGCCCTGCCCAAGGCCAGGTCACGTGCTGGTTGAACTTCCTCCCTCCTAGGTGATATCATTTTCCTTGCTTCACTAGCTGTTGCCCTTACATCACTCTGATCTGATGTTCTTGCTATGTCATCTCCACATCTTCCCTCTGACGGAGTCATCTCCTTTCCGCCAGCCCCACGTGCCTGGGGACGTAACTTCCATCTGTCCATCCTTTTTCTATAGTCTCCGATCACTCTTTGTACTTTCTTCTGATCTGAATTCCTTCTCTGGTCCCGGATGTATTTAGCTGAGTCATTTCCTGCTCCTTGTCACTTTTGCATCCAGCACCATGTGCCCATCGACCCACAATCGTAAATTCTTTATAAAGGCCAGTTTCCCTTCCATTCTTGCCAGCTTCATTTGTTGTATCAAGTTTTTCTTCAAAGCCCGTTGTTCCCCTGATAAATCTGTTTATGAAAATGTCTGTTCCTTTCAGTTACTTTGTTTTCTTCAACACTTCATAAACAAACTGCACTGACATAAACCTTGCAACTATCATTCTGGCTCCTCTTGATCTCCCAACTCTGAATGCTTCCCTAACCTCCCAACCCTGTAACACCATTCCAAGCTTTCCTTTTATAATCTCTCTGACCTCTTCTACAGGCCATACTCCATTCCTTTCTTTCACTCCTGCTATAACTAGATTGAATCTGCAGTGTCTCTCTTCCAACAGCTCCACTCTTCTTTTGATTTTCTGTACCTCATTTCTTATATCTTGCATTTCATTTTTAATCTCTCCCTTGATATTTATTAGTTCCTTTTCCACTCCATTAAGTTTATTTCCTAATTTCTCATCCATTCTTTTATGCTAGCCAAAATTTCATCCATGACATTTTGGTTCCCATTTGGCCCAGGGTATATTTCAACTCCACCAATTACCAACAGTATGCCTATTATACATGTGAAAAGAAACATGTTTACCATCTCTTCTGCACCTTTATTTGTTTTGAGTTCCTTCCATTTTAACTTGTTAAAAGTTCCAATTCTTCCTCTGTACACTTTGATACTAATTCCCATAGTTTCTTGAGCCCTTCTTTTCTTCCACTCCAGGAGCTTCGTCCACACACATCCACTCCCTTCCACTGCTTGCTTAGCACTCAGCTGAAAATCAACAGAACTTGTAAACAATGACAAACTATTGAGAACAATTCAAACCATTAATAATGGATATCCCAGAAATGGTTGATGCCACAAAAAAGTTATTTGAAATAAATTGTGTTAAAGAGATCTAAATTTTTTGTGTTGTACGTTTTTGTCTATCATTTAACGTTTTCCAGTCAACTATAGAATATTATATAAAATTCCTTCTGAATAAAGAGGACTTCACAGCCTTTTATCAGAAAATTCAAGGTATACATTTTGTCATGTAAATATACTTAACATATGGTATTTTAATCAAAATCATTAGCCATTTTTTTTTTTAGAAAATAAAAAATTTAGAAAAATGTTCTATGTAAGCGGTAGTTTGGGTGGAGGGATTTTTTTGTAAATGTTCATGTCACACTGAACTTACATATCTTTATTGAGTTATGCTGTTCACAGAAACAGACAGACCTCTTTCTAAAAATGCTTTTTATGGATTCAGGATTCTCAAAACATGTCTTTCGGAAATTTCGGAGTCAAATTTTTAGGTGGAATACAATACCTTCTCTACCTACTTGGTACATCATTGTTGTTTCTAATGCTTCCCATATGGCCTATGACCTTTGGGGGTTACCTCATTCCACCAAGTGATGACTGGACCCATTTCTGAGGTGGAATCCATTGCCTCCCATGATAGGGTGATGAGAAGACCTACAGCTTACCTTGAACTACGAACCACGTTTGACATTGGGGATACTTCACAAGTCAGATGTGAAGGCGTGGATAGGCCGACTTAAAATTGCCACCTCACAGTTGGGAATTGAACCATGGACCATCAGTATGAGAGCAGTACCCCAGCGCCCACCTACTTGTTACGTGATAGAAAAAGTAAATATAATCAATTAGACCAGAACTATAGGATGCTTGGCATTCCTTGACTTGGGCAAATCATACTGATTAACATATCTATTGCGTAGTTTAATTAATTTAGTTCTGATGGACCATGTTAAGGGGACCAATTGGTGAAAATTGGGCAAAAATTACAATTTGGACTTTTTAACTTATTATTAAGTTGGATTCTCTAGGAATTGCTTTCATATAGATATTTTTGATATTGGAGTGAAAATGAAGGACTTGCACAAGGATTTAAATAATCCTGAATACAGAGTATTGTATTTGAGGCATTTTTAATATTTCTAAAATTTCTTGAAGTGGTTTTGCAAACTTTGGTGTACATACGTTCATCAATTTATAAATTATGCATTTTAAGTAAAAATGTACATTGCATTATGAAAAATAAATCAGCTAGTTAATATGCAAATTTTTCAGTGATACTTTAGACATTTTTCAGCATTTAAAATGCTCCTTATGATGCAATCTTTAAGCTAAAAGACTGAAACTTGGAAAATAGTTTCCACAATACCTGCTAAGTAAAACTTGCTATATAGTTATTACTGTGAGGCAAATCTGTTATGCCACCAAGTTGGCCCCAGTTTCATAAGTATATATAGTTATTAGTGTGAAGCAAATGTGTTATGCCACCAAGTTTTCTCCAGTTTGATAAGTATGAGGGCTGTCCCAGAAGTACCCGACCTAACAACGCAAACACAAAAAGTTTGTAGGAAACATCTTTATTTCTCTACATAGTCTCCTTTCCACTCAATACATTTTTTCCAGTGATGTTCAATAGCTTTGATACCCTGTTTATAGTGAGAACCATCGAGTTCTGCAAAACAGCCATCAACTGCAAACTCCACCTCTTCATTGTTGGCAAATCTTTTACCACCAAGCCATTTCTTCAGCTTTGGAAACAGAAAATAATCAGAGGGGGCTAATTCTGGTGATTAGGGTGCATAAGGAAGCAATTCAAACTTTAACTCATTGATTTCGGCCAAGGCGATAATGGATGTGTGAATTGGCACATAGTGTTGATGAAACAGAACTTTCTTTTTCGCTAAACGCGGCCGTTTTGCTTGATTTCATAATTCAAGTGCTGCAATAAGTTTGCATAATACTCGCCATTGATTACTTTTCCTTTTTGAAGATAATCAATGAAAATTATCCCACGTGTATCCCAAAAAACTGACGCCATGACCTTGCTTGCAGATGGAACTATCTCACCTTCTTTGCAGCCGATTCTCCCCTTTCAATCCACTGTTTTGACTGTTCCTTCGTCTCAGGTATGAAGTGATGGAACTATGTTTCATTCATGGTTATGAATCGACGCAAAAACTCAGCTTTATTGCAGCAAAACATCGCTAAACACTTGACTGAAACATCCTCACAACACTACTTTGGTTCCATTGTGAGTAAATGTGGCACCCATTTTGCGCACAGCTTTTTCATGTCTAAATTTTCAGTTAGTATGCGATGTACAGCACTTTTTGAAATGTCTACGATGTCTGCTAGCTCGCGTAGTCAGTTGATGGTCATCCAATACTATTTTGTGAATTTTCTTCGCAATTTCTGGCGAAGTCATTTGGTTGACCACTGCGATGTTCATCTTGGCAGCTCGTACGGTCTTGCTTAAACTCTGCCACCCAATACTTTACTGTTGTAAACGAAGGAGCAGACTGCCCCAGAGCAGAATCTAGCTCAGCTTTAATATTAGTTGGACTAAGACCTTTCAAATGAAAGTATTGTATTACATAATGATGGTCAGTTTTATCCATGTCAACAAATTCGCTGAGTGTGTTCACTATTAATGGCTGCCAAACAATTATTAAGCAACGTAGCATCGTCAAACTTCAAACTTAAGCTTTATAAGGGTGGTCTTTCTACCATAGGCATTTTTTGAAATAACTGCTATATATACGTCAGGTCAGGTACTTCTGAGACTACCCTTGAATATATACATATATATAATTATTAGTGTGAGGAAAATGTGTTACACCATCAAGCTTGTACAAGTTTGATATGTATATATAGTTATTAGTGTGAGGCTCATATGTTATGCCATCAAGCTTGTCCAAGTTTGATAAGTATATATAGTTACTAGTGAGGCAAATGTGTTACATCACCATATTTGATAAGTATATATTTTTAAGCCAAAACTAACAATTGCGCGAAAGATTATTTTTTAAAAATAATTAATTTTAAAGTACATTTCTTACAAACTTAATTTCTGCCTCAATAAGGAGCATATATCCGAAATGTTGTTTAAAATTACATCAAAAGGGGCATTTTTTTTTTATTTTTTTTTATAAAATAGCTTAAATTTGTGTTTTAAGGTGTATTAACCAAAAATGACTTAATATGAATGTACCAAACTTTGCAACCATACATCTTTATACCAATATAAGATGTGGTAAAAAGTTCAAAAAGCTCAGTAGAGTACTTTGGATTGGAAGATTCAGCCTGTCATACTTCGCTTATTTTCAAAGTAATATTAAATATGGCTTGTTATGGGACAATTCTGCACATATTCATAAAGTATTAATTATTCAAAAAATGACAGTAAGACCTATGTGCAAAGTATGCCCAAAAGATCATTGTAAACCTCTATTTAAAACATTAAACATTATGACTGTGATATCTATATACATTCTTGAGGTAATACTCTAGGTCAAGGATTTGCCTACATACAAAAGAGATCATAATTATAACAGCAGAACTTTGACCCAGTAGCGGCTATTCAGGTGATGTGTGTGAAATGCCACTGCACCTGTTTCCCAATATCAGACACATTATCATCATTAATATGTTTGTTCATGACAATTTTATGACTATCTTGCTGTTTAAAATACAGAGAGTTAAAGGTTATTACACTACATCACTAAAATGTTCTTACTTGAACGTGTTTTGGGAGATGGTTTGCTCTCATCGTCAGCATGTTTTCAACTGATTTTGCCAGTTATTGTCTGGGGAATGTGTGTGGCTAGTGGTGTTCTCTGGTGCTGGGCTGATGAACCTCCAAAGGCTGCTGGGTGGCGGTAGTTCGAAATTCATTAGGCGATTCCTGTGCTTGACGATACGTATTTTTTCCCAGATGTCCAATTCATTGTTACAGACAGGTTAGTACATATACCATTGGAGAAAGAGGAATACCAGAAAGAATACCAACACATTATCCACATAGCCACCATGAATGGATACCAGAAAACAACAATAGATAAGATAAAAAAGTTTGAAAGACAGAAATACATCCAACAAACGACTACTTTACTCAGACAACAAAAACCACAAGCATATAGGAAGTTCACTTACCACCCTTGGACACATCATAAATTTCAAAGGATTTTCAAGAAATACATCATCACCCTGTCTCCACAGATTAACAATATACAGAAACTACTATGCAACAGAACAAAAGACCGGCAAAATCAGTTGAAAACATGCTGACTGACGATGGGAGCAAACCATCTCCTGAAATGCGTTCAAGTAAGAACATTTTAGTGATGTAGTGTAACAACCTTCAACTCTCTTTATTTTAAATTATGACACATCACTGTTACTAGCTTCTCAATCTTCAAAATTAATTAATATCTTGCTGTTGTCAATCTTTGCTTTTTTTCTATGTTGCCGATAGTGTGCTCTTCAGGCATCTAAGAGTTGACTTTCTGTCCGCTAGAGCGCTATGTCTGCGGTGAATGAAATCACAATTTTAAATAAAGGTTATCTTTGATGTTGAACTGCTTTGGTAAATTATTTCCAATTCTTCATGGTTGTTATGATGTAGTCTAGTGAGATTCTATTTTTAGTAACTCTGGCATATACAAAATACAATTGCAATGAAGAGTAGCTGAAGGTTTCTCTTTAGCACGTCAGGTCCCTTAGCGGACAGAGCTGGCAGAGCAAGTAATTTACAGATTTTGTATGTTTGGTTGCTTAACATGCTGTAATATAACAAGCGCCATGATTTCAAACTTGAAGTAGTTTGATTTGATGATGTAAAGCTATTTAGAAGAATAGCTTTCCTTGTGCTGTGAAAGTGAAACATTTATCCATTTAGGGACATAGTGCTAATATTACATGAGACCCCATTTAGTAGCTGGAAGGATGAAGGAAGAAAGGGAAAGAAATAAAGAAAGAAAAGAAGAAAAAAAAAAAGGAAATCATACAACCTTTATTTAAGGACTCGTAGTTTCAACAGTATCCATGGTTATGCAGTAGTGTGATGTTACAAAAGCTCTTCTGTTGGCCATGTCTTTAATTCAGTAATAAATTTGGTATCCAAATCCATAAGGATTTTGTGACTTCCAAAATGTGATGCATGCTTTTAGTAAGCATAAAGATTCTGAAGAGCATTTAAAGTGACAATTGCAATTGAAAGCTTTCAAAAAAAAAAAAAAAAAAAAAAAAAAAAAAAAAAAAAAAAAAAAAAAAAAAAATCACACTACAACTGCAATGCTCTAAAGGAAATGCAAGAATGTGCAAACTTTTATTTAATGAACATGCTTCTTTAAACCAACAAATCTTCAGACTAGTTGTTAGGGCTATGCTATATTTAAGCATTCAAGAATTTCCATTTAGAGGCCATGATTAAAGAATTTCATCTGAAAACCATGGGAATTTTAATTTTTAGTTTGGTATTGACTATACTTTTAACAAGTGCATCTGAGGAATGCTGTTTCTCTTGCCTGAAAAGACAAAAAAAAACACTTTCATGCAGTATAGTGTTACAGTATCGGCTTTCTTCATTGGCTAGCATTTCAATACACCAGGAGTTGTCTGAAGTTCCAAACTCATTGAGAACCAACCTTTTTACGAGAATGTTATTGAAAAAATATGCTGCCTGAAGGACAGGATAGATTTAATTTACAAGAAATAGGATGAGTTTAGATAATTTTATTAAAGTGTTTTAAATTATTGTAGTACTTAATATTAATTTGTAGTAGTAGGAGTAGTAAGAGTTATATCAATAATAATAATAATAATAATAATAATAATAATAATAATAATAAATGCTATGAATAAAATAAAGTGTAATAATTTTTGTTGTGCAATATGCCATCACTACACCTCTTTCTTTGACCTGGCTTGATTAGAAAGGACAAGGAATACATGGTCCTCAAAACTGATCATACATTTCCATTTGATATATTTGAATTGGATAGATCATCATAAAAACGTATTATTTCTGGTTGCCTCTTAGAAAAACCATTTTACAATTTAAGTGAATTCTTTTCAGAGCAATTTTAGGCATGAGTTGAATTTTATTTGTAATTTTTATGTTATATTTTACTTGTAATAATGACAAGTACAACTCCGTATAGCTTTTATAGCTGTTGTTTACAGCATCCTGTATGCTCAATGACAATGTATATGAATTAAATTGAATTAAATATCTACTTCTTAATTGGTATAAACTTTCATTACACATTTTGTTGTAAGTGCAAGAAGAATACAGTAGCCTAAAATGATAGATTTTTTTAGAAAGCATGATGGTTTTGAAATTCCATGTGCCTTGCATGACCATGAGAAAAACGAATAGCAAGTTACCACTTGAAAAAAGTATATGTTTTGAAAATGCAAACCAATAGCCAACAATATTTACAAAATGGTTAATGTCACAAAAAATTGTACTTGACATAAATGGCACCCATTAAGATATCTACATTTTTTGTGTAGTAACATTTTCTACTTCAATGAACACATTTCTGATCAAGATATCAGTAATAACTTCACACACTAAAACTACTAGCATGCTCAGTTTCTCTTCCTTTTTTTGATTCAGGGGGGCTCAAAACATGTATTTCAAGTGAAATCTTGGTATCAAATTTTTGGGTGGAATGCAATATCTTCTGTACCTACTATGTATGTGGTAGAGAAATAAAAATGTACATCTCTCTAAACCACATAATTCATTTCAAATAAACTTTTCTGCAGCACTAGCCATTTCTGAGATATCCATTATTAACGGTTCAATTTGTTCATTGTCATTCTTTTTAAGTCCCATAGATTTTCAGTTGTTTCTCATGATTGCATGGAAACACTATGCAATTCTAAGGCCAGTGTATAGCGCCCAGTTCGAACATTTGACTATCGCTGTTCCCTTTGTGTCTTTAAAAAAGTGTGTAATGTAGGTATTTCTCAAAAGTGTATTTAGATTAAAATGAAGTATGTAGAAAAATAAACCTTAGTAAGAATAGATTGTATATTCACTAATAATGGATAGCGGGTAGAGCAAGTCACATGAATGTATAACATCAAATTTTTTACTTTCCCTACTACATATAGTAAGTAGGGGAAGTATATTATTCCACCCAAAAATTTGATCTCAACATTTTATCAGAAATATACGTATGTTTTGAGGTCCCTAACTTCCAAAAAAGCATTTTTTTTTTTAGAGAAATGACTGTGTGTCTGTGAACTTAATAAAAAACAAAGAGTTGGGTAAATACTAAACTTGGTATTTAAGTTCAATATCTTCCAAAGATGCAACACAAAAATTTTCAAGAAAATCCTCCCCCACCTCAACTACCCTTTACATGGAACATTTTTTGAAATTTTTGATTTTCTGAAAAATGGCTCTAATGATTTTGATTAAAATACCATATATTAAAGATATGTACATGACAAATAAAATGTATATCTTGAATTTTTGGAATAGCCTGTGAATTCAGAAGGAATTTTGTATGACTTTGTATAACTGTAAACTTAAGTGATAGACGAAAACGTACTACATAAACAATATGTCTCTTTAAAACACACAATTTATTTAAAATAACTTTCTTTTGTAGCATAAGCCATTTCTGAGATATCCGTTGTTAATGGTTCAAATTGTTCATTTCTTGGTCGCTCTTTTAAAGTCTTGCCAATATCAGTTGTTTCCTGGGATGTCATGGAAACAGTATGGAATTTTAAGGCCAGCATATAGCATCCAGTTGTTAAACATTTGACTATCGCTGTTCTCTTTGTATCTATAACAAAATATATAATATAGCTCTTTCTACAAATGCTTATTTGATTAAAATGAAGTAGATAGAAAAATAAGCTTTAGAAAGAACAGCTTGTATACCCACTAAAACAATAGAGGGTAGATAAAGTCATGCGAAAGTATCACAGAAATGTTTATTTTTAAATTTTGGTTCCCCTAAGCAACTGTTATCAAAACATTATTTTTTTTTCTAAAATGAATTGTTGAGCTGTTGTAGGATGTTTTCATTGAAGTTAGTGCACTTCATGAAATCGGAGAGGAAATAAAGTATCAGATGAAAGGACATGGGTTTCAAAGCCACCTGAACTCTCAAAATACAATACTGTATGTAGTTGGTCATGTTGATTACTTACTGTGGCTTTCAGAAATCCCATGCTCTTTATACGGCTCCTGTATGTTGTTAAGAGTTAGAGAAAACCATTCAAACAAATCACCATGTGTTTAGACGTTAATGGAGGCTTCTTTGAGCATTTAATAAAGTAGATTAATGTGATCACCTGGCTATTTGTTGATTTATTCATTTAGTACTCTTTTCTACTTCTGTATACTGTACATCTTTAATTTTCAGGGAATAGCCTTTGAAGTCCTCTTGATTCTGAAAGTCTTTTCAATAACTGGTAAACCGTAAGAGACAAAATCTTGGTACACAAAAAATATAGATCTCGTTAAAGCACACAATTTATGCCACATAAATTTTTGGCTATTGTGCTTTTAGGTGGTCTTTATTGAAAACACTGAAAAAAACAAGAAGGAATGGAGTAAATTACCTTAAGAGTGAATTTATAAGTAGATGTGATCTCGTTAATACCTTGTGCCCACCTGCCCACCTCTTTTAGGTGTTTTACTTTTATAGGAAAATTGTGATATGAACACAACAAATGTAGCCATCTTCCCGCTCATGCACATACTGCCAACCTAAATAAGAAGTGAAATCTGCGAAATAAGCGATGTTGTTGTTACTACTTCTTCATTTTGTATTGACTTTTGGAAGGAATTTCTGCAGACGTGAATCACTTGAGTTTTAGGTGCGCAGATCCCTCGACTACAGCCTGTCGTAGCGAACTCTCCTTCTAAAAACATCCCTCGGCTACACTTTGAGGCTGATTATCTTACCGGCTTTGGCGGCATTAGTTATTCATACGTTGCCAGCATTGCGTTAGAACTAGAGAATGACATAGAGTGACATCCGTAGGACATACAAGACATCACTTCCATCGCTGTTGAAGACCATCTTAAAGCACCTTAGCCAAATTTTTTTGTGCAGTTAACCATTTCAGAGATATTCCTTGTTAATGGTTTGAATTTTCAAATACTTATGATTTTCTCAAGTGGAAAATAGTTATTCTTTTTTTCATGTGTTCCTGCAAATAAAACTGGATTTCAAGGCCATCACTTAGCGATTTACTCTTAAAAGATTTCATTATCACTTAAACCTACTGTATTCCTTTATCCCCCTTGGTACCTACAAGGGAAGATGTAATAAAACTATTTCTACAGACATTTATCTTGATTAATATAAACTAGGCCATGTAAATGTAATACATCCGGTTTTTTGAAGATTTTATGCTCCTTAGGATTGCCTAACAGCATATCTCTTGCAAACTCAAACACTGGCTCGCATTTTTTTTGTCATGGTTACACTGGGGATGTTTTACTGAGGTTGCTTACTTTGAAGGAAGAAACTCATTATTCCCAAGGCAGGGCACGGAATGTGAGATCAGATAAACTGCATGGCACAGGTTATGCAGCTCTGTATGTGTCTTGTCTCTGACACAGAGGTGAATGGGTTGATAGTTCCAGCAGTTCTTCCAAATTTGAAAAAGTCATAAAAAACTGCTGTTGTCTCTTTATCATTCAGGAAACGGGCTTTGTTCCATATCTACCCCCCCCATGAATCTCGATGGTTTGGCTTTGTGGCTATGTAGTTCTTCCTTTAAGTGAAAAACACTGCAAGATCTAAATGTGTCTATGCTCAGTGAACATATGTTCTTTATACATATATATAAAAGCAGAAAGGAAAAAGAAGTATGAGGCGAGCGGAGGTTGTTAGGCTGTGGTGAATCAACAGGGTTCTCTGGTTTCGAGATTTACCTGTGATTAGGCTTAGCTTACGGAGTATGTGGGGCGGCGCCGTGGCCGAGTGGTTAGACCGCTCGCTTCCCACTGAGGCAGCCCGGGTTCAATCCCAGGGACCTGCATGTGGGATTTGTGGTGGACAAAGCGGCATCTGGGTGGGTTTTCTCCAGGTTCTCCGGTTTCCCCCGCCATTCATTCCACCAACTGCTCCATCATCACCTTTCCTTTCATCCATTTCACCAACATTTCGTTTCATATACTTCCTTTATCCCATACCAGTCATCGGGCTGATCCCCCATCCTGGATGCTCTGTCTGATCCATGAGTGTCTGCTCCTCGACGGGCCTCTGACCCCAGGCACCCGCTTGTAAGTCCTGGGGGGATGTAAGTCCTACATAAGAGGAGGGTAAACAGATAATGAATGAATGAATGAATGAAAATTAGTGAGTATGTGAATGGGCTTAAAATAAGGGATATGATATCAGATATTTGGTATTTAAGCAACCTTTTCGTTTTGGACTTGTGTTGTTAATGGAGGCACACAGAAATGTTTTTTTTTTTAATTATTATTATTATTATTATTATTATTATCATTAATATTCAGACCTCAAAATCGTATTTCCAGTAAAATCTCCGTATTTAATTTTTGGGTGCGGTGCAATACTTCCTCTACTTACTAAGAGTAAGCAGTAGCTGAGAAATTAAACAAAAATTAAAGTCATTCTTATATACTCATTCCCCATATATTCTGGAGGAATATTTCGATGTCAAGTAACGGGTAAAGGTTTCTGCTGTAAGTAAAACTAGTGGCTGTAATTTACTCTCAATTTGCTCTGTTTTACCCGATGCAGAGGTGATAGGTGTGCATTTAATTGTATGTATTTGATTATACAGTATAGTGTTGTATGACGTGTTCAATATCCCTAAGCATCGCTCTGTGAACCTAATGAAAACCAAACACACTAGTTAGTGCTAAAACTTCAGTTCCTACTGATATTGTTTTCAATAGGATGAACTGAACATTTGCAAGCTAAATTTCAGCATAACTGTGGAAGGAAAGAGACTAAAATTGAATGTGTTGATTACTTTCTGCAGCTGGTAAATGAATTATTAAGCTATTGTTTCTCAACTATTTTATCCATACGATGAAATGATTACCTGTACATGTCCTGGTAAAAAGCTGACAACGACTCTCAGCTCTCGAAATTCCTGTCCTCTTTTTATTCCTAGCGAAATACGTTGACTTTGGTCATAAATGACAGTTATCTCACCCTTCCTAGCATTCATAATACTTCTGGTCTTAACCGCCACCATTGAGTTCGCTAAGAAGTAACAAAAACAACTTCGGCAACGTTTATTTACAAAACCTTAAATTGAAGATCCACAAATCCATGTTTGCACATGACAGATTGACAAGGACATATTGGCGCCCTCACACACAATTGGTTAAAAATAAATCGCACTCTCAATCTCATAGCATAGCCAACAGTTACCCAAAAGTCACTAGACCCTGAAATAAAAATCGCTGCAAAGTCGCTAAATCAAATTAAAAACCATTTATATGTGGAAGAGGAAGAATTGTTATTTCAAATATTGAGTTCTTTAAAAGGGTTTGATGTAGCCTAAACTTTGTAGAAATAAATCCACTGTGTTGCCAATGTTTTGCGATTTTATAAGATTTAAGTTGGACTAGTTATTTTACGGCACAGGTTACAGAGAGGACGCTACGGATGAGACTATCGAATGAAAACGATGGAATTATTCAATAGTCGCCCAACCATCGCTTTTCTTTCATTGCTGTCACGTATTCGTTTAAAAAGGCTCGTTTTTGCTGCCTAGGTTATATAATTTTGCTTTTTTTTTTTTTTTCGTTGCATCATGATCAATATACCCATAATAGTTTATTAAGCTGCTTCAATCAACGAAGAAAGGCCAATGATACTGCAGCCCAATTCCAGAGAGAGTAAAGCAGCTACTCTTCTATTTTCTTGATGCAACAGTTTTGCTAATTACAACGCATTTTCGATAATTGGAAATTTTTTTTCGGGGGGACAAGAAAATTAGCAATAAGATTGACATCTCGATATCTCGATTAACATGGAGCATATGGAGAATAAGCGTTTTAAAAATGGTTTGTACAAGAGTAGAGAAAGTCATGTGAGTGTAACACATCACATTTTTACTTTCTCTACTACGTATAGTAAGTAGGGGAAGTATTGTATTCCACCGAAAAATTCGATACTGAGATTTCACCGGAAATACATGCTTTAAGACATGAATCCAAAAAAATCTGATGTGTTACACTCACATGACTTTCTCTACTTTTGTACAAACTATTTTTACAAACGCTTATTCTCCATATGCTTCAAGATAATCAAGATGTCAATCTTATTGCTAATTTTCTTGTAGATGCAAGGGGAATACGGTAGGTTTTAAGCGATAGTCAAATCCTTTAAGCGCTGGTTGCTATGTGGCGCATTCCATTCTATTTGCATATCCAGGACATAAAACAATGAATAACGAATTTGAGAAAGAGTATAAATATTGGAAAATTTAAGGGAATAACAAGCAATATCTCGAAAATGGTTCACTCAACTAAAAAAATGTATATGCCATAAATTGCGTATTTTAACGCGATCTACATTTTTTGGGTAGTAACATTTTGTCTATCCTTATGGTTTACGAGTTATGCAAAAGCCGTTCACAATAAAGAATACTTTTGGAGACATTCCCAGGAAATGCAAGATATACATTTTATTTGTCATAAAAATATCTTAAACATATGATATTTTAATCAAAATCGTTAGTCATTTTTGAGAAAATTAAAATTTTCGAAAAATCTTCCATGTAAAGGGTGGATTTTCTTGAAAACCTTCCTGTCGCATCCTTGGAAGATACTGAACCTAAATACCAAGTTTGGTGTTTATCCGACTGTTCGTTTCGGAGTTATGCTGTTCACAGACACACAAACGGACATGTTTCCAAAAATGCTTTTTTTGGATTCAGGGGGTCTCAAAACATGTATTTCCGATGAAATCTCGGTATCGAATTTTTGGGTGGATTACAATACTTCCCCTACATACTATACGTAGTAGAGAAAGTAAAAATCTGATGTGTTACACTCACATGACTTTCTCTACTCTTGTACAAACTATTTTTACAAACACTTAATCTCCATCTTCTTCATGTTAATCGAGATAAACATTTGCAGAGTCTATCTTATTGCTAATTTTCTTGTAGATGTAAGGGGATAATATATTTACAAGGGCAATTTGGAAATACAGTAGCCTTAAAGCCTCTTCATAGCTGGTTGCTAGGTGCAGCACCATTCCCTTTCCCACAGATTAATACTCTTTGCATATCCAAGACAAAAAAAAAAAGAATAACGAATTCCCATTTGAGAAAATAAGTATTGAAAAATTTAAGGGAATAACAAGCAATATCTCGAAAATGGTTCACTCAACAAAAAAAATGTATATGACATAAATTGTGTATTTTAACGCGATCTACATGTTTTGTGTAGTAAAATTTTGTCTATCTCTTATGGTTTACTAGTTATGCAAAAGTCGTTCACAATGAAGAATACTTTTGGAGACATTCCCAGAAAATTCAAGATATACATTTATTTGTCATGTAAATATCTTAAACATATGATATTTTAATCAAAATCGTTGGAGCCATTTTTGAGAAAATTAAAATTTTCGAAAAATCTTCCACAGAAAGGGTAATCTGGGGTGGGGGGGTTTTCTTGAAAACTTTCGTGTCGCATCCTTGGAAGATATTGAACCTAAATACCAAGTTTGGTGTTTATCCGATTGTTCGTTTCTGAGTTATGCTGTTCACAGACAGACACACACACACAGACACACAGACAGACAGACACACACACGGACATGTTTCCAAAAATGTTTTTTTTTGGATTTAGGGTGTCTCAAAACATGTATTTCCGGTGAAATCTCGGTATCGAATTTTTGGGTGGAATAAAATACTTCCCCTACTTACTGTACGTAGTAGAGAAAGTAAAAATGTAGATCGCGTTAAAACACACAATTTATGTCATATATATTTTTACTTTCTCTACTACGTATAGTAAGTAGGGGAAGTATTGTATTCCACCCAAAAATTCGATACCGAGATTTCACCGGAAATACATGTTTTCAGACCCCCTGAATCCAAAAAAAAAAAAAACATTTTTGGAAACATGTCCGTGTGTGTGTCTGTGTGTCTGTCTGTGTGTCTGTCTGTCTGTGTGTGTGTGTCTGTCTGTGTGTGTGTCTGTCTGTGTACGTGTGTGTCTGTGAACAGCGTAACTCAGAAACGAACAGTCGGATAAACACCAAACTTGGTATTTAGGTTCAGTATCTTCCTAGGATGCGACACGAAGGTTTTCAAGAAAATCCCCCCACTCCAGAGTACCCTTTACATGGAAGATTTTCGAAAATTTTAATTTTCTCACAAATGGCTAACGATTTTGATTAAAATATCATATGTTTAAGATATTTTTATGACAAATAAAATGTATATCTTGAACTTCCGGGGAATGTCTCCAAAAGTATTCTTCATTGTGAACGACTTTTGCATAACTGGTAAACCATAAGAGATAGACAAAATTTTACTGCACAAAAAATGTAGATCTCGTTAAAATACACAATTTTTGTCATATAGATTTTTTTGTTGAGTGAACCATTTTCGAGATATTACTTGTTATTTCCTTAAATGTTTCAATAATTTTCTCAAATGGGAATTCGTTATTCATTTTTTTGTCTTGGATATGCAAAGAGTATTAATCTGTGGCAAAGGGATTAGTGCTGCACCTAGCAACCAGCTATTAAGAGATATGTATGTGCCTAAAAGCTACTGTATTTCCAAATTGCCCTTGTAAATATATATTCCCCTTACATGTACAAGAAATTTAGCAATAAGATAGACTCTGCAAATGTTTATCTCGATTAACATGAAGTAGATGGAGAATAAGCGTTTGTATAAATAGTTTGTACAAGAGTAGAGAAAGTCATTATGAGTGTAACACATCAGATTTTTACTTTCTCTACTACGTATAGTATGTAGGGGAAGTATTGTATTCCACCCAAAAATTCGATACCGAGATTTCACCGGAAATATATGTTTTGAGACCCCCTGAATCCGAAAAAAGCATTTTTGGAAACATGTCCGTGTGTGTGTCTGTGTGTTTGTCTGTGAAAAGCGTAACTCAGAAACGAACAGTCGGATAAACACCAAACTTGGTATTTAGGTTCAGTATCTTCCAAGGATGCGACACAAAGGTTTTCAAGAAAATCCCCCCACCCCAGAGTACCCTTTACATGGAAGATTTGTCGAAAATTTTAATTTTCTAAAAATGGCTCTAACGATTTTGATTAAAATATCATATGTTTAAGATATTTTTATGACAAATAAAATGTATATCATGAATTTCCTGGGAATGTCTCCAAAAGTATTCTTCATTGTGAACGACTTTTGCATAACTGGTAAACCATAAGAGATAGACAAATTTTACTACACAAAAAATGTAGATCTCTTTAAAATACACAATTTTTGTCATATACATTTTTTTGTTGAGTGAACCATTTTCGAGATATTACTTGTTATTTCCTTAAATTTTTCAATAATTTTCTCAAATGGGAATTCGTTATTCATTTTTTTGTCTTGGATATGCAAAGAGTATTAATCTGTGGCAAAGGGAATAGTGCTGCACCTAGCAAGCAGCTATTAAGAGATATGTATGTGCCTAATAGCTACTGTATTTCCAATTGCCCTTGTAAATATATATTCCCCTTACATATACAAGAACTTTGGCAATAAGATAGACTCTGCAAATGTTTATCTCGATTAACATGAAGTAGATGGAGAATAAGCGTTTGTATAAGAGTAGAGAAAGTCATGTAAGTGTAACACATCAGATTTTTACTTTCTCTACTACGTATAGTAAGTAGGGGAAGTATTGTATTCCACCCGAAAATTCGATACCGAGATTTCACCGGAAATATATGCTTTGAGACCCCCTGAATCCAAAAAAAGCATTTTTGGAAACGTCCGTGTGTGTGTTTCTGTCTGTGAACAGCATAACTCAGAAACGAACAGTCGGATAAACACCAAACTTGGTATTTAGGTTCAGTATCTTCCAAGGATGCGACACGAAGGTTTTCAAGAAAATCCCCCACCCCAGAGTACCCTTTACATGGAAGATTTTTCGAAAATTTTAATTTTCTCAAAAATGGCTCTAACGATTTTGATTAAAATATCATATGTTTAAAATATTTTTATGACAAATAAAATGTATATCTTGAATTTCCTGGGAATGTCTCCAAAAGTATTCTTTATTGTGAACGACTTTTGCATAACTGGTAAACCATAAGAGATAGACAAAATTTTACTACACAAAAAATGTAGATCGCGTTAAAATACAAAATTTATGTCATATACATTTTTTTAGTTGAGTGAACCATTTTCGAGATATTGCTTGTTATTTCCTTAAATTTTCCAATACTTATACTTTTTCTCAAATTCGTTATTCAATTTTTTATGTCCTGGATATGCAAACAGAATACAATGCGCCACATAGCAACCAGCGCTTAAAAGATTTGACTATCGCTTATAACCTACCATGTTCCCCTTGCATCTACAAGAAAATTAGCAATAAGATTGACATCTCGATATCTCGAGTAACATGAAGCATATGGAGAATAAACGTTTGTAAAAATAGTTTGTACAAGAGTAGAGAAAGTCATGTGAGTGTAACACATCAGATTTTTCAATACTTATTTTCTCAAATGGGGATTCGTTATTCATTTTTTTGTCTTGGATATGCAAAGAGTATTAACCTGTGGCAAAGAGAATGGTGCTGCACATAGCAACCAGCTATTAAGAGATGTGCTTATGCTTAAAGGTTACTGTATATCTGTATTGCCTAGCAAATACAAAACAAGGGGAACATAGTACGCCTAAAGCGATAGTCAAATATTTTTAGAACTGGTCGCTATGTGTAAAATGTATTCTCTTTGCATGTCAAAAGATCGTTTCTGCAAATGTTTATCTCGATTAATATGAAATAGATGGAGAATAAGAGTTTGTAAAAATAGTTTGTACAAGAGTAGAGAAAGTCATGTGAGTGTAACACATCAGATTTTTTGTTTTTGTTCTGGTAATGCAAAGAGAATGGAATACTCCACATAGAAAACACCTCTTAAAATATTTGACTATCGCTTAAAGCCTAGCAATTCCCCTTGCATCTACAAGAAAATAAGCAATAAGATTAACACCTCAATGCCTCCCCTAGGAGCCACAGGACCTTGTAGTTGGTGGGGAGGCTTCCGTGTACCAGTGATTTACTAAGCTGTGCTGGTAGAGGTACTCATGCCAGAGAGGTTCGTAATGAGGTACCGGACTAAGAAGTGGCTCAACATAAAATCCAACCCAAAGGGACTCCCAGTTGGAGAACCTTGAGGGACTCCCAGCTGGAGGACCTTCCAGGGGCTCTGGTCCACCCAATCCAAGGTGGGAATGCATCGTGCCGAGGGATGAATGGCACTGGGGTGGTAAAACATGCAGTGTCGTGAACGATCTCTTTAGGACACCAGGCGACACCCTGAAGTGATTAGCCTTCCCAATATATACGGGGCTCTGTATTGGGTGACTTTTATTTCCCTGCTACTCGTGGGAGCAACATGGACCAAAACAAGACAATTATTATCAAGGCGGGTGAGAGAGACTCTCCAGTTGAGAGAAATCTCTCACCTGACAAAGAAAAGTTAAGTGACAGAGACTCTCCAGCAGAGAGAAATCTTTCACTAGATAAACAAATGGGTGCAACAGCATCTGGAATTAATAGAATGCACCTGGACACTAAGAAGTTGTCAGGGGCAACTAGAAGAAGAATAAAAAAAGCTAAACAAAATGAGTGAGGGCCCATGCAATGTAAACCCACAGAGTAGAGGGGTGGAGGTCCGTACTGATCCAGGGACTTCTAAAAGAACCAGGACAAGTGTGGATACTCCTCCTTCGGATAAAGCCAAACCTGCTAAGAGGCCTAGGGTCACTGAACCTGGTGTCACTGACAGGGAAGTTTTGGCCGCTTTTAAGATGGCAATTGTTGAAGAATCCTATCCTGAGAGAAAGCTGATTGCGGAGGATATTTGACACATTCAAGCTGAGATTCTGGGGAAGATTGATGAGGCGTCAACTAGCGAGTCTCTACCTAAACGCAGGTCCTTTTCTCTACAGGATGGGGCTCTGATATATTACTGTGATGATGAGCAGTCATGTAATTGGCTCCAAAAACATATTCAGGGAGCTAAAATCAAGGAGAGATTAGTTCTCAAAGTAGTAGATCCAAAAGATCTACCTAAGCCAGTCAAGGTGGCCCTTAAGACTCGGGACATTACAACCGATGATCCTAAGACGCATCCAGAGATTAAACCAGGAGCTGAATATAGAGCACTGGAAAATTATTGACAAGCAGGCAGACTCCTCTGGTCAACGCCTAATCTTTGGAGGACCAAGAGTCTGCTAAGAAGATAAAGGAGCTTGGCATGTCGGCCTATACCGGGGTAGACAGGGACCTTTTTAAAATCCTGTCTGACCCGGAGAGGAAGGCAGAAGCTGACAAAGCGAAGAAGGCAGACAGCGATGGCGGAGACAGTCCGGAGACGATGGAGATAGGGGACTCTGGAGGATCCGCATCGGATAAGGCTTAAGGTAAGTGTTGTGGGTTGAATGCAATTATGAAAATAGTTCAAATTAACTTGCAGCACTGTAAGGCAACTTCAGCCATTCTAAGTAAGAGACTTGTTGAAGACAATGTTGATATTGCTCTCATACATGAACCTTGGCTTTTCAGAGGTTCAATTAGAGGGATCAGTTGTACTAAGGACACTATATATAGACCTAGTAATAATAATCCAAGATCATTCATTTAAGCTAAGAATTGGATAAACGCATTGCTTGTTATTGAGCACTGTTCCAGGGATGTAACTACAATCCAAACATCAGTGGAGGAGGCAGGAGAGAGAAGAGTTTTAATACTCTCTTCCGTCTACCTCCCTTACGAAGACTCTGATCCACCATCGATAGCGGCGAGGAACCCTGTAACCCACTGCGGAGAGAATGGAAAGGAGTTAATCCTGGGGGTTGATGCCAATGCACACCACACATTGTGAGGGAGCACTGATATCAATCCCAGAGGAGAAAAGTTAATGGAGTACTTGGTGAGTACGAAACTTAATATTCTAAATCGAGGTAATGAACCAACCTTTGTAAGTTTGCGAAGGGAGGAAGTCATTGACATAACGATAGGGATTAATATTATTGAGAACCTAATTTCAAGGCGGCATGTATTATCGGAGATCACTCTCTCTGATCATAGATGCATATGCTTCAATATCAAAGCACAAGTCACTCTAACAGTGATTTACAGAAATTCGAGGAAAACTGACTGGGACGGATATAGACGAGACCTATCAGCATTGACATCGGGTATCTCAAGGAACATTCGTTCGATATTGAATGTGGAGTTTGCCGTTGATGCATTACAACGGTCAATTCTCCTATCCTATCATCAAAATTGTCAGGCTAAGGTAGCTTACTCACCAAGGCTTGTGCCTTGGTGGACTAAAGAGTTAAGCAGACTTAGGAAGAAAGCAAGGAAATTATTTAGACTTGCAAAAAGAACTGGTGATTGGGATTCATATAGGCAAGCCTCGCCAATTATAATAAAGAAATACGCAAAGCCAAAAGGATTTCGTGAAGGGAGTACTGCCAGGGGATGGAGAATGTTCCCAGCAGTGCAAGATTCATGAAACACATGGCAAAGGGTGTTAAAAAATTGTGCACTATTAAACTGCCTGATGGCACGTACACACAGTCTGGTTCTGAGACGCTCCTGCAACTTGCGAGGGCTCACTTTCCAGACTTTAAGGTAGACAATGACAGTAATTCTGTGAAGGGACAACCCAATCTGGACCATCTTTCTTTGGACAGAGGGGATTGGAACCTAATCAGGAGCGTAGTCAATGTCACTAAAATACGATGGGCTGTTAAGTCGTTTGGACCATATAAATCGGCAGGTCCTGATTTAATCATTCCTGCATTTCTACAATATGGTATTGATTCAGTTTAATCCCTACTTTGTGGTATTTTTAGAGTTTGCCTAGCCTATGAATATTTACCCATGGCTTGGAGACAAACAAAGGTGGTGTTTATACCTAAACCTAGTTACGCCCAGGCCAAGGCTTATCGCCCTATAAGTCTCTCCTCTTTTATGCTTAAAACTCTGGAGAGGTTAGTGGATAGGTACATTAGGGATTATGTTTTAATGGAACATCCATTAAACAAGTACCAATTTGCCTATCAAATAGGGAAATCAACGGAAACAGCACTTCATCACGTGGTCTCGACTATTGAGAAGGCGCTTAATACCAGAGAAATAGCCATTGGTGCTTTTCTTGATATTGAAGGTGCGTTTGACAGGACATCTTGTGATGTAGTGTCGAACACCCTTTATGGACACGATGTACCTTCACTTCTTTGAGTGGATACGTTTTGTCTTACAACATAGGAAGATAACCATGAATCTATGTGGGGAGACGCTGGATGTGTCCACGGAGAGGGGCTGCCCGCAGGGGGGGGGGTGTTTTATCACCCCTGCTATGGAACCTTGTAGTGGACACACTTCTTTGCGCACTCAATAGTGATGGTTTCTTCACAGTTGGTTTTGCAGATGATATTGCAATAATCATAAGAGGGAAATTTCCTCACATAGTTTCTCAAGTGCTACAAATGGCGCTTAAGAAAGTGGAAGCTTGGTGCAAGATGAATAATCTAACTGTTAATCCAAGCAAAACAGTAGTGGTACCCTTTACCAGGAGAAGGGGGCCTGATTTAACCAGACTCTCTCTCTCTCTCTCTCTTTGGTGAAGTAGTACCCTATTCAACACAAGTTAATTATCTTGGGCTTGTTTTAGACAAGACATTAACTTGGGAACATCACATGGAATTATGTATTACCAAAGCCTACAGAGTCTTTTGGACATGTAGAGGTATGCTTGGTAAGACATGGGGTCTGAAACCTAGCATAGTGTATTGGATATACACTGTCATGATGAGACCTATATTCTCTTATGCCGCACTGATGTGGTGGCCTAAAGTTAATTTAAAGGTGTGCAGAAAGGAAATCTGTAAATTACAGAGGACCTTCTGCATTTCAATTATGGGAGCCTTCAAAACTACTCCAACTGCGGCAATGGAGATTCTGATTGGGCTCACACCTCTCCACATATGGATGAAGGCAGGAGCCATGATCGCGTATCACCGTATTTGTCGCCAAACCAAAGTGTCTAATACTGGACATATTAATCATCTTAAGCTTCCTTGGGATAAGAATGTACAACAGATACTCAACATGGGGACTGACATTCTTGAAACAAGATTCAAGTTTGATTTGAAATTTGAATGGGAAAGACTGGTAAAACCTCATAATAACAAAGGTCCAATTTGGTATACTGATGGTTCTAGAACCAAATCAGGAACGGGGGCTGGGCTTTACGGTAATGGCACCAAGATTTCTTATAGTCTTGGTACCTTAGCTACAGTTTTCCAGGCTGAGGTTTATGCAATCCTAGCCAGTGTTATGGAAAGCATTAAAAGGAGATATAAGAATAGAAGTGTCCTTATCCTCTCAGACAGTCAAGATGCTCTTAAAGCAGTTGAATCACCATCAATAAAATCAAAGCTCATCTTATAATGCCGTGAATCCTTAATGACACTGGCTGAACACAATAAGGTTCAACTTATGTGGGTGCAAGGACACAGGTATACCAGGCAATGAGAAAACAGATGAAGCAGCCAAGATTGGCAGTGAAATACCATTTTTTGGTCCGGAACCTGTACTGGGAGTGTCTTACAGACCAGTGAAACAGGCTATTAAGTGCTGGGCTCAAGCAGAACACAAGAACTACTGAAACTCCATCGAGGGTTACAGCATTCCAAGTTGTTTATTACAGACCTGGATAAGAGCCGGGCAAAATAGTTGCGCGGTCTTAGTAGAAGAAGACTTGCATGGGCAACAGGATTCATTACAGGACACTGTGCCCTAAAGTTTAATCTATACAGAATGGGATTGTTTAACAACCCTATCTGTAGTAGTTGTCTAGAAGGAGATGAGACTGTTACTCATCTGCTATGTGATTGCCCTACTCTTGCGAATCAAAGAGCAAGTATTTTTGCAACCACTTTCCAAAGATGAACTATCGAAAGTCTCAGTTAGCAATCTGGTTAAGTTCATATCGAGCAACAGACTACTTAACTGATGAAAGGGTGGATGCGCAATAGATCTTAAGGTCGCAGTGCTTGGGCATAAAACCCACCCCTTTTCAAACTAGAACTAGAACATCTCGATGTCTCGTTTAACATGAAGCATAAGCGTTTGTAAAAATGTGTACAAGAGTAGAGAAAGTCATGTGAGTGTATCACATCAATTTTTACTTTCTCTACTACGTATAGTAAGTAGGGGAAGTATTGCATTCCACCCAAAAATTCGATACCGAGATTTCACCGGAAATACATGTTTTGAGACCTCCTGAATCCAAAAAAAGCATTTTTGGAAACATGTCCGTGTGTGTGTCTGTGTGTGTGCGTGTGTGTGTGTGTCTGTGTGTGTGTCTGTGAACAGGATAACTCAAAAACGAACAGTCGGATAAGCACCAAACTTGGTATTTAGATTCAGTATCTTCCAGAGATGCGACACGAAGGTTTTCAAGAAAATATCCCCACCCCAGACTACCCTTTACATGGAAGATTTTTCGAAAATTTCAATTTTCTCAAAAATGGCTCTAACGATTTTGATGAAAATATCATATGTTTAAGATGTCATGAGAAATGAAATGTATATCTCGAATTTTCTGGGAATGTCTCCAAAAGTATTCTTCATTGTGAACGACTTTTCCATAACTGGTAAACCATAAGAGATAGACAAAATTTTACTGCACAAAAAACGTAGATCGCATTAAAATACACAACTTATGTCATATACATTTCTTTTGTTGAGTGAACCGTTTTCGAGATATTGATTGTTATTTCCTTAAATTTTCCAATACTTATACTTTTTCTCAAATTCGTTATTCATTTTTTTTATGCCCAGGACATGCAAAGAGAATGGAATGCGCCACATAGCAACCAGCGTTAAAATATTTGACTATCGCTTAAAAGCTACCATATTTCCTTTGCATCTACAAGAAAATTACCAATAAGATTGACATCTCGATATCTCGATTAACACGATGCATATGGAGAATAAGCTTTTGTAAAAATAGCTTGTACAAGAGTAGAGAAAGTCATGTGAGTGTAACACATCAGATTTTTTTTATTACTTTCTCTTTTAAGTAGAGAAGGCATTGTATTCTACCCAAAAATTGATACCGAAATTTCACCGGTAATACATATTTTGGGAACTACTGAATCCTTCTCATGTTTAGAAGTCCATGTGTGTGCATCCGAGAAGAGCATAACTCAGAAATGAAAAGTCGGACATACACTATGTGATCAAAAGTATCCAGACACCCCCACAAATATACATGTTTCATCTTAGGGGCATTGTGCTACCACCCACTGCCTGGTACTCATTATATGTGACCTCAGTATTCATTAGACATCGTGAAACAGCAGAATGGGACGCTCCGTGGAATTCACGGAGTTCGATCGTGATCAGGTGATTGGGTGTCACTTGTGTCAGAAGTCTGTACGCGAGATTTCCACACTCCTTAACATCCCTTGGTCCACTTTTTCTGATGTGATAGTGAAGTGGAAAAGTGAAGGGTCATGTACAGCACAAAGGCGTACAGACCGACCTCGTCTGTTGACTGACAGAGACCGCCGACATTTAAAGAGGGTCGTAAAGAGCAATAGGCAGACATCTATCCAGACCATCACACAGGAATTCCAAACTGCATCAGGATCTACTCCAAGTACTATGAAGTTAGGCGTGAGGTGAGAAACCTTGGATTCCATGGTCGAGCGGCTGCTCATAAGCCACACATCACGCAGGAAAATGCCAAACGACGCCTCGCTTGGTGTAAGGAGCGTCAACATTACACGATTGAACATTGGCAAAACGTTGTGTGGAGTGACGAATCACGGCACACAATGTGGCGATCCGATGGCAGGGTGTGGGTATGGCGAATGCCCGGTGAACGTCATCTGCCGGCTGTGTAGTGCCAACAGTGAAATTCGGAGGTGGTGGTGTTATGGTGGGGTCGTGTTTTTCCTGGAGGGGGCTTGCACCCCTTGTTGTTTTGCGTGGCACGATCACTGCGCAGACCTACATTGATATTTTAAGCACCTTCTTGCTTCCCACTGTTGAAGAGCAATTCGGGGATGATGATTGCATTTTTCAACACGATCGAGCACCTGTTCATACTGCACGGGCTGTGGCGGAGTGGTTACACGACAATAACATCCCTGTAATGGACTGACCGGTACAGAGTCCTGACTTGAATCCTATAAAACACCTTTGGGATGCTTTGAAACGCCGACTTCGTGCCAGGCCTCACCGACCTACATCGACACCTCTCCTCAGTTCCGCACTCCGTGAAGAATGGGCTGCCATTCCCCAAGAAACCTTCCAGCACCTGATTGAAAGTATGTCTGCGAGAGTGAACGCTGTCATCAAGGCTAAGGGTGGGCCAACACCATATTGACTTCCAGCATTACCGATGGAGGGCGTCAGGAACTTGTACGTGATTTTCAGCCAGGTGTCCGGATACTTTTGATCACGTAGTATATATATATATATATATTGGTATTTAAGTTTAGTAACTTTTAAAGATGCGACCCGAATCTTTTAAAGAAAATCCCCCAACCCAAGTACCCTTTACTTGGAACATTTTTCGAAATATTTTATTTTCTCAGAAATGGCTGTAACGAGTTTAATTAAAATACCTTATATTAAACAGGTTTACATGGCATAAAACGTATATCTTGAATTTTCTGGGAATAGCCTGTGAAGTCCACTTCATTCGGAAAGAATGTTGTAGATATAATATTGTATAACTGCAGCGGCGTATGGTGGGTTTGGGCCATAGTTAATCTAAACGTTTAAGCCGCCGCCACGAGGGTAATTCAAATATAACCGGTAATTGCGCAAGAGTACTGCGTAGGCAGTTCCGAGCGGGATGGTGGAGTGGGAGGCTAAAGGTCGGTGTGTTAGGGAGGGGGAACCAGCTTGCTTAGCTGCTTCGCTAACTTTCGGCGTCAGTACAGGTATGAATGAACAAGAGGTTCCTTCGTCAATTGCACAACGCATTATTATAAAGTTCTTAACTAATGAAGGGGCCAGACCCTCGGAGATTTTCACTGGTTTGAAGGCACAGTTTGGGGCCACTAAATGACCCAGAATCGAGTGTTTACTTGGGCCAGAGAATTTAGGGGTGGTCGTCAAACTGTAGAGAACAAAGCTCATGCTTGACGTCCAAGGTCGTCTCACTGATGACAACATCCGTGCCGTTCGAGAGCCTTATTGAAGGTGATTGCCGCTGCACTGTTGAAGAAATCGCTTCAGAAGCGGGTGTCACCATTGGGAGAGTCAGTAAAAGCCGCCTACCGGAGCAAAAGACGTGGTATACCCATCAGAGATGTCATCCTTCTCCAAGACAACGCTAAGCCTCACACTGCGAATTTGACAAGAGATACATTGGAGGACTTGCACTGGGAAATCCTTGAACACCTTCTCTATAGTCCAGACTTGCCCCTCCCCTCGCCGGAGTATTCTTTGTTTGCATCCATGAAGGAATCGCTTGGAGGGGCAACGACTCGAAACCAATGAAGACGTTGAGGAGCATGTGCGCAAATGTTGATGACACGTCCCCCAACTTTTTTTGAACAAGGAATATTCAAGCTTCCAAATCGTTGGCAAAAGTGTGTAGAGCGTGAAAGAAGCTACGTAGAGAAACAGAAAAGGTCTCATTTGTGTATATGTTTAATCAATAAACGTATAAAAGTTACCATTTATATTTGAATCACCTTGCTACTACTACCACCACCATCACTGCCACCGCCACCACCACTACCAGCACACCATAAAATAGTGTGCAGATGAAAAGCTTACCCCAGTCACTTAAATATGAACTCCATCCTTCCTTTCTTACTGAAAAATGCTATCATAACAGTACCATAAAGGTTAATTGTTGGATTATTTCTTAGCTCCTCCAGTAGTCCTTTTTAGTGGAAAATAGAGCAAGTCCACTCATCCTTTCTTGTCCTTGAATTGAGCTGGTGTAAGTTTTGATTCTGTTCAGGGCAGAAAATGAGCGTTCCACTGTTGCTATTATTGCCGGAATGGTGAGTATGAGCACAACAATTGTGTGTATTTCTGGTGTGACTAATATTAATTGTTTCTCGTTCATGTATTTCCCTAAATGATGCAATGGTTTACTACACATTTCTTGGTCTGAAGATGAGTATAGTAAAATACAAACATGCTGGAGGAGTAATATAAATTGCATTAGAAAAGTCTGCATTACTGAAAGAAGCGTAACCTTATGGAATAACAAACAGAAATTAGTGTTCAGTATTTGGCAATGTTTTATACTTAAATATCCTCATTAGAGATCCAATACACTGTATTGTGTCAGTACATAATTATATACAGCACCAAAATGTGTGCAACATGTGCAAACTACAGACAATGGAGTTTTATAATTTGTGCTTAAGGAAGGTTACGATTATGGATATAAATCTATAAGTTTGAAATCAATATAATTTCAAACGGTTAATTTCTGTCATAAGTATATGAAAAGTAATAGAAAATCCTCCGCAGAAGGGGCCTCTAGAGCGAGCTTAACAACTCGCAAGACCTTAAACCTGGACCTTGAGTGGGTACCAAACGCGTCGGCAGATGTAGAATAGCTGAGACATGACCAGTGGTGTCAACTGTCTACCACACATGGACAGGTCGGTCTCTAAATAACCAATAGGAGACCGCAAACCAACTGACCAATACCAAGGTGTTACGCAACCCGTGCCGAAGGGGTGCATGGCACATGTGAGATGCGCCATTAACGGAGCCTCTGAGATACCCGACAACCTCTCAAGAGTATTGTCTTACACAGGCATGTGGGGCGCTGACTGGGCGGATTTGAGATATCCCCTAAACGAGGGAATTACAGAGAAGTTTAATACCACCAAACCGGAGGACTCAACAGGGGACTCCGAGATAACCACGAATACATTTGGGGTAATTGGGCCTCGAAATGGGACCGTGCCACAAGACTATAGCAACGGAGAAAGGCGTTGTGATTATCGGAGATCTGTTTTTCTCCAAGGTCTGCCCAGAAAGGGGACTCTGCCTTGCAGTGTAAACAAATGGAGTGGGAACTAGACTCCCGGAAATGTGGAGATACAGGCCATGCCTCAAAAGAAGGGGGATCAATATTTCTGTTACCCCAGTCTTTAGGAGAACTGGGCTCTAACAGAAAGGGTTTAAGTGAGGCAGATTAAGCTTCATTTTTTCAGGCTAACTTGCGACACAGTACTATTGCTTCGCGATTCTTTCTAGTATAACAAGGCATGACCTGGATGTCGTCAGAATACAAGAATCCTAGATTCAGCAGGACCATATTATGGGTTATTAAGGCTAAATAAGAAGGGATTTCCTATTTTCAGTGCTTTGATGAAAGCAGGTGTCCTGACACGACTCAGTAAAACCCGGGCTCTGCCGCTTTTTTTTTTTTTTTTTTAAAGAAAGATCTGGCGACGGTCTTAGATGTATGAGCTGGGCGGAGTGACACGTCTGGTGGTAGTCTGATCGGCCTATTTCCCATATGACTCTGAGGAATCTCCGCCTCCTCAGAAGTTCAGAAATCTTGTGCTTTATTGCAGGGAGAGAAATCACAACCTGTTGATTGGCTGTGACTCAACGCACATATCGCTTGAGGTAGTACAGGCATCATATATAGTATTTGAGCACAACAGATCTTGAGATTTTGAACCAAGTAGACGTTTGGACTTTTGTGAATTATCAAAGGGAGGAGGTCTCAGACTTGTCACTAGCATCCATCGGGATTCTAGAGGAAATTAAGGATTGAAGAGTTTGTTGGGAACTTTCCATGTCAGACCAACACATGTTTGCTTTGACCTTGAGAGAAAAGGGAAGGACCGCCTGTGCAGGAACCCTAGGAGGACCATTTGGGACTGCTTTAGAGGGGACCTAGATAGCGGGCTTAAGAATCAAGCTAAGAAATGTGGAGGATCTGGAGTAGTATGTGGGGTTTTTCACGAACACCTGACCTGTGCTTATGAAGGAAATTGCCCCCTCATGAGGTTTGGGCAAAAGATAAATTTAGATGGAATTCTTTTTTAAGGTTCACCAAGAAAAAGACACCTGGACTCGACAATACGTATATATGGCTAATAAGTGTCAGGCAACCTGGGATTCCTATGCATAAAAAGGAAATTGAAAAGGTTTCCGAGGAGTTGAGGCAGTATTTTTAACACTTAAATGATTTCAGTCAAATTATATAATATGTAAATTCAATAACAGCCTGCCTTGAAGCAATAAATGTATGTAATAATTTGTAAAATGTATGTAACAGTCATTGCATATGCTTATGTTATTGTATCCATGTGTAATAATGTTATGTGACTATATTACGTAATTTAATAGTGTAGGAGCTGTGAGAATAATAAGTTAAAAGTTGCTAACAATGAGGTAACCTTGAGGCAATAATGAGTAAGGAAGTTTAAATGCTACTAGTCATTATTTGAGCAGCAATAATGTGAATTTTGAGACAGTTTAAAAATAGCCAATCAACAACCAGAAAAAGCTTTAGTTAAATGAAGGTATTCTAATGGAGTAGGATTAGCCAATCAGAGGCTTGAAATACAGAAATTTACAAGTTTAGACAGTTGAAATCAATTCAGTTGCCTCCAAACAGTGCTTATAACCAGACGTGTTGCCTGCAGACAGTGCTCATAACTGGGTGCATTGTTTGTGCATCCTCGAGAGATTTAATACGTATTTGTGTGAGATGAAAAATAAGTTTACATGTTAAAAAGTACAAGTAATTAATTAAAGAATCTCACAGCTCTCTATATCAGTGAAGTGTTATTTAAATCATATCCATTATTAATAAAAAGGAGTGAATTAAAACTTAAAAATCTGTATAAGCCTACATTCTTGTCACATCACAACCCTGCCTAAGAGAAATGTGTCTCTAACAATAATACTGACACAGCCGAGGCAAACATAAATATTTAATATTTAAAGAAACAGTAAAAATACATTTGGGGCGAAGGCTACTGGAAGCTGT
Organism: Deroplatys truncata; assembly: GCA_030765065.1. Lineage (NCBI taxonomy): Eukaryota > Metazoa > Arthropoda > Insecta > Mantodea > Mantidae > Deroplatys > Deroplatys truncata. The sequence goes on along the minus strand of CM060979.1, from coordinate 132,414,040 downwards.
TTACTATACATGCTGTTGCAACTACTACAAGTTCGCCTCCCCAACAGTAGAAAAAAAATAATACAACTCCTACTTTAAATTGGCTTCCATACGTGTTGCAAATAACAATTACAACAAAACACCTTCTTCAAATTGACGCCCAAAATGTGGGGCAGAAACAAACTTCTTCAAATTGGTGCCCAACTGCATGGAGCTTGAAGAGACAAGAATTGGCAACAACATCTGAAAAGAAGAGATCAACGAACAACATAGAACTACCAGAATCGACAACACTACAAGACTTCACCTCAGAGAATTTCAAAATCATCAACATCATCCAAGGACAGCAACAATTCTTTCAGGAGTACGGGGCACGCAGTCAACAATTCAACAACAATCTACATGGGAACACTGAGTATAAAGGTTTACTAACAGCCAGAACAAAAGGTCAGAAAATTCCAGTATTATATGTAAATAATTGTCAAGTTAATTAAGAAAATATATTGTTATTAAGATAATTAATTTCATGCTGTTAAGAAGCGGAAAATTAAAATTGAGCAATTGCAAACCAAAAATAACAAAAGCAAATATACAAAATAAAATGGAAATCGAAAACAATAATAATATGGAAGTAGGAGAGGATAGGTCAGCCATTACAGATTACAATGTAAATTTACAATCAGAGCTACAGGAAACAAATAGGTTATATGTAGGAGAGCAGTTATCTGTAAATTTGCAGGTAGGCATAGAAAGAGATAGCAGTAGTATGCAAGGTCAATCACCTTTACACATGTTAGTGCAAGGAACAATACAAAGAGATACTATCCATCACACATCTAGGATACAAGACCAAGAAAACTTCTCACAACAAAATATTATGTGCCTTCTAAAAGCATTAACTGAAATGAGAGTTGAAATGAATAAGATAACTGAAACTAATACAGAACTGAGAGTAAAGTAATAAGATAACTGAAACTAGCACAGAGCTGAAAGTAGAATTAAGTAAAGAATTTAATAATAAGTTAACTGCAACTAGTACAGAGTTAAGTAATAAGTTAACTGAAACTAATACAGAGTTATCTAGTATTAAAAATGATCTAGCTAAACAAATAGAAAATTGTATGAAAGAAAATAAAGCTGAAAGTAAGAGGTTAGAAATAAAACTAGAACAATCTTCTAAGGCACTTCAAAATGATATAGATTTAAAACTAATAAAGGTTGTAAATAGCTAGAACAGAAATTATCAAGTCATATTGATAAAAATGTAACTGAAATGGAGTTGAAACTTACTAATACTAAACAAGGTATTTGTAATAAGTTGGATAAACAGGATGAAGAAGTAAAAACAATGGAACAAAATACAAATGCAAACCTAGTACAAGCACAAATAGATTTAACAGGGGAAATAAATAAAATGCATGAAATGGCTAAAACAAATGCAGATGCAATTAAAGAAGCACACAAGTCAATGATACATGAAATTAAAGATAAAGTACAGGAAAGTAGCAAAGAAATTGATAAACTTAGAAATAGTTTTGAAAATTTAAGTACAAGTGTACCAAGGGTAAATGCAAATGTAACTAATTCTGTAAATGCTAATCAAATGCATGACAATAATGCAAGTGCAGAAAGAAGTGTATCACCTTTGTTAACTAACAACACAAGAGATGCTGCTGTATTTTCCATAGCATTGGCCTCTCAAATACACAACAATAATGATAACACACATGTGCATGTACCAAATCAGATGTCAAACTATCATTCTGTGCTTAATGAATTACCATTATCTTATTTTAATGCTTCCTCAAATCCATACAATTTATACATGATCTAGTAGAATATTTTAAATTGAAAAATGTGCCTGAAGCATTAAAAATGATACTTGTTAGGAAATGCTTGGATAACAAAACCTTAGAATGGTTATATATGCTAGCAGATAGTGAAATGAATTTTGAAACATTTAAAGCTTTATTCATGTATAAGTTTTGGAATACCACTGTGCAACATAAGATTAGGGCAAGCATAAGTTATTCACAGTACAGTAGAGATAACTTATCAATGACAGATTATCTTATCAAATATGCAGGATATGTCAGATATTTAACTCCAGCCATGCATGAGGAAGATTTTATTAGTTTAATTACCAGACACTACCCTCTACACATACAAAACTACATCTTTATTGCAAGACCTAAAACTATTTATGAGATGACAGAGCTAATATCATATTAGAACAGCAAGGAAATTGTAATAGTAACGAAATTTGGAGTCCACACAGACAAATCAGGCTTGATAGGCATAATGATATGCCTTACAATACACGCTATCACCATGAAAATAGGAGAAATAATGAATTTCAGGGCCAAAATAGATTCAATTACAATATACAAAATATCAGAGTTTCAAGACAACAAGGGAGACAAGAACACATAAATTATGTGAGAATGGAAAGGATGAATCAGCAGAATTCTACTTCACCTAGAGGTAATAATCAATTTCAGCACAGAGGAAGTATGCAAAACAGGGGAAACTTCCACAACTATAGTCAAACAAGCAACACACATACAGAAGAAAATACACGTGGATGACAGCAATTATAGAGGGAGTACAAGAGCTAGGGGGTGTGGCTCATACACAAATATTAATGATAATGAAATAATAGTAACTGCAGTACAAAATGGCAATCCTGTAAATACTGAAAATACTCACCAGGAAAACTAGATTATGTATTGCCTGACATAGATTCTGGTAATACAGTACCTTCTGCTCTAAGTGGCAAGAATAAAATAACTATGCACTTTGATTGTTACTGTCTAAATACAAACACAGGAAATTGCAAAAACAAATATGAATCACCATATATACAAACTATTATAGCAGGAAGGGAAATAAATGCTGCAATAGATTCAGGATAATCAAGCTCTATCTGCTCAAAGAAATTTTATGAACAACTGTTAAAAGAAGGGATACAACTTATGATAGCCCCAATAAGCAATGTAATATGTAGAGTAGCCATAGGTACAATGACCCAAACTATCAAATGTCAAGCATTGATACCTATACAAATAGATATTACATTGGAGGTCATGTTTTTAATAGTTCCAAACTTAATATGCAAAGTTATATTTGGGTGTGATGTATTAATAGAGTTGTCTGCGATAGTTGATTTTAAGAAGGACAGATTTGTATTAAATAAAGAAGAAAAGAAGATATACGTGCCTTTTATAAAAGATAAAGTATGTAGAGTGCAAAGAATGGAACAAGAAAATGCAGTATATGAAAAAGAATGCTTCATACAAATAGTAAATGTCCAAGCAAGCAGGGAAAACAATGAAAGGTTATTGACCCTTAACTTCGAAGAACAGAACACTGACCTTAGCAAATGGAACCCTTATACAAAGAAACCAATGGCAGAAGAAAATATGCTAGAGCAGGTAGAAAATGGCTATGCAACAGAGATAGATGACAGGAAAATACACACAAATACAATACTGACTGACACTGAAAAGATAATAATGGAAAATGTATTAGAAAACAATAAATATGTATTCAATTAAATTCCAGGACGGTGTACATCATTTTACACATTCACAGTAGAAAAGGTACCAGCATTTAAAAGAAAATAAATAACCTACCAGTAAATCTAAAAAATGAAGCTAAAAAATTTATAGCCAGTATGCTGGAAAATAACATCATTGAGCTTAGGAATTCACAATATATAAATAGTGTTTGTTGGATGGTAAAGAAAGATAATAGTTTAAGAATCACTATAGATGAAGATATTTAAATAAATTCATGCTCCCAGACCACTTTCAAAATGAAAGTATAGAACAAACAATTGCAAAGTTATCATGTGGCAAATATATTTCTTCTATAGATCTTACAGCTTCATTTTGGCAAGTCGAGCTAGATCCCAAAGTACGTGATTACACAGCCTTTCAAGTTTTTGGATTACAATATAGGTATTGTGTAAACCCATATGGATTGAAGAATAGTGCTAGTGGATTCCTGAGAGCAATACATAGTATCTTTGGTGACACAGCAGAGGATTTCTTAATCAGATACACTGATGATTTTCTAATAATAAGCCAAACCTTTCAGGAACATTTAGAAAATGTAAATTATGTATTAAATAAATTACATGAACATGGCATGACTGTAAATATTAAAAAGTCAAAATTCTGTGTACCTGAAATCAAATTTCTGGGATATGTAATAAATGAAGTAGGCATTCGACCAGATGAAGAAAGAATAGAAGCCATATTAAAAATACCACCACTTAAAAATATTTGACAGCTATGACGCTTATTTGGAATTATGAAAGTAAATTTTTACCAAGATATGCTATAGAAGTAGAACCTTTAAGACTTCTAAAGAAAACAAATAAATGGAAGTGGACAGCAGAGCTACAAAAATGTTTTGAAAAGGTAAGAAATTTGTTTGCAAATGCAATACTGTTGGAACGTCCAAGATATGAATTAGATTATGAGTTGTATGTGGATGCATCTTGTCAGGGATATGTAGGAATACTAGGGCAAAGAGAACATGACAACACATTTCATGTAATAAGTACTGCTTTACGTGGCATAACCAATATTGAAAGAAATGAAATGCATTAGTAACAATGTTAGAAATTGGAGCACTATATTTTTCATTACTTAAATTTAAGACATACATATTTTAGAAGAAAGTGAAAATATATACAGATCATATTAGATTGACTTTTATTCAGAAATGTAAATTATATAGTGGCAAGTTAGCTAGAATGATTTTCGGTATAATGGAATTTGATGTAGAAATTACACATATTCCAGGCAAACAAAATACATTCAGTGATTTAATATTAAGAATCAACCACAACAAACAATTTCCTGAAAGCTGTTCTAAACAACAATATGAAATTAAATTGCTTATGATAGATATTCCAATGAAGAAAGAATTGAAGAACCAATTTAAAAATATTAAAGAAGAGCAAGACAAAGGCATTATATTAGCAAGTTTGAAAGAAAAAGCTCCAAAGATAGAAGAGGCAAAGAATAGTACAGTCACTGTTAAAAATGATGTATTATATAAGAAACATGGAAAGGAAATAAAGAGGTGGAAAACATATATTCCAACAAGCATGGAGTTAGAAATAATAGAACAATTTCATTTAGGATTAACACATGCAGGTACAGAAAAGAGAACTCTAACTATTTTGGAAAATTTATGTATCTCTAAACTAGAACATAAAGTAAGAAAATACATATCATGTTGTGATCTTTGTCAGAAAAGCAAAATAAATTAATGTAGCTTATGAATATACAATAAACTCAGTACTTAGAGATAAACCAAGATGTTTATTAAGTTTAGATTTGCATGGTCCAATGCCTGTAAGTACATTTGAGTACAAATTTTTATTTGTATGCTATGACGTATTTAGCAAATATGTACGAATATATGCACTCAAGAATGCAACCAGCACAGCATGTTTAAACAAATTAACAAAATCATATTTCCCAGAGGAAGGAATAGTTCAGGTCATACTTTGTGATAATGCATCAGTGTTTACCAGTTCTAAATTTATGAATGGAATTAAAGATTTGGGAGTCAAACAGTATTTCTCATCAAGATACAGACCTAATGCCAATCCAGTAGCAAGAGAGATAAAAGAAATTTCAAATTATCTACGTGTAGTGTGTCATAACAAACAGAGCAGTTGGTACTCATACATCAATATTATTCAAAATCTACTTAATCAATCCATAAATACAGTAACAGGATTTAAACCAATAGAATTTCATCATGGAAAATTATACAATATTTTGAGCCATAATGTACCAGAAGTTATTAAAGGCCAATCAGTTAAATTGCCAGAAAAATAGGAAATTTTTAAATTAGCATTTTTAAAAATACAAGCAAAAACCCTGAAGAGAAAACAAAAACACGAAGAAAACGAAGAGTTTGGAAAATAAAGATAGGAGATCAAGTGTTAGTTAAGAACAAGAGATTGTCAAATAAGCTTCATAAACAATATTGGAGATCGTTTCTGAGCTACCATGGTCCTTATGAAATAATAAATATACTTGGAACAGATACATATGAACTTAGGAACAATAAAACAAAATAAAATAATTGGAAGATTTCACAAACAAATGTTAAAGCCGTATAAGTGTAAACAATCTGAGGCACAGGAAGAAAAAGAATATAAAGTATCTCGAACATAAAAGGGGAAAGCAATGTAATTTAAAATGTAAAGTACTATTTAAAATAATATTTTTACTAAATGTAGCAAATTGTCAATATAACAAAAGAGAGTTTAGATAAAGAGAAGTAATAGAAAAAAATCCATTGTTAGTAAGAAAAACATAAATAAATCTGAATAGCAACTGCATTTATATTGTATAAGGTATAAATTGTTAGAAACTGTAAGAAATATAAAAATGTTTAAGAAATAAGTTGTAAAGAAAGGGTAACAAGTGTTAATATGCGTAATTAGATGTTAAAAGTAGCAAATAAAATGCTTAATAGTGGCTGTGATAGTGAATAAACAAACTTCCTCAGGTCACTGAACACCAGATCATTGACCTCGAAGTGTCAAACAAATGGAAGAACAAAATATGAAGTATTCTGCTATACATGAGTGTAGTGAAAAACCAGTGAGTGTTAAATAAAAGTGACAGTGAAAAATAGGAAGTGCAATAAAAAAGTTATGTTTCTTTCTTTCAGGAGACTTTCAGAAAATATTTAAAAATTTAAAAGAGCAAAACAAAAAGAACATTTTTAAATATTTCTAAAAGGGGGCAATTTGAGGCAGTATTTTTAACACTTAAATGATTTCAGTCAAATTATATAATATGTAAATTCAATAACAGCCCGCCTTGAAGCAATAAGTGTATGTAATAATATGTAAAATGTATGTAACAGTCATTGCATATGCTTATATTATTGTATCCATGTGTAATAATGTTATGTGAATATATTACATAATTTAATAATGTAGGAGCTGTGAGAATAATAAGTTAAAAGTTGCTAACAATGAGGTAACCTTGAGGCAATAATGAGTAAGGAAGTTTAAATGCTACTAGTCATTATTAGAGCAGCAATAATATAAATTTTGAGACAGTTTAAAAATAGCCAATCAACAACCAGAAAAAGCTTTAGTTAAATGAAGGTATTCTAATGGAGTAGGATTAGCCAATCAGAGACTTGAAATACAGAAACTTACAAGTTTAGACAGTTGAAATCAATTCAGTTGCCTCCAAACAGTGCTTATAACCAGACATGTTGCCTGCAGACAGGCCATAACTGGGTGCGTTGCTTGTGCATCCTCGAGAGATTTAATACGTATTTGTGTGAGACGAAAAATAAGTTTACATGATAAAAAGTACAAGTAATTAATTAAAGAATCTCACAGCTCTCTATATCAGTGAAGTGTTATTTAAATCGTATCCAGTATTAATAAAAAGGAGTGAATTAAAACTTAAAAATCTGTATAAGCCTACATTCTTGTCACATCACAACCCTGGCTAAGAGAAATGTGTCTCTAACAATAATACTGACGCAGTCGAGGCAAACATAAATGTTTAATATTTAAAGAAACAGTAAAAATACATTTGGAGCGAAGGCTACCGGAAACTGTTTACTATACGTGCTGTTGCAACTACTACAAGTTCAGCTCCCCAACAGTTGAAAAGATAATACAACTCCTACTTTAAATTGGCTTTCATACATGTTGCAAATAACAATTACAACAAAACACCTTCTTCAGAGTCTTGTAGGCACTTCTGTATTAATATACAGAAGCAGTCGAGAGTTGCTCCCTTGCGGAATTTACTGGTCTTCAGAGGTAGGACCAAGCTGGCATTGTTGGAAGATCCCTAGGGTGCTATATCGCAGTCGGAGGAGAAGAGCTTGAGGCTGCTGCTTGAGACCCACTTTCTGGGGATCTACACAACAGATCAACAACCAACCTTGGTTAAGGCACACAGGCCTTCTCGAGAAGACTGGTTGGTGGCCACCGAGATTGTTACTTAAAAGTTGAATTGACCATTTTTTCTTTTGTGCTCTATAAACATGCTGGTGAGGATCGGTCTTCCTGGCTTTTCTGCAGGAGGTCTGGGAGATAATTTCTTCCAACCTGATGAAGATGTTTAGGGTCTGTATTGATATAAGGCATGTTTTCTTGCCTCTGGAAGCAGGTCAAGTTGATGTTTTTTTTTTACCTAAGCCGGGTAGACAATCCTACTGCAGGCCTAGGGATTTTGGGCCTGTCAATCTAACATCCTCTCTGCTGAAGACTCTGGAAAGACTGGTGGATAGATATTTGTGGAATGGGGTACTGGTTGACAACACCCTCATCAGTATGTCTACTGGCAGCATAAATCCACGGAAACAGCGCTTCATCATCTCTTGGTTATACTGCAGTGGGTGCTGGACTGTGGATAACTGGCTATGACAGTTTTCCTGGACATTGAATGTGGCTTCAATCATATGACTTTAGGCACCATTAGGAAGCATCTGGAGAGAGGGGAGGAGCTGGTAGCTACGGACTGGATTATGACCTACATGGAAGGTCATTAGGCCATGCGACTCTAAGGAGTGAATTCTTGAGAGCAACAGTGCCCGGGGCTACCCACAAGGGGAAGTTTTGCCATCTACCCTGTGGTGCCTGACTTGCTAAATGGACTACACAGGGGAGAAATTCATGCTCAAGGTTATGCCAAATAAATATGCCTTGTAGCAAGTGGAAAATTCCCTAGTATTGTTTCGGAGCTCATACAGGGCTACATGATCTAGAGGAATGGTGTAAAGAAATGGACTTCTATTAATTCAGACAACACTAAAATAGTGATTTTCACAAGGGAGAGGAGACTGCCAGGTTTGACAGAGCCCCATCTGTTTGGGAAGAAGTTGAAGTTTTCTGAAGTTACATATCGGAGGATTTTTCTGGATGCTGGGCTGAGTTAGCACATAGGCTATAAAGTAAAGAATGTCTACAGTGCTTTGTGGGCCTGCTTTGTTGCTAAGCTGGATTTGCTGCAAAGATTGGTATGTATGATAATAGTGGCGATACACACTATACTACCATCTGTCTTAGAGATCTTGGTGGACCCTCCTAACTTGCACTTATTTGTGAAGGTGGCGAGTGCCCACCACCTCAGGACTCTAGGGGTGGTGCTTTAAGCTACCCCATAAATGGGTAGGAGTCCCCACTGACTCCAGCTGGTGTCTCTTATTACCCTGATGCTTCTCACAGTTCAGAGGAAATGTGGGCTATCTTACAGGTTACAGCACTTTGCGCAGACATTTATACATAATGGTGCTTACACAAGAACCTTTGTGTTGGAAATGTGTGAGGGATTTTGAGACCTCACAGCATATACTCTGTGAATGCAAAGGTTTCACTATGCATAGGTATGTTTCACTAAGGTCCTTTTTTTGGAATCCAAGAAGATGAAAAGAGCAGATATCAAGGATGTGGTCCATTTCATTCAGACCAATGGACTAGAGTAATGCCAGGATAAGAGGTACAAAATGCTCCAGGAGTCTATGTACAGGTCTCCTAAAGGAGGTCACTCAGGGTGCATCAATAGAAAATCCTGTGATGTAACTAACCATATTATCATGAATTATGGGCTCCTCAAATAAGCGGATCGAGATTGGTATAACAATTCTGTTCAGTAGCATTGTCTGAAATGATCCATAAATGACTCAACTGTGTACACAGCAATAATCACTTTTTTCCATAAAAACTTTATGAAAGTGGCCAAATGTATCATGCTATGCATAAGCCAACCTGCCTGGAAACAACTGCTGAGCCTTTCTACTGGTTGAGCAAAATGTTGATTACTCGGACATTTAATAGAGAACTATTTTTTTATGCTGAGTTGCATTATGCAGAGTGATATTCATAAAAGTGCAATGGAAAAGCCATGGAAATCACCTCTTATATGTTGGAAAATATGTTCTAAACATACATATATATAAACTGGTGTGCTTCATTCACATGACTTTCTCTAGCGAGTGTTGTTTATTTTTATATAGCTTCTACAAACTATTTTTACTATAGCTTGTTTTGCTTGAGATAAACATTTACAGAAATAGTTTCAATAAAAGCTTTGTTGTCATTTCAATTCATTTTTATCCATAACATTTACATGTTGTAGGATACATAAAAATGTTATGATAGAGAAAAGATTACATTAATGAACTTCTTTAATATTCACATTTTCTAACAAAAGGAATAACAGTACAGCATTTAACGTATGTGCAAAAGATCAACTGATTAATAGCAGTTGTCATTAAGAAGTTTGGTGAATATCCCTTAAAGCTTTCGGGATTTACATTATTTTATTTTAGAACATATTTTATTATAAATGCGAGTGCTTTTATAGTAGCTATTGTATGTATGCGAGGGCTACGGGAGACTGAAGTAGGTGACTACATGCCGGCTTTGGAATTCCATATGCTTCATGACGTCACTGGAAACAACTGAGCAGTAACAACACATCAGAACATGCATTGATTATTGAAAAATTATAAAAAATAATGATCACTATATTGGAAATGTCCAGTGCCTCAGCAATTTCTTGAAATAGTGCTTTTTAAACACAATTATGGCTTTTGCCTTCTTCTAATTTTTTCCAGCTATCTTAAAACAGATGAGTGAAGCTCAATAGTCACTGATTTATATAGATTATGCATATATTATATAACATTTAAAAATATCCATATATCATTAAGAAAAAAACAAAAACTGGAATTTAAAGAATTATAAGGTATTCGTTTATTCCAGTGTATATACCTGATAATTCCAGCGCCAGGGTTGATAATAAACACTTCAATGCCTTTACTTGCTGTGGCTGCTGCTCTGGGCTTTATGCAGATCATAACCTGATAAAAATTCATACAAATCACTCCTACCAGTGGAACTCTGAAGGTATATTTGTAAGACAAATACATGAAAAGGTGGGCATTTACAACTTTTGCTTTACACCCAAAATTCTATACTGTAAATTTCAATGAAGCCTTTATTACATATAATATATGTAAGGTTGTTTGAACTTACAAGATATGTTAGGTCTTTAAAATGTGACAAATCACTGAAATCTTCATAAATGTCTTTGTTTGTATGAGCTTCTCCCCATGATTCATTATGCACTTTCAAACTACAGAAAAGAATAACCCTCTGTTCACCAATGCCTCATTTGCACGACTTAATGGGACTGATGAATCAAATCATGCATTTTCAAAGATGACAACCGAGTAAAGCTCCTATAACAAGTTTTACACTGATGTGGCATTTTACCCTCATGAATCAAATTATGTCTCTTCAAATGTGACAACTGAGTAAAGCTCTTGTCACAAGTTTTACACTGATGTGGCTTCTTACCCTCATGAATTAAATTATGCCTTTTTAATTTAGACAAACGAGTAAAACTCTTATCACAAGTTTTACACTGGTGTGGATTCTTACCCTCATGAATCAAATTATGCTTTTTCAAATGTGACAAATCAGTAAAGCTCTTATCACAGGTTTTACACTGGTGTGGTCTCTTATCATGTATCAAATTATGTCTTTTCAAATGTGACAACTCAGTAAAACTCTTATCACAAGTTTTACACTGGTATGGCTTCTTACCTTCATGAATCAGATTATGTCTTTTCAAATGTGACAACTGAGTAAAGCTCTTATTACAAGTTTTACACTGGTGTGGTGTCTTATCCTCATGAATCAAACTATGTCTTTTCAAATGTGACAACTCAGTAAAGCTCTTATCACAAGTTTTACAATGGTGTGGCTTCTTACCCTCATGAATCAGATTATGGCTTTTCAAATGTGACAGCTGAGTAAAGCACTTATCACAAGTTTTACACTGGTGTGGCTTCTTACCCTCATGAATCAAATTATGCTTTTTCAAATGTGATAACTGACTAAAGCTCTTATCACAAGATTTACACTGATGTGGCTTCTTATTCTCATGAATTAAATTATGCCTGTTCAAATTTGACAACTGAGTAAAGCTCTTATCACAAGCTTTACACTGGTGTGGCTTCTTACCTTCATGAATTAAATTATGCCTTTTCAACTGTGACAACCGAGTAAAGCTCTGATCACAAGTTTTACACTGATGTAGCTTCTTACCCTCATGAATCAAATTATGATTTTTCAAATCTGACAAGCGAGTGAAGTTCTTATTACAAGTTTTGCAGCAATGTGGCATTTCACCCTCATGATTAAATTCGTTACTTTTTAAATATGATGCTTGAGTAAGGCTCTTCTCAAAAATATTAGTTTTGTGTAGCCTTTCACCCTTATGAACCAAATTATTTTGTTTCAAATATACAACCCTGCTGTAAATTTCTCTCCCATCACTACATTTACCAGATTGTTCTGAGTGAACAGATTCTCCTACAGATGGTATTTCTGTGACATTACCTTCCTGACTTTCATATTCAAGACAATCCTTTCCATTACTGAAGCTGGTGTTTCTTCCTGAAACTTCAGCAGAGGGCAATGCTGGTTTAGCAGTGCTATCACCAGAAACTGCTTCTGTGCATAAACTGAAATGTTGGAGGATTTATCATTAAGTACAATAATCAGAAAATGAAAGCCGTATATCTGTTTGCTAGTAATAGGTACATGCTTGGATATAAGTGACAACTGTAGTAATAAATTCTGCATGTAAAGAACCATATTGTTCAATGCAACTGAATTAACTTCATTAATCCAATACCATCAGCTAATTAATAAAATGTTTCAAATGAGAAACATGTTAATGGTAAAACCAGTCTGATGTTTGTGGCAATACAAGATGGGGAAGAGAAGACATCGCCGTGCTGCTGAACCAGCCCAAGAAGAATCGCCGCTGCACTCTCGGCAACCGCCGAGGGGAATTCACATCGACCGCTCCCCCAGCAACTGCCGGGAGCGCGGCCCCCATGACGCCACTACCAGATACTAGTAACACTTCGCCCGCCACTTCGCCACCATAGCAGGGGCAGCTGCTGTCACATCCATCGGTGGAAGCGAGGAGCACAGCCCTCACACCGCACACACAAGAGACGAGTTACGCCTCGGTCGCCGCATCTCCCCGACAGCAGGGGCAGCTGCTTTCACCATTACCGGCTGAGGCAGCTCTTCCAGCTCATCCAACACCGGATCAACAACACACCACCAGAAACTCGGCAGCAGCTCCTCCAACCACCGCTGACAGAATGGCCACTACAGCGCCGTTGCAGTCGGCATTCATCGCCGACTGCCAATGCAGATTCTGCTGGAGGAGGCACTACGCCTCTGGAGCTCTCTGGTCTCTGTGGCCAGAATTCATAACAGACGTGGACCAACACCTTTGGTACGCCTTGTCTTCAGAGACAGGGCGCACTACACCGCTGCCGTCACCACCGGGTTACCCTTCCTCGGCCGCACCATCTGTGTCGAAGCCAGCCGGACTTCCTGAACAGCACCGTGCCGCCGATGTTGCCAATTTGGGCACTCGGCGGCCGAATGCAATGCGCCTCCGCGGTGTCATTACTGTGGCGCCACCTCACTCACGTCCGCCTGCCAGCAGCACAACCTCGCACATCGCCGTAGGTTCTGTGGCAGGACGGACCACTACACCGGGCAGGCTGTATGCTAGCTTTTCCCGCGGCCTTCAGCAGCACTTAAGACCCTACGCCGCCGCCGAGACGCCAGCCTTCTCGGCCCGCTCGGCCTCAGTCGATGCCAGATACCGAGCCTCAACACGGGAGCAGCTCTACCATCACCGCATTCGAGGCTATCGAACACCAACTACACCCAACCAGGCATCCACCGTAGTGAGCGACGCCTAGACACTTAACCTCTCAGCCTACAAACGTCTCGTTGCCATGGAGGCCAAACAGCGAGACACCAACCGCCAACTCACCGCCGCTTCAAGACGTCTAACCAAAATCACCAAATCCATACAAGAGACAACACCGCCCACGAGACTTCTGACCAACTGGGCGCTCTGAAGACCGCAGTCACAGCACTGCAGACCTAGCTTACTCAACAACATCAAACCAGCTGGAACACAATGGCCGACCGCTACAACAAACTCAAAAACTTCATGCCCACTGACCTCCAAAACCATCTCCTACAACTGCAGCTCGATGAAGGATACACATTAATTCGCAACTTCATTGAGCAACACGTTTTGATGGCCAACAATCCACCACGGCACAACTGTCGTTAAAATTCAAGCACCATGAGCACAGAATTCTCACTACTCAGGCATCACCACAATCACCTTTACAACACCAGATTAATACTTTGCCAAATACATATTGTTATGCCCAACCACTTCCTTAACTCCCCGGGAACAGTCATGGCTGTCACCCGAACATTTCCTTACGCACTGCCAGCGCAATAAGCTGGCAGTTTTACCTTCCACACTATCGAGGGTGCTCAGCGGAACCCCACTACCTTTCCTCACTTCTCCTTTCAATTCATCTCTGTAAATTCTCCTACCTATTCCCGTCACTACCCATTAAAAAAAAGGCAATACAAGCAATGTTTGTTACATGTAGTAAGAATGATGTCAACTTCCAGGTTTGCTTTAACAAGAACTACTCAAAGTAATTTTGCAAGCAATTCCTATGTTAATTACATTTGGTAAGAAAATGTATTCATAATAAAGTGGCTATCAACAAGCCAATACAATGGATGGAATGTTTCTCACAAGAAAATTCCATAGTGTTTCTATGGCATAACAAATGAACAGCAAGCTAACACTTCTAACAATTATAAAGTATTTGAAATTTCAAAGCAATAGTAAAAATATCTCAGAAATAGTTAATGTTACAAAAAATGTATTTCACAAATTGTGTGCTTTATCGAGAACTGCATTTTATATTTAGTAATCCTGTCTCCATCTTATGCTTTACCAGTAACACAACATTATATTCATTCAGAATGAAGAGGACTTCAGAGGCTACTCACAGAACATTAAAGATAATAAATTCTATTATTAATAATTTAAAATATATTAAACACGATATTTAAATCAAAACAATCAAGACTTTTGAGAAAATAATACAAGAACATATTTTCCATGCAAGGGTTGGGTGTGGGATATTTTTCAAAATTTTTGTATCAATCTTCTGAAGATGAACTCGAGCACTATGTTTGGAATTTATTCTGAATGTTCATTTTTGAGTTAAGGTATCCATACATACCAGCTTCTTTCCAACATTTTTTCTCTTTCTTTTCAGAGACCTCAAAGCATATTTCCAATAGAATCCTGATTTCTAATTTTTGGTTAGAATATAATATTTACTCTACTTGCCATAGACATTTGTATAGGAACTAAAAATGTACACAAATTTTTAATGCGCTTTACAGTTTAGTTAGAGATAATTTTTATCAGTCATTTTAGAGAGGGGATAAAAAATAAAAGTGTAGTTACAAAGACTAGGTTTAGCTGTGGAGGATTTCATGAATCCCTTTGTGCCACATTCCTAAAAGATGGGCTATAATAATGTGACCATGTGCATGAGCTTGGTGGTGGACTGCATAATGAGAGAGCATGCCAGCCCCTTTACCTGGTCATCTGATTGTTAGCGCCTTCTGCCGGCTCCATTAGAAAAAATGGTCCACACAACAAACCCTTTATGTGTGTTTCTCAACCTTCTGGAAATTTCCTTGCTGGCAGGTATGACAAGCCACCTGCTAGAGCATCTTCCGCTTTGGTGAGGGGCTATATATAAGGGGCTGGAGCTGAATTGATTTAGAGAGACACTCGAGTACTGTCGACAGCTAAGAGCAGCAAGAAGTTGGTCTACGTTGAGCATCTAAGCGATAAATAAAGTTATTCAACAGCAATTGGAGTCATCATTTGTTGCAATAATAGGTTGACATCATCTGGCTTTTCAGGTTTTAATTCGTTTCTCAGACATATCAAATTTTTTTTTCTCCCAAAATTACCGTTTTTTGAGCTCAGGAGAACCTCAAGTGTGAATTAGTGGTGAAATCTAAATACTGAACTTTGGCTAGAACACAATAACACTTCTGCCTGACATAGGATAAAGGGTTCAGAAATTACACCACTGCCACAACAATCTTCACAATTATACACAAAACAACACTTATGTTGTAGATAATGTATCAAAAAGCGTGACAGCTTAGAGAATTATTGATACATTGCAATATTACATAAAACACAGAGACAAGATGAGAAGAGCAACAAACAATGGGCCAACCTAGGATTATGCTTTGCTTTGTATACATTAATTGCAAGCACAGCAACCTTTACCCTGCTCTGCCTAATGGTGAAGAAAGCTTAAGTAAACATCTTCCTGTATCAGTTAATGCTCACAAGATACAATAAGGTGCTCGACTGTACATATACAAGAAGTTGGTTATTTGACCGCAACAATCATTGTACTGTAAACAAAACACTGTATTTGAGGCGCATCGTTTCAAAATGCGATAAGTCCACTCACGATCGAAAATTAGTTTGAAGCTAATTTGAACTCTTTAGCATGCCCTGCATCGAGCTTAAGTCCCTGTTTACTTAAAATCACGTTTTTAACCCATTAAAATTATTAACAAAATTGTGGGTTAGGTGCAAAAAATAATATGTCCAATGCCTAGACTGGATCAAACAGCGAAGTGTCCACTTTCTTACGCACCTTGTTGGGCTTGTGCGGAGGAATTCCTGCCTGTTTTATTACTGCATGACAGAAACATCTGTTTTTCATTGTTTGTGCATTGTTTGACAAGATTGCACTGTCCACAGCTGTCTTGCTATTATTGTGAGCATTGTAAGCAGTTCGTACAGTTATGTCTATGAATATGGAAGAAAGTGTGGTTGTAGGTGAGCGCTCTATAGGTTCCAAAAAGAGGCAAAAGGGTACGACAAAAAGGAAAAGAGAACAAGAAGAAAGGTAAATACTATTTAAACTTTATAAAAAGAATAATTATTGGTATTATTTTAAAGAAAACACAGGTACTCTAATGTATTCAGAGCTACTTTGAGATTACTATAGTTCTTACCACATTATTCATTGGTGTGTTTCAGGTATTCTGATCAAGATCCTTGCATGCTGGAGTTCGAGTCTCCATGTATGCACACAGAGGGCAGATTTAAATGCTGCACCATTCCTGCATATCACCTTATTAAAACAAGAACATTAGTGTATAACTATAGCAACAAATCACAAGATAGGCTTCTGGCATCAATGATGTCTGTATCATTTCCCAAAAAGTGCAGACCGAGAAAATCAGATAGGATTAACTCATTGGTTATTAAATATCAAGTTAGAGTAAACAATGAACATATTCGGCTTTGTTCTAAGTTCTTTGAGCACTTTTTGGTATTGGCGCAACAAGAGTAAGCAGCATAGCAGCTCCTCTAATAGCAGGTAAACCAATAATTGAAAGAAGGGAAGGTGATCGGAAAGCCAAACTGTATGCCCAAAAGAAGGAATTGGTAATTAGTTTCTTATCCAAGCTAAAAGACAGAGAAAGTCATTATTCAAGACAAAAAGTTAAGCGACTCTACCTTCCTTCAGAGTTAAATGTGAACAAGTTATTTAAAATGTACAATGCTAGTGTGGCTGAATCACTAAAAGCAATCCACAGCATTTTTTCTAATAAATTTAAATTGAGATTTGGTGAACCAGCTGTAGTTGTTTGCAGTTATTGCAGTAGGAAAAAACATGAACTGCAAGTCACTGAAAATGCCCGTAGAAAGAACGAGTTGCAGGCTGAACTCACGGCACAGAAACTAAAAGAAAAAAAATTAAATTGAATTTTATTTATGGGCACTCTTTAACTACTATGGTCCTTAGCGTCCCATTCTATATTGGGCGTGAAAGACTGGTAATTTTGCTCAGAGGCCTCTTTATCAGGCTTGAGGTTCTTTTACGTGTCGTAAATCTACGACACGAGACCACCGGCTTTACTTTCCTTCTGAAGGAAGCCATGCTAAGGATTTTTACGCCAAAAAAAATCAATCACCCTCTGCCGGGTTTGAACCCGGGACCTTGGGAACTAGAGGCTAGCACGGTACCACTAGTCTACAGAGGACGACACTGAAAGCAAAGGCGTTCCACAAAATGATGTGAGAAAAAGACTCATCTACCATGTCTTTATGCTTTGATTTGCAGCAGGTGGAGCCATTGCCTAAAGCTTGCATTATACGAAGCTTATTATGCTCACCAGTTATCATTCTATGCTCTGTGCATCACTGATATAGAGAATAAATCTGCATTTATTGCTGGACGGAAAACCAAACAGGTGGAGGAGCTATTGAAGTGGCTTCTGTGTTAAAAATTTTCTAAGCAAACAGCTATTTGAAGACGGAGTATCCAAATTAAGGCTCTTCTCTAATGGCTGTGCTGCCAAAACAAAAATGCTGATGTGGTTCATGCACTCTATTGGTGACTTTTGAAAAGGTCTCCAGACTATTTGAAGGAAATATGTATATTTCCCATGAGAGGTCATTCCTTCTTACCTGCAGTCCGCATGTTTGGAGTTTTGGAAAAGGATCTTAGAAAACACTCTGAGATATTAACTCTAGAGAAATATGTTGAAATATATTCTAAGCTTGGCACTGTTTGCCAGCTGGGCAAGGATTGGTATGTGTACGACTTCAAGACGCTTTGCAATTACTTAAAAAAAACCAGATGGTATAAGAGAAATGAAAAGGGTCATGTTAAACAAGATAATGAAGGGGAATAAATTTTACATTTCTCTAAAAATGGAAATGTATAGACTAAATGATGAACCCAAGAAATCTCTCCCATGCTTAAACGTGAAATAGCAGTAATACAACTAGCAGATCCCCCCGTTCTGCCTTTGGAACAGCCCATCAAATTGAAAACAAAAGAATGATTTCAACAAGCTTTTAAAACAATGTTCTAGTGAAGATTGGTATGGTAACAATGAGCTCAAATTTTATGCAAGGTTAATTCAGCACGAAGATGATGCACAAAAATGGAGAAAGAAGTGAGAATGAAGACTGTGATTGTTTGGAAGAAGAACCTGGTTTTAATTCAATTTGAGAGCTGAGTCAAAGTTCATCATTGTTTGTCATTAAATTAGTTTGCTTTCACTTTGATAACTATCACAATTGTTAGAAGTTCTAAGTACACTCATAGCCGCTTTAACTTTTTCCCTTGGGTTTGCTCAAATACGAGTATAGTATGGTTATAACACATTATTATTAACAAAACATAACCATTGTAAGGATTTTTCGCATGTCTACATCTAATACGCATAATTATCATATTGACTTGGTTTCAAATTTGTATTGTTTAAGAAAGTCGAAAATTACATTGTCCTAGACAACACTTTAAGAACAGCAAAATGTGTCATTATAAATTATAATGGCATATAAGTGCTAAAATTCTGCAATAAAACAATTTATTGAAGTTAACATTGTTTATGTGGAAGAAGGTTCAAAATGCTTTGTGTCCATTTATCGGTACAAAACAGGGTAAGTCCAGGATTTTCCATATTTTAACCCGCAATTATAGCTTTATATAAAGACTTTGATTTTTGACACTCAACAGTAACTTATTCCTTCACAGCACAACATAATTACATTTCAAAAGTATTGTTTACTTTAGGAGTTATAATATTTTTGTCTTTCCTGTAAAATTGCTATTTGCAGACTTATCGCGTTTTGAAACGATCCTCCTCATTTCTTCTACTTCCCTCCCATTTATCCCCAGTGAGTGATGAAGCTTTGTGTTTAACATTCCACAATTATAAGTTTCAATTTCTCCTAAACACAGAAAATTTATTTCTGTCATATGAGAAAGAGAGAGAACCATAACTGAAAACTCAAATAAACACCAAATATTGAATGCAAGTTCCACATTTTTTTAGGGATGCAAGGCAAAGATTTTTACATACCAGGAAGAAACCTTTAGTATGAAAATTATTTTTTCCTCTTTTCAAAATATTTCTAGCATTTTGAATAAAGTACTATATGTTCAAGTAATTGCATAATGAATAAAATATATATAACAAATTTGCTCTATGTACTACTTGAGCATTAGAACTCAAACTCGGAAAACACTTGCTTCATTTACAGTATGTTCTATCTTCAGCTGTAGGTTGACTCGTGAAGCTGGTGTTGCCTTCATTCTGTCTCTGATATAATGTGATATATTTGGTAATGACATCTGGAGGCATGATTTCAAACTTCCTAATCCAGGGAAGTATGAATGAATGAATAGATTTATTGTACAATTTGTTCTATATGTTCACAATAAATACAATTTATATTCGTTTATACCCCTACATCTATTGTACAATTTGTCTGGTATTTGTTTTCTTATTGGGCCACTCAGATTGCTTGGCTCTCTGGCCTTTCGCTCACTGAGCGGCCATTACTTCTCTTACTTTTCTATATCATTTTCTTCCCTATACATTCTTTATTATTCTCTCAAGTTCTTGGTTTTGTTTCTTAGAGCCTTTTATTGAGTCAGTCATCTTTATGATTTTACCCCAATCCCCCATTTTTCAAACTTTCATGATTTTCATTTATCACTTTTGTAACCCTATCAACGATATCCAGGGAAGTAACCCAGTTACTTCTTTAACAATTTAAAGTGCGTGTCTATTTCGTGGTTAATTTCCTAAAAGTGTGCTAGAACTGCTGATTTGTCTATGTTCCAGATGTGCCTTTTGGAGTGAATGTTTATAGCACTTGGTTTTTCCAAAATTACAATACTGCATTCCTGACAGGTTATTTTGTAAATGCCAGGCTTGAAAGTTTTTGGCATTTGATTTTTGGGAGGTGTTTTTAACAGATTGTTCAAGATGCATTTACTTTGGGAGGCTGAAATTAAATTGTGTAGTAGTGAGTGTAATGTGAACGTTATAATTCTCTTCCTCTCTACAAAGGGCGATAGGATACTGGTATTGTTGATTTCTTTGTTTCTTCTCAATCTATTTATCATCCTGTCTTCTAAGGGTGATAGTATAGTGGTATTATTGGTTACTTTCTTTCTTCTGAATCTGTTAATCTTCCTGTCTCCTAAGCGTGTTAAGATACTGGTATTGTTGATTCCTTTGTTTCTTCTGAATCTATTTATCATCTTGTCTTCTAAGGGTATTAGGATAGTGGTATTATTGGTTACTTTCTTTCTTCTGAATCTGTTAATCTTCCTGTCTTATAAACGTGTTAAGATACTGGTATTGTTGATTCCTTTGTTTCTTCTAAATCTATTTATCATCCTGTCTTCTAAGGGTGATAGGATAGTGGTATTATTGGTTACTTTCTTTCTTCTGAATCTGTTAATCTTCCTGTCTTCTAAGCGTGTTAAGATACTGGTATTGTTGATTCCTTTGTTTCTTCTGAATCTATTTATCATCTTGTCTTCTAAGGGTATTAGGATAGTGGTATTATTGGTTACTTTCTTTCTTCTGAATCTGTTAATCTTCCTGTCTTCTAAGCGTGTTAAGATACTGGTATTGTTGATTCCTTTGTTTCTTCTGAATCTATTTATCATCTTGTCTTCTAAGGGTATTAGGATAGTGGTATTATTGGTTACTTTCTTTCTTCTGAATCTGTTAATCTTCCTGTCTTATAAACGTGTTAAGATACTGGTATTGTTGATTCCTTTGTTTCTTCTGAATCTATTTATCATTTTGTCTTCTAAGGGTGTTAAGATAGTGGTATTATTGGTTACTTTCTTTCTTCTGAATCTGTTAATCTTCCTGTCTTATAAACGTGTTAAGATACTGGTATTGTTGATTCCTTTGTTTCTTCTGAATCTATTTATCATTTTGTCTTCTAAGGGTGTTAAGATAGTGGTATTATTGGTTACTTTCTTTCTTCTGAATCTGTTAACCTTCCTTCTTCTAAACGTGTTAAGATACTGGTATTGTTGATTCCTTTGTTTCTTCTGAATCTATTTTTCATCTTGTCTTCTAAGGGTGTTAAGATAATGGTATTATTGGTTACTTTCTTTCTTCTGAATCTGTTAATATTTCTGTCTTCTTAAGGTGTTAGGATAGTGATATTGTTGATTTCTTTGTTTCTTCTGAATCTATTTATCTTCCTATCCTCTAAGGGTGTTCGGATAGTGGTATTGTTGGTTTCTTTCTTTCTTGTGAATCTGTGTATCTTCCTGTGTTGTAAATGTCTTAGGGAATTGGTATTGTTGATTTCTTTGTTTCTTAAGAATCTGCCTATATTCCTGTCTTAAAGATGTTAGGGAACTGCTTTTGTTGATTTCTGTGTTTCTCCTAAATCTGTGTATGTCCCTGACTTCTAAAGGTGTTAGGGTAGTGCTATTGTTGATTTCTTTGTTACTTCTGAATCCATGTATATTCCTGTCTTAAAGATGTTAGGGAACTGGTTTGTTGATTTCTTTGTTTCTTCCGAATATTTCATCTTCCTGTGTTAGGGTTAGGGTAGTGGTATTGTTAATTTATTGTTTCTTCTGAATCTGTGTATGTCCCTGTCTTCTAAATCTGTTAGGATAGTGGTATTGTTGAATTCTTGTTTCTTCCGAATCTGTGTATGGCCCTGTCTTTTAAAGGTGTTAGGATAGTGGTATTGTTTCTTCTGAATCTGTGTATGTCCCTGTCCTCTGAAGTTGTTAGGGTAGTGGTATTGTCCATTTCTTAGTTTCTTCTGAATCTGTTAAACTTCCTATCTTCTAAAGAAGTTAAGATACTGGTACTGTTTATTTCTTTGTTTCTTCTGAATCTATTTATCTTCCTGTCTTTTAAGCCTGTTCGGATAGTGGTATTGTTGGTTACTTTCTTCTGAATCTGTTTATATTCCTGTGCTCTAAACATCCTAGGGAACTGGTATTGTTGATTTCTTTGTTTCTTCAGAATGTTATATCTTCCTGTGTTCTAAAAGTATTAGGGAACTCTTATTGCTGATTTCTTTGTTTCCTCTGAATCAGTTTAACTTCGTGGCATATAAATTTGTTAGAGTGGTAGTATTGTTAATTTCTTTGTTGTTTATGAATCTGTTTAATTTCCTATTTTATATAGATGTCAGGGTAGTGTTATTTTAGATTTCTTTGTTTTTTCTGAATTTGTTTATCTTCCTGTCTTATAAAGATGTTAGGGCAGTGGTAATGTTGATTTCTTGTTGCTTCTGAATCTGTGTATGTCCCTGTCTTTTAAAGGTGTTATTGTAGTGTTCAAATTATTTTCTTTGTTTCTTCTGAGTCTGTTTAATTTCCCATTTTATAATGATTTCAGGGTAGTGATATTTTAGATTTCTTTGTTTCTTCTGAATCTGTTTATCTACCTATCTTATAAAGATGCTAAAGTAGTGGTGTTTTTGATTACTTTTAATGTTTTGAACGTGTTTATCTTCCTGTATTCTAATGGTGTTAGGGTAGTGCTACTGTTAATTTCTTTGTTTCTTCTTAATCTGTTTATCTTCCTATCTTATAAAGATGTTAGGTTAGTGGTATTGTTGATTTCTTTGTTTCCTATCAATCTGTATAATTTCCAGTTTTATAAAGATGTCAAGGTAATGATATTTTAGATTTCTTTGTATCTCTGAATCTGAGATTCTTCCTGTCTTATAAAGAAGCTAGGTTAGTAGTCTTTTTGATTTATTTGTTTCTTCTGAATCTGTTTATTTTCCTCTATTATAAAGATGTTAGGGTAGTGGTATTGTTGATTTTTATGTTTCTTCGTAATCTGTTTATACTCCTGTCTTTATAAAGATGCTAGGGTAGTGGTGTTTTTTATTTCTTTGTATATTTTAAATCTATTTATTTTCCTGTGTTATAAAGATGGTAGGGTAGTG
The DNA here is from genome assembly GCA_030765065.1 of Deroplatys truncata. Taxonomy (NCBI): domain Eukaryota; kingdom Metazoa; phylum Arthropoda; class Insecta; order Mantodea; family Mantidae; genus Deroplatys; species Deroplatys truncata. The sequence goes on along the minus strand of CM060979.1, from coordinate 132,390,317 downwards.
GTGGTTAAGATTTCTTGGTATATTTTAAATCTGCTTATTTCCTGTGTTAAAAAGATGTTAGGGTAGTGGTGTTTTTGATTTCTTTGTTTGTTTTGAACCAGTTTATCTTCCTGTCTTCTAGTGGTGTAGGGTAGTGGTACTGTTAGTTTCTTGTTTCTCTTGAATCTGTGTATGTCCCTGTCTTTTAAATGTGTTAGGGTAGTGGTATTGTTGATTTTTTGTTTCTTCTGAATATATGTATGTCCCTGTCTTCTAAAGGTGTGAGGGTAGTGGTATTGTAAATTTCCTGGTTTCTTCTGAATCTGTGTATGTCCCTTCCTACTAAAGGTGTTAGGGTAGTGACATTGTTGATTTCTTTGTTTCCTCTGAATCTGAATAATTTCCAATTTTATAAAGATGTCAAGATAATGATATTTTAGATTTCTTTGTATCTCTGAATCTGTTTATCTTCATGTCTTATAAAGATGCTAGGGCAGTAGTGTTTTTGATTTATTTGTTTCTTCTGAATCTGTTTATTTTCCTCTATTATAAAGATTGTTAGGGTAGTGGTAATGTTGATTTCTTGGTGCTTCTGAATCTGTGTATGTCCCTGTCTATTAAAGGTGCTAGTGTAGTGGTCAAATTAATTTCTTTGTTTCTTCTGAATCTGTTTAATTTTCTATTTTATAAAGATTTCAGGGTAGTGATATTTTAGATTTCTTTGTTTCTGCTGAACCTGTTTTCTTCCTGTCTTATAAACATGCTAAGGTAGTGGTGTTTTTGATTACTTTTATTGCTTTGAACCTGTTTATCTTCCTGTAATCTAGTGGTGTTAGGGTAGTGGTATTGTTGATTTCTTTGTTTCCTCTTAATCTTTTTATCTTCCTATCTTATAAAGATGTTAGGGTAGTGGTATTGTTGATTTCTTTGTTTCCTCCAAATCTGTATAATTTCAAATTTTATAAAGGTGTCAAGGTAATATTATTTTAGATTACTTTGTATCTCTGAATCTGTTTATCTTCCTGTCTTATAAAGATGCTAGGGCAGTAGTGTTTTTGATTTATTTGGTTCTTCTGAATCTGTTTAATTTCCTCTATTATAAAGATGTTAGGGTAGTGGTATTGTTGATTTCTATGTTTCTTGTTAATCTGTTTATATTCCTGTCTTACAAAGATGCTAGGTTAGTGGTGTTTTTGATTTCTTTATATATTTTAAATGTGTTTATTTTCCTGTGTTCTTAAGATGTTAGGGTAGTGGTGTTTTTTATTTCTTTGTTTGTTTTGAACCATTTTATATTCCTGTCTTCTAGTGGTGTTAGGGTAGTGGTACTGTTGCTTTCTTGGTCCTCCTTTATCTGTGTATGTCCCTGTCTTTTAAATGTGTTATGGTAGTGGTATTGTTTATTTTTTTTTCTTCTGAATATGTGGATGTCCCTCTCTTTTAAAGGTGTTAGGGTAGTGGTATTGTAAATTTCTTTGTTTCTTCTGAATCTGTGTATGTCTCTTCCTACTAAAGGTGTTAGGGTAGTGGCATTGTTGATTTCTTGGTTCTCCTGCATCTGTGTATGTCCCTGACTTCTAAGGGTGTTACAGTAGTTGCTAATTTTTTGTTTCTTCTCAATCTGTGTATGTCCCTGTGTTATAAAGGTGTTACAGTAGTGCTATTGCTAATTTTTTGTTTCTTCTCAATCTGTGTATGTCCCTGTCTTATAAAAGTGTTACAGTAGTGCTATTGCTAATTTTTTGTTTTTTCTCAATCTGTGTATGTCCTGCCTTTTAAAGGTGTTAGGGTAGTGGAATTGTTAATTTTTTGTTTCTTCTGAGTATGTTATGTTCTTGTCTTTTAAATGTTTTAGGGTAGTGGTGTTTTTTATTTCTTTGTTTATTCTGAGTCTGTGTATGTCCCAGTCTTCTAAGGGTGTTACAGTAGTGGTCATATTAATTTCTTTGTTTCTTCTGAATCTGTTTAAGTTACTGCTTTATAAAGATGTCACGGTAGCGATAATTTAGATTTCTTTGTTTCTTATGAATCTGTGTATCTTCGTTTCTTAAAAAGATGCTAGGGTTGTGGTGTTTTTGATTGGTTTCTTTCTTCTGAATCTCTTTATTTTCCTGACTTATAAAGATCTTAGGGTAGTGGTGTTTTTTATTGCTTTTATTGCTTTAAACCTGTTTATCTTCCTGTATTCTAGTGGTGTTAGGGTAGTGGTGTTGTTGATTTCGTTGTTTCCTCTGAACCTGTGTATGTCGCATGCCTTGTAAAGGTGTGAGCGTAGTGGTATTATTTTCTGTTTCGCCTGAATCTGTTCGTCCCTGCCTTTTAAAGGTGAGAGGGTAGTGGTATTGTTTAATTTCTGTTTCGCCTGAATCTGTGTATGTCCCTGACTGCTAAAGGTTTTAGGATAGTGGTAGTGTTAATTTTTTGTTTCTTCTGAATCTGTGTATGTCCCTGGCTTTTAAAGGTGTTAGGGTAGTAGTATTGTTGATTTTTTGTTTCTTCTAAGTATGTGGATGCCCGTGCCTTCCAAGGTGTTAAGGTAGTGGTATTGTTGATTGTTTGTTTCTTCTGAATCTGTGTATGTCCCTGTCTTTTAAAGGTGTTAGGGTAGGAGTATTGTTAATCTCTTTGTTTCCTCTGAATCTGTGTATGTCCCTGTCTTCCAAAGATGTTAGTGTAGTGGTATTGTTACTTTCTTTGTTTCTTCTGAATCTGTGTGTGTTCCTGCCTTCTAAAGGTGTTAGGGTATTGGTATTGTTGATTTCTTGTTTCTTCTGAATCTGTGTGTCCATGTCTTCTAAAGGTGAGAGGGTAGTGGTATTGTTTATTTTTTGTTTCTTCTGAATAAGTTTATCTTCCTGGATTCTAAAGGTGTTAGGGTATGGTATTGTTGATTTCTTGTTTCTTCTGAATCTGTGTATGTCTTTGTCTTTTAAAGGTGTTAGGGTAGTGGTATTGTTAATTTCTTTGTTTCTTCTGAATCTGTGTATGTCCATGTCGTGTAAATGTGTTAGGATAGTGGTATTTTGATTTCTTTATTTTTTTTAATCTGTGTATGTCACTGTCTTCTAAAGGTGTTAGGGTAGTGGTATTGCAAATTTCTTTGTTTCTTGTAAATCTGTGTATGTCCATGACTTCAAAAGATGTTAGGGTAGTGGTATTGCTGATTTGTTTTTTTGTCCTGAATCTGTGTATGTCCCTGTTTTCTAAAGGTAATACGGTAGTGGTATTGTTGATTTTTTGCTTCTCTTGAGTCTGTATATGTCCTTGTCTTCTAAAGGTGTTAGGGTAGTCTTATGAATGATTTTTTGTTTATTCTTAATCTGTGTATGTCCCTGCCTTTTAAAGGTGTTAGGGTAGTGGTATTTTTGATTTCTTGGTTTCTTCTGAATTTGTTTAACTACCTGGGATATAAAGTTTATTAGAGTAGTAGTATTGTTTATTTTTTTGTTTCTTCTGAATCTGTTTAGTTTCCTGTCTTATAAAGATGTCAGTGTAGTGATATTTTGGATTTGTTTGTTCCTTCAGAAATTATTTATTTTCCTGCCTTATAAAGATTCTAGGGTAGTGGTATTGTTGTTTTGTTATTTCTTCTGAATCTGTGCATGTCCCTGTCTTTTAAAGGTGTTAGGGTAGTGGTATTGTTGATCTCTGTTTCCTCTGAATCTGTGTACGTCTCTGTCTTCTAAAGATGTTACGGCAGGAGTATTGATGATTTCTCTGTTTCCTCTGAACGTGTGTATGTACCATTACTATAAAGATGTTAGGGTGGTAGTATTATTGATTTCTTGTTTCTTCTGAATCTGTGTATGTCCCTGTCTTCTAAAGGTGATAGGGTAGTGGTATTGTTAATTTGTTGTTTCTTCTGAATATGTTTAGCTTCCTGTGATCTAGAGGTGTTAAGGTAGTGGTATTGTTGATTTCTTGTTTCTTTTGAATCTCTGCATGTCCCTGCCTTCTAAAGGTGTTAGGGTTGTGGTATTGTTAATTTCTTTGGTTCTTCTGAATCTGTGTATGTCCCTGTCATCTAAAGGTGATAGGGTAGTGGTACTGTTGATTTGTTTGTTTCCCCTTGAGGCAGTATTTTTAACACTTAAATGATTTCAGTCAAATTATATAATATGTAAATTCTATAACAGCCCACCTTGAAGCAATATGTGAATGTAATAATTTGTAAAATGTATGTAACAGTCATTGCATATGCTTATATTATTGTATCCATGTTTAATAATGTTATGTGAATGTATTGCGTAATTTAATAATGTGGGAGCTGTGAGAATAATAAGTTAAAGGTTGCTAACAATGAGGTAACAATGAGGTAACCTTGAGGCAATAATGAGTTTGAGAGTTTAAATGCTACTAGTCATTATTAGAGCAGCAATAATGTAAATTTTAAGACAGGTTAGAAAAACAGCCAATCAACAGCCAGAAAAAGCTTTAGTTAAATGAAGGTATTCTATTGGATTAGGAATAGCCAATCTGAGACTTGAAATACAGAAATTTACAAGTTTAGACGGTTGAAATCAATTCAGTTTCCTGAGGACAGTGGTCATAACTGGATGCGTTGCTTGTGTGCCCTCAAGAGATTGAATACGTATTCGTGTGAGACAAAAATAGGTTTACGTGTTAAAAAGTATAAGTTATTAATTAAAGAATCTCACAGGTTTCTATATCAGTGAAGTGTTATTTAATTTGTGTCAAGGATTAATAAAAAGGAGTGAATTAAAACTTAAAATCTGTGTAAGCCTACATTCTTAGTCGTATCAAAACCCTGCCAAGATATCTATGTCTCTAAAATAAATACAGACGCAGCCAAGGCAAACATAAATATTTAAAGAAACAGTCAAATTACAAAGTTAATTTTTTTTTTTAAACTTGGGGCAAAGGCCACCTGAAAGTACATTTGGGGCAAGGCTACCGGAAACTGGGTACCATACATGTGGTTGCAAATACTACAAGTTCGGCTCCCAACAGTTAAAATATAATACAACTCCTTCAATACAATCTACTTCAAATTGACGCCCAAAGGGTGGTGCCAATAAATAACAACGAAACATCTTTTCAAATTGGCGCCCAGCTGCGTGGAGCTTGAAGAGACAAGAATAGGCGACAGCATCTGAAAAGAAGAGATCAACTAACAACATAGAATTACCAGAATTGACGAAACTACAAGACTTCATCTCAGAACTTCAAAATCATCAACATCATCCAAGGACAGCAACAATTCTTTCAGGAGTATGGGGCACGCAGTCAACTATTCAACAAGAATCAACAAGGGAGCACTGAAATAAAAAGGTTTACTGTAACAGCCAGAACAAAAGGTCAGAAAATTCCAGTATTATATATATGTAAATAATTGTCAAGATAGTTAAGAAAACATATTGTTATTAAGATAATTTCATGCTGTTAAGAAGTGGCAAATTAAAATTGAGCAATTCAAAAACAAATATACAAAATAAAATGGAAACAAATAGGTTAGATGTAGAAGAACAGTTATCTGTAAATTCACAGGTAGGCATAGAAAAAGATAACAGTAGTATGAAAGGTCAATCACCTTTACATATATTAGTGCAGGGAACAGCAATAGAAAGAAATACTTTCCCTCAGACATCTAGCCAAAAAGAACAAGAAAACTTATCACAACAAAATATTATGTGGCTTCTAAAAGCAATAACTGAAAATAATAATAAATTAACTGAAATGATAACTGATAGATAAATAATAGGGTAACTGAAACTAATACAGAGCTAAGTAATAAGTTAACTGAAAGAAATACAGAGCTATCTAGTATAAAAAAAGATTTAGTTAAACAAATAGAAAATTGTAGGAAAGAAAGCAAAGCTGAAAGCAAGAGGTTAGAAATATACCTAGAACAATCTTCCAAAGCACTTAAAAAATATATAGATTTAAAGGTAAATAAAGGTTGCAATCAGCTAGAACAGAAATTGTCAAATCATATTGATAAAAATTTAAGTGAAATGGAGCTAAAACTTCATTCATTATCTGTTTACCCTCCTCTTATGTAGGACTTACACCCTCCAGGACTTACAGGCGGGTGCCTGGGGTCAGAGGCCCGTCGAGGAGCAGACAGAACATCCACGATGGGTGATCAGCCTGATGCCTGGTATGGGATGAAGGAAGTAGATGAAATGAAATGATGGTGAAATGGATGAAAGGAAAGGTGATGAGGAGCAGTTGGTGGAATGAATGGCGGGGGAAACCGGAGAACCCGGAGAAAACCTGCCCAGACGCCGCTTCGTCCACCACAAATCCCACATGAAGGTCCCTGGGATAGAACCCGGGCCGCCTCGGTGGGAGTCGAGCGGTCTAACCACTCGACCACGGCACCACCGTGAGCTAAAACTTACTAATACTAAACAGGGTATTTGTAATAATTTAGATAAACAGGGTGAAGAATTGAAAACAATGGTAGAAAATACAAATGCAGATTTTGTACAAGTACAAATAGATTTAACTGGGGAAATAAATAAAATACATGAAATGGCAAACACAAATGCAGATGCAATTAAAGAAGCACACAAGTCAATGATAGATGAAATTAAAGATAAAGTAGAGGAAAGTAGCAAAGAAATAGATAAACTTACAAATAGTTTTGAAAATTTAAGTACCAGTGTACCAAAGGTAAATGCAAATGTAACTAATTCTGTAAATGCTAATCAAATGCATGACAATAATACAAGTGCAGAAAGAAGTGTATCACCTTTGTTAACTATCAACACAAGAGACGCTACTGCTTTTTCCATAGCATCGGCCTCTCAAACACACAACAATGATGATGACACACATGTGCATGTACCAAATCAGATGTCAAACTATTATTCTGTGCTTAATGAATTAAGATTATCTTATTTTAATGCTTCCTCAAATCCAGTACAATTTATACATAATCTAATAGAATATTTTAAATTGAAAAATGTGCCTGAAGCATTAAAAATGATACTTGTTAAAAAATGCTTGGATAACAAAACCTTAGAATGGTTACATATGCTAGCAGACAGTGTAATGAATTTTTAAACATTTAAAGTTTTGATTATGAATAAGTTTTGGAATACAACTGTGCAGCATTTATGCTTAAGTTATTAAGGCAAACTTAAGTTATTCACAGTATAGTAGAGATGACAACTTATCAATGACAAATTATCTTATAAAATATGCAGGATATGTCAGATATTTAACTCCAGCCATGCATGAGGAAGATTTTATTACTTTAATTACCAGACACTACCCTCTACACATACAAAACTACATTCGTGTTGCAAGACCTAAAACTATATATGAGATGACAGAGCTAATATCATCATTACAACAGCAAGGAAATAGTAATGGTAACAAAATTTGGAGTCCATACAGACGAGACAGACAAATCAGGCGCGATAGGCGTAATGACATGCCTTACAATACATGCTATCACCATGAAAATAGGAGAAATAATGAATTTCAGAGCCAAAATAGATTCAATTACAATACACAAAATATCAGAGTTTCAAGACAACAAGGGAGACAAGAACACATAAATTATGTGAGAATGGAAAGGATGAATCAGCAGAATTCTACTTCACCTAGAGGTAATAACTGATTTCAGCACAGAGGAAGTATGCAAAACAGGGGAAACTTCCACAACTATAATCAAACAAGCAACACACGTACAGAAGAATATACACGTGGAGGACGTAGCAATTATAGTGGTAAAACAAGAGCTAGGGGGCATGGCTCATACTCAAATGTTAATGATAATGAAAATGCGATACAAAATTGCAAACCTGTAAATACTGAAAATACTCACCAGGAAAACTAGATTAGGTATTGCCTAACGTAGATTCTGGTAATGCAGTACCTTCTGCTATAAGCAGCAAGAATAAAATATCTACACACTTTGATTGTTACCATCTAAATACAAACACAGGGGATTGTAAAAACAAATATGAATCACCATATATACAAACTATTATAGCAGGAAGGGAAATAAATGCTGCAATAGATTCAGGACAATCAAGCTCTATCTGCTCAAAGAAATTTTATGAACAACTGTTAAATGAAGGGATACAACTTATGACAGCCCCAATAAGCAATGTAGTATGTAGGGCAGCCATAGGTACAATGACCCAAACTATCAAATGTCAAGCATTGATACCTATACAAATAGATATTACATTGGAGGTCATGTTTTTAATAGTTCCAAACTTAATATGCAAAGTTATAATTGGGTGTGATGTATCATTAGAGTTCTCTGCGATAGTTGATATTAAGAAGGACAGACTTATATTAAATAAAGAAGAAAAGAAGATATACGTGCCTTTTATAAAAGATAAAGTATGTAAAGTACAAAGAATGGAACAAGAAAATGCAGTATATGAAAAAGAATGCTTCATACAAATAGTAAATGTTCAAGCAAGCAGGGAAAACAATGAAAGGTTATTGACCCTTAACTTCGAAGAACAGAACACTGACCTTAGCAAATGGAACCCTTATACAAAGAAGCCAATGGTAGAAGAAAATATACTAGAGCAGGTAGAAAATAGCTATGCAACAGAGATAGATGACAGGAAAATACACACAGATACACTGATGACAAATACAATACTGACTAACAGTGAAAATATAATAATGGAAAAGGTATTAGAAGACAATAAGCATGTATTCAATGAAATTCCAGGATGGTGTACATCATATATTCACACTTTCACAGTAGAAAATGTACCAGCATTTAAAAGAAAATATAATAACCCACCAGTAAATCTAAGAAACGAAGCTAAATAATTAATAGCCAGTATGCTAGAAAATAGCATCATTGAGCTTAGCAATTCACAGTATATAAATAGTGTTTGTTGGACGGTAAAGAAAGATAATAGTTTAAGAATCACTATAGATGGAAGATATTTAAATAAATTCATGCTATCAGACCACTTTCAAAATGAAAGTATAGAACAAACAATTGCAAAGTTATCACGTGGCAAATATATCTCTTCTATAGATCTTACAGCTTCATTTTGATAAGTTGAGCTATATCCTAAAGTACGTGATTCCACAGCCTTTAAAGTTTTTTGATTACAATATAGGTATTGTGTAAACCCATATGGATTAAAGAATAGCGCTAGTGGATTCCTGAGAGCAATGCATAGTACCTTTGGTGACACAGCAGAGGATTTCTTAATCAGATACATTAATGATTTTCTAATAATAAGTCAAACCTTTGAGGAGCATTTACAGAATGTAAATTATGTATTAAATAAATTACATGAACATGGCATGATCATAAATATTAAAAAGTCAAAATTCTGTGTACTTGAAATTAAATTCCTGGGATATGTAATAAATGAAGTAGGAATTCGATCAGATGAAGAAAGAATAGAAGCCATATTAAAAATACCACCACCTAAAAATATTCGACAGCTATGACGCTTATTTGGAATTATGAAAGTAAATTTTTACCAAGATATGCTATAGAAGTAGAACCTTTAAGACAACTTCCAAAGAAAACAAATACATGTAAGTGAACAGCAGAACTATAAAAATGTTTTGAAAATATAAGAAAGTGATTTGAAATGCAATACTGCTGGAACGTCCAAGAGATGAATTAGATTATGAGTTGTATGTGGATGCATCTTGTCAGGGATATGCAGGAATACTAGGGCAAAGACAACATGACAACACATTTCATGTAATAAGTACTGCTTCACGTGGCTTAACCAATATTGAAAGAAATGCATTAGTAACAATGTTAGAAATTGGAACACTATATTTTTCATTAGTTAAATTTAAGAGATATATATTTCAGGAGAAAGTGAAAATATATACAGATCATATTAGCTTGACTTTTATTCAGAAATGTAAATTATATAGTGGCAAATTAGCTAGAATGATTCTCGCTATAATGGAATTTGATGTAGAAATTATACATATTCCAGGCAAACAAAATACATTCAGTGATTTAGTATCAAGAATCAGTCACAACAAACAATTTCCTGAAAGCTGTTCTAGACAAAAATATGAAATTAAAGTGCTTACGATAGATATTCCAATGAAGAAAGAATTGAAGAACCAGTTTAAAAATATTAAAGAAGAGCAAGACAAAGACATTAAATTAGCAAGTTTGAAAGAAAAAGCTTCAAAGATACAAGAGGCAAAGAATAGTACAATTGCTGTTAAAAATGGTGTATTATATAAGAAACATGGAAAGGAAATAAAGAGGTGGAAAACATATATTCCAAGCATGGAGTTAGAAATAATAGAACAATTTCATTTAGGATTAATAAATGCAGGTACAGAGAAGACAACTGTAACCATTTTGGAAAATTTATATATCTTTAAATAGGACATAAAGTAAGAAAATACATATCATGTTGCGATCTTTGTCAGAAAGCAAAACAAATTAATGTAGCTTGTGAATATACAACAAACTCAGTACTTAGAGATAAACCAAGATGTTTATTAAGTTTAGATTTGCATGGTCCAATGCCTGTAAGCACATTTGGGTACAAATTTTTATTTGTATGCTATGACATATTTAGTAAATATGTATGAATATATGCACTCAAGAATGCAACCAGCACAGCATGTTTAAACAAATTAACAAAATCATATTTCCCAGAGGAAGGAATTGTTGAGGCCATACTTTGTGATCATGCATCAGTGTTTACCAGTTGTAAGTTTATGACGAGGAATCAAAGATATTGGAGTCAAACAGTATTTCTCATCAAGATATAGACCTAATGCCAATCCAGTAGAAAGAGAGATAAAAGAAATTTCAAGTTATCTACATGTAGTGTGTCATAACAAACAGAGCAGTTGGTACTCATACATCAATATTATTAAAAATCTACTTAATCAATCCAAGGATTTAAACCAACAGAACTTCATCATGGAAAATAGTACAATGCTTTGAGCCATAATGTATCAGAAGTTATTGAAAACCAATTAGTTAAATTGCCAGAAAAAAAGGAAATTTTTAAATTAGCATTTTTAAAAATCCAAGCAAAGGCCCTGAAGAGAAAACAAAAACATGAAGAAAGAAAAAGAAGAGTTTGGAAATTAAAGATAGGAGATCAAGTGTTAGTGAAGAACAAGAGGTTGTTAAATAAACTTCGTAAAGAATATTGGGGATTGTTTCTGAGCTACCATGGTCCTTATGAAATAATAAATATATTTGGAACAGATACATATGAACTTAAGAACAATAAAACAAATAGAATAATTGTAAGATTCCACAAACAAAGGTTAAAGGCATATAAATGTAAACAATCTGAGGCACAAGAACAAAAAGAAAATATAGTATCTGGAACATAAAAGGGGAAAGCAATGTAATTTAAAAATGTATATATTATTGTATCCATGTTTAATAATGTTATGTGAATGTATTACGTAATTTAATAATGTGGGAGCTGTGAGAATAATAAGTTAAAAGTTGCTAAAAATGAGGTAACCTTGAGGCAATAATGAGTTTGAGAGTTTAAATGCTACTAGTCATTATTACAGCAGCAATAATGTCAATTTTGAGACAGTTTAAAAATAGGCAATCAACAGCCAGAAAAAAGCTTTAGTTAAATGAAGGTATTCTATTGGATTAGGAATAGCGAATCAGAGACTTGAAATACAGAAATTTACAAGTTTAAACGGTTGAAATCAATTCAGTTGCCTGAGGACAGTGCTCATAACTGGATGCATTGCTTGTGCACCCTCGAGAGATTTAATATGTATTCTTGTGAGACAAAAAAGAAGTTTATGTGTTAAAAAGTACAAGTACTTAATTAAAGAACTTTACAACTTTCTATATCAGTGAAGTGTTATCTAATTTGTGTCAAGGATTAATAAAAAGGAGTGAATTAAAACTTAAAATCTGTGTAAGCCTACATTCTTAGTCGTAACAAAACACTGCCAAGATATCCACATCTCCAAAATAAATACTGACGCAGCCAAGACAAACATAAATATTAAATATTTAAAGAAACAGTCAAATTACAAAGTCAATATTTTTTAAACTTGGGGCAAAGGCCAACTGAAAGTACATTTGGGGTGAAGGCTACCGGAAACCGGATACCATACGTGCGGTTGCAACTATACCCCCGCCGCTGTAACTTTGCACTTGACAGTTCGTGTGGCTTCGCATAAGGGTGGCTACATTGTGGTTGCGACGTTGCCAGAATGGCTAGTAAACAACAACAGCTGACTGTTCTCCTTTCTATCGTGTCTAAGCCGCATACAAAAAGTGTATGTAAGAAGCGAACGTCAATGAATAATAACTATTTCGTATTATTATTGTTAATTGAAAATAAGCGATATAAGCAGCTTTAGTATAGTCGGATACTCCTTTCTATGATAATAGGCATAAATGTGTCTATGTATGCTGTCTAATTGGAAAGCATCAAGATTTGTGGCTGGACGAGGCTGCTTTCTTTTCTTCCCTGGAGTTGATAGAAATACCTGTTGCGTTCCAGATGGTTCAGGAATTTTGTCCTCTTTCTCTTGGAGTTTCACTCCCTTGTGAATAACAGTTCTCGTGCTTAGTCCAAGAGCTGCTGCAGTTCGTTGTACGGCTTTATCAGCAGGAATAGAGGCATTGCCATGAAGCTTCGCGTACTCCTTTTCCTGTTCAAAGAATTCCCGGATCCTCCTTAATAGTTCCAATGCCTGACTATTAAGTGGCATACCTCGGCGCAAAGGATTTTCACTTCGTGAATCATCACTCGGTGATCGGCGTCATTTTTCAGACATTGTTGCACTTAAGTTTTGTTTAAATAAATAATATGAATGAAATATATATATAAAATAAATAAATATAAATAAATATATATGTATAAATGAATAATAACAAAACTATCAAACAATAACCACAAATATAAATAACAATGAACAATATGTAGCTTGCAAAGAACAACTCGACGCTCGTGCTAGATTCACAAACTGAAGCACGTGGTTAGGAATAGTTATATCTCGCAACAGAGTCGATTTGAATTCTGGTTCCGCTTTGTTATCGACCCACCGGAATGCTGCCTTGTGATTGGCTTAGGACGTCAAACGGTTGAAGCTTTTCATCTGTTTTTTCGCGAGTGTACCAACTTAAACGCTAGCTGTCAAGTACAACGTTACAGCGGCGGCGGTATACTACAAGTTCGGCTCCCAACAAGTTGAAATATAATACAACTCCTTCAATACAAACTACTTCAAATTGACGCCCAAAGCATGGTGCAAATAAATAACTTTAACAAAACATCTTCTCACTCTGAATATGTGTACGTCCCTGTCTTCTAAGGGTGTAAGGTTAGTGGTATTGTAAATTTCTTTGTTTCTTCTGAATTTGTGTATGTCCCTGCCTTCTAAAGGTGTTAGGGCAGTGGTATTGCTAATTTCCTTGTTTCCTCTTAATGTGTGTATGTCCCAGCCTTCTAAAGGTGTTAGGAAAGTGGTATGGTTGATTTCTTGGTTTCTTCTGAATCTGCTTAACTTCTTGGCATATAAAGTTGTTAGTGTACTAGTATTGTTAATTTCTTTATTTCTTCTGAATCTGTTTAATTTCCTGTCTTATAAAGATGTCAGAGTAGGGATATTTTAGATTTCTTTGTTTCTTCTGAATCTGTTTATCTTCCAGTCTTTAAAAATGCTAAGGTGGTGGTGATTTTGATTTATTTGTTTCTTAGGGTAGTGGTATTATTGATTTGTTATTTCTCCTGAAGCTGTGTATGTCCCTGTCTTATAAAGGTGTTAAGGTAGTGGTATTGCAGATTTTTTGTTTCTTCAGAGCATGTGTATATACTTGTCTTCTACAGGTGTTAGCGTAGGGATATTTTTTACTTCTTTGTTTATTCTGAATCTGTGTATGTCCCTGTCCTCTAAGTGTGATAAAGTAGTGGTAATATTAATTTCTTTGTTTCCTCTGAATCTGTATATTTCCTGTTTTATAAAGATGTCAGGGTAGTGAAATTCTAGATTTCTTGGTTTCTTCTGAATCTATTTATCTTCCTGTCTTAAAAAGATGCAGGGTAGCGTAGTTTTGGATTGCTTTGTTTCTTCTGAATCTCTTTATTTTCCTGTCTTATAAAGATCTTAGGGTAGTGGTGTATTTGATTACTTTTATTGTTTTGAACATGTTTATCTTCCTGTATTCTAGCGGTGTTTCGGTAGTGGTACTGTTGATTTTTTGTTTCTTTTTAATCTGCTTATCTTCCTATATTATAAAGATATTACGGTTGTGGTATTGTTGATTTCTTTGTTTCTTCTTAATCTGTTTACATAAATCTCTTTTAAAGATGTTAGGGTAGTTGTATTGTTGATCTCTTTGTTTCCTCTGAAACTGGTATGTCCCTGTCTTCTAAAGATGTTAGGGTAGGAGTATTGTTGAATTTTTTTGTTTCCTCTGAATGTGTGTATGTACCATTACTCTAAAGATCTTAGGGTGGTAGTATTGTTGATTTCTTGCTTCTTCTGAATCTGTGTATGTCCCTGTCATCTAAAGGTAATGGTATTGTTGATTTGTTGTTTATCCTGAATCTGTGTATGTCCCTGTGTTCTAAAGGTGTTAGGGTAGTGGTGTTTTTTATTTCTTTGTTTATTCTGAATCTGTGTATGTCCCAGTCCTCTAAGGGTGTTAAAGTACTGGTCATATTAATTTCCTTGTTTCTTCTGAATCTGTTTAATTTTCTGTTTTATAAAGATGTCAGGGTAATGCTATTTTGGATTTCCTTGTTTCTTCTGAATCTGTTTATATTCCTGTCTTAAAAAGATGCTAGATTTGTGGTGTTTTTGATACTTTTATTGTTTTGAACCTGTTTATCTTCCTGTATTCCAGTGGTGTTATGGTAGTGGCACTGTTGATTTTTTTGTTTCTTCTGAATATGTGTATGTCCTTGTCTTATAAAAGTGTTAAGGTAGTGGTATTGTTGATCTCTTTGTTTCCTCTGAATCTGTGTATGTACCATTAATCTAGAGATGTTAGAGCGGGAGTATTGTTGATTTCTTGTTTCTTCTGAATCAGTGTATTTCCCTGTCTTCCTAAGGTGTTAGGGTAGTGGTATTGTTAATTTCTTTGTTTCTTCTGAATATGTGTATGTCCCTGTGTTGTAAAGGTGTTAGGATAGTGGTATTGTAAACTTCCTTGTTTCTTCTGAATCTCCATATGTCCATGCCTTTTAAAGGTGTTAGCTAGTGGTATTGCTAATTTCTTGTTTCTTCTCAATCTGTGTATGTCCTTGTCTTCTAAAGATGTTAGGGTAGGAGGATTGTTGATTTCTTGTTTCTTGTGAATCTGTGTATGTCCTTGTCTTCTAAAGATGTTAGGGTAGGAGGATTGTTGATTTCTTGTTTCTTGTGAATCTGTGTATGTCCTTGTCGTCTAAAGGTGTTAGGGTAGGAGGATTGTGGATTTCTTGTTTCTTGTGAATCTGTGTATGTCCTTCTCGTCTAAAGGTGTTAGGGTAGGAGGATTGTTGATTTCCTGTTTCTTGTGAATCTGTGTATGTCCTTGTTGTCTAAAGGTGTTAGGGTAGGAGGATTGTGGATTTCTTGTTTCTTGTGAATCTGTGTATGTCCTTCTCGTCTAAAGGTGTTAGGGTAGGAGGATTGTTGATTTCTTGTTTCTTGTGAATCTGTGTATGAACTTGTCTTTTAAAAGTGTTAGGGTAGGAGGATTGTTGATTTCTTGTTTCTCTTGAATCTGTGTATGTCCTTGTCTTCTAAAGATGTTAGGGTAGGAGGATTGTTGATTTCTTGTTTCTTGTGAATCTGTGTATGTCCTTGTCTTTTAAAAGTGTTAGGGTAGGAGGATTGTTGATTTCTTGTTTCTTGTGAATCTGTGTATGTCCTTGTCTTCTAAAGGTGTTAGGGTAGGAGGATTGTTGATTTCTTGTTTCTTGTGAATCTGTGTATGTCCTTGTTGTCTAAAGGTGTTAGGGTAGGAGGATTGTTGATTTCTTGTTTCTTGTGAATCTGTGTATGTCCTTGTCTTCTAAAAGTGTTAGGGTAGGAGGATTGTTGATTTCTTGTTTCTTGTGAATCTGTGTATGTCCTTGTCTTCTAAAGGTGTTAGGGTAGGAGGATTGTTGATTTCTTGTTTCTTGTGAATCTGTGTATGTCCTTGTCTTCTAAAAGTGTTAGGGTAGGAGGATTGTTGATTTCTTGTTTCTTGTGAATCTGTGTATGTCCTTGTTGTCTAAAGGTGTTAGGGTAGGAGGATTGTTGATTTCTTGTTTCTTGTGAATCTGTGTATGTCCATGTCTTCTAAAGGTGATAGGGCAGTGGTATTGTTAATTTTTTGTTTCTTCTGAATATGATTATCTTCGTGTGTTCTAAAGGTGTTAAGGTAGTGGTATTGTTGATCTCTCTGTTTCCTCTGAATCTGTGTAGTCCCTGTCTTCTAAAGGTGTTAGGGTAGGAGGAGTGTTGATCTCTCTGTTTCCTCTGAATCTGTGTAGTCCCTGTCTTCTAAAGGTGTTAGGGTAGGAGGAGTGTTGATCTCTCTGTTTCCTCTGAATCTGTGTAGTCCCTGTCTTCTAAAGGTGTTAGGGTAGGAGGAGTGTTGATCTCTCTGTTTCCTCTGAATCTGTGTAGTCCCTGTCTTCTAAAGGTGTTAGGGTAGGAGGAGTGTTGATTTCTCTGTTTCCTCTGAATCTGTGTAGTCCCTGTCTTCTAAAGGTGTTAGGGTAGGAGGAGTGTTGATTTCTTGTTTCTTGTGAATCTGTGTATGTCCCTGTCTTCTAAAGGTGATAGGGCAGTGGTATTGTTAATTTCTTTGTTTCGTCTGAATCTGTGTATGTCCCTGTCTAGCAAATGTGTTAGTATAGTGGTATTTTAACTTCCTTGTTACTTCTGCATCCATGTATGTCCATGCCTTCTAAAGGTGTTAGGGTAGTGGTATTGCTAATTTTTTGTTTCTTCTCAATCTGTGTATGTCCTTGTCTTTAAAGGTGTTAGGGTAGGAGGATTGTGGACTTCTTGTTTCTTGTGAATTTGTGTATGTCTCTCTCTTCTACAGTTGTTAGGGTAGTGGTATTGTTGACCTCTTGTTTGTCCTGAATCTGTGTATGTCCCTGCCTTCTAAAGATGTTAGGGTAGGAGGATTGTTGATTTCTTTGTTTCTTCTGAATCTGTTTAGTCCCTGACTTTCTAAAGGTGTTAGGGTAGTGGTATTGTTAATTTTTTGTTTCTTTTGAATCTGTGTATGTCCCTGTCTTCTAAGGGTCTTAGGGTAGTTGTATTGTTGATTTCTTTGTTTCCTCTGAATCTGTTTAATTTCCTATTTTATAAAGATATCAGGGTAATGATATTTTAGATTTCTTTGTTTCTTCTGAATGTTTTTACCTTCCTGTCTTATAAAGATGCTAGGGTAGAAGTGTTTTGGATTTATTTGTTTCTTGTGAATCTGATTATTTTCCTCTATTATAAAAATGATAGGGTAGTGGTATTGTTGATTTCTATGTTTCTTCTTAATCTATTTATATTCCTGGCTTATAAAGATGCTAGGGTAGTGGTGTTTTTGATTTGTTTCCTCTGAATCTGTTTATTTTCCTCTACTATAAAGATGATAGGGTTGTGGTATTGTTGATTTCTATGTTTCTTCTTAATCTATTTATATTCCTGTCTTATAAAGATGCTAGGGTAGTAGTGTTTTTGATTTATTTGTTTCGTCTGAGTCTGTTTATTTTCCTCTATTATAAAGATGATAGGGTAGTGGTATTGTTGAGTTCTATGTTTCTTTTTAATCTATTTATATTCCTGTCTTATAAAGATGCTAGGGTAGTAGTGTTTTTGATTTTTTTCTTCTGAATCTGTTTATTTTCCTCTATTATAAAGATGATAGGGTAGTGGTATTGTTGATTTCTATGTTTCTTCTTAATCTATTTATATTCCTGTCTTATAAAGATGCTAGGGTAGTGGTGTTTTTGATTTCTTTGTTTCTTCTCAATCTGTTTATTTTCCTTTGTTATAAAGGTGTTAGGGTAGTGGTGTTTTTGATTTCTTTGTTTGTTTTGAATCTGTTTATCTTCCTGTCTTCTAGTGGTGTTAGGGTAGTGGTATTGTTTCTTTCTAATCTGTATATATTCCTGTGTTATTAAGATGCTAGGGTAGTGGTATTGTTGATTTCTATGTTTCTTGTGAATCTGTGTATGTCGCTGTCTTCTAAAGGTGATAAGGCAATGTTATTGTTAATTTTTTGTTTCTTCTGAATGTGATTATCTTCGTGTGTTTTAAAGGTGTTAAGGTAGTGGTATTATTGATTTCTTGTTTCTTCCGAAAATGCTTATGTCCGTCCTTCTAAAGGTGTTAGGGCAGTGGAATTGTTGATTTCTTGTTTCTCCTGAATCTGTGTATGTCCCTGTCTTTTAAATGTGTTACAGTAGTGGTATTGCTAATCTTTTGTTTCCTCTCAATCTGTATATTTTCCTGCCTTTTAAAGGTATTAGGATAGTAATATTGTTGATTTTTTGTTTATGCTGAGTATGTGTATGTCCTTGACTTTTAAAGGTGTTAGGGTAATGGTGTTTTTTATTTCTTTGTTTATTCTGAATCTGTGTATGTCCCGGTCCTTATAAGGCTGTTAGAGTAGTGGTCATATTAATTTCTTTGATTTTTCTGAATCTGTTTAATTTCCTGTTTTATAAAGATGTCAGAGTCGTGATATTTTAGATTTCTTTGTTTCTTCTGAATCTGTTTATCTTCTGTCTTAAAAAGATGCTAGGGTAGTGGGACTTTTGATTGCTTTGTTTCTTCTGAATGTCTTTATTTTCCTGTCTTTTAAAGGTCCTAGGGTAGTGGTGTTTTCGATACGTGTATGGTTTTTAACTGTTTATGTTTCTGTATTCTAGTGGTGTAAGGGTAGTGGTACTGTTGAGTTTTTTTTGTTTTTAATCTGTTTATCTTCCTATCTTATAAAGATGTTAGGGTAGTGGTATTGTTAATTTCTTTGTTTCCTCTGAATCTGTGTATGTCCCTGCCTTTTGAAGGTGTTAGGGAAGTAGTATTGTTAACTTTTTGTTTCCTCTGAATCTGTGTATGTCCCTGTCCTTTAAAGGTGTTAAGGTAGTGGTATTGTAAATTTCTTTGTTTCTTCTGAATCTGTGTATGTCCTTGTCTTTGAAAGGTGTTAGGGGAGTGGTATTGTTGATTTTTTGTTTCTGCTGAATCTGTGTATGTCCTTGTCTTATAAATGTGTTAGGTAGTGTCATTGTTGATTCTTTGTTTCTTTTGAATCTGTGTATGTCCCTGTCTTGTAAGTGTGTTAAAGTAGTGGTATTGTTAATTTCTTTGTTGCTTCTGAATCTGTTTATCTTCCTGTCTTATAAAGATGCTAAGGTAGTATAGTTTTAGTTTTTATTTGTTTCTTGTAAATCTGTTTATCTTCCTGTCTTATAAAGATGCTATGGTAGTGGCATTGTTGATTTCTATGTTTCTTCTTAATCTGTTTTATAAAGATGTCAGGGTGGTGGTGTTTTTGTATTTATTTCTTTCTTTCTTGTGAATCTGTGTATGTCCCTGCCTTTTAAAGCTGTGAGGGTAGTGGTATTGTTGATTTTTTGTTTCTCTTAATTTGTTTATGTCCCTACCTTTTAAAGGTGTTAGGGTAGTGGTATTGATTTCTTTGTATGTTCTGAATCTGTGTATCTTCCTGTCTTATAAAGAGGCTAGGGTTGTGGTATTGCTGATTTCTATGTTTCTTCTTAATCTGTTTATATTTCTGTGTTATAAAGATGTTAGGGTAGTGATATTGTTGATTTCTATGTTTCTTCATAATGTGTTTATATTGCTGTTTTATAAAGATGTCAGAGTGGTGGTGTTTTTTATTTCTTTCTTACTTGTGAATCTGTGTATGTCCCTGCCTTTTAAAGCTGTTAGAGTAGTGGTATTCTTGATTTTTTGTTTCTTTTAATCTGTTTATGTCCCTGCCTTTTAAAGGTGTTAGGGTAGTGGTATTGTTGAATTCTTTGTATCTTCTGAATCTGTGAATGTCCCATTCTTCTAAAGGTGTAGGGTTTTAGTTTCTTCTGAATATGTGTATGTTCCTGGCTTGTAAGAGAGTTAGGGTAGTGGTATACTTAGATTATTTGTTTATTCTTAAAGTGGGTTTGTCTCTGTCTTCTAAGGGTCTTAGGGTGGTGGTATTGTTGATTCCTCTGTTTCCTCTGAATCTGTTAAACTTCCTGGCATATAAAGTTGTTAGAGTAGTAGTATTGTTAATTTCTTTGTTTCTTCTGAATCTGTTGAATTTCCTGTCTTATAAATATGCTAGGGTAGTGGTGTTTTTTATTTCTTTGTTTCTTCTGAATCTGTTGAATTTCCTGTCTTATAAAGATGCTAGGATAGTGGTGTTTCTTATTTCTTTGTTTCTTCTGAATCTTTTTATTTTCCTGTGTTATAAAGATGTTAGGGTAGTGGTATTTTAGATTTGTTTGTTTGTTTTGAAAACCTGTTTATCTTCCTGTCTTCTAGTGGTGTTAGGGTAGTGGTATTGTTTCTTCCTAATCTGTTTATATTCCTGTGTTATTAAGATGCTGGCGTAGTGGTGTTTTTGATTTCTTTGTTTCTTCTGAATCTGTTTATTTTCCTGTCTAATAAAGCTGTTAAGGTAGAGGTGTTTTGATTTCTTTGTTTGTTTTGAACCCGTTTATCTTCCGGTGTTCTAGAGGTGTTAGGTTAGTGGTATTGTTGATTTCTTTGTTTCTTCTTAATCTGTTTACATTCCTGTCTTTTAAAGGTGTTAGCATATGAAAGTTGTATACTTGTAATGTTTGTTTGTGTATATGTGTTTACTCAACGTGTTGAAGCCATCTTGTGACGTGATTCATTTGTTAGGTTTGTTAGCTCCATCTGGTGTTAGCAATTTGCGGCAGTATTAGTTTTTTTGTTTAAAAAAAATGCTACTGTTATTTTATTTAATTTTGGTTCTTTGTCCTCTGGCTAGCTATTATCCTTTTGGTCAAGCACTTCTCTATATACAGGTTGTGTAAACGGAAAGGAATCTTTTATCCAAAGATAACACTGATGAAGAAATTTGTTTTACATTTTTATTGTCGAACACGTTAACTATCACATTTACACATTGATCTTGACACTCGCCAAACTGAAACTGTTATAATAACTTCATTACTGATAATTCTTAATTCGCGTACTTCAACTTTTTGTATAATTAACTTTATAACACTTGAGATTTTTCATAACTCTGTTACGCGTAACCTGCAAATTGATATACGACGTGTGCCGTACAAATACTTTCGACGAACTGACGGGAATGCGACGTGTAGTGTACAAAGAATTTTGATGAAGTGACGGACCGAAGGACTTTACCTCTAACCTAGCTTCTATTTATACTCCTACACGCCGATATGCCTAAAGATTATAACTGAACTGCAATTGGCTAATAAAACGCGCCAACATTAGCGTCTATTTTTATATCCAATGAAAATTATGAATACATATGCTCTAGGGAAATGTTCCAGAAGATTCTAAAAGAAAACCGCGCCAATATTACGTAACTTCCTCGTTTCCAATAATGATAAACAGCTCACCCCCTCGCTGCATTATTGCACGCTATTATTGTCAGTTTCAGTAAGGCGGTATAAACTTACTTCCCAACAATAATTACAATCAACAAACATCTCAAATCAATGACACATAAAAATGCATATTCATACTATAATCATTCTTTACATTTAAGTAATTTATGATACAAATTACTGCATCATATGCCCCACTAGAAACATAATTATAAATATTTACAACTTCTTTGGAAATTTTATAATTGAGTTTTTAGTCTCCTAAATCTTGGAACACACGCTATCACTTTCACTTAACACTTCACACACATTTAACACATGACATATTTTTTTTGTCTTTATCTTGCCACTACTTACTGGCTCTGGTCTAATGTGTTTAGACATTAATCTAACATTACAATTTTTTTTTTATATAGCCAATACTGTACCCTGAATTATTTAATTACTGTTACAAAATTGCTTACTTTCTTAAGTTGTTGACAAAAATTTGTGCATTTAAGATTTTTGTAATTATTACACATATTTACCAAAATATTCACCCTCTATACAAATATATTTACATCTCTTAAATCTAGACACTGTTTCACATTTTTCTGTTTGCTGCATAAGTATTTGTTTTTAATTATTTTTACCCATTTTTGTTATTTTGTACTTTATTTTAACAATACTCTTGGAATTGTATTTACATACTTTTACTTTAATATCATATTAAGTTTCAATCTTTACATTCTTAATTTTCAAATACTGTTATAATTAAAAAAAAATGTTATTTTCCTTTTTTAAAAAAATTTAATTATGTCCAAAATTTTATTTCTCCTTTCACATGACGTACATATTTATTTAACCCTCTTACGTTCCAATACATTTCTCTGCAAGTCATCTTTAACTATCCAGCATTTACTTTACATCTAATTGCTATTCACCCTCCTGGATCAAATTGTCTGTGGCTAATCATTACTCGTAGCCGTATCCTAACCTTCAAAAATTTGTTCATGAATAACCTCTTGTATTCATATGAAATTTCATCCCATGATAACATTTGAAAACAATCTACAGTTTTCTGAACAACACATCTTTTAACAACTGTCATTTTCAATTCTTCTACTATCTCTTTAATTTGAGAGTACTCTGACAAATCTGTAATAAACTGTACTGATTGGAGTTTTCATTCTGAACAGCTTGGTACTTGTTAATTTCAGAAGTTAGCTTTTGATTATTTACAGGCAAAACTTTAACTTCTTCGTACAATTTATTTCTTTGCATTACTGACTCATTCTGTATTTCAGATATCTCACCTCTGAAATTAACTTGCGCCTGATTCACATCTACATTCATAACCTCTTTCATCTCTCTTATCTCACTTGAAATACTACTCACTTGATTTCCTAACTCTGTACATTCTACATTAACATGTTCAATTTTAGTATTAGCCTCACTTTTTTCATTAGACATTTCCATGCTTATGTTTGACATTTTCTTTGAAACTTCTCCTATCTCACTTGCTATTATTTCCTGATTTTCATCTCTCATTTTTGGCATACTACTATCTAGCTTCATAACTTTCTTTTCAAATCCTTCTATTATTTTCCTATTTCTATTTTCCATATCTTCCCTTATTTCCCTATTCCTTTTTTCCCTATCTTCATTGATTTGATTGAATGTTTGCTTTATTATCTCACTTCTCTGATCTATTGTTTTACCAAGATTTCTCAACAATTCCATTATTTCCATCATCATACCAGCATCAATATTAATATTTCCTACTATTGTATTCTGACTTTGTTTACTAACATTTCCTCCCTCAAATACTACATTGTTTGAGCTATTTTCTGTAACCTGTATTGAATTACAGCTAACTGTTACACTATCTCCCTCCATAATTATTTCTTCTGTATTATTAGTGGACATTGTTTTCTTTATCCTACCGCTCCTAAGGTACATTTAATTTTTTTTACCTTTTTTTTTTTTTTTAGAATTAACATAACACTTTTCTAACCTTTCTGATGCTGTCTGTTGCTGTTACTTTGATGTCCAGCTTCCTGCCCCTCTCTCCTAGGTTATATGTCGCTTCTGCGTTGTATCATGATGAATCTACGTCGTTTTGATATTCCGTATTTGAATTCCCCTGTTGCCTTTTAATCTCGGAATTACGATGTCCAATCATCCGCGTAGTCTGTAGTTCCTATAGTTGTTTCTGGAATCTGCGTCTTGTAGTTCAGTTCACTGCTCCATTCGCTCCACGTCCTGATTCCTTCTCCCTTTCCTGGTTATTTCACTCCTTTCCTGGTCACTCTGCCCCACGTTGGGCGCCAATTTGAAAGTTGTATACTTGTAATGTTTGTTTGTGTATATGTGTTTACTCAACGTGTTGAAGCCATCTTGTGACGTCATTCATTTGTTAGGTTTGTTAGCTCCATCTGGTGTTAGCAATTTGCGACAGTATTAGCATTTTTGTTTAAAAAAAATGCTACTGTTATTTTATTTAATTTTGGTTCTTTGTCCTCCGGCTAGCTATTATCCTTTTGGTCAAGCACTTCTCTATATACAGGTTGTATAAACGGAAAGGAATCTTTTATCCAAAGATAACACTGATGAAGAAATTTGTTTTACACTTTTATTGTCGAACACGTTAACTATCACATTTACACATTGATCTTGACACTCGCCAAACTGCAACTGTTATAATAACTTCATCACTGATAATTCTTAATTCGCGTACTTCAACTTTTTGTATAATTAACTTCATAACACTTGAGATTTTTCATAACTCTGTTACGCATAACCTGCAAATTGATATCCGACGTGTGCCGTACAAATACTTTCGACGAACTGACGGGAATGCGACGTGTAGTGTACAAAGAATTTTTATGAACTGACGGACCGAAGGACTTTACCTCTAACCTAGCTTCTATTTATTCTCCTACACGCCGATATGCCTAAAGATTATAACTGAACTGCAATTGGCTAATAAAACGCGCCAACATTAGTGTCTATTTTAATATCCAATGAAAATTATGAATACATATGCTCTAGGGAAATGTTCCAGAAGTTTCTAAAAGAAAACCGCGCCAATATTACGTAACTTCCTCGTTTCCAATAATGATAAACAGCTCACCCCCTCGCTGCATTATTGCACGCTATTATTGTCAGTTTCAGTAAGGCAGTATAAACTTACTTCCCAACAATAATTACAATCAACAAACATCTCAAATCAATGTCACATAATAATGCATATTCATACTATAATCACTCTTTACATTTAAATAATTTGTGATACAAATTACTGCATCACATAGTGATATTGTTTATTTGTTTCTTCAGAAACGTTCATCTTCCTGTCTTCCAAGGCTCTTAGCATAGTGGTATTGTTTATTGCAACTTTGAAGAGTGGTCTGGCAATTAGAAGATACGTTGCAATAGTACCTATTAAATGTTTACAAGATGGTGTACAACCTATAAGACGAAGCCTTTAACTTCACCATGGAGGCACAGATAGATGGATACTTGCCTTTTTTGGACATAAAAATAATGAGAAATGAAGTTAGACTTTTCTCTTGGATATATGATGATAACTGATGCACACAGATAACTGCATCAAAAGCAATAGTGTTAACCTAAAGTCACACCAGTATGCAGTATTCAATAGTCTAGTACACAGGTTAGTCAACCTTGCTTTAAGCAAAGAAGAATACAAGGCATACCAGCAAATCATCAAAACAGTACTTGTTAATGTATTTAGCCGGAAGATAAAATTGGAACGGATACACTGGACAGGTCATGAAAAATACTCCTTACAGTACAGATTTATCCTCCTCTGACTATAGTTTGTTTGGAGCATTTAAATAGTCAGGGAGAGGAGCAATTCCATTATGGTGCAGCAATGAAGGAGTTCTGCATAACAGGCTGCTCACATTTGCTTCTTCCTTCAAGGAAGAAATAAAAATATGCCTAATCATTAGGGAAAGTCTACTTTTAAATTGGAAGACTATGTATAAAAGAGATATACTATTGTTTTCATTGGTTCAATAATTAAAAATAGGAATAAAAAGCTTATGTTACATTGAGATTACTTTGTGTAGCCCCTATTTGTGTATTTTTCCTCTTATAATATACATTCCTATAAAGGTTTATTACTTTCTCTACTACGTATAGTAAGTAGGGGAAGTATTGTATTCCACCCAAAAATTCGATACCAAGATTTCACCAGAAATACATGTTTCGAGACCCCCTGAATCCAAAAAAAGCATTTTTGGAAACATATCCGTGTGTGTGTCTGTCTGTCTGTGAACAGCATAACTCAGAAACAAACAGTCGGATAAACAACAAACTTGGTATTTAGGTTCAGTATCTTCTAAGGATGCGACACGAAGGTTTTCAAGAAAATACCCCCACCCCAGATTACCCTTTACATGGAACATTTTTCGAAAATTTTAATTTTCTCAAAAATGTTCCTAACGATTTTGATTAAAATATCATATGTTTAAGATATTTTCATGACAAATAAAATGTATATCTTGAATTTTCTAGGAATGTCTCCAAAAGTATTCTTCATTGTGAACGTTTTTTGCATAACTGGTAAACCATAAGAGATAGACAAAATTTTACTACACAAAAAATGTAGATCGCATTAAAATACACAATTTATGTCATATACATTTTTTTTGTTGAGTGAACTATTTTCGAGATATTACTTGTTATTCCCTTAAATTTTTCATTATTTATTTTCTCAAATGGGAATTCGTTATTCATTTTTTTGTCTTGGATATGCAAAGAGTATTAATCTGTGGGAAAGGGAATGGTGCTGCACCTAGCAACCAGCTATTAAGAGATATGTATGTGCTTAAAGGCTACTGTATTTCCAAATTGCCCTTGTAAATATATATTCCCCTTACATCTACAAGAAAATTAACAATAAAATACAGTCTGCAAATGTTTATCTCGATTAACATGAAGTAGATGGAGAATAAGCGTTTGTAAAAATAGTTTGTACAAGAGTAGAGAAAGTCATGTGAGTGTAACACATCAGATTTTATTTTTTTACTGACTGTATATTAAGTCGGACAAATTTTAACAGAAAAATATTCATTATACATTTTGTTCTAGGTATAAGGAGGTTACAGGACAATGAGTAAAATCTTTAAAGGTGGGTCAGTAAGTACAGAGTGAGCCAAAAGACTCCGAACCGCCTGACCATTGTTTTTCCTGTCCGTGTCCTCGGCGCTCGTTGCCATCTGCCGCTATCATAGAAAGGCGCGGATGAAACCATACAACATTTTTAAAACTACTTTTAATGGTTTTACTTACCAACTTAACGAAAGGAGACGCTGAAACTGGCCACCGTCGTTGTCCATACATTTTTGGCACCTCTTTAGGAAACTATCCATCACTTGCCGTAGTTCACGTTGAAAAATTTCCCGGCGGATACTTTTATTTTAATTCTTCAGGGTTTGTCTTTTAAAGTTTATGTTTTAAGTTACTCCGGAGGGGTATTTTTTGAACAATATTATCGGCTGCACAGTGTTTTTCCACTGGGCATGTGGAAATATGATAAAAACATGATAACGCACTGCTGCTATAAACAAAATCATGCTGTTGTGGTTTTGCTTTGCAGTGTGAAATGCAGTTTTGAGTTGATGGTGATGTGGTTCAGTTATTACGAGTTATTGATTATTTTGTCCTGTACTTAGTCATAAATTATATTATGGCTCAGTATATGTTTTCTACTACACAGCGCGTATTTATTTGTGATTCGTCTGTGTTAACTCGGTCAGCTCGCCAAATGAAAGTACGATTTGCAAAAAATTTCCAGGTGTAAAAGTTCCTGGCCGTACAACAATCCATGAACTTTACAGTAAATTTCAGACCACAGGAAGTGTTCAGGCTAAGAAATCTAAAAGACGGCATTCGGTTCTTGGTGAAGAATCATTAGACGACATTGGTCATCATTTGAAAAATTCCCCTTAAAAATTCCATGATGAATAGTTCCCTAAAAAAGTGCCAAAAATGTAAGTATGACAATGGTGCCAGTTTCAGCATTTCCTTTCATAAAGTTGGTAAGTAAAGTGTTTAAAAGTAGTTTTAAAAATGTTGTATGGTTTCATCTGTGCTTTTCTATGATAGCAGCAGATGGCGGGCACCGAGGATGCGGAAAGGAAAAATGCCACACCGGCAGTTCGGAGACTTTTGGCTCACTCTGTATACTGTCTCTTAAATTCTAACTCCTCACACATTATAAGAAATTGAAAGTAACTACAACAACAGTAATAATAATACATATTGCAATGGAGTTTAATACCGCTGACACTGTTGGGTTTTTACATTAGCAGTTATTACATGTTTCACATATAGTATTGCAGTAACCAAAGATATCCAAACTCTTACTCACAAGATAGAATACACACAATATTATCCTATATACATGTAAAAGATGTAATAGAAAAACAAAACAGTTACATGCAGTTTCTGCTGGTTATTATAGTCATATTAAGAAATGTTTAAGTTTTTTTTTTTTTTTTTTTTTACATATATTTCCTTAGTTGCATTAATATTGAAGGGTAGTTTGCTATACATCAGTGAATAAATGTTATAGGGGTATTGATCAATTTTATTTTTACTGGTTGATAATCTGTGAAAGTTCTTACTATTTCTTATAGAATACAAAAAGTAAACAGATGGCAAGTATGCATTTAGAGTGAAAGACTGTTCTACACAATTCAGTCGGTTTCATGTTGCACATTGTTGTAATAGTCTTCTTTTATAAGATGTATAGCAACAAACAAATGGAAATGGTTCATGCCGAAAAGAGAATTGACATAAATTGCTTTTTTAACGAGATCTGTGCTTTTGGTGTGTTAAGTATATGTCTATCTCTTATGGTTTATAAGTAACAACAATTTATATTGTTCATTCAGAATGAAAATGACTTCACAAGCTACTACAAGTGGTGACTATGCGGAGAAGTACTGTAAGGTAGTGAATGATAATAAAGTATTTGGAAAGTAATCTTGTTTTACGTATATATTGTAATGAAAAGAAGCTAGAAACAGTGATGTGTATTGAATTTATTTAAAGGTGAGTCGGAATTGTTACACTAACATCACTTAAGTTTACTCACTTAACATGTTTCGGGAAACGGTTGTTCCCATCCTCAGAAGGTTAATTCGACTGAAAAAGCCAATTTACAGAAAACAGAAGGGCAGTTTTATATGCAAGAATTTTGTTGAATACCTGTATTACATATTTGCTATGTGCAATATGTAATGCAGATTTGTTGGAAATCAACAATACCATTACTTTAACAGTTTTAGAAGACAGGAACATAAACAGATTCAGAAAAAGCAGAGAAATGTTGCTGTGTCTGACACCAAGTTTGTATTTATGAGACATTGCTTTTTAATTATGCTCCCTCCCTCTTACTTTGTTTTTAAAAGTGTTTATTTTGATTCCAGATGACTATAAAGCATATACTTCCATTGAAACTTTGATATTGAACATTTTGGGTTGAATATGATACTTATCTACTTACTTTATGTAGTAGAGAAAGTAAAATTCGGGTTTGTATTTGATCTGCCCTTGTATAAGGGTATAAAACTCTACACAGAATTTGTGGACTGAATCGCACAACAAGAATGAGGTAATAGAACAAATTTCAACATGTAATTTGATGGATTGATTATTACATTCCAATGTGTACCCTTCCAAGAACACGAGACATCTACTACAACATAAATGCAAGAGTTACATAAGAATTAAAGGAAAATTTAACACTAGAAGCAGAAGGCTTCTAATTGAAGTATTAGCCAAGAGTCAAGTCTTACCTTGAAGAGTTTACCAGAGGGAAGTGCCCATCCTGTAACAGAATAATTCAAATGCACATTATCATCTACACAGTGTTAGTTAAATGGGCTGTATAACATAATTATCTGTTAAAATACTAAGTTTGATCTGTTTATAAATTGGTTGAAGATATGTGAAAACAAACATTTTTACTTCACCACATAATGCGATGTAAAAACCAAGCAACAGATGAAGTATTTAGATCCAAATAAATTGTTTAGTTTGGAGAACTGGCAAAAGGAATGTTTAGCAACTTGGAATTTGTCCTGCATTTAGGAAAATAAGACAGAAATGCTTGAAATGTATGGACAGACAGAGGCAGGAAAGAGTAAAGAATAAACTGTGTTCTTCTACGCCAATAACTTGGGTGATGAGGTGTATAAGAAACTGGGTTTGTAAACAAGAATGTTACAATTTTGAATTTATATTACTAATTTAAGAGCTGATGGACTCCATCCTTCAAATTCTGTGTAGATTATATAATAATGATGATATTATCTGTAAATACAAATGGAATTTCAAATACGTGGATATGTCCACAATCCAGTTGGATCTGGGTATATTTTATAGAACATTGTATTCCATTTAAATAATGGGCATAGGAAAAATCCAAAGTGTAAAAATGGCATTTGCAAACTTTTTAAAAGTGTTCAGACATTTACACATAATATTGTCACAACTGAAGTTATGATTGGGGAACATAACTGGGGAACCAGATGGTAGAACAGAACACGTCACTTAGCTTGTTAAAGTTTGATATATTTAACTTCATTTGTCGAACCATACTTTAGCAGTGTTGAGCTTACAGAAAAGGGCGAATTACTAAATTATATGGTTACCTGGAAGAACTGATGTGATGAAGGGAGCCAATACCTTGTTGATTTGTACAGCACATGTCTGCAGGGCCACGTGAGAATCCTCCGAGCAGTGTCTGAGTGCTTGCTTATATAGGTATCACAGTCCTATAGGGGTTCGCTTTATTGTGTGGCAGCAGGTACCAAATATGATCTGCCAACGCCCTGGGTTTGAAATATAGCAGCCAATCATAACGCGATAGTTCAATGTTCTATAATATTCTATATGACGTAACGCGGTTTAAGGTGCAGCTAAGAGCCTGCAGAAAGACATGTACCCCTAAGGAAATGATGACATAGTGACATCCCTTTGAAATGTCAAGGGAAGTAGCAGGCCGCTATTTCCTGTCGTATAAACACTTACTAAGGCTTAAGAAATGTAAAATGTGATTCCGTGTGAAATCAGAAACTTTAGAAACTTGTGACAGGATAATAAAATATTATAAAACACTGCAAAATAATAGGTCCCTTCATCACATGCGCGACAATATACACTGCTTCTTAAAGAGAGAGAAAGAGAGTTTTCCAGGAAATCTTTGAGAGCATTAAAATAATTTGATATTTCCTTCTCCAATGAATCATGTTTTTCCAGCAGGACATACACTATAAGGCATTCACAAGATTTTAAAAATACACAGTTACGGTATTTGCATAGTCATGGCATCCAATTGCAAACTAGCTTTCTCAAATATTAATATCAGAGGATTTTTGTTATTGCTTACTGAAAATAAGGTTGATTTTGTATCCTTTTATTTTTTAGGCTCTCAGTCCTAAGGGATGAAAAGAGAGACATTAAACTCTTTCCCATACAGACAAGTATAGATGTTTGGCAAGAACTGCAGTGTGAACAAAAGCCGGTTAGTTGACATGCATTTTCCATAAAAACTGAGTTGATAACATAGAATTTGTAGACCAGCACCTGCCTATCGTAGGTTGTTTAATAACACCCATGAGAATAATCACGCCAAGCAGTGAAAATCTCAATTCTGTATTAAATGTGACTGTTTCTGAATCCTAGCTTCACATCCTAATTTGCCTTTTGAAGTTAGATCTTTAGACACATTACACTTATATTCATTTGTTTCAGTGAAACGCTATGAAGAAATCAAATGGCTGGCTATCCCTTCTGAGCTGGGTATGAGGCTGTAAACCTCATGTTTTACTCCAGAAAATGTGTCATTTTGTACTGCAATAATTTCTGGAACTCCATAACACTGTCTCTGTACTAATACTTGCATCTTCGCTGACACCCATATCCTCAAAACCAATTTCATAACTGGAAAACTACCTCTCAATATCCCAATCATTGTCATGCATCAAAAGTTCTTTAATGTTCTCTGAAGTTATTTCAGAAACTCCAATACTTCATACGCGAGCTAATTTATAGTTTATACCACCAGCTGAAGCAATTATTCAAAATGGAAATAACAGGTTTGTAATTGTTCCCCAAAGAATCTAGCCTCAATAGTGTTTAGCCACATAAATATTCTCAAATACACAAAAGCATAAACCATGTGGTGCCTAGAACAGATTCTAGTATCAAGTTGCATATTCAATTACCCCCAATAGTTGAAACTTGTATAGTTGACCTGAGAATAACAAGTTAAGCTAATTGTGATATGCAAATACAATCCTATGTAGTTTAATCTTGCCTAAAGCTACAAATATGTATATAAATCTATTCTCTAGGCACAGGAAGCTGATAAGCATGTGTGTGTAAGGCTCATTGCTCTAACAGCATCAAACACTTCTCTCTCCTTACAAGATTTATTATGTGCTAAATATTAGGTAGCTACAAACAGAAAGCTTGAAAAAAAGAATTCACTTGGTACTAATAGCTGTTTGTTTGCAATGCAAAACAATTGTTTAGTCATGATAGCATTTGAGAAAAAAAAGTAACTCTTTTAGCTCCATAAATCTGAATCAAAGACATGCTTTTTTTGGGGGGGGGGGCATTTTGTGAATAAATACAGCATTAATCGTAGTAGCTCATGCAGACTACCCTGTATTCACTCTTAGATTGATCCGCAGCAAAACAAACCCCGTGGTCAGTGCACCGTGGTGCAAGACGGTAGCAATGCACCCAGGAAAGTAGTCCATGCTAATAATCTGAATTTTATAGTGAATTTATCCTTAAATAGTATAATATTCTATACATATACCTAAGGTTTTATTTAACGCTGATTTATACCGTAAAACAGAGCTACAAGTCCCATGACGCAATTCGTATGAGTCACCTGACATCCGGGTAGGCACAGAATATTGTTTACAGCCAGAAACCAGCAGTTGTGTTTAGTATCATGGCGGACGATGAATTTACTCTTGTGTTTTCGTTGAATTACGTAAAACATTAGCCGCGCAAACCATTGACTAGTGGTGAAAAACAATAGTATTGAATCTTTATTATAAGTTATGTGAGAAATATCCAACACTTTCCGCGAAAGAAATTGTGAAATTAACTTCTGAGTTCACTGGTGTTTCGAGTACAAGTATAAACAGTGCTTGTGCAGAAAAATCGAAACGAGAAAAGTGGTTATACCCGGGTGAAAAAAAAAAAGAAAGCATATTAAATACGCGATCCAAGAATGTAGTGATTTTGAGAAGAATGCAATTCGCATAACAATGCATGATTTCTTTTTTAAAATGAGCCACCATCAGTTAATAAAGTGCCGCTTCCAGAAAGGGAATAAATTAAGTTATCGCATACCTGTTACTTCATTTTTCGCTCAATTATTTTAGAATTAACTATTATTATATGTGCAAAGGTTTATTTTGCTGCAACTATAAATCTTATCACTTTAACCCTTAACAGAATATGCTAGTCACCATTTCAGTTGTCGAAATAAGGACTCTTGTTCTTTTTTGCACTATGTGCCGCTTGTACTCGCCACATGGTCTGAAAGTGTGACAGTATTTCTAGTGCGAATGGCGGAAGGATACATTATAGCAGTGCACTGGTCACCTGGGGTTTGTTTTGCCGCGGATCAACCAAAGAGTGAATACAGAGTACATCTAATATTATTCAATTCAGTTTTCGTATATTAAAATATTATAAAAAATAAGCAAAATATAAAGGTTTGTTCTGCAAAGCATAAATTTAAATTGTAGGCCAATTTAAATACCCAGTTCTCTTTATAGTATGTCCAAGAACAGCCAGTGTGGAGTTTAAATAACTATCAGGCAATGGATTTAAGCTTTATTAACTGGGCTTTCTTCAAATCACTGATTTTCCTTTTGACTTCATTTAGCATTCATTTAATTTTTTATTTCAAGTGTAGCTGACTAGATCCTAGAATGTCAGAGAATATTATGGTTATGATTTCAACAAAACTTCCCTCAAGTAACTTTTAATTTTCAAGAACTATCTATCTCCACCATTACTTTCAACCCTTTAAATATACCATCTGACAAACACTGTCACTAACTCCTAACTTTATTAATTTTATATGACAAAATTGAAATATGTTATCACATGTACAATAAAACAAGTTCTGACTGCAGTAGATTTCTACAAAACTTACCCTAATGTCATCACAAACAACTGAAGTTTCTGTTTCCAGCCACCAAGGTTCCACTTTAATTTGTATTTTGTTATCCATTTCATGGCTACTGTTGTATTTCTCCACCTGCATTACAGGATCCTCTGGAAGAAATTCTGACTCATTCTGCGAAACAAAGTCTGAAACCAAAGTTTCTTCCTCAATTTCTGTTTTCGTAAGTATCTCAAAATTGTTGCTGAGTGTAACAGTTTCAGATTTAATCTGCTTTATGGGATGTTTGATAAAACATTCTCTCTGTTTTTCTGAACAAAAGTCTGGAAAAGGGGTCTCTGATTTAATTTCTGTTTTGATTCCCAAGTCACAATCATCGTCCAGAAGCACAGCATTGCTGTTTGTCTTCATTATAATGTCCTGGCAAAAGAAGTCTCTCTCATTTTGTGAGACTACATCATCTGAGAGAGGATCTTGTTCTTTGATTTCTATCTTGGTATCCATTTCACCACCGTTGCTGAATCTGATGGCACTGTTCATTAACAAGTCTGTGGAAAAGGCAACAAATATATGCATAAACTAGCTATAATTTTAACCATAAGTTTCTTTAAATCCATCAGCCATTGTTCAAAACCACACCACACATCTCCAGTGTTCTCTCACAAATAAATCTACTTTTTGAAAAGTTGAGTCAGACTTGGAAAATTCAATGCCATGTCCGGGAATCAAATCATAGATCCTCACCTCCTCATGCCAATGCTATTATCACTCCAGCTACTATGTTTGAGATACCTGTACAAGCATTAAATCTTCTCATCTGATGGTTAATCTTTAAGAGAATCTCAAATATTAGATAGACCTCAAAGGCTACTTGCAATGTTAATGTCTATTAGGGTTAATTTGTGTTTTGCCAGGTGCAGCAAATAAGTTGAAAAATTAACCCTAATACTCACTAACTTTAAAGCATCTACAACATTACAAGTCACCTTGAGGTAACCTGTATTTGACATCAACTTTAAGGTTTAATGAGATACTTAAATAAAATGAGAAGGTTTAATGTTTGCATGGGCATTTTGCCATGACAGGTCATGTGGTAAGAAGAGTGACCAAAGCGTCAAGACATCCATGGTTCAAATCACGGCTGTGGAATTAAATTTTTCAAGCCTCATTTAACTTTCGAACTTAGTCCCAACACACGGCTAGTCATAAAGAACAATTATCAAAAGCACACAAACTTACTTCCTGTGGGGTCAGCTCTAGGCCTGAAAATATAGTCATCCAACTTAGAACATTGTAAATGTTTCATTTTGAATAAGCATGCTGGCTAATGAATTCAGTAAAAATATGACTTAAATAGTGTTCTATAAAACGCCATTACTCTGGATCAGCTCTAAGAATACACTTTTGTATTTCTATTATTCAAGAATTGTTGAAGTACACTTTAGAGTGCGATTCTCTTTTAGAGGAGCACTTTGAAACTTCTACTCCAAAACTCCAAATGTGTCAAATGAAGCACTATTTTATACTGTACTGTGTTATGTATATGAAGAGCAACATTCTTGGGGTTCTGGGTATAAATAGTGAGAAACACGTCCAGGCTGTTGCAAAACTTATCCGATGCTTCTTATCATAATTCCGCTTTAATAATAAATTGATTACACAAACATCTGACAAGACGTGGAATTTCATTCATTTTTAATTGAACAAATTTATTTTTTAACTGCTTTAATTCAGCCAACATAATATGGGTTAGCCAGTGTCAAAATTTGATAGGTAAGTATTATCTAAATGCAGATCCATGAATACATTTCTGATTATTCTAGTGTACCAAGCTTTCGTTCCTTTATTTAATGGCAGAGATTAAAGTTGTTTATTGTCTTTTGTAAGTTTCTATCTGTTTTTGCTATTATTTATAAGGCAATAGTCAGTATTGAGTTGCATATGGACAAATTCAGTTGATCCTTTCACTAGAAGAACCAACACTCAATGGATATGTGGATGTCAGGAACTGACATTAGGACAACCAAATGATAGATACTATGCGAGTGTTACTTATATTTTATGTTTATAGTTAGATAACAGTATAAAATAAGTGTTTATATATAAATCTGGTAATTTATGTTTCTATTTGTTAATATACATTACAATAAACCATGAAAAATATATACAATGCATATCCAATTACATCTGATCTCTAATGATTTCTTTTAGAGTTACAAGACCATATGCCAGAAATGTATAAACTAAAACAACACATAGCAAAATACTTAAACTATACATACACATAGGTCTACAAAAGGACATAAAAACTAGTTATTGTTAAGAGAAAATGCTAACAGTTCCATAAATAATTGGCAATGGAAATGCCACAAAATAGTGATTATGGGAATGAAAATGCACAAATTACACAATTTAAAATGAGATGTGAACAGCTCGGAAGCCTGTGACCCATCCACCCACCATCCCTTTTTAAGACACTTTGTTACATATGAAATAAGTCCCTAAAATGTCAATCAAGTGCTCGATTTTGTCATTAGTGAATATGCACTGAAGAAAGTGCCAATCTATGAGTATTAGTGAAATCCAGGAAAGCGTTTTTTCTTCTTCCAAAACACATTCTATAAGCGAAAATTTGTGGGCTACCAATTAATCTAAGTTTATATATGAAAAAAAAACAAACCTAACCTAACCCCCTGTGAATCAGAAGCTTATACAAAAGTGTGAATCAGCATCGTTAAGGGACGCACACTCACGAATGCTTTTCGTTCAGATGACGACTCTACCGCATGAACAACACAGACACATTGTAACTACTACCGGCCAAAGCGCGAAGTAAATTTTGCCGATTAAATGGGGAACAAAGTCCGAGAAAACAAATAAAATAATATTCTTCCAAGTCGGAATACAACATTTGAAAAGGCTCTCCTCCAATATTTTTTTTTGTAACCTTAATTTATTTCATCCATCAAACACCAATGGACGGAGTTCAAATCTTTGGTATGTTCATTTAAATCTGATCCAGGTAGCGAAAGCAGTACTATCAAAACAAATATCCACACAAATAAACTATTCAACTAAACTATAAAGTGTACTTAACTTCAATACGGCTAGACGTAAAAAAACATACATTCCTAGAGCACAAAATATCTAATTCAAACTAGCAAATTCCACGACCAACAAGACTTCAAAGACAGCACCTGCACCCGGCAAGCTGTGAGTTTGCACATGCAATTTAAGCGTCAACCCTGGTGTGTGGCGGCTTAGTTTCAACTGTGGTTTCAACGGAGTTACTGAGTGTGTACTTGCGCTTTATAATAATGCCTCTAAACCTTAGAGTGCAGTGTATGTTGTATATCCTTTAAAATATTTACTTTTGTTACGGTAACAGTCTGATTTGTTTAGTTCCAAACGGCAAACTAAAGAATTAGAGACAAAAATAAATTGTATTGCTATTTTTACTGATAGAAAAATGGACACACACACACACACACACACACACACACACACACACACACACACACACACGCCCGCGCGTTTTAAATATAGTTAGTTTCAATAAAAAAATACTGTAAATAAAAAATGTTTTTCTTTGTTTACCGAAAATTTGGATTTTTATGACAAGAGGCACTTAAAAAATAAG
This sequence comes from Deroplatys truncata, assembly GCA_030765065.1. Classification (NCBI taxonomy): domain Eukaryota; kingdom Metazoa; phylum Arthropoda; class Insecta; order Mantodea; family Mantidae; genus Deroplatys; species Deroplatys truncata. The sequence goes on along the minus strand of CM060979.1, from coordinate 132,353,023 downwards.
CAATTAAAATATATAGTCATAACAGGTTTTAATTGAGTGTTTTTATGATTATCTGCCTTTGCCTGACATACCGGGAGAGAATTGGTTTGAAAACGGTTGGTTGGAACAAGATGAATTTAAGTTCTGTCTTAGGCTTGTAGGAGGACAGAAGTATGAGATGCATACTGTAATTTCTACATGAGAAAGTTTGATATTGGATATTCAGAAATATATCTCATTTACATGCAAAAGGAATAGTACACACTGCATTATCCTACTGTACTGCATCAGGTGTACAAACTAACTTATAGTTCGATACGATGAACTATGAAAAAACAGATACTCTGTTGCATCATCTTCCAAAGGTGAAACCCCTTGAGATACAAGTGTTCACATCCAATTGTTCAATGGACACTATACAAACATTGAAAGTTGAACCTGAGCAATGTGCAAATACAGGTAGCCCTACTGTCAATATACTGAGTATGTGTGTAAATTCTAGCACTGTAATAAAAACAGAAATTCTTTGATCAGCTCACACCATAACATCAAACATGTCACTACATGCTGCTGCTTTTATTTGTTTCCAGAGAGTCTAATTGCACAAAAGCTGAAGCTTCAAGTTGGATATACTGTTACATATGGTCTAGTTGCTCATTTTCATGATTTGCTTTTAAGAAATGTAAGGAAAGTTCTGTTTTTTTGGAAGAGGTCTCTTTCAATTGATGAAAGTGTGAATGATGTTGCTCACAAGCACCAGATGGATATAATTCTTAGTTACTGGTATGCTGATTTTGATGTCAAAATAAGAATGTACTGAAATTCCCTGTTTTTAGAAAAGTAAACTGCATAATATATTCTAGGAAATGTTGTTAATTCTCTTAAAGAAAATTGTCATTCACTGGACAAGTTAATACAGATGGCGCAAATGCCAATTTGAAGCCATTATTTGACCTCAGAATACACATGAGGAATACCCTAAGCTCTGAAAGAGAAATAATTGACATTGGGCCTTTTCACTTCATATAATCAATGTGGGTTATAAAAGTGCTCTAAAGAAACAAGCTGGGAAATTCATGGTTTCTTAACTTCCTTGTATAAACCTTTAAGAATTGTCCAAGTTAACGGGTTACACACATCCATATGACAGGTTTGAATAAATTCCCGTAAAGGTTCTGACCTGTTAGATGGACAGAGAATTCTTAACTTGTAGAGAGGTGCTTAGAAATGCTACATCACTGCTGAAAAATACTCAATTGATTCACAATATTTTTCAGTAATCAGAGATAATTTGAAAGATGCCCTATTGCGTGCAAAATTGCACTTTTTTGTGCTGATAGCTAGAATTTTGTAAGACTTTCTAACTAATATTCTGTCAAATAGCCCACATTATGCATTTTTATATGCTGAAGTCTCCTAGTGAAAAATCTTGCAACACTTGTTGTAAAGAGAGAAATAATTGAAACAGTGACAACTTTTAAAGCTTTAGTGGTATAATTAATGTTTAATCCAAAGATATTAAGAAAACAGAAATACTGATGTTGGTATGGTGCAAGATTTTCCCTGAAGTAATATAAACCTGTTGAATGTTTGTGCTTCATAGAAGATTGCAACAAGTTTCATATTTGTATTCTATCAAAGCTTCTTCAAAAAGGTCCTTTAATGAAAAATTTTAGCATGAGTGCATCATATCTTCCACCTGCAGCCTTTAATGAAAATTTTTATCATGAGTGCATCATATCTTCCACCTGCAGTACTGCTCTCAACTGAAATGGTAGAAAACAGGGCCAAAATTGCAATTGATAAACCATAAGCAAATATCGGCTGCAGAAAGTGAAGTCATAATAAGGATTATAAGAAATAATGCAATTGTGAAGTAGAGAAAAAATACATTTTCCAAACTTTCAACTGGAAGGAGGACATTGAATGCTGCTCTTAGCAAAATGGTATCAGTCATGCAGAGAGATATAGCAAGCAGTTCCAGAACTTCATTAAGATATAGAAAGTGGAATCAGACGACTGAAAAATTCAATGCCATAGCTGGAATTTGAACCATGGATCTTCCAGTTTCCGTCTGATTGCTATAAACAGCTAAGCTATCATGCAACATTCTGGTATGGCATTAATTTCACAACTGACACCATTTTTCCCAGTAAACCACAAGGAAATCTCAAATTATTTGAGATGACATACTCCAATAGTGACTTGCAATGTCATAAGTACCTTAAGTTCTAGGCCTCATAGTTTGACCAACTATTAGGCTATTCATTAAGACATTGCAATGAAAATTCTGCTGTAGAAACAAGTTTCTCATACAACAAAAACTTTCTGCTTGAGAATATCCAAGAAAAACCACTTGCACAGAGATCTCCTGATTCAGTTACATCATTTCCAAGTAAGTTTATTTTTTAATGTCAGCAAGAATACTATATGTTTTCGATTCATTATTTAACTTCAAAAGTCTGAAAAGTTAGGAATTAAATTTGAAAGTTTATAAAAAATGATATACTTGAAATATCTTTTATAATTTAAATAAATTCTAGAGCTGTGACTGGTATGAATGTTATGAAACAAATTATTGCACACTTATGCAAATAATAAACTGTATTTGTAAAGCTGCTTTTCACTCTGAACCATAGCTAGGTGTTTGTACTTTCTGAAAAGTTTTGTTAGGTGTGCTTGAAGGATTATATACTTCACAACTCATTTGTGCTCTTAGTTTGTGGAGCTGATCCAATTCACTGGTCATGTGTTTTTATGATACTGCTATCTTTCAGGATGTATTCTTAATCTGAATATAGACCAGCATATAATTTTCTGAATGTATCAACAAGGGGAAAGGAAGATTTGGCCATTAAAAGGAAACAAGAAGGTTTGTTTTGTGTGAGTATTCAACAGGTTATGGTCTGTACCAAACTTAGATCAGCAGCAAATAAAGACATTTAACTCAGATTTATTATCAGTATTGGTGCTGGAATTATAAGGTATATATTTCAATAAATAAAACCCCAACAATTTTTAAATATGTACTTGTTTTCTTCCTAAATGTGATACCACATACTCATAATCTACATAAATCAGTGAGCATTAAGTTTCATTCAGCTTTTTGAAGAAATGTTAAAACAAGAACATTTTCTTTGGTTCAATAGCCACATCTTCACCTATTTACTTCTTGTTCACTTTGTGTTGAGTTACGAGATTATGGTAAGTGTTGCTAGGTAGAAGATTGTTTACAGTGCATATTTCATCTGCTGGAAACAAAATAAATGTTTTGTAGGATCATTTGGTAAACATGTGAATAATTTATTTGGAGGTATCAGATTATGTTTTACCTAGAGCAGTATTAATGTCTGCCTCACTCACACTTACTGTTATGTAAACAGTACAATTTATTGTAACCTGGTCCAGTTACAGAAGTTCAAGTCACCAATGTTGTCACCTTGCTCATTGTACAATTTCAGAGTTAAGTTGATGCTCAGGCTTAAGTTTTTGAAATGCATTGTTCTTGTAAGGGACAACATAGAACAATGTAAAGCTGTCATCAAGCATTTAATATCTAACATTTAACAAAGTAATTTCCTGAAATCTAAGAACAAGTCCCATAACTATTTCTCTGGAAACTCAGTGCTTACTGCATACAGAACTGTCCGCAAGATTAGTTTTCACATATATGAAGTACATGCAAATCTGCTGTTTTAATGTGAACCGTTCAGCCAGCATTTCAATGAGATATTAATCTGTTTACACAGAAGTTGTACATAAATAAATAACACTGATAATAATGTCTATGCATGTAACAATGCACATAACAGGAACAGTAACACTGAACTGTAGTGCCATGTATACATATGCAACAACATGACCCCAAGTCCCTGCATTACTTCCCATGCTCTGCCAGCTGAAACATACCTAACTGCTCAGTCAGTGTCATATAATTACAATTTTCTGCTTTGTTACTAACCTTTGTTCAATATTATCATATTTATAACTTAGCAAGTACCATAACATTTTAAGGAAGCTACCAATATCGAAAAATTAAATCATTAGAGAACTTTGTTAAAAGCAGTGTAATTTAATGTTTGTTCCAAATTTTAATTGGATTATATTCAGAAACAGAAATGTTAGCTATGTAAAGGTAATCTATAGCTTAATATTAAAATTTGTAAAATATTGCCTTGAATACATTTTATGAGGCAGACAATTTTGTAGATTTGGCTTTCCATAATTGTAGATTCTGTGTTTTTCTTACTTGTTCTTAGTTTCATTACATCCAGATACAAATTAGGGTAGTGCTTCCTTAATACCACTTGAAACAATTATGAAATCCCTCACTGAGATTGTTTTGTGGCAGTTAACATAACATAACATAAGATCTCAATCTATAGACCCTATAGTGAGCTATACCAGCTTAAAGAAAGCTAGTCTAGTCTAGGATATAGATTACATCATAATTACATTGTGTACTTGTATGTAAATAAATTGTAGTTCTTATGTAGTGTACGTTAGAGCTAAAAAATTTTAAAACAATATTATTTATACTTAATGTAGTTATAAAATTTGGTAACATTTTATAGTCAGTTATTTTTTTGAATGAAAGAAATCCTCCTCTGTATAGAAGGTGTGAGTGATGAGCTATCTTTTTCATGCTAACTTGAATTTATTTTTATTAGTTTTCAGTTCCTTAATATATGATGGAAGTGAATTAAATAATACTATACCATTGTAGTAAGCCCCTTTTTGGAATACTTGTAGGTTATTGCTTGGCCTGTGTAAGTCCTGCCCATTTCTAGTTTGTTTGCTATGTATGTCTGAATTTTTTATGAACACTTTTGGGTGGTCAACCACGGTTAAAGGTATGGCTAAAATATACCCACAGGCTAATGGTAGAATTTCAAATGTTTTGAATAGTGGTTTACAATGAGTTGATTTCTTTACACCTGCCATTATTCTTATTACCTTTTTTGTAGAAATATTTTTTTTGCGTCTACTGAATTTCCCCAAAATATTATTCCATAAGTCATAATTGAATGAAAATAAGCATAATATACTGTTTTTAGGATGCTTTTATTTGTAAAATGAATTAATGATCTTATTGCAAAACATGCAGAGCTTAGTTTTGGTAGGATGTAGTCAGTATGGTCTTTCCATTCATATTATGATCTATAATAAGACCAAGAAATTTTATGCTGCAAGTTTCAGTAATTTCGTTCCCTTCATGTTCAATTCTTATGTCTGCAATACTTTTATTTTCTGCGTGAAAATTGATATACCTAGTTTTTTCAAAGTTTATATGAATTTTGTTACTATTGAACCAATTATTTAGCACACTAAAAATATCGCTGGATAACTCTGAGAGGCGACTGATGTTGCGTTCTTTAATTATAATACTTGTATCATCTGCAAAGAGAACTGGGTGAGTATGTTCATTTATTACTCTGGGGAGGTCGTTGACATATATTAGAAACAATAATGGACCCAAAATCGAACCTTTTGGAACACCATGCTTTATTTCTGACCATTTGGAATATATTTTGGAATTATCTGCAGTATTTATTATGACCTTTTGATGTCTGTTTGATAGGTAAGATGCAATACAATGATAGGTTATATTCGTAATGCCATAATATGATAATTTTGATAAGAGTATATTATATTTACACAGTCAAATGCTTTTGATAGGTCACAGAATATTCCTAGTGTATTACAGTTATTATCAAGTGATTTCATTTGTTAAGTTGAAAGTGGCATCATTGGTTGACATGTTTTTCCTAAATCCAAACTGCTCCATTACTAAAATATTATTTTTAATTAGGTGGTGACATATTCGTTTTAACATAAGTTTTTCAAATACTTTGGAGAAAGCAGTTAGTAATGATACTGGTCTATAGTTCGACAGTTGTGACTTTTGCCCTTTCTTGTATAGTGGTTTAACTATAGAATATTTTAGCCTGTCAGGAAAAATTCCTGTTACAAAGGAGAAGTTACATATATGACTTAAAGGGTTGCTAATTTTATCGGTGTATAGTTTTAATATCTTTGTAGTTATTTCATCATAACCCAATGAATTCTTGCTTTTGAGGGATTTTATCATTTTATTTACTTCTATCATGCTGGTGGGTACTATTTCTGTACAAATAGGCTGTTCTAAGCTTGCTTTTTTCAAATATGAAATAGGGTCCTCCACTTGTTGTTTGGACTGTAACAGTAAATTTTCTGCTAACTGAATATAATACTCATTAAATAATGTTGATATTTCTTGTGGTTCTTTTGTGGTGATATGATTTACTGTAATTTCTTTTATTTCATTTTTTGTGTGATGTTTACCAGTCTCTTTTTTTTTTTATAGTTTTCCATATTGTCTTAGGCTTGTTATTTGAGGACTCTATCAGCTTTTCATAGCAGAGTTTTTTAGCTACATTTATAATCTTTTTTAAAATTTTACAATATTTTTTATAATGTTGTCTATGTTTCTCACAGTTGCTTTCTCTAGTAGCCAGATGGAGTTCTCTTTTGTGTTTGCAGGGTATCTTAATACCTTGTGTTAACCAGCCATTTCTAGGTGTGTTAATAATTTTCTTTACATGAGATGGAAAACTTGAGTTATGAATCCTAATGAAAGTATTTAGAAAGGAAAGGAATTAAACTTGTCATTCATATTGTCCTTTTTGTATATTTCTTCCCAGGTTTGTTCTGAAAGCTGGTAATTATAGAGTTTTATGTTCTCACTGTTAATGACTCGGTAGTTGGATACATGATTCGTTATTTTGGATTGGGAAATGTTATAATTGATTTTAAGGAACTGACCATCATGGTCTGAAGTCCATTAGTTAGGGTTGGATTTCATGGTACTCATTTTTAGACATATGTATGAAAATATTATCAATAGCTGTTTTGGCATTTTTTTTGAATTCTAGTTGGAAAGTTGACTGTATGCATAAGGTTGTATGTTCTTAATAATGAACAAATTTGTTCCTTTTGGTTGCTGTCTTTAATGAAGTCTATATTTAAGTCACCACAAAGTATAAATTCAATTTTAGGCTTGAATAGATATTTTACAGCAGCATCCAGATTGTATAGGAAGTTTTTAAAATTGGCAGCTGGGGCTCTGTATACTGTTAATATAATTAGTTCATTGTCTGGCATTTTTATATGAACTGTGCAACACTCAAATGTTTGTTCTATACAGTATTTATCCAGATCAATATTGTCAAACTGTACATTTTTCTTAACCAAGATACTCACACCTCCTTTAGAGAGTTTTTTTCTACAATAATATGCTGTTCTGTTGTAGCCTTCCATTGAGATATGTAATATTTCCTGTTTGTCCATGTGATATTCCGTTATGCATAAGATATCTGGGTTTTTACTTTCATTTTCGAAACTAATTAATAGTTCAAGAGATTTTATTTCTTAAACTTTAAATATTTTGATCAAATACTGTTAATGAGTAATGTCTTTTTGTTTATTGTGTGCAATATTTGTGTAATTTCTCTGTTTCAATTATTTGTAATGTCCTTCCATATCTCTTATTTAGCCTAAAAAGGGGAGACTCTGCCATTAACAATTGCAGGAATATTACTGGTATTACCCATGGATGTACATGAAATGATCTCAGCAATGAGGTGCATCAGCATATCCTTGCCATGAGCGCATAAATGCAATCCATGTGTATTATAACCATTCCTCTCAATGGATGATACATGTATAATTCTAATGTGGCCTGTTCCCTCTCTACCAAGACACTGATGTATTGGTCCTCCAGGTAACATGGAGGTATCTTCTGTCTTGAGCATGTCATCCTCAGAAATAAGTGATGTTGAAAAACCTGGTATACATGATACTTGTTTGTTAGAAAATCCAGTATAATAATACTTGTTGACCAGTATTGTACATCAACTACTTATATCAGTTGTGTATTTCCTTCTCTGGCAGAAAGGCTAAGGGTTTGAGAGTTTGGAAATTCAGCTATTGATTGTTAGGATCTGCATGTAGTGGTTCAGTCTATATTCTTGTGTATAGTGTTTGCCATGGATGAAAATAACAACAAGGTCCTTTTGTACTTGACAAGTCTAATATGTAACTTTGGGTTTTGCAAATTATGTGTAAATAGTTTTAGTCCTTTTACCAGTAAAAGTGTAGGGCATAGTCAAGTTCCTTTGCCAGTATAACATTGAGGGCATAGTTCAGTTCCGTCGTAAGATTGTCATAGCTTTTGCTATATACTTTTATTAGTATTGCCACTGAAGAGGAAGTTAAAGTGAGGTTGTTGTTGTAAATACAACAAGAAACTGCAGACTAGGTTGAATATTTCCTGAACTATAATTATATTAATGTTAACTCTGCATCTGTTTATTAAAGCATAACCATAAAATTTAGATTCCAATGGAATGATTCATTATGGCAGCAGAGTTAGTACATGGTAAGCAATCCAGCCATTAAATAAGTGTCTCACCACAATAAAATTATTTCCCTGCCATGACATTGCTAGTATGACCATGTTTTGCCCAGCTGGTATGCCCTTTCATATTTAAGTGCTGTAAAATTGCCATATATTCAGTTTAGATTCACTGTTCCATGCACCAATCTGCATTGTAGATGACACAAGGTGTTGGCAATTTTAATTCTATTGTTAAATAAGAACAATGCTGTATAAGCTAAATTTGCAGAAGTAGTTTCATTAAAAACTTTGTCATTTCATTTCATTTTTATTCATAATAACATTTACACGTAGTCAGATATATCAAAACATTACAATAAAGAAAAGATTACATTAATAATTTCCTAAAAACTATGTACAAATATTCACATTCCCTAATCAATGGAATAATAGTAAAGTATTTAACCTATGTGCAAAAACTCAAATGATTAATAGCCGTTTATCTTTAAGAAATTTCGTTAATATCTCATTAGGGTTTTTTTGGGGGGGTTTGCTTTTTTCATTTCAGAAGGTATTTTATTATAAACGTGAATGCCTTTATAACAGCTATTGTAGGCATAGGAGAACTAAAGGAGGTTGAAGCAATGATGTTTAAAAAGTGGGTGATTACATGCTGGCTTTGAAATTCCATATGCTTCATGATGTAACATCTGAGCGGTGACAACACATGAGAATATGCATTGAGTATTGCAAAATTCTAATGAATAATGACCAATATCTTGGAAACGTTTTGTGTTTCAATGATTTTTTTAAATAATGCTTTGCCATATAACAACATAGAAAAAATGCTCTTATCTTATAACATTAAAGAAAAAAAATAAGAGTACTTATTTATTATATGGTATACATTAAAATTCCAGTGCAAGTGATGTTAAATATCTTTACTTGTGCTGCTCTGAGCTTAACCTACGCAGATCATAACCTGATGAACAATCACACAAAACATTCCTACCAGCGGAACACCGAAGGCAAAATTATAAGAAAAACACATGTTATGGTGAGCATTTTACAATTTTAGCCTTATACCCAAAATTATACAGGATGGACCACTTAAGTTGCGACTGTACAGTATCTCCAAAACAAAGTGTTGTAGAAGAAAATGTCTTGAATAAAACTTGCTTGATATTATGGGGAGAAAATAAATGCCATTAGTTGTGTTTTAGTTGGAGTAAGTTGTGATGGGGATTTTAATGTCAAGTTAAATTGGCCCTAATTGTAGGTTTCCATTTAAAAAAATTAAATTTACCATAAAATGATAATCATAACATCCTCCTAACAAAACATGGCTAATGGCATGTAATTTCCCCCATAATATCAAGCAACCTTTATTATAGACATTTCTTTCTATAACACTTATTTTTCGAGATATTGTACAGTCTCAACTTAATGGTCCACCCTGTAAATTTCAATGAAACCTTTATTACATTTCATATATGTATAGTTGTTTGATACTGCAAATGTCTTTAAAATATGACAAATCACAGAAGTCTTTATAATTGTCTTTATCTGTATGAGCTTCATACAGATTATTTGTACTTCAGCTCCTGATTCATTATGCATTTTCAAACCAAACAAATAAGTATCCCTTTGTTTACAAACGCCTCACTTGTATGACTTAATGGTACTGATAAATTAAATTAAGCCTTTTTAAAGATAACTTAATGAAGCTCTTATCACAAGCTTCACAGTGATGGGTTTCTTACCTCATTTATATAATTATGTTTCTTAAGTTGTGACAACATGGTAAAGCTATTGTCACAAGTTTTGCACTAGTTTGGCTTCATACCCTCTTGATTCAAATTATGTATTTTCAAACTAGACATCAGAGAAAAATTCTTAAGTTTCACACTGGTGTGGCTTCTTAGACACATGAGTTATATTATGTCTTTTCAAATATGACAACAGAATGAAGTCCTTATCACAAGTTATACACTAGCATGGCTCCTCACCCTCATGAATCAATCTATGTATTTTCAAATCTGACAACTGAGTAAAGCTCTTAGTACAAGCCTTACAATGGTGTGGCCTCTTATACTCATGAATTAACATATGCCTTTTCAAATATGACAACAGACTAAAGCTCTTATCACAAGTTTTACACTGGCATGACTTCTTGTCTTCATGAATCAGATTATGCGTTTTCAAATGTGACAACCGAATAAAGCTCTAATCATAAGTTTTACACTGGTATGGCTTCTTACCCTCATGTATAAAACCATGTATTTTCAAACTAGACAACTGAATAAACATTTTTTCAACAGGTTTTGGACTGATTTGGCTTCTTACCTCCATGAATTAAATTATGTTTTTTCAAAACTGATAAACAAATAAAGCTCTATTCACAGATATTTCACTGGTGTGTTCTACGCCACTGAATTAAATTATGTCTTTTAAAATTTGACAACAGAGTAAAGCTCTTATCACAAGCTTTTCACTGGTATGGGTTCTTATGCTCATGAATTAATTCATGCCTTCTCAAATCTGACAACTGAGTAAAGCTCTTAGCACATATTTTACACTGGTGTGCCTTCTTACCCTCATGAACTAAATTATGTGTTTTCAAAATTGACAACTGAGTAAAGCTCTTAGCACATGCTTTACACTGGTGTGGCCTCTTAGTCTCGTGAATTAACTTATGCCTTTTCAACTGTGACAACAGAGTAAGGTTCTTTTCACACGTTTTACACTGGTGTGGCTTCTTACTCTCATGAATCAGGTTATGCATTTTCAAATTCAACAATAGAGTAAAGCTCTTATCACAAGCTTTACACTGGTGTAACTTCTTACCCTCTGATACGGTAATTTGTATCACAAATTACTTAAATGTAAATAATGATTGTAATATGAATATGTATTTTTATGTGACATTGATTTCAGAGGTTTATTAATTGTAATTATTATTGGTAAATAATAATAATATACGGCTTTACTGAAACTGTCAATAATAACGCAATAATGCAGCGAGGGGGTGAGTTGTTTATCATTAATGGGAACAAGGAAGTTACGTAATGTTTCGCGCCTTTTCGGTAGAAGCTTCTAGAATGTTGCCCTAAAAGCAATATGTATTCGTGGTTTTCATTGGATATTAAAATAGACGCTAATGTTGGCGCGTTTTATTAGCCAATAGCAGTTCATTTATAATCTTTAGGCATGTCGAGGAGTGGGAGTATATAAGCCAGGTCCGAGGTAGATCGCCCCGCAGTTCAACAAAATTCTCAATACCTTACACGTCGGTCGCCCAGTTCATCAAAATTTCTAGCACGTTACACGTTGTCTTCAGTCCTTCATTTCGTCAAGTTACGCGCAGCAGAATTACGAGAATTATTATAAAGTTAATTCTACACAAAGTTGAAATACATAGTTAAAAGTGATAAGTAAGAAGTTATTACAAACAGTTTCAGTTTGGCGAGTATCCAGATCAATATGTAAAAGTGTTTGTGAACGTGTTCGGCAATAAAAGTTATAAAACCAATTTCTTCATTAAGTATAATTTCTGGATAAAAGATTCCTTTCCGCTTCACAACCTGCAATAGAGATACATGTTCTACCAAGATAAGATGATAGCTAGCCGGAGGACAATATACGAAAATTAAATTCTTTCGGAAACTAATTGATGCAAATTGCTACGCCAGATGGAGCTACAAACCAGACAAAGGAGTGACGTCACAAGATGGCTTCAACACACGTGATGTAAAAAAACATTTGTAAGAATCTCATAGCAAATTGGCTCCCAAACGTGGAGCTACAATTAATGTTAAATAAATACAACATTAATACCGTTACAAATTGGCTTCCACAACGTGGGGCTAACAAATACAAAAACTCATTTACGCAAACAAGCATCGTCCGTTGCATATTGGCACCCAGAACGTGGAGCAAGATGACCAGGAAAGGATCAGAATAACCAGGAAGTAGCAGAATTAACTAGGAAAGTAGTAGAATTAACCAGGATGTGGAACGAATGCAGCAGTAAAATGATCTACAAGACGCAGATTCCAGAAACAACAAAAGGAACGACAGACTACGATCGTAAGTCCGAGATTACAAGGCAACAGGGTAATTTAACTACGAAACAACAAGACGACGTGGATTCATCACAACACAACGCAGAAGCGACATACAAATCTAGGAGAATGGGGCAGGAAGCTGGACATCAAAGTAACAGCAACAGACAGCATCATAAAGGTCAGAGTATTGCAATTTTTTTTTAGAAAACAAAAACAAACAATGGCTACTAATAATATTGAAGAAACAATGATGGAAGGGGATAGTGTAACAGTTAGCTGTAATTCAATACAGGTTACAAAAAAAAGCTCAAACAATGTAGTATTGGAGGGAGGAAATGTTAGTGCAGAAAGTAAGAATAGAATAGCAAGAAATATTACTATTGATGCTGGTATGATGAAGGAAATGATGGAATTGCTGAAAAATTTGGATGAGAATATGAAAAAGTTGAATGAGAATATGGAAAAGAATTGTAGGGAAACGAGGGAATATATTAGTAAGAAAATAGATCAAAACAGGGAAGATATGGAAAAGAATAGTGAAAAATTAGAACAAAAACTAACTCAGAATATGGAAAAGAATAATAGGGAATTAAGGGAACATATTCGTAGGAGCTTTGAACAAAACAGAAAAGATATTGGTAGGAGTAATGAGATATTAGAGCAAAAAGTAGATCAAAGCAGTGAAGAAATTAAAAAGAAAGTTATGAAGCTAGATAGTAGTATGCCAAAAATGAGAGATGAAAATGAGGAAGTAATAGCAAGTGAGACAGGAGAAATTTCAAAGAAAATGCTAGACATGAGCAGGGATAGAGATAACAAAGAAAGTGAGGTTAATACTAAAAGTGAGGTTAATGTAGAATGTATAGAGTTAGGAAGTCAAGTGAGTAATATTTCAAGTGAGCTAAGAAAGATAAAAGAGGTTAGGAATGTAGATGTAAATCAGGCGCAAGTTAATTTCAGAAGGGAAATATCAGAAATACAGAATGAGTCAGTAATGCAAAGAAATAGATTGTACCACGATGTTCAAAATGAAAACTCCAGTCCAGTACAGTTTAGTACAGATTTGTCAAAGTATTCTCAAAGTAAAGAGATAGCAGAAGAATTGAAAATGAAAGTTGTCAAAAGATGTACTGTTCAGGAAACTTTAGATTGTTTTCAAATATTATCAGGGAACGAAATATCAGATGAATACAAGAGGTTATTCATGAACAAAAATTTGAAGGTTAGGATACGGCTACGAGTAATGTTTAGCCACACACAATTTGATCCAGGAGGGTAAATAGCAATGAGATGTAAAGTAAATGCAGGATAGGTAAAGATGACTTGCAGAGAAATGTATTGGAACGTAAGAGGGTTAATTATTTATATGTCATTTGAAAAGAGAAATAAATTATAAAAAAAGAGAGAAATGTTTAAAAAATAAATAAATAAATAAATAAATTTTTAGAAACTGTAACAACATTTGAAAATTAAGAATGCAAAGATTTAAACTTAATATGATATTAAATTAAAAATACGTAAATACAATTCTAAGAGTATTGTTAAAATAAAATTCAGAATAAAAAAACAAAAATTGGTAAATATAATTAAAAAAACAAATATTTATGTAGTAAACAAAAAAAATGTGAAACAGTGCCTAGATTTAAGAGATGTAAATATTTGTGTAGAGGGTGAATATTTTGGTAAATATGTGTAATAATTACAAAAAAATCTTAAATGTATAAATTTTTGTCAACAACTTAAAGTAAACAATTTGGTAGCAGTGATTAAATAATTTAGGGTAAAGTATTTGCTATAAAAAAAATTTGTGATGTCAGATTAATATCTAAATTAACTAAACCAGAGCCAGTAAGTAGTGGCGAGATAAAACATATGTCGTGTGTTAAATGCGTGTGAAGTGTCAAGTGAAAGTGATAGCGTGTGTTCCAAGATTTAGGAGACTAAAAACACAATTATAAAATTTCCAAACAAGTTATAAATATTTATAATGATGTTTCTAGTGGGGCATATGATACGGTAATTTGTATCACAAATTACTTAAATGTAAATAATGATTGTAATATGAATATGTATTTTTATGTGACATTGATTTCAGAGGTTTATTAATTGTAATTATTATTGGTAAATAATAATAATATACGGCTTTACTGAAACTGTCAATAATAACGCAATAATGCAGCGAGGGGGTGAGTTGTTTATCATTAATGGGAACAAGGAAGTTACGTAATGTTTCGCGCCTTTTCGGTAGAAGCTTCTAGAATGTTGCCCTAAAAGCAATATGTATTCGTGGTTTTCATTGGATATTAAAATAGACGCTAATGTTGGCGCGTTTTATTAGCCAATAGCAGTTCATTTATAATCTTTAGGCATGTCGAGGAGTGGGAGTATATAAGCCAGGTCCGAGGTAGATCGCCCCGCAGTTCAACAAAATTCTCAATACCTTACACGTCGGTCGCCCAGTTCATCAAAATTTCTAGCACGTTACACGTTGTCTTCAGTCCTTCATTTCGTCAAGTTACGCGCAGCAGAATTACGAGAATTATTATAAAGTTAATTCTACACAAAGTTGAAATACATAGTTAAAAGTGATAAGTAAGAAGTTATTACAAACAGTTTCAGTTTGGCGAGTATCCAGATCAATATGTAAAAGTGTTTGTGAACGTGTTCGGCAATAAAAGTTATAAAACCAATTTCTTCATTAAGTATAATTTCTGGATAAAAGATTCCTTTCCGCTTCACAACCTGCAATAGAGATACATGTTCTACCAAGATAAGGTAGGACAATATACGAAAATTAAATTCTTTCGGAAACTAATTGATGCAAATTGCTACGCCAGATGGAGCTACAAACCAAACAAACGAATGACGTCACAAGATGGCAACGCGTGAAGTAAAGCAGCACAACATATGATCTACAAGTTCTAATAACTTACGCTATAAATATTACGTAAGCAAAATTTCCGTCGCACCTCATGAAATAAATTATGTGTTTTCAAAGCTGACAAGTAAGTAAAGCTCTTAGCACAAATTTTATACTGGTGTGGCCTCTTACCCTCATGAATTAACTTATGACTTTTCAACTTTGACAAATGAGTAAAGCTCTTATCACAAGTTTTAAACTGGTGTGGCTTCTTACCCTTATGAATCAAATTATGCCTTTTCAAATGTGACAACTGAGTAAAGCTCCTATCACAGGTTTTGCACTGGTGTGACTTCTTCCCTCATGAATTAAATTGTGCCTGTTCATACTAGACAGCTGAGTGAAGCTATCACAAATTTTACAGTGGTATGGCTTCTTACCATCATGAATCACATGTTTTTTTCAATTCTGACAACTCAGTAAAGCTCTTATCACAAGTTTTACATTGGTGTGGCCTCTTACACTCATGAATTAAATTATGCCTTTTCAACCGTGACAAATGAGTAAAGTTCTTATTACAAGTTTTGCATCTATGTACCCTCTTACCCCTATGAGCATATTCATGACTTTTTAAATAAAATACACGAGTAAAACTCCTATCACAAGTTTTATACTTGAGTAGCCTTTTATCCTTATGAGTAACATTCTTTTGTTTCAAGTATAAAACTCTGCTGTAACTTTTTCTCCCATCACTGCTTTTACGAGAAAGATTTGAGTGAACAGGTTCTTCTACAGTGGGTATTTCTGTGACATCACTTTCCTGACTTTCACATTAAGAACAATCCTTTCCATTACAGAAACTTCTGCCTCTTACTGAGACTTCACTAGAGGGCAATGGTGATTTACCACTGCTATCATCAGAAACTGCTTCGATGTATAATCTGAAATGTTGGAGCATTTATCATCATTAAGTACAATATCCAATATTCCGAGAATGAAAACAAATATCTGTTTGCTTATAATAGATACGTGCTCAGATATAAGTGAGAACAGTAGTTACAAATTCTTCATGTAAAGTAACCATGTTGTTCATTATAACTGAATTAACTATGTTAATTCACAATGTCATTAGCTAATTAATAAAATCTTTCAAATGGAAAACATGTCAATGTCAAAACCAGGCTGATATTTGTGGCACTACAAGCAATGTTTGTTACACACAGTGAAAATTACACCAACTTCCAGATTTGCTATAACAGCAAATACTGAGAGTAGTTTTTCAAGCAATTCTTGCATTGATTACATTTGGCAAGAAAATATATACATAACCAAGTGGTTATCGAAAAGCCAGTAAAGAGCAGATAATACAATGTGTGGAATGTTCCTCACAGGAAAATTCCATAGTGTTTCTATGACATTACAACAAATGTACAGCAGCCTAACACTTCTAAAAATTATGAAGTTTTGAACATTTTAAATCAACAGCAAAACATATCTCAGAAATATTTAATGCTACAAAAATTATACACTTCACAAATTGTGTTTTATCAAGATCTACATTTTACATTTTGTAACCCTTTGTCTATATCTTATGCTTTCCCAATAACACAAAATTATACTCTGAGAATGAAGAGGACTTTGGAGGCAGATCACAGAAAATGCAAGATAATAAATATTATTAGGCATTGAAATATATTAAAATACCATAATTAAATCAAAACCGTCAAGATATTTTTTAGAAAAATTAAACAAAGACATATTTTCCATGCAAGGGTTGGATGCAGGATTGTCTTCAAAATCTTTGTGTCAATCTTTCAAAGATGAACTTAAATACTAAATTTGGAATTGATTCGGAATTTTCATTTTGAGTTAAGCTATCCACACATCAGCTTTTTTTAAACATCTTTTTCTTTCTTTTCAGGGACTGATCTTCATTTCTAATTTTTGGATGGAATAACATACCTAGTCCACTTGCCATTGGTGTGTGTGTGTGTGTGTGTGTGTGCGTGCGTGCGTGTGTGTGATGAAGATGTACACAAATTTTGTGTTTTGAAGAACCTTATAGCTTAGCTACAGATAATTTTTGTCAGTCATTTTAAAAAGGGAATGAAAAAACAAAAATGTATATACAAACAGTAGGTTAATTGTGGGGAGATTTCATGAATCCCTTTGTGCTGCATCCTTAAAAGATGTTGGACTATAAAAATGTGATCATATGCACAAGTATACCAGTGGGCCATGTCAGTGACCATGGCGACCCCTTTACCTGTCCTCTGATTCTTAGTGCCTTCCACTGGTTCCTTTAGAATAAATTGTCCAGGCAATAATGGTCCAAGCAACAAACCCTTTACGTGTGTTCCCTGCTTTCTAGAAATTTCCTTTCAGGCAAGTATGAGAAGTCACCTAGTAGAGAACATCCCGCTTTGTTGAGTTGATTTATAAGGGGTTGCTAGCATGCAACTGAGTTGAATTGACTTAAAAGGACAGTCGAGAGGAGTGAGAAGTTGGACTATGCTGAACATCATCTTCTGAGACAAGATGAGACGAGCAAAAAATGATGAGTCAATCTAGGATTATGAGTTGCGTAGTTTACATAAACCTGCAAGCATCCAGCCTGGCAAAGCCTGCTCTGCCTTGATGAAGAAAGAATAAGTAAACACAGAATAAGTTAATGCCCACAGTAAGGTGCTAGACTGTACACGTACAAGGAGTTGGTCATCCTCCATGGTGTAGTGGTTATCAGGAACTGCCTCTAATTCCTGAAGCTGTGGGTTCGAACCCGGCAGAGGGCGATGGATTTTTTCAGGTATAAAAATCCTTAGCATGGCTTTCTTCAGAATGGAAGTAAAGTTGGTGGTACCGTGTCATAAATTTATGGCACCTAAAGGAACCTCAAGCCTGATAAAGAGGTCTGTGAGCAAAATTACTGATTTTTCATGCCAAATATAGAATGGGGTGTTAAGGACCACAGCAGTTAAAGAGCACCCATAAATAAAAGAACTCAATATCAATACAAGGAGTTACTTATTCTATCACAGCAATGATACTTCAGAAGTCATGTGCTGTAATACTGTATTTCTTCTACTTCCCTGTCATATATCCCCATATGGTAGTGATATTGAGTGTATTCAACATTCCACAGCTATAAGTTTTGAGTTCCTGTTAACGCAGAAAATTAATTTGTCAAATGAGAGAGAGAACCATAACTGAAAATTGAAATAACTACTAGACTGTTTATGCAAGTTCCACCTTTTTAGGGATGCAAAGTATCATCATATGTTTTCACATACCAGAAGAAAACCTTTCCTTTGAATAGTTGTATTTTCTCCCTTTTTCCAAAGGTTGTAATACTTTGAATAAAATACCAT
The DNA here is from genome assembly GCA_030765065.1 of Deroplatys truncata. Taxonomy (NCBI): domain Eukaryota; kingdom Metazoa; phylum Arthropoda; class Insecta; order Mantodea; family Mantidae; genus Deroplatys; species Deroplatys truncata. The sequence goes on along the minus strand of CM060979.1, from coordinate 132,334,372 downwards.
ATGTTCAAGGAACTTTATTATGATTAAAATATAGGTTTGTTCCAACATACGGTTCTGAACGGGTTCCGAACTAATTCCAACACGTGCTAATGCACATGCGCCAGTCCGGTACGCTCACAGAACTAATTCTGAATTCTGTGTGGTTGGAACACTACTTGAACCGTTCGCGTTCTGTCACGGCCTTCTTCGTTGCACGGTCAATCAGAAGACGATCAAATATCTACGTTTACAGCGTTGATGAATGAAATGAAACTCCGCCGATGTACGTACACACATACACGTTCATCGTAAGCGTTTCTTTCATTCTGATTCCAGTCCTAATATTCGAGCAAAAATAAATCGCGTTCGTTTATCGGCTTAAAGCCATTGATACTGAGTTATTGCGAATAACAATTGTAATATATAGATATTATATTTAAACCAGAACCCGGAAAAAGTAATTCAACACAATTCCAATTTAACATTAGGTTTCCTGGTACAGAAACCTCTAAATACAATGTTTAATTTAAAACTCCAATACTCTGAGACAATGACACCCCACATAAATTCTATTCCGAACGTAATGCAAATAATACAAAACTACATGGTACCAATGTATGCTTATGATCAGGGTTAGGATTTTTAGTTGCAAATTTCAGATGAAAAAAAGGAAGGGAAAAGGTGCTCAAATAAGGTGAAAAAAGGCACAATAAGGTGCTGGTTTATTTAAGGGGATGCACAACTGAAATTGCTATTTTCTAAACTATCCATTCAATTGGGTTGAAATTTTTATTTCTTTAGATATAATTGTTTTGTGAATTATAACCCAGTCTTAATAATTCTCAGAACTGCGCGGTTGAGGTTATTGTTGTCTCTGCCTGCCCAGGCTTCATCTCCACGCAAACAGATGACGTCTCTCACAGCAACAAACTCACATTCACGAATAGCAGGCTACTGATTCTGGTGGGATAGAATCACTCATTGTCAATTGAATTAATGCGGGCTACTTTATAGCAGTAAAGTGAAAGAAAGAGGTTTTCGTCGAACACACAATTATTTTCCATTGTTGCGGGTGTGCTTTCAATTCCCGCGCGGCGTTTACTGAAAGAGGTAGACTTACTATTCGCACGTACACAGCAAGCTGAGGAGACGTTAATTGAAAGTTAAAGAATAAATTGAAATGAAACTTAAAAGAAAAAAGGGGATTATGGGCATGGTTGGGGGAAAATGGTATAAAGGTGCCAAAAAGGGATAAAGGTCCCAAAATAACGGAATAATGTTTAAATGGAAATAATCCTCTTCTTCGGAAGTCGATGCATCATTAAAAATATCACTGTCACCTTCTAAATCACTCATTATTGTCATCTTTGAACGTTGTTTTGCTCCCTGGCTTTGTTAGACGTTTGTTCTTTTCCTCAAGTATGTCGCCATACTACTCAACAGCGAGCAACTGCATACCAAACACCTTTGCTATTCCGTATTGAGAAATAAACACGAATGGAGGAATAAATTAAATATTCAAATTTATTTTCTACTGAATACAGAGAGTATATCGCTTTTTCAATACTCTCTGTCGGGTTTGTTCCAAGCGATTAGAATCGATTCTGAATTAACTGAGTATGCGCTGTAGACCATACAATCTGCGCATGTCTGGAATTTTCAGTTCCTAATCACGAACCGATTTCACTCGTTCCGAACTAGTTCCCAAATACGTTGGAACAGCAAACTGGAAATTCAGAATTGGTTCTGAACTGATTCTCTGTCGTGTTGGAACGCCACTTAGCTACTCCGCACACTCAGATAATTCGGAATCGATTCTGAATCGTGTGGGAACAAATCTATATATAACATAAATTTACTCATGCATTAGGAGACAAACCTGGGACACACTTGTTTCATTTACTGAGTATTTATACAGGGCATGTCTCACAAGCCTATGCTTCCATCTTCAGCTGTAGGTTGACTCGTGAAGCTGGTGCTGCCTTTGTTCTGTCTCTGGTATAATGTGATAAATTTGGTACAGATGTCTGGAGGTGGGACTTCAATGTTCCTAACATTTTCTCACATATGGCAAATTCTAGCCAACAGTTTACTTTCTTTAACAATTCAGAGCTTGTGTCTATTTTGTGACTTATTTCCTAAAAGTGTCCTACAACTGCTGATATGTCAATATTTCAGATGTGTTCTTTGTGCAGGTTTGGAAGTTTCTGGTAGTTGATTTTTGGGAGGTGCTCTTAACAGATTTTATAGGTTGTATTTACTTTGAGAGGTTGGAGTCGTGTTGTGTTTTGAAAACATGTTTTGGAACTGTTGTATAATAGTGATTGGAATGTAAATTTCTAAATTCTCTTCCTGTCTCCCAAAGATGTTAGAGTGGTGGTATTATTGATATCTTTGTTTCTTCTGAATCTGTTTTTCTTCCGGTCTGCTAAGGGTGTTAGGGCAGTGGTATTGTTGGTTTCTTTGTTTCAACTGAACCTGTTTATCTTCCTATTTTCTAAAGCTGTTAGGGTAGTGGTGTTGTTGATTTATTTGCTTCTTCTGAATTTGTTAATCTTCCTGTCTTCTAAAGTTTTATGGTAGTGATATTGTTGATTTATTTGCTTCTTCTGAACCTGTTTATGTTCCTGTTTTAAAGGTGTTAGGGTAGTGGTATTGTTGATATATTTGTTTCTTCTGAATCTGTTTATCTTCCTGTCTTCTAAAGGAGTTATGGTAGTGATATTGTTGATATATTTGTTTCTTATGAATCTGTTTATCTTCCTGTCTTCTAAAGGAGTTATGGTAGTGATATTGTTTATTTGTTTCTTCTGAACCTGTTTATCTTCCTGTGTTCTAAAGGTGTTAGGGTAGTGGTATTGTTGATACATTTGTTTCTTCTGAATCTGTTTATCTTCCTGTCTTCTAAAGGAGTTATGGTAGTGATATTGTTTATTTGCTTCTTCTGAACCTGTTTATCTTCTTGTCTTCTAAAGGTGTTAGGCTAGTGGTATTGTTGATACATTTGTTTCTTCTGAATCTGTTTATCTTCCTGTCATCTAAAGGAGTTATGGTAGTGATATTGTTTATTTGTTTCTTCTGAACCTGTTTATCTTCCTGTGTTCTAAAGGTGTTAGGGTAGTGGTATTGTTGATATATTTGTTTCTTCTGAATCCATTTATCTTCCTGTTCTCTAAAGGTGTTAGGGTAGTGATATTGTTTATTTGTTTCATCTGAATCTGTTCATCTTCCTGTCTTCCAGGGCTCTTAGCATAGTGGTTTTATTCATTGCATCTTTGAAGAATGTTTTCGGCAATTAGATGATACATTGCAATAGTACTTATAAATGTTTACAAGATGGTATACAACCTATAAGACGAAGCATTTAAAATCACTGTGGAGACAGAGAAAGGTAGATACCTGCCTTTTCTGGATATAAAAATAATGAGAAATGTATATAGACTTTTCTTGGGATGTATGATGATAACTGATGCACACAGATAACTGCATCAAAAGCAACAGTGTTAATCTAAAGTCACACCAGGTGGCGATATTCAATAATCTAGTATACAGGTTAGTTAACTTTGCTTTAAGCAAAGAAGAATACAAGGCATACCAGCAAATCATCACAACAGTGCTTGTTAATGTATTTAGCAGGAAGATAAAGTTGAAGGGATACACTGGGTAGCTCATGAAAAATCCTCCTTACAGTGTAAGATTTATCCTCATTTGACTATAGTTTGTTTGGAGCATTTAAACAGGCAAGGGGAGAAGCAATTACATTATGGTGCAGCAGTAAAGGAATTCTGCATAACTGGATGCTCACACTTGCTTCTTCCTTCAAGGAAGAAATAAAAATATGCCAATTCATTGAGAAAGTCTATTGAAATCGGAAAACCATGTATAAAAGTGATATCCTATTGTTGTTTTCATTGGTTCAACAATTAAAAACAGGAATAAAAACCTTGTGTTACATTCAAATTACATTGTGTAGTCCCAATTTTGTTTATTTTTCTTCTTGTAATATCCATTCATACAAAGGTTTATTTTTTATTTACTTTATATTCAGATAAATTTTAACAGAAAAAGATTCATTATACATTTTGTTCTGGTATAAGGAGGGTACAGGACAATGAGTGAAATCTTCAAAGGTGGGTGAGTAAGTATACTGGCTTTTTAATTCAAACTCCTCATGCATAATAAGAAATTGAAACTAACTAGAACAGTAGTAGTAGTAGTAGTAGTAGTAGTAATAATAATAATAATAATAATAATAATAATAATAATAATAATAATAATAATAATAATAATAATAATAATAATAATAATAATAATTGCAATGGAGTTTAATACCACTGACACTGTTAAGTTTTTACATTAGCAGTTACTACATGTTTCACATATACTATTCTAGCAACCAAATATATCCAAACTCTCACTCACAACTTAGAATACAGTGTTACCCTATATACATGTAAAATATGTAATAGAAAAACAAAACAGTTACATCCAGTTTCTCTTGGTTATTATAGCCATATTAAATAGAACAATTAGTAGTAAAATTAAATACATTATAACAAATTTCATCCATCATACATAAATATTTTGGCAATAAGAAATGTTTAAATTTTTTCTTAAATATATTGCCTTAGTTACTATAATATTGAAAGGTAGTTTATTATACATCATTGAGTCAGTGATATGGGGTAATGATCAACTTTATTTTTACTGGTTGATAATCTATGAAAGTTTTTACTATTTGTTATAGAATAGGCATGAATTTCACAGTTATTTATTCTATATACCAGGTTTTCAGATACTAGTGAGGCAACTTAAATATATAAAAAAGTGAACAGATGGTAAGATGGCGTTTACAGTGAAAGGTTGTTGTTGTTGTTCACCGATGGCACTGGGGATTAATTGATCTGCATCATTTTCCCTCTGGCTTCCCAATATAAATTCTGTAAGTTATCACTTTTAAGGCCTTTGCATTTGGTGAGATGTTGTTTATTTACGATGAAATCTTCTTCACAGAGAGTGCACTTGGGTGTAGGTAGGCATTCTATCTTGTAGAGGTGTTTGTGAGGCAATCATGGCCAGTTGCCATCCTAAATAAGGCCACTGCTGTCTTCCTTGGCTTTTTTGTATATCAACTCTATCTTTAATATTCTTATAATCTTTATCCTTTAATTTATCTTCTTCATCAAGTCTCTGCTGTCTTTTGAAATGTTATTTAATTGTTTATTTATTTCTCTGTCCTCAGGTTTTATTTATTGTATTGCACCTTTCTTTGCTAATTGATCCGTATGTTCATTGCCCAAAAGTCCAACATGAGCTGGGATCCATTGTAGAGTGACATGATTTCTAGTTTCAACTAATTTAATTAGGCTTCTTATTTCTATAATATTTCTTGTTGCTTTACTATTGTAATTTACTATTCCATCTATGGCTGATTTTCAGTCTGATAAGCTGACTATATTTTGTTTTATGTATGGTCTATATAAAATGTTCTGTAATGCTGCTTTTATAGCTGTTAATTCTCCATCATAGTGGTTTGACATTTCATGTAATGTTAGATACTGTGCAAAATGTTTACAGTATACTGCTGCACCAGCATTTTTTTTATTGATGAGGGATCCATTTGTATATATTTGGAGCCATTCTTTTTCTGGGTATCTTTCATTTTCCCTGTTGCTATGGCTCTCATTTCATCTGGTATATTGTTTTGTTTGTGTATTGTATATATCAGGTCATTCTGATATTGTATATCTATTGGACTCATTACCTCTGTTGCAATTATATTTGTAGTACTTATATTCTTGTATTTTAAGTTATTAATATATGTTCGGAAGCTTATTTGAGTTTTTAAATTACTTATAGTATCTGCTGTGTGGTACCACTTGTATCTGTTTCTATTAACTTGCAGTTTTTGTGTTGGAGTAATTGCTTTCAACTCATGTTCCAATTCTATAGCCATGTTTTTTGTGAAGCTTTGTAGTGCTGTAATTGTTGTTGTTTTTACAACTCCTGTTATTATTCTTAGTGAATTATTTTATGAAATTTCTAGTTTACTTTTAAGTCTCTTGTTTACTGTTGCTAGTAGTTCTCCTCACTACAATAGGTTAGGTTTTATGTATGTTTTATATGTATTATTAAGGAGGTCCAATGATTAAGGAGGTACAGTGAAAGACTGTTCTACCCAATTCAGTTGGTTTCATGTTGCACATTGTTGTAATAGTCTTCTTTTATAAGATGTATAGCATCAAACAAATTGAAATGGTCCATGCCTTAAAAGAATTGACATAAATTGTGTTTTTAACCAGATCTGTGCTTTCGGTGGGTTAAGTGTTTGTCTATCTCTTATGGTTTATAAGTAACAACAATTTATATTGTTCATTCAGAATGAAAATGACTTCACAAGCTACTACAAGTGGTGACTATGTGGAAAAGTATTGTAAGGTAGTGAATGATAATAAAGTAATCTTGTTTTGTTTTTAAAATATCGGTACTTGCCCTAAAACATGCTTCCTATTTATCTGCAAATATCTTAATCCTGACATTTTAATAAAATCACTAAGCCAATTTACAGAAAACAAAAGGGCAGTTTTATACGCGAGAATTTAGTTGAATACCTATATTACATATTTGCTATGTGCAATATGTAATACAGGTTTCTTGGAAATCAACAATACCATTACTTTAACAGTTTTAGAAGACAGGAACATAAACAGATTCAGAAAAAGCAGAGAAATGTTGCTGTGTCTGACACCAAGTTTGTATTTATGAGACATTGCTTTTTAATTATGCTCCCTCCCTCTTACTTTGTTTTTAAAAATGTTTATTTTGATTCCAGATGACTATAAAGCATATACTTCCATTGAAACTTTGATATTGAACATTTTGGGTTGAATATGATACTTATCTACTTACTTTATGTAGTAGAGAAAGTAAAATTCGGGTTTGTATTTGATCTGCCCTTGTATAAGGGTATAAAACTCTACACAGAATTTGTGGACTGAATCGCACAACAAGAATGAGGTAATAGAACAAATTTCAACATGTAATTTGATGGATTGATTATTACATTCCAATGTGTACCCTTCCAAGAACACGAGACATCTACTACAACATAAATGCAAGAGTTACATAAAAATTAAAGGAAAATTTAACACTAGAAGCAGAAGGCTTCTAATTGAAGTATTAGCCAAGAGTCAAGTCTTACCTTGAAGATTTACCAGAGGGAAGTGCCCATCCTGTAACAGAATAATTCAAATGCACATTATCATCTACACAGTGTTAGTTAAATGGGCTGTATAACATAATTATCTGTTAAAAAACTATGTTTGATCTGTTTATAAATTGGTTGAAGATATGTGAAAACAAACATTTTTCCTTCACCACATAATGCGATGTAAAAACCAAGCAACAGATGAAGTATTTAGATCCAAATAAATTGTTTAGTTTGGAGAACTGGCAAAAGGAATGTTTAGCAACTTGGAATTTGTCCTGCATTTAGGAAAATAAGACGGAAATGCTTGAAATGTGTGGGCAGACAGAGGCAGGAAAGAGTAAAGAATAAAGTGTGTTCTTCTACGCCAATAACTTGGGTGATGAGGTGTATAAGAAACTGGGTTTGTAAACAAGAATGTTGCAATTCTGAATTTATATCAATAATTTAAGAGCTGGTGAGCTCCATCCTGCAAATTCTATGTAGAGGATGGACGGACGGTCGGTCGGTTAGTTGGTTGGTTTGTTTTATTTCACTTCATTAGTTACATAAATTAATTCTCATATAAGTTCTATAATACACAATTTTATCTCTATACATTACCCTTTACATATCATTTTCACTAGGTTGCTGCATTACTAAGGGCCCACAAACATCCAACACCATGTTTGTTGTGTCATTGGGTCCTATTTAATTTATGATTCAACAATCTACATTTTCTTTCTATTCCCTATTTCTAATTTTTTTCAACCATTTATTTCTCACTGCACCTAAATATTTTCCTATTTCAAATAAACTTTACTTGGGTTTAACTCCTAACAACCTTTTACCTATAATTTCATTTGGTAATCTAGATTAATTGTTTCTTTGTAATTTTTTCTTCATATTCATTGTTCATTCACATACTAACATTAAATGCCAGTAATTATTAAATTTTCTATTACATAATGGTCATTTGCCTTCATTTTCTCCTTCTCCTATGCCTTTTAATCTCACCACCACTGACCTAGCCCATGCAAAGCCCTCTCTTGCTATTTTATTACAAACATCAACATAGTTTTCTCTTTCCCATGTCCTTTTAATCTTTGTATATACATGTAATGATCTTTTTGAATTAAAACTACCAATTATTTCCTGTCTTTCCATATCTTCAATCCTCAATCTAACTCTTTTCCAACATCCCTTCTCACGTGATTGTCTATATTTCCAAATATCCCCACACCCTATTTCATTGAGAATTGCTTCTAGGCGCTTATACCAAGTATTCTCTTTATTTAACTTGCGCTGAACCTCCAAACATTGTTTTAAAATATTATTATTCTCTGATTCCTCAATTCTCAACCAATATTTCACTATTCTTTCAATAATTTCTGCCTTACTACCAAATCTCCTAACTCCAATTGTGCAACCCCATTGTGAGGCTCTTGGTAGACCCAGAATTATTTTACAAAAGCTCCTATGCACTTTATTTACCTGTTCCCACCCCTCCTCAATACCCCAAATCTCTGCACCATACAGCATTTTTGCCTCAACTACTGCTCCATATACTCTTTCTATCCATTTTACGTGCATCCCAGGTATTTTATCAAACATGCTCTAATAACTTTCATTGCCACTTTTCCTTTTGTTAAAGCCTGTTTCTTTTGTTCTCCCCATCTACCGTTGCTACTTAGTCTTACTCCAAGATAATAAAAATTTCTGACAACCTTAATTTCCTTACCTTTCCAACTCAATTTTTCGTCCTTTCTCAACTTATTACCCTTTTTAAATATCATTATTTTTGTTTTGCTTGTATTAACCCCAAGACTCCACTTGTTACAAAAACTCTCTATTGCTCCAATTACTTTGTTTAATCCCACAGTGGTTATTGATCCTGCAACCAAATCATCCACGAATACTAACCCTGGTATCTCCTCATTCCCAATTATTGGAGAGTGGCTGTTTTCAAACTTAGTTATCTGTAGAATATCATCAGTGAACAAATTAAATAATATAGGGCTTAACTTGCAGCCTTGCCTTAAACCTATACAATTTTTAATCTCCTTCGTCCTTACATTTTTATCAAATCTTATACAAAAATCATTATTTTCATATATTGTTTGTATTGTTCTTATACACTTGTTACTCATTATTTTCATACCCAATTTGGTCCATAAGGCTTCCCTATTTATTGTGTTGAAAGCTTTTTCTAAATCAACAAATAAGATATACTATCTTACTCTTTTGTTTGATAAATATTTATTTACCATTGAAGATATTATAAAATATTGTCTATTGCTCTCTTGTTTTTCCGAAATCCCACCTGTAGATCCCACCTCTTGCTCCGCCCAACTTTGCACTCTTTCAGCCAAAACCCCTGTATAAACTTTACCTAACACTGATAACAAACTAATCCCCCTATAATTTTCTGGGTTATCCACCTCCCCTTTATTCTTAAATATTGGCACCACTATTGCTGTTTTCCAACTTCTAGGAACCTTCCCCCTTTCAATGATTGCATTTAATATCCTAACCAGCAGTTCTAATCGATTTTCATTTAGACTCAACTCCCCTGGTATGCCATCAATACCGCATGCTTTGTCCCTTTTCAATCTATTAATTTGTTCCTTCACTTCCCCTACATCTATTGGTTTATCCAATTGCTCAACATAATTGTTATTTTCCATTACCCAAATTGTTTGGTTATCATGTTGTCCTCCTAGCAAATTTTTAAAATACTTGAACCATTCTTCCGCACTTATATTATTTTCTCTTGCTCTAACCTTATACATTCTTTTCACCAACATCCATATTGTTTTGCTATCATTTGCTTTTGCTGCCTCATGTAACTTTATACTCATCTTCTCGGCCCATTCACTCCTCTTTACTTCCAACAAGTTTCTGTATCCCCAACTTGTAATCAAAAACTCCTCTCTTTCCTTTTGCCCTTCTTTCTGCCTCCACCTTCTTAGTTCCCCTAAAACTCTTTGTTTTGCCCTGCTACATTCTTCATCGTACCATCCCTTCTGTTTCCTATCTATACAATCTTTCACTTTCATCCTTACACCTGCATATTTTACTAACATTTCTACCTTTAAAACTGCTTCGCCCGTTTTATTTTCTATCAGTAATTCTACCTCTTTCTCCCTTATTACCCCTATGTCTGACCCTAATTCCTTCATAAAAACTTCTGCCTCCTCACCCCTCCATTTATATTTATCAATTTTAACTCCTCCTTTATGTTCTCGTTTTAGTTCATTCATATATGTACTTATAAAACTTAGCCTCAATGGGAAATGATTAGGTACTAGAACATACTGTATTGAAGACTTCAAAATCGGCAATATTTATATCTAAGACTATTGAGTATAACATATAGTCAACCACACTCTGATCATTATAATTGACACAGGTAAATTCCCCCATTTCATCTTTCCCTTTTACCCCATTACACATTTCCATATTGAACTCCTCATAAAATTCCACCAGCTTTTTTCCTTCAACATTCATTACTTTATCTTTACTCATCCTTCTTACCATCTCTTTTTCTTCCCCCATTAATTCATACTCAGGATCTATTAGCTTTACTTGACTTACTCCTACTCTGGCATTGAAATCATCCATTATCATAAAGCTACTGTCCAAATATCTGTTTGATAACTCCTCAATATCCTGTGCAATTAACTTGAATAAGTTTGGATTATAAAAATCCGAGGCACTTGGCGGGTTATATACCACAGCAAGACATGTCTCTTTCTTCTCCCCTGTTACACTTAATACCCACCACAACACCGAATTTTCTCCCAAATCTTTACACACTTTCACTTTGCATTTCAAATATCCCTAACTCACCTGACATTCGTCCTCTTATGCTCTTCTTTGTTCCACTTTTCCCGTAGAACTCAAAGTCGCTTATTTCCACAAGAAAGTCGTTTGCCAACCAAGTCCCTAATACCCCTATCACATCACCTAATCTTAAGATCTGCATTATTTCTCTATTCTTTAACTTTTCAAACAATCCTTGTACATTCCAGAATATGAACACCAATGCCTTTTGCTATACCGAACTCTTCCTCTCAAACCTGAATTGCTGTAATTTGGCCTTGCTTCTTGTCAATGGAAATCTGTCCACAAGTTTTTGGCCTTGCGTTCCCTTTTCCACCTGTATGATGCTTCCTGCTGGTGAAGAGAATATGTTGGGCTCCGTCTCGTCCATTTCGCTTGGTCCCATGACTATCTCCACTGGCAGCCTTTGTGAATCCTCTCTCAGCTGTTTTCCAGTCCATCTTGCTTGCTTGGTGAAGTCATCAACTCCCTTCGCCATGTCTCTTGTCGCGGTGATCTATTCGTGTTATCTTATTTGCTGAGCGCCTGTTATTGTTTTATATTTTGAATTTTGGGTTCTTTGTCCTCCGGCTAGCTATTATTACTCAGTCGAGCAAATATCTCTTGAGCAGGGCGTGTAAACGGAAAGGAGTTGTTACTAAAAGATAACACTAATACAAGAATTTGTTTTTACACTTTTATTGCCGTCACACTTAATTAATTTCACACATTTAATCTTGATACACGCCTGACTGAAACTGTTATATTTCCGAATGTAACTACAGTCACTTATTTACCGCGCACTATTAATTCGCGTACCATTTTTGTAACTAACTTTACGACGAGAGAGATTCTGTAGAATTGCGTAATGTGTACCTCATGAATGCTTCCTTAGAACTGCCTGACGTGTAACTCGCGAGAGGTTTCTTAGAACTGCACGACGTTTACCTTGTGAATGATTCTGTAGAACTGCGTGATACTTGCCTTTGGCTCAAGAATTTATACTCCCTCACCCCGATATGCCTAAACATTATAATAGAGCTGCTATTGGTTAATAAATCGCGCCAACATTAGCGTCTATTTTATAAGCCAATCATAATTACAAACATATATGCTCTGGGGGAAAATATTCCCTCCATTTCTAAAGAAAGGCACGCTACCCTGACGTCATTTGTTTGTCTCTTCTAATTGATAAACAACTCACCCCATCGCTTCATTGTTACCCACTCCTATTGTCAGTTTCAATGAGGCCATGTAAACTTATTTCCTAACAGTGCTTATAGCTAACAAACATCTAAAATCATTGTCATACAATAATGTTAATTTACACTACAATCACTCTGGCATTCACAGTGTTGTGGTATAAAATACTGCCTCAATCTGCCCCCGCTCCTTTTCTTTTCCCTGGCTTCTTCTTCCTGTCCTCTGGTTCGTGAATTATGTAGATTATATAATAATGATATGACGACATTTTGTTATACATTCTTGCAACATCATCTTCCACATGTCTGTGTAATATTGAAGAAGGGAATTAATTATCATCAAATAATTTTATTGAGTTACATCAAGAAAAGAAGAAGAGAAAGTAACAAAAATAAATGAATGCAAATTAGTAATGTTACAATTAGAAATTGTAAAATGTAATGAAGGTAATAGAAAAACCAAACAAAATCTCAAGAAAGCATGTAAGAAAATAAAAAAAGCTATATTTTAAATATATGTGCAAATAAAAACATGTAGAGAAATAAAGTTAAATAAAAGACAAATTCCAGCAATAAGAGAGATGAACAATAGGTTATCCATTGCAAAGAAGGAGAAAAATCAACAAGCGAGAGAGAGAGGATGCCATAGCAACATTTTGTGAAGCAGACAGAACAATGCAGAAGAAATAAGAAGACACAGCAATGTACAGACAATTGGAGGATGGTAGAACATTAATTCCATGGAATCTATAAATAGTTAAGGTGGAAAAGTTCCGTACTGGGATAATTACATAATAAACTTTGCAAGATTTGTTGAGAAATAGTATAAGTAAGAGAAATACCTGAACTTACATTTTAAAGGATGCATATTCTTGTTTAGCTCCCCACAATTATAGAAGCAGTTATTTAATAGTAAGTAATTAAATATAATAAGTTCACCCCTCACAAAATAAAATAACAAATTACTGAAATTGCAAAACAGAATCCAGAACATATCTAGGAATAGAATTTGTTCTTGAGATTTTATAAGGAAAAAATCAATTTGAAACAAAAGTAAATAAAACTTGTGTTAATAAATAACAATGTAAAATGATACAATTGTGTCAATTACAATTCACAAGATTGAAATAAAAACAAAGAAAATCTTTTAGCTCTTGGGAAAAACAAATCAAATTACTAATTAATAATTTATTTTGAAAAGGAAAACCTGTTTATTCATTTAAACAGTAGATAGTAAAATCATATAGCCCCCCTGCCCCCCAAAAAAGAAACTGAATTTCTGGAGTGCCATGAAGTTGTAAAGTAAGGTGAACAATTAGTGTGTGCTACATAAATCTGCTGCATAATTGGTGCATAAAGTTCAGGACAAGGATAAATTTGGGAATAAAAACACCCATTAAAACCACTGTAACATGATGTAATTACTCTTCAGGAATGGTAGACACTGCATGCAGGAAAAGAACTGAACTTTGTAGTGTGTTTAGTGCTATGTAGAAAGAAATTGAGTCAGATATTTGAGCACCAGTTACTGGCTTTTTGACACTTTTCCTATTTGTTCTTCTCTTAAACACATTTAACAATATATTCACCATGGCTGATCTATTGCACAGCATTCTTCAGAACCAAACAAGTGGTATTTTCTATTTTTAACAGAAAAACTTTCGAAACTCCCCGCTCAACAGTCACATTCCTTGACAACTGTTTTTCAAGAAACCTTGTCTTAAGAAAGAGAGCCTTTAAAGAGGAAAAATACCAACTATACATGTATCTATTGTGAAGTAGTTCATAGCCACTTGGATGTAAGGTTTCAAGATTACTCTAAACTGAAACTTTTAAATTTATCACATGGAAGCTATGGACAATATTCTAACAAGTTCCCAGGGAGCAACTTTCAAATTCTCTTAGATGGATATGTAATTTCTTTGGTGCCACAAAATTGAAAAATAAACTGACCATAGTATACAGTATAAATGAGTTTAGCTTTGAATTTGCTAAACCACTGAGCACTAATCCAATGTAAACAAAGTTTTTCAGCAGTTTAATGCATTAATGTCATTACCGTATACATTTTCTGTGAGTATGTCTTCAGTAGAAGGGTTGTTCTCAGCATTGAAGAGAATCAAAAGTTGCTTTCAAAATTCTACTGAAGAAGAGAGACTTTGTCATTTTTGAGTAATGCATTTCTATTTAGTTCTACCCACTAGGAGAATGTGTGAGGCTTGCATTTGGGAAGCCCATGGTTCATATCCCGCCAGGAACATCCTCCCTGACTGACGTATTTTTCCTGATTTTCCTCAGTCCTCATAGCTGGCAAATGCAGAGAAGGTAGCCTAAACATAGGCCTGGGACATTTCCTTCCCAATTACCATTTAATTTATTGAATCATTGGTGTCCACCATCTGTGGTGCTGCATGTAATAAGATCAGGCATTAAACACTACTAAAAGGAATGCTAGGAGAATTCAGAAAAAAAGTAGTAATATTTTTTGAGGAGACTGTTACCAAATTTGCTTCCCAGGAGAGAAGGACAGAATTTCAATTCCATTGATCTTGCAGAGGTGATCTAGCAAAGTGCCAGCACTGAATGCAAGTCCAGAAACCAGATATTTTCTATAAAATTTTACTTAGATAACTTTATTAAATACAAATTGATATTGAGTTTAATTATTTCAAAATCTATTCATTCAATTTCAAATATTACGAGTTCTGATTTTTATAAAACAAGCCTGTTCCTTGATTACTATTATTTTCTTAAAAATTATAATATTAAATTCTTTGTCTATCTGAATGGTCACCACATACTACTGCCCTTTGTAATAAAATTGTAAAATGGAGTATTACTTTTAACTTTACACTTCTCATCAGTCTGAATGCAAGAAATCATTGACTCCCTTGAACTATTTAAAATGGACTTCAGTTTTCTGTAATCAAAATGTATTTATAGATTTTACAATAAAGCTATTTTCATATATCATTTTATTAATTATAATAAGCCATGTATCTTACTGACATTGCCTTGGTTACCATTAACATTTACAATATAGGGCTCTGTATCTTTATGGTTATCTTTTATCTATATTTCACACACAGAGAATAATAGGGCCACATCTCAAAAGATTTAATTTTTGGTTTATTACATTTTTCTAGTGGTCTATATGAACTTCATTTGGTGTAATATTGTTCATTTCCAAAAGAGAGCACTTATGTCCTTTTTTTCTTAAAATGGTGAGTAACAAGCCTGAGATGTGTCTGTGTTACATTAAGATAAAGCTGACTGACTGTTTAAGTGACAGCGCACATTTTCAGTTCTGGCTTTATTGTTCTAAAATGATAAGTAATGATTTACTTTATACATCTTGCCTCGGCTTTACTCCCATTGTTGATGAGTGATATTGTTGCTTCATTGTGCAAGTAAAAACAACCATTATAGTTGACAGTTGTGTTAATTACTTTAGTAACTGCTATTCTTTAAGATGGAATAAATGACACGTTCCAAATGACTTGTGAAGATGCCATTAAAATGTCATCCAGTTCATGAAAATAATTCTACAAGTATAAATTAGAATATAATATAACCATATTACATTTGACATGAAGTTATTTTATACTTTTAATTTAATTTATGGCAAAGGAAGTAGCAATAATTAACCTTATTTACAATGCTTTAACCATGTGCAGATGCTGGCCCCTTTACCTGGCCACCTGATTGTTAGTGCCTCCGGCCAACTGCTTTTAAACAAATGGTCTGGGTAATAATGACCCAAGAGAGTAACCCTTTGTGTGTACTCCCAGCCTTTGTGCAAACTTCCTCGGTGGTAGATTTAAGAAGCCGCCCTATACAAAACATCCTACTTTTTTGTTGGAGGGCTGTATAAGGGAACTGCTGCATGGATTGTCATTGAGTTCAGTCAGAGAGAAACTCGACTGCAGTCAACAGCAAAGAGCAGCAAAACAAGTTGGACTAAACTGAGCATCTAAGCGACAAATTAAATTGTTCTGCAGCACGTAGAGGCATCCTTTGTTACAATATTCAACTTAAAGACAAAACTTACCAAGATGGATTACTAGGATAGGGGAGAAGAAAGTCTACACTGATTTAATAACTAGGAATATGGGAAATATAATGTCCACACATGAAAAAGAAAATGTGATTGAAAATGAAACTGTAAGTATATTACAATCACATTTATAGCTAGTTAGTATTAGATACTACATTACCACAGCTTATTATTGAAAGCAATAAGTAAATCATGTTAAGAATTTCACTATTATTTTAAAAATTAAAAATACATTTGTTTAGAGAAGCAAACATCTATGCACAAACTGAAATGTCCAGCTCTTATATTACTACAACAATCCTGAAGGAAATAAATGAGAATAACTGTGAGGCCGATGGCACAGATAACTTCTTACTTGATCCTAATTGTAATCCTAGTAAAGTAAATTTAGAAGATCAGGAAGTTCAAAGTATCCCTATGACAACAAAGCACAATTAAGAACTTACATCTATTGAAGACGTTGCTAGAAAGTAACACTGTTAAGAGAAAGAAAAAGTAAGGCAGTATTTTATATCACAACACTGAATGCCAGAGTGATTGTAGTGTAAATTAACATTATTGTATGACAATGATTTTAGATGTTTGTTAACTATAAACATTGTTAGGAAATAAGTTTACACGGCCTCACTGAAACTGACAATAGGAGTGCGTAACAATGCAGCGAGGGGGTGAGTTGTTTATCACTTAGAAGAGACGAACAAATGACGTCAGGGTAGCGTGCCTTTCTTTAGAAATGGAGGGAATACCTTTCCTAGAGCATATGTTTTAGTAATTATGATTGGCTTATAAAATAGACGCTAATGTGGCGCGATTTAGTAACCAATAGCAGCTCTATTATAATGTTTAGGCATATCGGGGTGAGGGAGTATAAATTCTTGAGCTAAAAGCAAGTATCGCGCAGTTCTACAGAATCATTCACAAGGTAAACGTCGCGCAGTTCTAAGAAATCTCTCTCGCTAGTTACACGTCAGGTAGTTCTAAGGAAGCATTCATGAGGTACACATCACGCAATTCTACAGAACCTCTCGCGTCGTAAAGTTAGTTACAAAATGTGAAATACGCGAATTAATAGTGCGCGGCAAATAAGTGAGTAGTAATAGTCCCGGATGAGCCAATTGGATTAACGATAATCCTGCCGCTAGGGGCGCTCGTGTCGCTAGTGTCGCTGCGTGCGACGGCGGCGGCGGTAAGTTTGAAAAGCGCCCTGAGCGGTAGGATTATCGTTAAATCGATTGGCTCATCCGGGACGAGTTGAAAGAATTGAGGAAGTGACGTGGAGTGTTTTGATTGGTTCGTTAATTTGGGGTGGAAGATGAAGGAAGGAAGATGGAGGAGTATGGAGGTCGCGTGATGGAGAGGAGTTGGGTGGCGAGGTGTTGTCTGTGCGGAGTTCGGTACTGAAAGAGGGAAAAGATGGGGAGCGAGGGATAAAAAGTGTAACAGAAAGTGACGTGTGAAGTTGTGATTGGTGGGAATAAGAAGTGATTTTATTGGTGGAAAGGAGCAAATGAAAGTTGTTGATTGGTAAGAATAAGAGAGATTATGATTGGTGGAAAGAAAAAGGTGTGGGAGTGGGGTATGTTGGAGGTGATGGGAAAGGTAAGTTTTGCTAGCAACAGGATTTGCAAAAGCCTGTCGTGAACTGATCAGCAATTTTTTGAACGTTGGATGGTAGTTTTCTTGAGTGGATAGAGAGATGTGGCGATATGAGATGCGGTGGCGAAAATGGGAACTAAACAAGGTAGTTGAGACAAGAGGTTTAAGGACGAGGAAATTTGGAGGTTAGTGGTGAACATGGCGGTCGCAAGAGGTGGGGGTAAGGAGACGCGGTGGTGAGAATGGGAACTGAAAGAAGATGGCGGTAGCAAGAGCTTAGAAGAGTAGATTTTGAGGTTAAAATAGTGGGAACTAAAAATGGCGGAGGGTCTGCGACAAGGAGATGCGGTGAGAACTAAACAAGATGGCGGACGCAAGAGGAGGGTAAGGAGATTTGAGGTTACAGTACCAAAACACGAAAGGATATATTCCTACGCCAAGCAGGTCCGAAAAATAATTATGCGTGTGGTACTTACCTGTTACCGGTGTGGATGCGTCACCAAAAGCGCGGCACGCGAGGCGGAAAAATAAAAGCAAACTGTTTTTGAAAATGCTTAACCAGCTTTAAGATCAACCAACATCACTACGCACTGATATACCTAGGTTTTTAAAGCGGTACAGACACCCTTTGCAGAGGCGTAATTTAACTATACCAAAACCTGGTACTGGACCATCGTGATGGTCGCTAGCGTACGTAGGAGCAGGGTTCTCATAGCCGGTCGAAAGCGGTCAAAAACGTGTACGACGTAGGTGTTCACAGTAGCTGCTGTCGAGTCAACCGTCGAGGTGTGAATAAACGAGATCTGTTCTCGCCGGCAATCTGGTTCGGAGATGTGAGCAGCGGCGAGGTGTTGTCTGTGCGGAAGTCGGGACTGAAAGAGGGAAAAGATGGGGAGCGAGGGATAAAAAGTATAACAGAAAGTGACGTGTGAAGTTGTGATTGGTGGGAATAAGAAGTGATTTTATTGGTGGAAAGGAGCAAATGAAAGTTGTTGATTGGTAAGAATAAGAGAGATTATGATTGGTGGGAAAGAAAAAGGTGTGGGAGTGGGGTATGTTGGAGGTGATGGGAAAGGTAAGTTTTGCTAGCAACAGGATTTGCAAAAGCCTGTCGAGAACTGATCAGCAATTTTTGAACGTTGGATGGTAGTTTTCTTGAGTGGATAGAGAGATGGGGCGATATGAGATGCGGTGGCGAAAATGGGGACTAAATAAGATGGTTGAGACAAGAGGTTTAAGGGCGAGGAAATTTGGAGGTTAGTGGTGAATAAAGCGGTTGCAAGAGGTGGGGCAAGGAGACGCGGTGGTGAGAATGGGAACTAAAAGAAGATGGCGGTAGCAAGAGGTTAGAAGAGTAGATTTTGAGGTTAAAATAGTGGGAACTAAAAATGGCGGAGGTTCTGCGACAAGGAGATGCTGTGAGAACTAAACAAGATGGTGGACGCAAGAGGAGGGTAAGGAGATTTGAGGTTACAGTACCAAAACACGAAAGGATATATTCCTACGCCAAGCAGGTCCGAAAAATAATTATGCGTGTGGTACTTACCTGTTACCGGTGTGGATGCGTCACCAAAAGCGCGGCACGCGACGCGAAAAAATAAAAGCAAACTGTTTTTGAAAATGCTTAACCAGCTTTAAGATCAACCAACATCACTACGCACTGATATACCTAGGTTTTTAAAGCGGTACAGACACCCTTTGCAGAGGCGTAATTTAACTATACCAAAAACCTGGTACTGGACCATCGTGATGGTCGCTAGCGTACGTAGGAGCAGGGTTCTCATAGCCGGTCGAAAGCGGTCAAAAACGTGTACGACGTAGGTGTTCGCAGTAGCTGCTGCCGAGTCAACCGTCGAGGTGCGAATGAACGAGATCTGTTCTTGCCGGCAATCTGGTTCGGCGATGTGAGCAGCGGCGAGGTGTTGTCTGTGCGGAGGTCGGGACTGAAAGAGGGAAAAGATGGCGAACGAGGGATAAAAAGTATAACAGAAAGTGACGTGTGAAATTGTGATTGGTGGGAATAAGAAGTGATGTTATTGGTGGAAAGGAACAAATGAAAGTTGTTGTTTGGTAAGAATAAGAGAGATTATGATTGGTGGAAAGAAAAAGGTGTGGGAGTGGGGTATGTTGGAGGTGATGGGAAAGGTAAGTTTTGCTAGCAACAAGATTTGCAAAAGCCTCTCCAGAACTCATCAGCAATTTTTGAACGTTGGATGGTAGTTTTGTTGAGTGGATAGAGAGATGGGGCGATATGAGATGCGGTGGCGAAAATGGGAACTAAACAAGATGGTTGAGACAAGAGGTTTAAGGACGAGGAAATTTCGAGGTTGGTGGTGAACATGGCGGTCGCAAGAGGTGGGGGCAAAGAGACGCGGTGGTGAGAATGGGAACTAAAAGAAGATGGCGGTAGCAAGAGCTTAGAAGAGCAGATTTTGAGGTTAAAATAGTGGGAACTAAAAATGGAGGAGGGTTGGCGACAAGGAGATGCGGTGGCCAACGTGAGAACTAAACAAGATGGCGGACGCAAGAGGAGGGTAAGGGGATTTGAGGTTAAGATTTTTAGGTTAAAACAGGGCGTAAGCATGGGAACGAAATCCAAGATGGCGAAGGCAATGGTGTGGACGAGGAGATGTGAGGTGCGGTGGCGAAAATGGGAACTAAACAAGATGACGAAGACAAAAAGTGTAAGGACGAGGAGATTTCGAGGTTAGTGGTGAACATGGCGGTCGCAAGAGGTGGTGGGCAAGGAGACTTGAAGTTAAGATTTTTAGGTTAAAACAGGACGTAAGAAGGGGAACTAAATCCAAGATGGCGGAGGCAAGGGTGGGACGAGGAGATGTGAGGCGCGGTGGTAAAAATGGGAACTAAATAAGATAGCGGAGGCATGAAGTTGAGGTTAAAATTTGAGGTAAACGTGGAGAGCTTAAACCAAGATGGCGGTGGCGTGGTGGTGAAAATGGGAACTAAACAAGATGGCGGAGGCAAGAAGTGGAGGGACGAAGAGGTTTGAGGTTATGGTCAACATGCGAAAGATGTCGAACGCAACAGATGGTGACGAGGAGATAGAATTGAGGATTAGGGAAAGATGAAGGAAAACAGGAAGTGACGTGGAGTGTTTTGATTGGTAAAAATAAGACGAAGTGTGATTGGTGCGTTAATTCGGGTGGAAGATGAAGGAAGGAAGGTAAAAGAGTATG
Source organism: Deroplatys truncata (assembly GCA_030765065.1). Classification (NCBI taxonomy): domain Eukaryota; kingdom Metazoa; phylum Arthropoda; class Insecta; order Mantodea; family Mantidae; genus Deroplatys; species Deroplatys truncata. The sequence goes on along the minus strand of CM060979.1, from coordinate 132,313,330 downwards.
GAGGACACGTGATGGAGTGGAGCGGAGCGGCGAGGTGTTGTCTGTGCGGAGGTTGGGACTGAAAGAGGGAAAAGATGGCGAACGAGGGATAAAAAGTATAACAGAAAGTGACGTGTGAAGTTGTGATTGGTGGGAATAAGAAGTGATGTTATTGGTGGAAAGGAGCAACTGAAAGTTGTTGATTGGTAAGAATAAGAGAGATTGTGATTGGTGGAAAGAAAAAGGTGTGGGAGTGGGGTATGTTGGAGGTGATGGGAAAGGTAAGTTTTGCTACCAACAAGATTTGCAAAAGCCTCTCCAGAACTCATCAGCAATTTCAGCAGTCGATGTGCGTGGCGATAGGCCCGCTGCGATGAAAGAGCTGCAAACTGCGCGATAACTCGAAAAATATTGCCCGCCGTGACGCATTGCGAGCGCGCGCGTTTACCGTAAACCGTTACAGTTGCCATACTTATATTATCCGTCTTTTTCTTTTTTTTTCTTTTCTTTTTTTTCGGGGGTTTTCTCTGGTTGGTAGACGAATGCAAGCTCTTTCTGCTTTTTCACAGGTTTTCCCTGGTTGGTAGGCGTTTGCTGTAGTGGTTGACGAAGCCCTTTCTAATTTTCGAGGTTTTTTCAGGTTTTTCGTGGTTGTCCCTGCCCGGTAGGCAAATGATGAAGTTTTTGCTTGTCAGCGCACGGATACTAGGCACATACTCGCACACACACACACACACCCGTTGCAGTTGCCATACTTATATTATTCGACTTTTCCTTTTTTTTCTTTTTGTTTTTTCGTTTTTTTAAAAAATAACTAGCTTTTTTGGAGGTTTTCTGCGGTTGGTAAACGAATGCAAGTCCTTTCTGCTTTTTCATAGGTTTTCCCTGGTTGGTAGGCGTTTTCTGTAGTGGTTGACGAAACCGTTTCTAATTTTGGAGGTTTTCTCAGGTTTTTTAGTGGTTGTCCCTGTCCGGTAGGCAAATGATGAAGTTTTACCTTGTCGGCGCACGGATACTAGGCACATACTCGCGCACACACACACACACACACACAAACGTTGCAGTTGCCATACTTATATTATTCGTCTTTTCCTTTTTTTCTTTTTTTTTTAAAAATAACCAGTTTTTTGGGAGTTTTCTGCGGTTGGTAAACGAATGCAAACTCTTTCTGCTTTTTCATAGGTTTTCCCTGGTTGGTAGGCGTTTTCTGTAGTGGTTGACGAAGCCGTTTCTAATTTTCGAGGTTTTCTCAGGTTTTTTAGTGGTTGTCCCTGTCCGGTAGGCAGATGATAAAGTTTTTCTATAATGTCGGCGTTTCGGCTTGTGGCGCACGGATACTAGGCACATACTCGCGCGCACACACACACACACACAAACGTTGCAGTTGCCATACTTATATTATTCGTCTTTTCCTTTTTTTTCTTTTTTTTTAAAAATAACTAGTTTTTTGGGAGTTTTCTGCGGTTGGTCAACGAATGCAAACTCTTTCTGCTTTTTCATAGGTTTTCCCTGGTTGGTAGGCGTTTTCTGTAGTGGTTGACGAAGCCGTTTCTAATTTTCGAGGTTTTCTCAGGTTTTTTTTTTAGTGGTTGTCCCTGTCCGGTAGGCAGATGATAAAGTTTTTCTATAATGTCGTCTTTGCGGCTTGTGGCGCACGGATACTAGGCCCGTACTCGCGCGCGCGCACACACACACAGACAGACAGACAGACATACACACGGACATGTTTCCAAAAATGCTTTTTTTTTTTTATTTTTTATTCAGGAGGTCTCAAAACGTGTATTTCCGGTGAAATCTCGGTATCGAATTTTTCGGTGGAATGCAATACTTCCCCTACTTACTATACGTATTAGAGAAAGTAAAAAAGTATAAGAATTGAAAAATTTAAGGAAATAACAAGCAATATCTCGAAAAACGGTTCACTCAACAAAAGAAATGTATATGGCATAAGTTGTGTATTTTAACGCGATCTACAATTTTTGTGTAGTAAAATTTTGTCTATCTCTTATGGTTTACCAGTTATGCAAAAGGCGTTCACAATGAAGAATACTTTTGGAGACATTCCCAGAAAATTTGAGATATACATTTTATTTCTCACGACATTATCTTAAACACACGATATTTTCATCAAAATCGTTATAGCCGTTTTTGAGAAAATTAAACAAAGTGTACTATCTTGTTTTCATGGGTTTTCCAGATCGGTAAGCGTTAGAATACTCTTAGAGCTTTTTTCAGGTTTTTTTCGCGGTTGTCCCTGTCCGGTAGGCAGATGATAAAGTTTTTCTATAATGTCGTCGTTTCGGCTTGTGGCGCACGGATACTAGGCACGTACTCGCGCGCGCACACACACACACAGACAGACAGACAGACAGACATACACACGGACATGTTTCCAAAAATGCTTTTTTTTTATTTTTTATTCAGGAGGTCTCAAAACGTGTATTTCCGGTGAAATCTCGGTATCGAATTTTTGGGTGGAATGCAATACTTCCCCTACTTACTATACGTATTAGAGAAAGTAAAAAAGTATAAGAATTGAAAAATTTAAGGAAATAACAAGCAATATCTCGAAAAACGGTTCACTCAACAAAAGAAATGTATATGGCATAAGTTGTGTATTTTAACGCGATCTACAATTTTTGTGTAGTAAAAGTTTGTCTATCTCATATGGTTTACCAGTTATGCAAAAGGCGTTCACAATGAAGAATACTTTTGGAGACATTCCCAGAAAATTTGAGATATACATTTTATTTCTCACGACATTATCTTAAACACACGATATTTTCATCAAAATCGTTATAGCCGTTTTTAGAAAATTAAACAAAGTGTACTATCTTGTTTTCATGGGTTTTCCAGATCGGTAAGCGTTAGAATACTCTTAGAGATTTTTTCAGGTTTTTTTCGCGGTTGTCCCTGTCCGGTAGGCAAATGATAAAGTTTTTCTATAACGTCGTCGTTTTGGCTTGTGGCGCACGGATACTAGGCACGTACTCGCGCGCACACACACACACACACAGGCAGTCACACAGACACACACGGACATGTTTCCAAAAATGCTTTTTTTCTGATTCAGGAGGTCTCAAAACGTGTATTTCCGGTGAAACCTCGGTATCGAATTTTTGGGTGGAATGCAATACTTCCCCTACTTACTATACGTGGAAGAGAAAGTAAAAAAGTATAAGTATTGGAAAATTTAAGGAAATAACAAGCAATATCTCGAAAAACGGTTCACTCAACAAAAGAAATGTATATGGCATAAGTTGTGTATTTTAACGCGATCTACATTTTTTGTGTAGCAAAATTTTGTCTATCTCTTACGGTTTATCAGTTATGAAAAAGTCGTTCACAATGAAGAATACTTTTGGAGACATTCCCAGAAAATTCGAGATATACATTTCATTTCTCACGACATTATCTTAAACATATGATATTTTCCATCAAAATCGTTAGAGCCCATTTTTTAATACAAAGAGAACGGGATTTCACAAGTGAAACAGTACTGTGATAACGATACCAACAAACTAATTATTATTCACCCACTGAAACACATAAAAAAAATCTGATGTGTAACACTCACATGACTTTCTCAACTCTTGTACAAAGTATTTTTACAAACGCTTATTCTCCATCTAGTTCATGTTAATCGAGATAAACATTTGCAAACTCTATTTTATTGCTAATTTTCTTGTATAAAAAAAATCTGATGTGTAACACTCACATGACTTTCTCTACTCTTGGACAAAGTATTTTTACAAACGCTTATGCTCCATCTAGTTCATGTTAATCGAGATAAACATTTGCAAACTCTATTTTATTGCTAATTTTCTTGTAGATGTAGGGGAAAATATATTTACAAGGGGAATATAGAAAAACAGTAGCCTTTAAGCACATACATATCTCTTAATAGCTGGTTGCTATGTGCAGCACCATTCTTTTTGCCACAGATTAATACTCTTTGCATATCAAAGACAAAAAAAATGAATAACGAATTTCCACTTGAGAAAATAAGTATTGGAAAATTTAATGAAATAACAAGCAATATCTCGAAAACGGTTGACTCAACAACAAAAATGTATATGTCATAAGTTGTGTATTTTAACGCGATCTACATTTTTTGTGTAGTAAAATTTTGTCTATCTCTTACGGTTTATCAGTTATGAAAAAGTCGTTCACAATGAAGAATACTTTTGGAGACATTCCCAGAAAATTCGAGATATACATTTCATTTCTCACGACATTATCTCAAACATATGATATTTTTCATCAAAATCGTTAGAGCCATTTGTTTTTAATACAAAGAGAACGGGATTTCACAAGTGAAACAGTACTGTGATAACGATACCAACAAACTAATTATTATTCACCCACTGAAACACATAAAAAAAAATCTGATGTGTAACACTCACATGACTTTCTGAACTCTTGTACAAAGTATTTTTACAAACGCTTATTCCCCATCTAGTTCATGTTAATCGAGATATGCACCGATCGCTCTTTCCCTGCAAAGTGCTGCGGCTATTTTGTTTTTATTTTAAAACCATTTTTCGTCAAATAGAACGATTTTGTAGAAAAACCCACTATCGCTTCCGTTTCACACTACGGGCTTTCGCTGTTGGCACCGGGTTTTTATAAGCTCGCTTATCGCAACCGTTGTTTCATCATGCGTGTCGAGTTAAATGCCTCGTTTCGCTAAAAAATTGTCTAGTTTTAAAAACTAGAGTCATCCTGTCACGAGCCGCCACTGCACAATTCCCACCGCCGACATAAAGGTTGCATTTATTTTATTGCTGACAAATTTCCGCTTCTCAAGCCTTTCACTGTCATCAGCACACGGTTCTTTTGCGTGTAGCGCTGTATGCGAACGAGCTGAGCTCAGTTATTCCTGATGTTATTAGTGCAATATTAAAACAATGAGTATCGTGTGTAGTGTTTTATGTTGTGCCAGTGCATACGTGTTATGTAAAATGTATGAATTAAATACAATCAGCAGATACTTCCTTTCTAAGGAGTAACACCAACTGTTGAATATAAATTCTCAAAGTGCTACGTTCGTAAGACCTCTACCCTCTATCTGTTATAGGTGAGTACGAAAGTATGTAGATCGCGTTAAAATACACAACTTATGTCATATACATTTTTATTGTTGAGTGAACCGTTTTCGAGATATTGCTTGTTATTTCCTTAAATTTTCCAATACTTATTTTCTCAAATGGGAATTCGTTATTCATTTTTTTTTGTCTTTGATATGCAAAGAGTATTAATCTGTGGCGAAAAGAATGGTACTGCACATAGCAACCAGCTATTAAGAGATATGTATGTGCTTAAAGGCTACTGTTTTTCTATATTCCCCTTATAAATATATTTTCCCTACATCTACAAGAAAATTAGCAATTAAAAATAGAGTTTGCAAATGTTTATCTCGATTAACATGAACTAGATGGGGAATAAGCGTTTGTAAAAATACTTTGTACAAGAGTTGAGAAAGTCATGTGAGTGTTACACATCAGATTTTTTTTTTATGTGTTTCAGTGGGTGAATAATAATTAGTTTGTTGGTATCGTTATCACAGTACTGTTTCACTTGTGAAATCCCGTTCTCTTTGTATTAAAAACAAATGGCTCTAACGATTTTGATGAAAAATATCATATGTTTGAGATAATGTCGTGAGAAATGAAATGTATATCTCGAATTTTCTGGGAATGTCTCCAAAAGTATTCTTCATTGTGAACGACTTTTTCATAACTGATAAACCGTAAGAGATAGACAAAATTTTACTACACAAAAAATGTAGATCGCGATAAAATACACAACTTATGACATATACATTTTTGTTGTTGAGTGAACCGTTTTCGAGATATTGCTTGTTATTTCATTAAATTTTCCAATACTTATTTTCTCAAGTGGAAATTCGTTATTCATTTTTTTTGTCTTTGATATGCAAAGAGTATTAATCTGTGGCAAAAAGAATGGTGCTGCACATAGCAACCAGCTATTAAGAGATATGTATGTGCTTAAAGGCTACTGTTTTTCTATATTCCCCTTGTAAATATATTTTCCCCTACATCTACAAGAAAATTAGCAATAAAATAGAGTTTGGAAATGTTTATCTCGATTAACATGAACTAGATGGAGCATAAGCGTTTGTAAAAATACTTTGTCCAAGAGTAGAGAAAGTCATGTGAGTGTTACACATCAGATTTTTTTTATACAAGAAAATTAGCAATAAAATAGAGTTTGCAAATGTTTATCTCGATTAACATGAACTAGATGGAGAATAAGCGTTTGTAAAAATACTTTGTACAAGAGCTGAGAAAGTCATGTGAGTGTTACACATCAGATTTTTTTTTATGTGTTTCAGTGGGTGAATAATAATTAGTTTGTTGGTATCGTTATCACAGTACAGTTTCACTTGTGAAATCCCGTTCTCTTTGTATTAAAAAATGGGCTCTAACGATTTTGATGAAAAATATCATATGTTTAAAATAATGTCGTGAGAAATGAAATGTATATCTCGAATTTTCTGGGAATGTCTCCAAAAGTATTCTTCATTGTGAACGACTTTTTCATAACTGATAAACCGTAAGAGATAGACAAAATTTTGCTACACAAAAAATGTAGATCGCGTTAAAATACACAACTTATGCCATATACATTTCTTTTGTTGAGTGAACCGTTTTTCGAGATATTGCTTGTTATTTCCTTAAATTTTCCAATACTTATACTTTTTTACTTTCTCTTCCACGTATAGTAAGTAGGGGAAGTATTGCATTCCACCCAAAAATTCGATACCGAGGTTTCACCGGAAATACACGTTTTGAGACCTCCTGAATCAGAAAAAAAGCATTCTTGAAAACATGTCCGTGTGTGTGTCTGTTTGTGTGACTGTCTGTGTGTGTGTGTGTGTGTGTGTGCGCGCTAGTACGTGCCTAGTATCCGTGCGCCACAAGCCAAAACGACGACGTTATAGAAAAACCTTATCATTTGCCTACCGGACAGGGACAACCGCGAAAAAAATCTGAAAAAAGCTCTAAGAGTATTCTAACGCTTACCGATCTGGAAAACCCATGAAAACAAGATAGTACACTTTGTTTAATTTTCTCAAAAACGGCTATAACGATTTTGATGAAAATATCGTGTGTTTAAGATAATGTCGTGAGAAATAAAATGTATATCTCAAATTTTCTGGGAATGTCTCCAAAAGTATTCTTCATTGTGAACGCCTTTTGCATAACTGGTAAACCATAAGAGATAGACAAAATTTTACTACACAAAAATTGTAGATCGCGTTAAAATACACAACTTATGCCATATACATTTCTTTTGTTGAGTGAACCGTTTTTCGAGATATTGCTTGTTATTTCCTTAAATTTTTCAATTCTTATACTTTTTCACTTTCTCTAATACGTAGGGGAAGTATTGCATTCCACCCAAAAATTCGATACCGAGATTTCACCGGAAATACACGTTTTGAGACCTCCTGAATAAAAAAAAAGCATTTTTGGAAACATGTCCGTGTGTATGTCTGTCTGTCTGTCTGTCTGTGTGTGTGTGTGTGTGTGCGCGCGAGAGTACGTGCCTAGTATCCGTGCGCCACAAGCCGAAACGACGACATTATAGAAAAACTTTATCATCTGCCTACCGGACAGGGACAACCACTAAAAAAAAACCCTGAGAAAACCTCGAAAATTAGAAACGGCTTCGTCAACCACTACAGAAAACGCCTACCAACCAGGGAAAACCTATGAAAAAGCAGAAAGAGTTTGCATTCGTTTACCAACCGCAGAAAACTCCCAAAAAACTAGTTATTTTTAAAAAAAAAAAGAAAAAAGGAAAAGACGAATAATATAAGTATGGCAACTGCAACGTTTGTGTGTGTGTGTGTGCGCGAGTATGTGCCTAGTATCCGTGCGCCACAAGCCGAAACGACGACATTATAGAAAAACTTTATCATCTGCCTACCGGACAGGGGCAACCACTAAAAAAAAAACCTGAGAAAACCTCGAAAATTAGAAACGGCTTCGTCAACCACTACAGAAAACGCCTACCAACCAGGGAAAACCTATGAAAAAGCAGAAAGAGTTTGCATTCGTTTACCAACCGCAGAAAACTCCCAAAAAACTAGTTATTTTTTAAAAAAAAGAAAAAAAAGGAAAAGACGAATAATATAAGTATGGCAACTGCAACGTTTGTGTGTGTGTGTGTGTGTGCGCGAGTATTTGCCTAGTATCCGTGCGCCGACAAGGTAAAACTTCATCATTTGCCTACCGGACAGGGACAACCACTAAAAAACCTGAGAAAACCTCCAAAATTAGAAACGGCTTCGTCAACCACTACAGAAAACGCCTACCAACCAGGGAAAACCTATGAAAAAGCAGAAAGGACTTGCATTCGTTTACTAACCGCAGAAAACCTCCAAAAAAGCTAGTTATTTTTTAAAAAAACGAAAAAACAAAAAGAAAAAAAAGAAAAAAAGGAAAAGTCGAATAATATAAGTATGGCAACTGCAACGGGTGTGTGTGTGTGTGTGTGTGTGTGTGTGCGAGTATGTGCCTAGTATCCGTGCGCTGACAAGCAAAAACTTCATCATTTGCCTACCGGGCAGGGACAACCACGAAAAACCTGAAAAAACCTCGAAAATTAGAAAGGGCCTCGTCAACCACTACAGCAAACGCCTACCAACCAGGGAAAACCTGTGAAAAAGCAGAAAGAGCTTGCATTCGTCTACCAACCAGAGAAAACCCCCGAAAAAAAAAGAAAAGAAAAAAAAAAGAAAAAGACGGATAATATAAGTATGGCAACTGTAACGGTTTACGGTAAACGCGCGCGCTCGCAATGCGTCACGGCGGGCAATATTTTTCGAGTTATCGCGCAGTTTGCAGCTCTTTCATCGCAGCGGGCCTATCGCCACGCACATCGACTGCTGAAATTGCTGATGAGTTCTGGAGAGGCTTTTGCAAATCTTGTTGGTAGCAAAACTTACCTTTCCCATCACCTCCAACATACCCCACTCCCACACCTTTTTCTTTCCACCAATCACAATCTCTCTTATTCTTACCAATCAACAACTTTCAGTTGTTCCTTTCCACCAATAACATCACTTCTTATTCCCACCAATCACAACTTCACACGTCACTTTCTGTTATACTTTTTATCCCTCGTTCGCCATCTTTTCCCTCTTTCAGTCCCAACCTCCGCACAGACAACACCTCGCCGCTCCGCTCCACTCCATCACGTGTCCTCCATACTCTTTTACCTTCCTTCCTTCATCTTCCACCCGAATTAACGCACCAATCACACTTCGTCTTATTTTTACAAATCAAAACACTCCACGTCACTTCCTGTTTTCCTTCATCTTTCCCTAATCCTCAATTCTATCTCCTCGTCACCATCTGTTGCGTTCGACATCTTTCGCATGTTGACCATAACCTCAAACCTCTTCGTCCCTCCACTTCTTGCCTCCGCCATCTTGTTTAGTTCCCATTTTCACCACCACGCCACCGCCATCTTGGTTTAAGCTCTCCACGTTTACCTCAATTTTTAACCTCAACTTCATGCCTCCGCTATCTTATTTAGTTCCCATTTTTACCACCGCGCCTCACATCTCCTCGTCCCACCCTTGCCTCCGCCATCTTGGATTTAGTTCCCCTTCTTACGTCCTGTTTTAACCTAAAAATCTTAACCTCAAGTCTCCTTGCCCACCATCTCTTGCGACCGCCATGTTCACCACTAACCTCGAAATCTCCTCGTCCTTACACTTTTTGTCTTCGTCATCTTGTTTAGTTCCCATTTTCGCCACCGCACCTCACATCTCCTCGTCCACACCATTGCCTTCGCCATCTTGGATTTCGTTCCCATGCTTACGCCCTGTTTTAACCTAAAAATCTTAACCTCAAATCTCCTTACCCTCCTCTTGCGTCCGCCATCTTGTTTAGTTCTCACGTTGGCCACCGCATCTCCTTGTCGCCAACCCTCCGCCATTTTTAGTTCCCACTATTTTAACCTCAAAATCTGCTCTTCTAAGCTCTTGCTACCGCCATCTTCTTTTAGTTCCCATTCTCACCACCGCGTCTCTTTGCCCCCACCTCTTGCGACCGCCATGTTCACCACTAACCTCGAAATTTCCTCGTCCTTAAACCTCTTGTCTCAACCATCTTGTTTAGTTCCCATTTTCGCCACCGCATCTCATATCGCCCCATCTCTCTATCCACTCAACAAAACTACCATCCAACGTTCAAAAATTGCTGATGAGTTCTGGAGAGGCTTTTGCAAATCTTGTTGCTAGGAAAACTTACCTTTCCCATCACCTCCAACATACCCCACTCCCACAACTTTTTCTTTCCACCAATCATAATCTCTCTTATTCTTACCAAACAACAACTTTCATTTGTTCCTTTCCACCAATAACATCACTTCTTATTCCCACCAATCACAATTTCACACGTCACTTTCTGTTATACTTTTTATCCCTCGCTCCCCATCTTTTCCCTCTTTCAGTCCCGGCCTCCGCACAGACAACACCTCGCCGCTGCTCACATCGCCGAACCAGATTGCCGGCAAGAACAGATCTCGTTCATTCGCACCTCGACGGTTGACTCGGCAGCAGCTACTGCGAACACCTACGTCGTACACGTTTTTGACCGCTTTCGACCGGCTATGAGAACCCTGCTCCTACGTACGCTAGCGACCATCACGATGGTCCAGTACCAGGTTTTTGGTATAGTTAAATTACGCCTCTGCAAAGGGTGTCTGTACCGCTTTAAAAACCTAGGTATATCAGTGCGTAGTGATGTTGGTTGATCTTAAAGCTGGTTAAGCATTTTCAAAAACAGTTTGCTTTTATTTTTTCGCGTCGCGTGCCGCGCTTTTGGTGACGCATCCACACCGGTAACAGGTAAGTACCACACGCATAATTATTTTTCGGACCTGCTTGGCGTAGGAATATATCCTTTCGTGTTTTGGTACTGTAACCTCAAATCTCTTTACCCTCCTCTTGCGTCCACCATCTTGTTTAGTTCTCACCGCATCTCCTTGTCGCAGAACCTCCGCCATTTTTAGTTCCCACTATTTTAACCTCAAAATCTACTCTTCTAACCTCTTGCTACCGCCATCTTCTTTTAGTTCCCATTCTCACCACCGCGTCTCCTTGCCCCACCTCTTGCAACCGCCATATTCACCACTAACCTCCAAATTTCCTCGCCCTTAAACCTCTTGTCTCAACCATCTTATTTAGTCCCCATTTTCGCCACCGCATCTCATATCGCCCCATCTCTCTATCCACTCAAGAAAACTACCATCCAACGTTCAAAAATTGCTGATCAGTTCTCGACAGGCTTTTGCAAATCCTGTTGCTAGCAAAACTTACCTTTCCCATCACCTCCAACATACCCCACTCCTACACCTTTTTCTTTCTCACCAATCATAATCTCTCTTATTCTTACCAATCAACAACTTTCATTTGCTCCTTTCCACCAATAAAATCACTTCTTATTCCCACCAATCACAACTTCACACGTCACTTTCTGTTATACTTTTTATCCCTCGCTCCCCATCTTTTCCCTCTTTCAGTCGCGACTTCCGCACAGACAACACCTCGCCGCTGCTCACATCTCCGAACCAGATTGCCGGCGAGAACAGATCTCGTTTATTCACACCTCGACGGTTGACTCGACAGCAGCTACTGTGAACACCTACGTCGTACACGTTTTTGACCGCTTTCGACCGGCTATGAGAACCCTGCTCCTACGTACGCTAGCGACCATCACGATGGTCCAGTACCAGGTTTTGGTATAGTTAAATTACGCCTCTGCAAAGGGTGTCTGTACCGCTTTAAAAACCTAGGTATATCAGTGCGTAGTGATGTTGGTTGATCTTAAAGCTGGTTAAGCATTTTCAAAAACAGTTTGCTTTTATTTTTTCGCGTCGCGTGCCGCGCTTTTGGTGACGCATCCACACCGGTAACAGGTAAGTACCACACGCATAATTATTTTTCGGACCTGCTTGGCGTAGGAATATATCCTTTCGTGTTTTGGTACTGTAACCTCAAATCTCCTTACCCTCCTCTTGCGTCCGCCATCTTGTTTAGTTCTCACCGCATCTCCTTGTCGCAGACCCTCCGCCATTTTTAGTTCCCACTATTTTAACCTCAAAATCTACTCTTCTAAGCTCTTGCTACCTCCATCTTCTTTCAGTTCCCATTTTCACCACCGCGTCTCCTTACCCCCACCTCTTGCGACCGCCACGTTCACCACTAACCTCCAAATTTCCTCGTCCTTAAACCTCTTGTCTCAACTACCTTGTTTAGTTCCCATTTTCGCCACCGCATCTCATATCGCCACATCTCTCTATCCACTCAAGAAAACTACCATCCAACGTTCAAAAAATTGCTGATCAGTTCACGACAGGCTTTTGCAAATCCTGTTGCTAGCAAAACTTACCTTTCCCATCACCTCCAACATACCCCACTCCCACACCTTTTTCTTTCCACCAATCATAATCTCTCTTATTCTTACCAATCAACAACTTTTATTTGCTCCTTTCCACCAATAAAATCACTTCTTATTCCCACCAATCACAACTTCACACGTCACTTTCTGTTACACTTTTTATCCCTCGCTCCCCATCTTTTCCCTCTTTCAGTACCGAACTCCGCACAGACAACACCTCGCCACCCAACTCCTCTCCATCACGCGACCTCCATACTCCTCCATCTTCCTTCCTTCATCTTCCACCCCAAATTAACGAACCAATCAAAACACTCCACGTCACTTCCTCAATTCTTTCAACTCGTCCCGGATGAGCCAATCGATTTAACGATAATCCTACCGCTCAGGGCGCTTTTCAAACTTACCGCCGCCGCCGTCGCACGCAGCGACACTAGCGACACGAGCGCCCCTAGCGGCAGGATTATCGTTAATCCAATTGGCTCATCCGGGACTATTACTACTTAAGTGATTGTAGTTACATTGGAAAATATAACAGTTTCAGTCAGGCGTGTATATAAATTATTGATGTGAACTATTAATTAAGTGTGACGGCAATAAAAGTGTAAAAAAATTCTTTTATCAGTGTTATCTTTTAGTAACAACTCCTTTCCTTTTACACGCCCTGATCAGAGATATTTGCTCGACTGAGTAATAATAGCTAGCCGGAGGACAAAGAACCCAAAATTAAAAATAGTAAAACAATAACAGGCGCCAGCAAATAAGATAACAGGAGAGAATACTGCGACAAAAGGTGGAAGAAATTGAAAAATCATTGACAAGTGAAAAACACAACCAGAACAATGGGAGGCAAATGTAAAAAAATTAAAAGTGAGTAATGGTCAGGCTTATCAAACTTAAGAAAATAAAGCAAAACAAGCCAGGTGTTTAAAGGAGCTGTGGTAACTAATGTCATCCCCAGCAAAATATCACCTGAAAAACAGGTACAAATTAAGCTGGCTTAAGGCTGGTTCACAATAGCCCTAGAACAGTAATCAAACGGGAAACGAGAACGGTTTGCAATGCACCATAAAGATTTTGGCTTACAATAGCCTGGTAATGCAAATTGATCACTATGTGGTAAGTCAATTTTGCGCATTGGAATTTCACACATTTTTAACTGACCAATTTTATTTTTTACCTCCTTCCAATTCAGCCAACATAATATGGGTTAGCCAGTGTCAAAATTTGATAGGCAAGTGCTATCTAAATGCAGATCTATAAATACATTTCTGATTACTCTAGTGTACCACGCTTTCATTCCTTTATTTAATGGCAGAGATTAAAGTTGTTTATTGTCTTTTGTTAAGTTCTATCTGCTTTTGCTGTTCTTTGTAGCATTTGCTATTATGTATGAGGCAATAGCCAGTATTGAGTTGCATATGGACAAACTCAGTTGATCCTTTCACCAGAAGAACCAGCACTCAATGGATTTTCAGGTGTCAGGAACTGACGTTAGGACAACCAAATAATAGATAGTATGAGAGTGTTATTTATATTTTATGTTTATAGTTAGATAACCATATAAAATAAGTGTTTAAATATAAATCTGGTAATTTATGTTTGTATTTCTTAATATACATTACAATAAACCATGAAAAATATATAAGATGTATATCGAATTATGTCAGATCTCTAAAGATTTCTTTCGGAGTTATAAGACCATATAACAGAAATCTATAAACTAAAACAACACATACTAAAAAACTTACTTAACCCTCCGTTACACGCACTGCTGAATGTGAGTCCGCGGTTCAAACTTTCCGTCAAAAATGAATTAGAAATTAAAACTTTCCGTTATCGGCTTTTTCTACCTTCCTCGTTCCTTAACGAATCACTGGCAATAATTGGAGACAATCATTATTATCTGAAACAGCAAATTGGTGAGGTACGGAGTGTCAGTCCAAGTGCGTGCATTCTTGTGAATCAGTTCTGTGTTCAGTTCTTTTATAAGATATTGCAGGTAAGGCACCTTTTCTTGGTAATATACAAAATATAAGTAATAACGTTTACAAAAGTTGTTTATTTCTTTATTTAGAAAATGTATTTATCGTAATTGTCATTTGTGAACCTTGTCATTGACCAACATTGATTAAGTACTGAAAGAAGTTTTATTTATTTATTTTTTATTATTATTTTCAGAAGAGTGGATGATGAGCAGCTTTTGAAATGGCTGGATGAAGAGCTTGCTGATGAAAATGGTAATGATCTTGAGTCAATCTTTTGAAAGTGATCACAATTCTGAAAGTGAACAGTCTTTGGACGAAGGTGGTACTACAGATAAATTTGACTTGTATGATGGGAAAGATGGTATGCAATGGAGTCATCGACCTCTAATTTAAAATAGGAGAGTAAGAATAGCTCAACATAATATTGTCAAGCATTTATCGGGAGCCATAGGCGAAGCAAAAAATGTCAACTGTCCAATTGATTCTTTACAGCTTTTCTTCACAGAAGACATTTTAGAAAAAAATTGTTTGCTATACTAATGTTTACATACCTACCATTCGTTATAAATATTCCAGAGAAAGGAATGGTGGACACTAACATTACAGTAATCAAGGCATGTTTAGGACTTCTTTTCTTGGCGGGTGTTCTGCGAACTTCACACACAAATTTACAAGATCTCTGGGCTGCAGATGGTACTGGGATGGAATACCTCAGACTTTCAATGGGCATAAATCGTTTTCTTTCTTGCTGACATGTCTGAGATTTCATGACATCAGAACCAGAGCTCATCGGAAAGAAACAGGCAAATTAACCGCTGTCCGATTCTTGATCGATCAGTTCAATGAGAACTGCAAAAAACATTACAGTTTATCAGAAATAGTTACAGTGGATGAAATGCTGGATGTATTCAGGGGATTTATACAATACATCCATCAAAACCGTCATAATACGGTATTGAAATGTTTGCACTTGCAGAGGCGAAGAAGTATTATACTAGTCATTTAGAAATATATTGTGGAAAACAGATAGATGGACCATATTTCTGTGACAACCTCATGCTATTGTCAAAAGAATGGTGAAATGCATATCAAAATCTGGCAGAAATGTAACATGTGATAATTGGTTGACATCAATTCCACTTCGGGTTAACTTGGAAAATGACAAGATGATGATGCTTGGAAAATTCGGAAAAATAAACGTGAAATTCCTGCATTTATGACATTAGCAAAATGATACCAACTCTGGTGTGGATAAAGTTGATGAGATGAAATGTACACACTCTGTGACAGGAATTACCAGAAGATGGCCATTTATAACTTTTTTCTCTGTTCTGAATATTGTTGCAATCAATGGATATGTAATTTACAAGAGCAATTCAAACTAAACCATTCCCAGAAGAGACTATATAAAAGTTCTTGCCAAGGAATTGTTGCATGATTATTTGACAATGATGGTCAATCGGATAAATACTCTAACGAACATCAGGAACTGTATTACGGAAATTTTGGGATTACCGAAACCTGAATTTACTCCTAAAGCTCCACAAGTAACTATTCGAGAAAATGCAACTTCTGCGATAGGAAGAAAAACAAACCAACAAGATTTTGTGGCAATAAATCTGTGTGCCTGGAACATGTCGCAGCATATCTGTGCAGTGAAAATAGCAACCACCGTGAATGATTTGCTGAAATTGACAGTGATGCCATAAAGAACCATTTCTCTGAAAATTTGTCCGAACTATTTTTCTGAAAATAACTTTGGTTTAATATGCACTCATAAAAGCAGTGAAAAAACAGAATGAGCGTTAATTTCATTGATTATAGTAAACGCTCTTATTGGTTTAAGGGTAAATTATGACTTAAAATGATTTAGGTAATATTGCTCCAGAGGTCGACATGCCATGGCGGGTGCCGCGCAACGTCAGGCAGGCTATTCTGTAGAAAAAAACATCGCTAAAACTCCGCCAATGTGTGGCATTTTGCCTTTTAAATGCCCAAAGTTGTTTAAGCACTTCCGGTTATGTACTCTCGCGATTTATTGAATTGGTTATGTGTTCTGGCGTGGTTTTGTCAACATGGACAACTTACGCATCGTTGCGGAGAATGAGATCTTAAATAATGACTCTGTCCTAATGGAAAATTGGGACATAGAACAACTTGCAGCAAGCTTAGGAGGCAGTTCGGCACTTTCTCAGGAGCTCTTCAACTCATACTTGCATGAGTTCATGTACAGGAACAGATGCCCCATTCGGAGAGCGTTTCAGAATTTTCTTGTGACTCTCTCCGAGAATTATCCTGCGACATAGCATCCTCGCAGCTCTCTTTTGGTTCGTCTTCTCCCTCATAACTATCTTTCATCTTTCTTTTCTTCCAAAATTTTATATTTCTTCATTGTCATATGCATAGATGCAAAATAGCCTTTATTAAGGCTAACAAATTGCATCGTGAAAGAGCAGATATGTCCTTGGACATAATTATAGTAGAATTTATTATTATTATTTAGTTGTATTATATTTGCTTATTGCGTCGCAGTAATTATTTAGTTCTGTTACATTTGTTTACTGCTAAATGATAATTATTTAGATATATTACATATTTTGCTTACTATTGCACGGTAATCATTCAGTTCAAACATTAAATTGAATTTTATTTATGGACGCTCTTTAACTGCTGTGGTCCTTAGCACCCCATTCTATATTTGCTTGAAAGACAGGTAATTTTACTCAGAGGTCTGTTTTTCAGGCTTGGGGTTCTTTACATTTATTTAGTAGTGCACGAGCGTCAATGGTCATTACTGAACGCCACGCATTAGATAATAACAATAATATTTTGTAGTGCTTCTTGGTTATTATTAAATGCTATTGCATCTGTGTATTGTTTCGCGGTTAATATTCAGTTTTATTGCAATTATTCACTACTTCGCGCTTTTCTATTACGACAGCGTATAACTAAAACAGACCAATCCGTCATTGTGAATCCCAAGCTCTATGATTCTTACTGGGTAGAAGAACTCTCGTGTGGAATATTCTTCAATTTTTAACACCTTAATTTATGCAATGGTTGGTTGTGCGGCTCCAAATTGTACAAATAACAGTAGGCATGAGTTATATAAGTTCTATCGTTTATTAGAGCGCTTTTGAGGTTAAGAGCAAGGAACCTACACATAAATATACACGAGTGTTCAGAAAGTAAAAAGGTAATTCTTCTTCACTTTCACAGATTTCCCACACATTGTGTGTGAAATTGACTGCACGCATGTTACTATTTTGTACCCATCCGTGAAAATGGTGAACTTTTCCGAAATTAGAAAGGATATTTTTCTATCATCACGTAAGTAATCTGCGATGCAAAATGAAGATTAGAAACATTGTTTCCAGAATTTGAAGCTACTATTCAGTACGTTTCCGGTCGCTAGAATTATTAAACTCG
Source organism: Deroplatys truncata (assembly GCA_030765065.1). Lineage (NCBI taxonomy): Eukaryota > Metazoa > Arthropoda > Insecta > Mantodea > Mantidae > Deroplatys > Deroplatys truncata. The sequence continues at coordinate 132,295,494 of CM060979.1, read as the reverse complement.
TCAATCACGACTTTCTAGCATTTCTCTTCCAGCATATTAATAACACGCTTTGGTTTTTCTGCATTGCTTGCGTCTTCATTGAAAACGTTAATAAAAGTAACCTCCCGTAAATCAGAAACGTAAAAAACTAATAAACCTAAAATAAAAGAGTAATTAGGAACGCACGTTGTGAGTGTTGGTGGTATCTCACTGGCTTTGAAGATCAACGTAATGCAGGTTATCGCACGTTTTTTACACTTATATGGTTAAATGGATTTTCTTTATTTTTACCAACAAACATTTATCTCTTTCGCTGACGTTTCTCTCCTTTTCCTATCGTACATAACGTTTTTCATGATTGCATCAAGTAAATCGAGCAAACAAAAGAATACCTTCGGGAGTAATTAACTCTTACTTCCGTAGTCGTAATTAAACCAGTAAATTTTAACTGAGCTCTCCAACGTTACCTTCGGAGTAAAGGCTGGTTCACAACCAACGAGAACGGTAACCGGAACGAGAACGAGAAAGTTGAAACACATGTATTCAAATGGGAGCGTTCACAATCGACGGGAAACCTTCCCGGGTCCCAGGAACGAGAAAGAAGAGTTGCCCAACTTTTAACCTTCTCGTTCTCGTTCCCGGGCACGGCATATTAGACTCTCCACTCTTGAGGTTATTCTAGGTGGCCGTGACATGAAACAGCCGCTAATGCTCTCTATAGTCACAAGCTTGAAACATTAAACTGGAAGAAATTAGTAGTAAATGTGCTTCCTAACCTCACCCAGACAACCACAAATCCATTGAACGTTGGTTCCTCTGGTGAAAGGGTCATTTGTATTTTATTTGTATGCAACTCAAAACTGGCTATTACCTAAAAACAATGGCAAAAGCTGCAAAGAACAGCTAAAACCGGTGGAAATTAAAAAAAACAATAAACAACTTTAATGTATGCCCTTAAATAAAGGAATGGAAGTTTCGCACAACTAGAGGGATCGGAAATGTAATGGATATGCATTTAGATAATGCTTATTCTTTCGAGTTTTGACGTTGGCTTGGCTAAATTGGAAGTAGGTAAAAAAATACCATTGGTCAATTAAAAACAAATGAAATCCCAGTGCGCAAAATTGACTTTCACTTTGTGATCGATAGCATTCCCGTTCTCGTGACCGGCTGTTGTGAACTATTATCTTGTACGGTGCATTGCTTCCCGTTCTCGTTTCCGTTCTGGTTACCGTTCTCGGGTGGTTGTGAACCAGCCTTAACTTGTTCCCGTAGTAACCTACTTCCGTAGTGGGTACTTCTTTAGTAAACGTTACTTCAGAAGCAATTTACTCCAACATGGTGCACGCCGCCCTGGGTATATTGATCGATGGCACGCATTGGCAGATGCCGTTGGAGGATTCCCCATAAATAAACGTCCCCTAAGTAAAAATTAAACACAGCAAAGGAAGGATAGCATCAGATGTCATTGCAGTATTTATTGCTACACTCCCCGATTTAGTTTTTAGATTTTTGTTTTGTATGAAATGTTTTTGCAACGCTTATACAGCAATTAGCGCGAATGTTTTCATTACGGAGTGTATTTCGTACTACAACAAATCCTTCCCTGAATCTTCGCGTTTATTGATACTACTAGGGGTGAGACGTGCGAATGGGAATGCTTCGATTATGGGTGAAGGGTGCAGATTGGTAATAGCTGTGTGTAATAGTAAGTTGACGGAGTGCGAAGTACTTCACTATTGGTTCTTTCTCCATGCGGTCTTTGCAATATGGTATCATCTAATTTCACTGCCGCCACCATATGAAAAAGGAAATGCATTCAGTCCTATCTAAATGTAATTGTTTATAAATTATTTAAAATTCAATACAATTTTTAAGTTATACTGCGATTTAAACTATAGTATTTTAGAGCAAACACGATTCAAAGGAGAAAATAAATCATATTGTACTGTAATCTATGTTGGTCACATTGTTAGCGAGTCACATAATTATGGCGCATGCGCTCACAACGACAGCTGTGATTCACACAAGTATGTGTTATTGTGTACAGGGTTCGGAAGTATGTGTTGTGTAAAATATCTGACTTAACTAAAAAATTCCATGCTAGTGGTAAGCTCATGGTGGAAATTGTTAAAAATCTGTAACGTATGCATTTAAAAATACCTAATTATACTCGGCGCCAATCAAGAAGGTGATTGGCAGTTACTAACCACGTGGCGGAAAGCTTTAAATGAATGGGAGGGGATGAATACGTCACAGCGGCCCTCATAGCAACCATTAGAAGGACCAACTAAGACGTTTCTATAGCAACGATAGACGCAAATGCCTTGTTGTCGATATTGTAACACTTGATTGGCATGACGTGCCGGGCGAGCGACCGTTGCAGTAAACATGAACTGCAGTCTTATCTTCTACTGTCGCTGTAGTCATAAACAAAGTCCTCCTTTTAGCCCCAGCTTGCTTATGTTATTGTATCAGTTTAGAGATTGCCTGCGTACAGTAAAGTTCTTTTGCATCGTCCTATTTGTGTGGTATTTGCCTGTTGTTACGTGTATTTGAGTCCGTGTGTGAGTTGTGTGAGCATTTATAATTGTGTTAACACGTTTAATGGATATTTAATAATGTCCAAAAACAGTGAGAAAGATAGCGCAGCCAAACGAAAAACTGAGCGCACTCGGGAACCGAATAAAACTGTATTTGTAAAGGTATCCCAATTAAAGTACAGGCGCGGGAAATAAAACGCTCTGTGAGAGAATATTTCGAAGAGGAGAAGTTGAGGAGAAAATAATTCAGTGGTTTGATTCACCGCAATATACCGATGAAGGGGAGACTGAAGAAAAGTGAGCTACTGGAAGTTGTGAAAGCAAACAAACCGCGGTTTCCAAGTTATGTAGTTGAAGGCATTGCTGCAGAACATGGTCACAAAATAGTTAGGCTTCCCCCTTATGATTGTCATTTTAACCCGATTGGATTAATTTGGGCCGAAATAAAGGGTTGTGTTGGGCGAAACAATAAATGTTTCACTGTGTCGTCAGTAATAAAGCTTAAAGAACAGACACTAGCAGCAATAAAAGCTGAAAACTGGAAAAAAGCGGTGATCATACAAAACGTAATAAGTGCAGCTTTGGAAATTGAAGGAGCTTTGGAAGAAACTATAGACCAGCTTGTCATTTCCACGGGGAATTCTAGCAGCTCTTCAGATAATGATGACGACGGTGGCGGTGGCAACATTATCTATCAAACGAGCAGCAGCAGCAACAACAATAGCGATGCAAGCGATTCGGTTATCAGTGGCATTTTTCCATTAGAATAAGCTACAATATTTCACAGGTATGTCTCTTCTGTCAACGCAGATATTTACACCGATATATTCTTGCATGTTCTATCCTCTGCACGTAGATTCATTATTTTATAACACGCTTCCACGTGGTCGCGATGCGTGGCAACGTAGCCTCTTTCTCACGCGAAATGTCAATCACCTTCTTGATTGGCGCCGAGTATAGTCATTTGCACGATTCCCATAACCACATCAGAAATTAAAGGTGTTTTTTTTTCAATTCCCAAAAGGATAAAATCGTTTGTTAATGCTTTAGCGTTATATTTGTTATATTGAGAAGGCCTTGACTTGAACCACTATGCTGATCAAAAGAAGAGATGAATGGATATCATCCACAAAAGGAATTATGTTAGGGTAATGTTGCTCCAGAGGTCGACGTGTCATGGCGGGTGCTCTGCAACGTCAGGCAAGCTACCCTGTAGAAAAAAAACATCGCTAAAATTCCGCGAATGTGTGGCATTTGGCTTTTTAAATGCCCCAAAGCTATTTAAGCACTTCCGATTATGTATTCTGGCGTGATTTTGTCAGCAGTCAACAATCAACATGGAGAACTTACGCATCGTTGCGGAGAATGAGATCTTAAATAATGACGCTGTTCTAATGGAAAATTGGGACATATAAAACTTGCAGAAGAGCTAGCAAGCTTATGGGGCAGTTCGGTACTTCTGAGGAGCTCTTCAACTCATACTTGCATGACTTCATGTACGGAACAGCTGTCCCAATCGCAGAGTGTTTCAGAATTTTCCTGTGACACTCTCCGAGAAATATCCTGGCGCATAACATCTTCGCAGCTCTCTTCTGGTTCCTCTTCTCCGTCAGAACTTTCTTTTCTTCCAAAATTTCATATTTCTTCATTGTCTATCCTCCAGAACTTCATCTTTCTTCTACATCTGTCTCACAGAACACATACATCCCTCTCCCTTATATACATCGATGCAAAACAGCCTTTATTATGGGTAACAACTGCATCGCGAAAGAGCAGATATGTCCTTGGACATAGTTGTAGTAGCATTTATTATTATTTGGTTGTATTACATTTGCTTACTGCATCACGGTAATTATTTTGTTCTGTTACATTTGTTTACTGCGTCGCGGTAATTATTTAGTTGTATCACATTTGCTTACTGTTGTACGGTGATTATTGAGTTGTTTTATCTTGTATTACATTTATTTAGTAGTCTACGAGCGCTAATGGTCATTACTAAACACCAAGCATTAGACAATAATCACAATATTTTTTACTGTTTTGCAGTTATTATTCAATTTTATTGCATTTATTCACTATTTCGTGCTTTTCTATTACGTCAGCGACAACAATACCAAACTGTTTCTGGTTTTACCATCGCGGTAGCATTGTTTCCGTTTAACAGTTGGTACCTGACATTGCGCATTTACATCATTCGACATGACATGTCGACCTCTGGAGTAACATTACCTAGGTTAGTTTAGTTATAATCAAGTATTTCTTTTATATATTATATAATCATTTCCAATGGTTCTTTTATACTCCTGAACTTTTTCCAGTGCGTGTTGTTGATTGGTTGGTATCATCACATACAGGTTTAGACCGGAGGTAAGAAAAAAATAAACAACGCGTTTCCGCTCAAGAAATTACATTCTTACGGTGACTTCTGAATAAATACTATTATAACTGAGAAGGTAGGAACTGAAGCTTAGAAGAAACACGTTAGGAAACATGGGTTTATCGATGTGCAAGCATGTGTGATTAAGATTTGTAAGTCATTTATTTTGTGAAAACAAATCACAGAATATCCATTTGTTATTAAAACGTGGGTTCTCCACTGAAATTTTAATCCATTATTCGTTAACACACGGTTGCACCATATAATAAATTGCAAAAGTCTTCCTGCTACTGAAAGGAATAATACAATAATTATTAATGGGTGTAGTTTAATTTGCACTCACCTTAGTAGATCGTTTTATTGCATGTTTTATTCTAAATTGCATTAATGCATAGGATTTTGCATGTGCTGGAAAATGTATAAGCAGAATATTTTGATTTCTATGATTGCTTTGGTTTACATATGTTTTCCAGTAAAATGTGGAATAAAACCTGTTGTATAACACGTGGTTAGTATGAAAACATCACCTGCCACTCTCCCAAACCTGCAAATCACAAGCCGCTACTGATGGCACGAGAAATTGCTATAAGTTTGCTTGTTTGCGTTTGTTTATTTGGGCCACTGTGAGCAACACTCAGGGACATTAAACACGTCATACGATTCTGAAATATTCAGTATAACTAATAAACATAGCCGCCCAAGAGCTTCACTTTAAACTGAACATTATATGTAACAAGTAAGACTAAAGCAGACAGTTTGTGCATTTGTTTAAGTGTCACACTTCAGTACCAGTCTGTGTACTCCACATCATGTATAACAAGTAAGACTAAAGAAAACAGTTTCAACATTTATTTAAGTGTCACATTCAGTAACAGTCTGTGTAGTCCACATAATGCATACCAAGTAAGACTAAAGCAGAGAGTTTCAACATTTACTTAGGTGCCACACTTAAGTACCAAGCTGTGTACTCCACATCATGTATAACACGTAAGACTAAAGCAGACAGTTTCTACATTTACTTAATTGCTATACTTCAGTACCAGTGAATATGCATGTTTAACCTCGACTTCTTTATAATCAAATGTTCTCCTTGTACATTTAATGTGTTACATAATTACAGTATTATCAATTCATACACACATGCCGAACCTGACCTAACTTAACCACACCGGCTTAAATCTGGAAAACACAGGTTCCTCTGGTTTCTGTGCAGCTTGCCTGATAGTCTCCGCTCCTTTTATCCGTTTAAGGCTAAAAGTAAGCCACATTGAATGTAGTTACCACTAACTACCAAAAGCTTAACAAATCACCAAAAGAAACATGCTGGCGGCAGTAGGGCAGAAAAAACTGAAAAAGAACCATGCTTAAGGTTATCTAGTGTTTTCCTTCAGAAGAATTCATAACCAAGTTTGCACTACTTTACTCAAAGCTGTTATTTTCCTATATGAAACACATACGTGCGATGGGGTAGCACAGCGTCTAGTGTGATGTGCTGTTGTTGCACAACATAATGTTCAATGTCTTCTGCAACAACGGAATGTAAGTGTTAGATCCATAAAATATAATATTTACATTGTACGGGTACCAGAAGACTTCTTTATTGATATCTCATTCCTTCTAGGTGTTGTACTTAAAAATATCTGCAAGTAATAGTCGTTATGTGCATGTAGTGTTTAACTTCATTATGGAGCTTTTCCTACAAATAAAGTTGCTGAAAATGTAATGAGAATAAAACAATCTCCAGTAACTTTTTTCTGTTGGAGCAACCCAACTTGAGGTAATTACCGAGGAGACTAATGAACACTAATAAGCTATAGGAAACTATATGTTACAATATAGTATAACACAGCAATGTGTAACCCCTCAAAGGCCAGCTTGTAGGTGAATGGAAAATGATGGTGGTGGTATCTTACTGGCTAGAGCAACAGCAGAGGAGGGGATGTTCCTATGGAAATGTACTCTTCAGAAACTGTAACAAGCTCCATGTTGTTTAAGTGTCACTGTAAGCTCATGTTATGTTAACATCACATCAGCAGGCTGATGTATTACAAATGCTACAAGTTAGAAAATGGCTGCTATAAATCCCTTATAATAACGCATTTTGAATTATTTCTACACATACTAATGTTCTTCGCTTGGTTGCATGGGATATGTTGTGTATTCATCTTTAAAGGAAGCTTTGATTTCAGTGTTTGCTTTGCACTTTCTTTCAAATCCCTCATTTCCGGTCTTTGAACAATACTTTCACAGAGCTGTGATTTTGTAATAGTGATGGTACTCACCAGGGCTTAAGATATTCTCCTTTTTCCGTAACTCTTTTTTCAATTCTGCCGAAAGCTTTCTGAAGGCATATAATTGTGCCCATGCATTGGGTAGATATGCGCCAACACTTTCCACTCTTCTCCAAGAAAGCAATAAACCTTAACATCATCACACTACTCTTGTTCTGACAAGAGCAAGAGTCCGAAATAAACGGATGTCAGAAGGGCCGTTGCTGGAGATCCTTTCTTCCACTTCCAACAAGAAGTGGTGCAAAGCAAAGGAAACCTGGTTGCAACCTTTTGCTGATTCAGTTTTCAATCTTGTAGGTATACAAGGAAGCATTGTCTTTGTTCCGGGTTTTAGAAGGAATCATTATGCAAAGATTATACAGTCACACCTATTTTGCATAGAATATCTCGCTAAGTGAAGGTTTAGGCAGCAGTTGATTCTACTGCATACCAAAGCAAATAGCGATTGTTCCAGAGTTTTCCTCTTTCAATAGCTGATAAAACCTTTCTGAATAGAGCTTGTGCAATCTGTAGATAGTTCTTAGTTTGTTTTTCTTTCCACATCTGCCTCTGTGTTAATCTTCAGGTTGAGCATGTATCAATGCGTAGTGTATGAATGAAAGATTGAAGTTGTAAAATATGTATTTATGTTTTGACAATGAACAGACTAGTAGATTGCTTTCTCTACTTTCGTTGCAAAGGTATGTCCACATTTTTGTGATACTAAGTTCTGGAAATAAATATCCCCTTTTTGTGTTTGCTCTTCCATAGTGGCTCTCCCTACATCTTTACTTCTTAATGTCTTCCCTTACAGTAGCAGTAATTCACTTCTGTATTACTCCCCTTCTATCACTACCTCTGGTTTCCTCTAGTGCATTCCCACATAGGTGAAATTTTCTAGCCAGGAGAGATATCGTTTAACACCCCTGTGATTCTTGGTAGCTTGCAACGCATGCTGACAATACTGTGTTTGATCCTTACAATTTGCTTTCTATTTGCAGCTTCTTTCGTCAACACATAGCAATTAGGAAATGTAATAGTCAAAACTTTCACAAGGAATTTATCTGGATCTACTTTGTTGAGCATGGAAAGGTGTAGGTGAAGTTCCTTATATATTGCAAGTCTATGCAGCTTGATCACAATGTTTATTTCCCTTATTTTGGGGATTTCATGGAGTGTACTCGAGTCTATGTGGATATAATTAGGTGGAGTATGATCCTTATTTATTTACAGTTTGATTTCTTTTGTTTGTTTTCGAGAGTCCTGCCTCCTGCACATTGATGACTGGATCAATTTCACTATCTGAGCTCCTGTCTGTTGTCTATAGAACATGCAGAGTGCAGTGTCTCAACTAGGAATACATATACAACATATAACAAAGCCTGCTGAAATGAATGTGCAACCCAAGAACTATAACAGTGAGCATCTGAAAGGTCTAGCTAGTTTCAAAATGAATCTTATCCTCATAGTTGAGATAGTGATGTTAATAGAAATTTGGGGAGGTTGTGTTTCACTAGAATGTGACAACAAGTAACATATTGAGTTCTTTCCCATCTAAAGGCCATATGAAAACAGCATACTAGTTGCAACCTGTGCTATTTCAACAGTGTTGGTTTCAGAACACGATAATTCCGTACAGCCAATCAGGAAGCAGAAAGGAAAAACGAAGTTAACGAGAATTTTGTGAGATTATTGCATCATGTGCTGCACACATGAAGTTCTGCACTTGCAGATAATTATTATTCTGATGTTCAAAGCAATAATTTCAAGCCAAACGGACAGATGTATTATTCCTTCTCCATCTGGGCGTGGAAGATAAAGTTCCAGGTATCCAGAAAACTGGAAGAGAGATGAGGGAAAGGTGAGGTAAATTGTTCAATATTAAGTTTGAAGCCCATCTTAAAGTTAAAGAATATTTCTTCAGGAAAGGCTTTAAAGTTGATTAATTGGATTTGGAAGTCATGTAAAAGATGTGAGCTCAAAATGTTTGGAGTATAAAGAACGGATAAGCAATGAGCAGTACATGAAAAGAAAGAGACAATTATGATAGAATACAGAGTCCACAAACTTAGAGCCAATGCTTTTTATAGCTTCCTGAAACAGCCAGAATCAAATGTGTTTACATTTAGCTACAACTGTTATAAGAATGTAGTGCTGCCCAAGGTAACCAACCAGGCAGCTTATTATTCTCGATAGCTGTACAAATACAACTTTACTGCAGTTCAGGGGTGTTCACATTCAACTTACTCCTGAAACTGCCAAAAACTGAGTAAAGTAAGGGTTCAAATCAAACAGTATAGCAGTGTATCACACAATAAGCTGTATTGACATTTCCAAAACAAAAATACTATTCACTTTATAACTGATGGTTATGGTGGACAAACAATGGAAAGCATGCCGATCAAATGGTTGTTAACAGCTCCAATGAATGTACAAAACATTGAAATGCTATTCCCAATGCCAGGACATAGTTTTCTACTGCCAGACAGAGTTTTTGGAAACGTTGAATCACAGCTAAAGAAGATGCCCAATATCATAAATCCAAATGAATACAAGGAGGTTTTCTCCACATTTGGAAAAGTTTTCAATTTAGGATCAGATTATCGTGTTCGTGACAGGAAAACTAATGTGAGAAATGTGTTGAAATTACCAAGACAGAGGCATTTTAAATTCAACTTGGTGAACAAGATTGCCATCATACGTTGTCGAGGTAATGTGTTGCAAACAGTCGAATAGTTTTGTAAAACTTATTCCTTATCCATGCTTAAATGTGTCTTCAAAGTGGGCAAGAACATCTCAATGTTACACCCAAGTACAATTCCAGGAGGGAGTTAAGGAAGAAAGGCTGCAAGACGCTGATAAGCTGTTAATTCAAAACTTCGGCGATGACTGGAAGCAAAAGGAGATCCTAGTGTTGCACAAGAACACTCTGGGTCTAAGAAATAGAAGTTGCAGAGCTTCCATCAGTTGAAGTATTCTGTGAGTCTCAGGAAGAAAGTACGAACCTACAAATCTGAAAGCATTGCTTTCACTAGATACCCGTTACTATTAAAGTGAGTTATTTCCAAATTTTAAATCAATATATCATAGTTTATATAAATATAAGAATTCAAAACTGCATTACAATTGGTAAATATACATATAAGGATTACAACAATGCCAAAGTGCACATTGAACTTCTATTTTTGATTAAAAAAAATCTATCTCAAAACTCCCTAATATGGAACTCATTTTGTAACTGGATCCTCCCAGTTAATTCCAACGATGTAGTACTATAACAAAGCTTGCAGAAATTTGCGGGAATTCCAAGAACTGCAACGGGGAGATAGCAGTCAATGCCAACATTACAGTTCATAGAATTAAGGTTGCTATACACAGTGTCAGAATAAAGTAAAATTGCATCTATCGACTTTTGCTTTAACTGAAAAAAAAGCTACCAGTGTTCCTTACCTTGTACACAGGACATGTGTCGAGATATGCAAAATGTGGTTTAACAGAATGTCGCAGGAGGTGCTGATTTACGCCAATACTATATATGGCTCAATTTTGTAAAATTCTGCATCTATCAAGTTTTGAAAAAGTGCTTCTCATTTGTTCATAAAAAACCTACTGTGTTACACTCACACGACTTTCTCTACTCTTGTACAAACTATTTTTACAAACGCTTATTCTCCATCTACTTCATGTTAATCGAGATAAACATTTGCAGACTCTATCCTATTGCTAATTTTCTTGTAGATGTAATGGCAATATATATTTACAAGGGCAATATAGAAGTACAGTAGCCTTTAAGCACATACATATCTCTTAATAGCTGGTTGCTAGGTGCAGCACTATTCCCTCTGCCACAGATTAATACTGTTTGCATATCCAAGACAAACAAATGAATAACGAATTCCCATTTGAGAAAATAAGTATTGAAAAATTTAAGGGAATAACAAGCAATATCTCGAAAATGGTTCACTCAACAACAAAAATGTATATGACATAAATTGTGTATTTTAACGCGATCTACATCTTTTGTGCAGTAAAATTTTGTCTATCTCTTATGGTTTACCAGTTTACCAAAAGTCGTTCACAATGAAGAATACTTTTGGAGACATTCCCAGAAAATTCAAGATATACATTTTATTTGCCATGAAACTATCTTAAACATATGATATTTTAATCAATATCGTTAGATCCATTTTTGAGAAAATTAAAATTTTCGAAAAATGTTCCATGTAAAGGGTACTCTGTGGTGGGGATATTTTCTTGAAAACCTTCGTGTCGCATCTCTGGAAGATACTGAACCTAAATACCAAGTTTGGTGTTTATCCAACTGTTCGTTTCTGAGTTATGCTGTTCACAGACAGACAGACACACAGACAGACACACAGACGGAGATGCTTCCAAAAATGCTTTTTTTGAATTCAGGGGATGTCAAAACATGTATTTCCGGTGAAATCACGGTATCGAATTTTTGGGTGGAATACAATACTTCCCTTACTTACTATACGTAGTAGAGAAAGTAAAAATGCATTATAATAATATTTGTTCACAAGTATCGTACATCAACTCGTTATAACAATTGTGTATTTCCTTCTCTGACAGTGTGAGAGTTTGAATATTCAGATGTTGATTGTTAGGATCTGCACATGGTTTTTATGTAGTATTTACCACAGATGAAAATAAGGACCAGACTCTTTTTACTTTCTCTACTATGTATAGTAAGTAGGGGAAGTATTGCATTCCACCAACAAATTCGATACCGAGATTTCACCGGAAATACATGTTTTGAGACCCCCTGAATCCAAAAAATCTGATGTGTTACACTCACATGACTTTCTCTACTCTTGTACAAACTATTTTTACAAACGCTTATTCTCCACATGCTTCATGCTAATCGAGATGTCAATCTTATTGGTAATTTTCTTATAGATGCAAGGGGAATATGGCAGGTTTTAAGCGATAGACAAATATTTTAACGCTGGTTGCTATGTGGCGCATTGCATTCTCTTTGCATGTCCAGGACATAAAAAAAATCTGATGTGTTACACTCACATGACTTTCTCTACTCTTGTACAAACTATTTATACAAACGCTTATTCTCCATCTACTTCATGTTAATCGAGATAGACATTTGCAGACTGTATTTTATTGTTAATTTTCATGTAGATGTAAGGGGAATATATATTTACAAGGGCAATTTGGAAATACAGTAGCCTTTAAGCACATGCATATCTCTTAATAGCTGGTTGCTAGGTGCAGCACCATTCCCTTTCCCATAGATTAATACTCTTTGTACATCCAAGACAAAAAATGAATATCGAATTCCATTTGAGAAAATAAGTATTGAAAAATTTAAGGGAATAACAAGCAATATCTCGAAAATGGTTCACTCAACAAAAAAATGTATATGACATAAATTGTGTATTTTAACGCGATCTACATTTTGTGTGCAGTAAAATTTTGTCTATCTCTTATGGTTTACCAGTTATGCAAAAGACGTTCACAATGAAGAATACTTTTGGAGACATTCCTAGGAAATTCAAGATATACATTTTATTTGTCATAAAAATATCTTAAACATATGATATTTTAATCAAAATCGTTAGAGCCATTTTTGAGAAAATTAAAATTTTCGAAAAATCTTCCATGTAAAGGGTAATCTGGGGTGGGGGGATTTTCTTGAAAACCTTCGTGTCGCATCCTTGGAAAATACTGAACCTAAATACCAAGTTTGGTGTTTATCCGACTGTTCGTTTCTGAGTTATGCTGTTCACAGGCAGACACACACACAGACAGACACACAGACAGACACACACACGGACATGTTTCTAAAAATGATTTTTTTGTATTCAGGGGTCTCAAAACATGTATTTCCGGTGAAATCTCGGTATCGAATTTTTGGGTGGAATACAATACTTCCCCTATTTACTATACGTAGTAGAGAAAGTAAAAATGAATAAGTAAGTATAAGTATGAGAAAAAGTATAAGTATCGGAAAATTTAAGGGAATAACAAGCAATATCTCGAAAACGGTTCACTCAACATAAGAAATGTATATGACATAAATTGTGTATTTTAACGCGATCTACATTTTTTGTGTAGTAAAGTTTTGTCTATCTCTTATGGTTTACCAGTTGTGCAAAAGTCGTTCACATTGAAGAATACTTTTGGATACATTCCCAGAATATTCGAGATATACATTTCATTTCTCATGACAATATCTTAAACATATGATATTTTAATCAAAATCGTTAGAGCCATTTTTGAGAAAATTAAAATTTTCGAAAAATGTTCCATGTAAAGGGTAATCAGGGGTGGAGGGATTTTCTTGAAAACCTTCGTGTCGCATCTTTGAAAGATGCTGAACCTAAATACCAATTTTGGTGTTTAACCGACTGTTCGTTTCTGAGTTATGCTGTTCACTGACACACAGACACACACACACAAACACACACACACACACACACACACACATACACACACACACGGACATGTTTCCAAAAATGTTTTTTTTGGATTCAGGGGTCTCAAAACATGTATTTCCGGTGAAATCTCGGTATCGAATTTTTAGGTGGAATACAATACTTCCCCTACTTACTATATGTAGTAGAGAAACTAAAAAGCATTTTTGGAAACATGTCCGTGTGTGTCTGTGAACAGCATAACTCAGAAACAAACAGTCGGATAAACACCAAACTTGGTATTTAGGTTCAGTATCTTCCAGAGATGCGACACGAAGGCTTTCAAGAAACTCCCCCCACCCCAGATTACCTTTTACATGGAACATTTTTCGAAAATTATAATTTTCTCAAAAATGGCTCTAACGATTTTGATTAAAATATGTTTAAGATATGTTCATAACAAATGAAATGTAGGTATATATCGAATTTTCTGGGTATGTCTCCAAAAGTATTCTTTTGTGAACGACTTTTGCATGACTGGTAAACCATAAGAGATAGACAAAATGTTACTACACAAAAAATGTAGATCGCATTAAAATATACAATTTATGTCATTTACATTGTTTTTTGAGTGAACCATGTTCGAGATATTGCTTCTTATTCCCTTAAATTTTCCAATACTTATACTTTTTCTCAAATTCGTTATTCATTTTACTTTCTCTACTATGTATAGTAAGTAGGGGAAGTATTGTATTCCACCCAAAAATTCGATACCGAGATTTCACCGGAAATACATGTTTTGAGACCCCTGAATCCAAAAAAAGCATTTTTGGAAACGTCCGTGTGTGTCTGTGAACAGCAAACTCAGAAACGAACAGTTGGATAAACACCAAACTTGGTATTTAGGTTCAGTATCTTCCAGAGATGCGACAAGAAGGTTTTCAAGAAAATCCCCCACCCCAGATTACCCTTTACATTGAACATTTTTCGAAAATTTTAACTTTCTCAAAAATGGCTCTAACGATTTTGATAAATCATATGTTTAAGATATTTTCATGACAAATAAAATGTATATCTTGAATTTTCTGGGAATGTCTCCAAAAGTATTCATTGTGAACGACTTTTGCGTAACTGGTAAACCATAAGAGATAGACAAAATTTTACTGCCCAAAAATGTAGATCACGTTAAAATACACAATTTATGTCATATACGTTTTTATTGTTGAGTGAACCATTTTCAAGATATTGCTTTTATTCCCTTAAATTTTTCAATACTGATTTTCTCAAATGGGAATTCGTTATTCATTTTTTTGTCTTGGATATGCAAAGAGTATTAATCTGTGGCAAAGAGAATGGTGCTGCGCATAGCAACCAGCTATTAAGAGATATGTCTATGCTTAAAGGCTACTGTATTTTTATATTGCCATTGCAAATACAAAACAAGGGGAACATAGTAGGCTTTAAGCGGTAGTCAAATATTTTTAGAACTGGTCGCTATGTGTAAAATGTAATTCTCTTTGCATGTCAAAAGATAGTTTCTGCAAATGTTTATTCGATTAATGTGAAATAGATGGAAAATAAGATTTTGTAAAAATAGTTTGTACAAGTGTAGAGAAAGTCATGAGTGTAACACATCAGTTTTTTTATTTGGCAACTCCAACATGTAACTTTGGGTTTTACAAATTATGTGAAAATGGTTTAGTCCTTTCATCAATAAAATGTTAGGGCATATTTCAGTTCCTTTTACCGGTATAATGTTGAGGGCGTAGTTCAGTTCTGTTGTAAGATTGCCATAGCTTTTACCACACAGTTGTACTGGTATTGTCAGTGAACAGAAAGTTAAGGGAGGTTATTGTATTAAATACAAAAAGAAGCAGCGGACTAGGTTGAATATTTCATGAATCATAATTATATTAACGTTAACTGTGCACATCCATTTATTAAAGCATAACCATAGAAGTTAGATTTTAATGTTGCTATTCATTATGGTGGCAGAGTTAGTACACGGTTAGTGAACTAAGTTCAAAAGATCGGGAAGTTCAAAGGATCCCTATGACAATGAAGCAGAGTGAAGAACTTACCCTAGTGAAGATACTGCTGAGGAAGTAACATCATTAAGGGAAGAAAGAGCAGAAGAAATTGAAAAATCATTGACAAGGAGAGAAAAAGCCAACCAAAACAATGGAAGGTGAATGTAAAAAAATTAATAGCGAGTAGTGGTCAGGCTTACTAAACTTAAGAAAATAAAGCAAAACAAACCAGATGTATTAAAGGAGCCTGTGGTAACTAGTGTCTTGTAGAGTGTCCCAACAAAATATCACCAGAAGAACTGGTACAAACAAATTAAACTGTTGGTTCACAACAGCCCTAGAATCGTAACCTAAACGAAAATGTGAAGCAATGTAGCATACAAGATTTTGGTTCATAATAGCGCAGTAACAAGAATGGGAATGCATATTGATCACAAAGTGGAAGGTCAATTTTAAATATTGGGTTTTATTTTGTTTTTAACTGAACGATGATATTTTTTCACCTGCTTCCAATTCAGCCAACATAATTCCAGTGTCAAAATTTAATAAGCAAGCATTATCTAAATTTAAATCCATTACATTTCTGGTTGCTCTAGTTGTACCAAGCTTTCATTCATTTATTTAACGGTACAGATTAAAGTTGTTTATTGTTCTTTGGTAATCTCTATCTGTTTTTGGTTCTTATTAGCTTTTGGTTTTGTTTTTGAGGCAAAAGCCAATTTTGAGCTTCATATGGACAAACTAAAGATGATCCTTTCACTAGAAGAACCAATACTTAGTGGATCTG
This sequence comes from Deroplatys truncata, assembly GCA_030765065.1. NCBI lineage: Eukaryota > Metazoa > Arthropoda > Insecta > Mantodea > Mantidae > Deroplatys > Deroplatys truncata. The sequence continues at coordinate 132,279,116 of CM060979.1, read as the reverse complement.
TGGGTGTGAGCATCTGAGATTAGGACACATAGATGATAGATAAAATATAAATAACACTCACATTCCATGTTTATAGTTAGATAACACTACAAATGAGTGATAACGTACAAATTTGGTAGTTTATGTGCGTATTTCTTAATATAAATTACAATAAAGCATAAAAAATATACAACATGGATATGTAATTATGTCAGGTCTAAAATGATTTTCTTCAAAGTTATAAGACCACATGCCAAGCATTTACAAAAATAAACTAAACTACACATGCACACACAGGTCTTCAAAAGGACATAAGACCTAGTTATTGTTGGTAATTATAAGGATGAGCTGGTTCAATATGGTGGCTGCAAAATTTTAAACATGCCAGAATTTAGGCCCTATTTTAATACCAGACTTCTTAAAAAAAAAGCTTTCAAAAACAAGCCTAAAACACATATCACTGAATTCACAAACACCACTATTGTTTTACTAAACCACACACATGCAAGTTCCTAAAACCCTGATATTCACAAAAACGAGTTCCTTTACATACACTAACCTAAAACCAACCTCAGGTGAATCAGAAAATAAAGGACCGTATGTATTTATTGTGGCTGATGGCTATGCTTGCCTCCTAATCATTTTAATACTCAAATACGAGCCGTATTCCACTAAAACATATGGATTTATTAAACACACGATTACTCATCTCTTATATATGATGTGCAGAATACAACTTTTCAAATGCCTTGAAGAATTGGTGTACACGATCTTGATTGTCCGGAAGGGCTCTCTTAAAGATGAATTCTACTAAATATCTACTGCAATGCTTCTTCTTCAACCAAACGAATAAATTCAATTTCTCCAACCCCACATTCAGCACACCTACCCAACACAGCTACCCACACGTCATATGATTCACCTGCTACTCCCATAGCACGCATTCAAATTACACTCCAAATTTAACACACACACACAATTTTAAACCTCAAAGTAAAGGAATATTGTCACTCGAAACAACACCATTGCTCCCTACTAACACAATGCTAACTTCGACACAAAAAACAGTAATATTATGCATGCGTAAGTAACACGTACTGAAATCCACTGAATTTGTACAAATAACATACTTCCGCGGCATAATAGTTTGTTTATTTATTTAGTCCCACTATGAGCAGCACTCAGGGACATTGAACACGTAATAGAATTATGAAATATGCAGCATAACTAATAAACATACCCGGAACCAAGAACTTTTTTTAAAACTAATAACATACCCAACAGCAAGAACATTTCACCCACTCCTCTATCGCTCTCCACACCATGCAGTATCTAAGAAATGAAAATTTGTAAACCATAACTATTCCAAGAGTAAACATCTCAACTTGCATTACAGTAGACAATAATAAATCAGTGTGTCACCATCATATGCCAGCTGCCCTATGCATTGAATATTTATATGTTGCACGACATATTACAAAATTTCTCCACAGTATATGGGGAGTGAGTATATAAGAAAGACTTTAACTCTTTCTTAAAGATTTTATGTTGATTAGGATTGCCTAATAGTTTTAAGTAGCATATAAGGTTATTATAAATTGTTATTGCAGAACAGTTTTAAGCTATTTGCTGGTCTATGCAAATCGCCTGCATGCCCTGTATTGTCGTCATGCACAGAGTCGTCCTCCGTGGACTAGTGGTACCACTAGCTTCTAGTTCCCGAGGTCGTGTGTTCAAACCTGGCGGAGGCGTAAAGATCCTTAGCATGGCTTCCTTCGGAAGGGAAGTAAAGCCGGTGGTCCCGTGCTGTAGATTTACGACACGTAAAAGAACCTCAAGCCTGATAAGAGGCCTCAGCAAAATTACCGGTCTTTCATGCCCAATATAGAATGGGACGCTGAGGGCCATAGTAGTTAAAGAGTGTCCATAAATGATACTCAATATAATTTAATTTACAGCAAGGTTCGTTGTGAAGTTATCACAATTATCTGTAAGGTAGCTCAAGAGAGAATATCCATATTCACCAGTAAGAGTAAGAATTTTTTTGAACGAGGATCTACAGGAATGACAGGACCCAACAGCACAAATAATATGCATGGCCATTTTTGTAATATAAGTACTTGCTTGCCAAATTACTCCAGAACATTATTTCATATTGCAACTGGGAGTGATAGTCGGCGAAATATGCTGTTCTTAAGGCATTTTAGTAGAGCAAATTTTTAAAGTTTCTTAAGGCAAAGCAAGTTAAGCTAAGTTTTGGCAGCATGATTTTCATTGTTTTCTCCAGCTGAGCTCTCCATCTATTTGAGGACCAAGAAATTTTGTATCAGATACCGTATTTAAGGTGTAATTGTTGTACATGATTCTTAATATATTCATTTATTTATGCTTAATTTGGAATTTAATAAAGTTGGTTTTATCATAGTTTAATGAAAGCTTATTAGATTTAAACCAAAAGTTGAGTTGTTCAAACACTTTGTTGACAGAGTTTCTTAATTCCTATGTGACGTTTTAGATATAAGTATACTTGTATCATCTTCAAAAAGCACAGCTACTGAATCTTCGCTAAGATAATATGGCAGATCATTTATAAATATTAAAAATAACAAAGGGCCAAGTATAGAACCCTGTGTGACACCTCTAGTAATAACACCTGATTTTGAATCGGCAATCCAAGTTTTCATGTCACATTGATAGTTAAAGCATAATATAAACATTTTCCAAGTCAATAAAACCCGTACACATTTTCTTTTAAAAATGACTATCAACTTCCAGCTTTTCTAAAAATTAACATTTTTATTTTTAACGTATGGCATTTCCGCATGATCTTATTTGTGCATTTTTTTTCGCACTAAAAAGTTTTGAATCTCGTCATATGTTGGGGCTCTACTGCTCAGTTTGGCGATGGGGTTGAAGAAAGTAAAATACTGCCTTTCCTCGTGCTGGGACAATATCTCGTGCGTGTTGCCTAAACAATCAGACGTAGACAGGATTAGATCGAAAACTAATTGTATTTGGACTATATCTGCTTCCAACTCTGTTGGAGTTAGGCCCACTTCGATTATTCCATTGCAATAAGAGAGTATAGTGATAGAGAATTTCTGTTTCCTATCCCAACACAATGGTTATTGCTTATGAGAAGTATAAAGTATGATTAAGTGAAACCTTCCATCTATAATCTTTCCACATCTTGTAGGCATTTTTACCTTATATGCGCGGGGAAGTCGCAATAGAGTTTCTGTTGGAATTTCACTCCCATAAGCCAAGAGATTTTTCTCGTTCTTTTGTTCACTTACACCTCCTGACACTGAGTGTATTGGTCGATGGCACGCAGTAGCAGATGGAGGACTCTTGGGCAACGCCCTCCCCATTAATAAACTGCCCATAAGTAAAAAATAAACACAGAAAGGGAAGGATAGAATCAGATGTCATTGCAGTATTAATTATTACATTCCCCAATTTAGATTATAGATTTTTGTTTTGTATGAAATGTTTTTGCAACGCTTATACAACGATTATCGCGAATGTTTTCATTACGGAGTGTATTTCGTACTACAAAGCCGTCGGGAATCTTCGCGTTTATTGATACTGCTAGTGGTGAGACGTGTGAAGGGCGCAGAGAGGTAATAGTAAGTAGACGGAGTCCGAAGTACTTCATTTTGGTTCTTTCTCCACGCGATCTTTTCCATATGGTGTCATTTAATTTCACTGCCGCCACCATATGAAAAAATAAATGTATTCCTTCCTGTCTAAATGTAATTGTTATATAAATTATTTAAAGTTTAATATACTTTTCAAGTTATACTGCGATTTAAACTATAGTATTCTAGAGTAAAAACGATTCAGAGGAGAAAATAGATCATCTTGTACTGTAATCTATATTGGTCACCATTGTTAGTGAGTCACATAATCATGGTGCTCGAGCTCACGACGACAGCTGTCATTCACACAAGTACGTGTTACTGCGTACAGGGTTCAGAAGAATGTGTTGTGTAAAATATCTAACTTAACTAAAAAAATTCCATACTAGTGGTATGTTCATGGTGGAAATTGTTAAAAATCTGTAACGTATGCATTTAAAATTACTTAATTAGTCATTTGCACGATTCCCATAACCATATCAAAAATGAAAGGTGTTTTTCAATTCTCAAGAGGATAAAAACGTTTGTTAATGCTTTAGGCATATACAGGATAAATCACCTAAAACTTGCACCGCAAATATTTCGGAAATGGAAAGTACTATTGATGTGCAGTTTTCACAGCATTGATTGGTAGTCAGGGGCTCGTACATTTAGCCTATAAACAGATTTTAATAATACTGAGAAAGTCTATCTTTTGAGCAAACATACAATTTTTTAATGGCACAATGCCCAGTTACATCAACAGAATAAAGGTAAGGTAAATTAGAATGATAATGGTCTTTGTTGCAGGATTCTAAGTGGTTTACGAGAAATCTTATTTTGAAAATTTTCCACCCCGACAATTTTTTGTCCCTTTCAACCTGCTTAGTTGTTAGGTACGATGTTGTTATGTTTGTTTGCATTGTGTTTTCTGTTCATTGATTGCATTGCGACTTTCTGGTCAGTTAGTTTGTGACAGTTCAAGCAGTACGTCGTGAGTGGAAGATGGGGTTTACTAATGCAGAAAAAGCCGACATGCTCATGGTGTATGGAGAGTTGTATGCAGTTCGTTCATTACGGTGTATGCGGAAACGTATCCCAATAGACGTCAATCATCTCTGCAATTATTTATCAACCTCTTCAACCAATTGCGTGAAAATGGTACTGTAACACCTAGAAAACGTAACAGAAACAAACCAGTGACTGGAGAAGAGGCAGAAATTAATGTTTTGGCTGCCGTTGCAGTAGATCCGCAAATTAATTCCCGCACAATCGCACGTGGAAGTGGCATAAGTCAGGCAAGTGCACTACGCATTCTCCATTGACATAGGTTCCATCCCTATCACATCTTTCTCTATCAAGAGCTGTATGGAAACGATTTTGAGAATCGTGTTAAGTTTCGTACATGGGCATTAAGACATGATACTCTAGATTCATCATGTATCTTGTTTAGTGATGAGGCAACATTTACTAATCATGGCCAGATAAATCGCAGAAACATGCACTATTGGTCTGCTAACAATCCCTGTTGGCTTCGACAGGTGGAAGGTCAGCGTCCATGGAGTTTAAACGTGTGGTGTAGGATAGTGAACCATCAGCTCATAGGCCCTTTGGTCATAGAAGGAACGATGAACTCGCACAAGTATCGCAGCCTCCTGACAGACCATCTGCCACAGATGCTAGAAGACGTTCTTTTGCAGACTAGGAGGAACCTGTGGTACCAACTTGATGACTGTCCAGCCTATAGTGCGCGAAGTACTACATATTGTCTTAACGGATTGTTTCCAAATCGTTGGATTGGACGAAGAGGACCTGTACCTTGGCCGGCCCGTTCACCGGATCTGACCCCTTTAGACTTTTTTCTGTGGGAAGGGCTGAAAGACACTGTCTACAAGGAACTATCAACTGCACTAGACGTATTACTGAAACGCCTGCTCTGAAATTTCTGCTGAAATTCTAGAACGTGTGCAGCAGTCTTTCCATAGCAGACTGGAAGCGTGTATTGAAGCTACCGGCGGTCATTTTGAACACAACCTTTAAAGGGTTACTTGTAAGAATCCACAGAAGTATTGTAATTCCCTTTTGTTTTTCTTTTGTTTGTGCTACCACAGGTTGTACAAGTGTCGGTGCGTAAAAGTTTCAAAATACGATTTCTCGTAAACCACTTGCAGTAGAATCTTGCAACAAACGCCACTGACATTCTGATTTACCCTACATTTATTCTGTTGATGTAACTAGGCATTGTTCCATTTAAAAAATTGTACCCTGTATTTGTTATATTGAGAAGGCCCTGACTTGAACCACTTTCCTTATCAAAAGGAGAGAGTGGATATCATCTACAAAAAGAATTAGGTTAGTTTAGTTATAATCAAGTTACTATATATATAGTAATTTCCTACGGTTCATTTTATACTCTTGAACTTTTTTCCAATGCGTGTTGTTGATTGCTTGGTACGTCACATATAAGTTTAGGCAGAAGGTAAGCCAAAATAAACGTGTTTCCCTTAAGAAATTATATTCTTACGTTGATATCTGAATAAATACTATTATAGCTGAGGAGGAAGAAGCTTAGAAGAAATATGTTAGTAAACAAAAGTTTATCAATGTGCCAGCATGTGTGATTAAGATTTGTAAGTCATTGTTTTGTGAAAACAAAGCACAGAATATACACTTTTATAATAATGTGGGTTCTCCACCGAAATTTTAACCGTTATTCCATTAACGAACGGGTGCACCGCATAATATAAATGGCAAAAGGACAATAAATATTAATAGGAATAGTTTAATTTACGCTCGCCTTCGTAGATTGTTTTACTGAACGGAAAGATGGAGGTGAAATTTACTTATAAATGCTATGAAGCTACATCACGATGCTTGTTTGCCTTACTTTTAGGATTTCGTGGGGTGCACTCGAGACCATGTGAAATGTAATCGCTGGAGTATGATCCTTCTTTGACTTACATTTTTATTTCCTTTGTTTGTTTTTGTGATTCCTGTCTCCTGCACATTCTATGACTGGCACAATTTCACAATATGAGCTCCTGTCATTGTCCATAGCATGTGCACAGTGCAGTGTCTCAACTAAAAATAATATAACGCATACAACAATGCTTGCTGAAGTGAATGTGAAATCCAAGAATCATGACACTGGGTTAGCATTTGAGAGGTCTAGTTTCAAAATGAATACTTTCCGCTTTTCCTCAAAGTTGACATATTGATGTTAATAGAAAGTTCGGGAGGTTATGTTTCGCTAGAATATGACGAGTAGCATACTAAGCTCTTTCCCCATAAAAACCAGGTGGAAACACGTGTTAGTTTCAAAGTGCGCTCTTTCCAACAGCGCATTGGTTTCAAAACGTAATATTTTCACTCACCCAATCAGGAAGCAGAAAAGAAAAAATCAAATTAACGAGAATTTGTGAGATTATTGCATCGTGTGCAAAATACATGAAGTTATTCACTTGTAGATTATTATTGTTGTGGTGTTTTAAGCAATAATTTCAAGCCAAATGGACAGGTATATTATTCTTTCTCCACTGGACGTGGAAGAAAAAGGTCCAGGCATCCAGAAAACTGGAAGGGATAAAGAGAGAAAGGTAAGCTAAATGGTAATGTTTATACTTTGAACTCAACCTAAACAGGACAAGGTGATAGTATTACATTTTACTAACCCTATATGTTAAAAATGTGGGAATGGAACATTTTCATATTATACGTAATAATTCATTTCAGGATACACACCGGTGGCTCTTCCATTATACCCACGGTGCCAGCATGGAGGAAAATCATAATAGGCAATCACGAAGGATATTCGCAAGTGTAATGAAAAAAATTATGTATGTCAAAACAAAGTAGAACATGACAAGTTTATATTAAAACATATTTCATATACAGCACCGAAGAGGAAGCTGTGTGAAGCCACTGTGAAATCGAGGAGTCTGTGTTGTAAGTACAAGACGTATAGTGGAACATGCAGAATGATGATTCCAGTTTGTAAGAGTGCATTTATTGGTATTCTTAATGTCAAGAAAGACAGGGTGACAAGGGTGGCTAGGAAGTTGACTATGATTGGTATGCTACCCAAAGAAGCTTGTGATGGTGGCTGAAAATCTGTGGGTTTTTTTATCTAAAGGGAGGCTGTGTACAAGTTCATTGAATCATTAAAATGCACAGAAAGTCTCTACTGCAGATCTCAATCAAGTGGGTGTACTTATCTACCAAGGGAGCTCAATAAAAAAAAAACTATGGCATATGTTCAATATCAAGGTTTAAGCACATCTTAAAGTTAAAGAATCTCTCTTCCGAAACGTTTTTAATATTGATTATAGTATTGGATTTGGAAGTCCTATGAAAGATGTGTGCTCAAAATGTTTGGAGTATAAAGAACGGATAAGCAATGAGCAGCATATGAAAAGAAAGCGCCAATTTATAATAGAATACAGAGTCCACAAATTTAGAACCAATGCTTTTTACAGCTTCATGAAACAGCCAGAATCAAATGTGTTTACATTTAGCTATAACTGTCAGAAAAATATAGTGCTGCCCAAGGCGCCCAACTAGGCAGCTTATCATTCTCGACAGCTGTACAAATGTAACTTTACTGCAGTTCAGGGGTGCTCCCATTCAACTTATTCCTGAACCAGCCAGTATACATACTTAGACTGAAAATTAGTACAGTAAGAGTTCAAATCAAATAGCATCAGCAGCGTATCACACAATAAGCTGTACTGACATTCCTGAAAACAAAAATACTATTCGTTTTATAGCTGATGGATGCGGTAGACAAAATCACAATATAGCATTGCTGGTGAAATGGTTGTTAACAGCTCCACTGAATGTATAAAACTTTGAAATGCTATTTCCAATGCCAGGTCATAGTTTCCTACTGCCAGAGTGTTTTTGGCAAGATTAAATCACAGCTAAAGAAGATGCCAGAATTAAAAATATAAATGAATACAATGAAGTTTTTTCCACATTTGGAAAAGTTTTCAATTTAGGAACAGATTATCCGGTTCATGACTGGAAAACTCATGTGAGGAATGTATTAGAATTACCAGCACAGTGACATTTTAAATTCAACTTGGGGAATAGGTTTTCCATCACACGTTGAGGTAATGTGTCAGTAACAGGTGAACAGTGTTATAAAACTGATCCCTTATACAAGCCTAAAAGCATTTTCAAAGTGGGCAAAAACATCTCAATGTTAAACCCAAGTACAATTCCAGGAGGGGGTGTACAGTTAAGAAAGAAAGGACAAGACGTTGATAAGCTGTTAATTAAACACTTCAGTGATGCTGAAAGCAAAAGGAGACCCTAGTGTTCTAGGAGAACACACTGGAGTCTAAGGAAATAGAAGTTGAAGAGCCTCCATCAGTTGAAGAAGTATTCTGTGAGCCTCATGAAAAAAGTGGAGACTTACACATCTGAAAGCATTACTTTCACTAGGTACCTCTTACTATCAAAGTGAGTTATTTCCAAGTTTTAAATCAATATATTGTAGTTTACATAAATATAAGAATTCAAAACTGCATTACAGTTGGTAAGTATACATGTAAGGAACACAACAATGCCAAAGTGCACATCTGAAGTTGTATTTTTACTGAATAAAACGTTTTTCTTTTTTATCTCAAAACTACTTAATATAGAAAGGCTTGTTTTGTAACTAGACCCCTCACTTAATGCCAACAATGTAGTAGCGTAACAAAGCTTGCAGAAATGAGCAGAAATTCCAAGAACTGAAGAGGAGATAGCAGTCAATGCCAATATTATATTACAAATAATTAAGGTTGCTATACACTGTGTCAGAATAAAGTAAAACTGCCTTTTGCTTTAATTGAAAAAGAAAAAAAAAGCTGTAAATGCTCCTTACCTTCTTCACAGGACATGTATTGAGATATGCAAAATCTGATTTAACAGAATGCTGCAGGAAGTGAACATTATGCCAATACTACATGTAACTCAATTTTGTAAAATTCTGTATCTGTCGGGTTTTGAAAAAGTGTTTCTCATTTGTTCATAAAAAAAGCAGTGTAATAATATTTGTTTACAAATATCGTACCTAAACTCCTTTTAACAATTGTGTATTTCCTTCTCTGACAGAAAGGGTAACAGAAGGGTTCTGAGAAGCTCAAACCATCAGCGATTGGAAAATACAAAAATCCACGTTGTTTTAAAAATGTTCAACCTATTCAATCTGCCAAGTCAGTATGAGAATAACAATAAAGCTTGAATGGCCAAATCTCTTGAAGATTCAACAACAAATGGCTGCGAGAAAGAGGGACATTTTGCTAACTTTGGACCACTGCTTGTTAATCCAGTTCGATGAACTGGAACTTCCGAACATAGAAGTTGTCTTCTTACTAACACCACGAGTCATCTGCAACTATTGGATCAAGGAATTATGAAAACACAGTGAAGCATAATTACAGATGCTGACTGGTTAAGGTTGCCATCAGTGCAATAGAACTACAAGAAACAGTTCCACATTGGAATGTACTGCAAGCTATTCGCAACATGCCTGCTGCTTGGGATGAAGTTACAACAGACACCATAACTAACTGTTTTAAGAAGACATGGACAGCAACTGCTAACGCCGCTGAGACTGAACAGGAAACCAATGATCCACATCTGAACTTATAATGTGGATACAATTGGGATTCTGATAATTCTCTTCTACATGCTTACACCCGGTTGGTGAGTTTTGTACCGTCATTATGGAAGAATGAACGTAGGTGGACAACAACGTCTGTACTGCTGAAGAAAACCAGTCATCTGCTGATGATGCAGAAGAGAATGATAATTCTTTACTGTCATCTTCTGAGGTGGAATATTAAGATATGACTTGCGCTGAAGTTGCCACTGCAATTTTTCTTCTCAAGAGATTTGCTGCCACTTCTGATGTCTCCGTTGCATTTCAGGCTGCCCTGGATGTGGTATCTTCAGAGAGTGCCATAATATTATGACCAACGTTCCGCCAAACTACAATTAATTATTTTTTCATATTATAAAACTAAAATGTGTAATGGATAAGAGTTGTAACTAAAACATGTGTTCCGATTAAAACTTAGTGTTAAAAGAATGGTATATTTAAAGTGTTTCTTAAGGTTATTGTTTGTTGTATTATATGGCTCACCAATTCAATGAGTACAATATTGTTCCAAATAGTACTGTTTTAAAAAAAAATTACAAACATGTGACAGTATATATTCTCGATGAAACAAATGCCAGATATACTGTATACAGCAGTTAATTTTACTTTTTTTGTAGAGATCATGAAAGTGGAACAACCTCATTCCTTGGTGCGCATAACAAGAAAGAAAGTGAACTCGACAGTCGTATTTTACCATTTCAGAAAATACAGGACTATTTTTACAAAACCTTGTTAATTCAAACATCGTTAAACCGAATTGGTATTTTTGGTCCCTTGGAATTTGGTTAAATGAGGGTCTACTGTAATAACCTTTAAAAAATGGGTGATTATATGCTGGCTTTGAAATTCCATATGCATCATGGCACTAAGAAGAAAAACACTGAGCAGTGACAGCAAATAAGAACATGTATTTAGTGTTGCAACATTCTAACACATAATAACCAATATCTTGGAAATGTCTATACCTCAATAATTTGTTTGAAATAATGTTATTTTAAACACATTTGCAGCTTTTACCATTTTGTTCTCATGTCGTATATCTTATAACATTTAAGAAAAGAGAAATGTGTCTGCGAAAATTAAGGGTATTTATTTATTATAATGTATACCTTAAAATTCCAGCACCAGTGTTGGTAATAACTCTTGAGTTACACTTCTTTGCCTGCTGTTGCACTGAGCTTTATGCAGATCTTAGCCAGATGAACATTCACATAAAATGTTCCTTCCAGAGGAACAATGAAGGAGAGCATTTTACAACTTTTGCCTTATATCAGAATCATATACTGTAAATGTCAATGAAACGTTTATTACATGTTATATGTGCATAGTTATTTGATTTTACAAGGTATGTTATGTTTTAAAATGTGACAAATCACTGGTCTTCACAGACTTAACTTGTATGAGCTTCATACAAATTAATTATTTGTATCACCTCTCCTGATTCATTATCCATTTTCAAGCTATACAAAAAAGTAACCCTGTGTTTACAAATGCCTCATTTGTATGACTTAATGGCAATGATGAATCAAATTGTGCCTTACTTGACCACTGAGTAAAGCTCCTATCACAGGTTTTACACTGATGTGGCTTTCACCCTCAAGAATCACATTGTATTTTCAAATCTGACAACCAAGTAAAGCTCCTATCACAGGTTTTACACTGGCGTGGCTTTTCAAATTAGACAACTGAGTAAAGCTCTTATCATGAGTTTTACAATGAAGTGCCTGTTACCCTCATGAATTAAATTATGCTTCAAATGTGACAAAAGCGGTCTTACCATAAGCTTTACACTGGTGTAGCTTGTTACACTCATGAATCAGAGCATGTATTTTGAAAGTGACAACTGAGTAAAGCTTTTATCACAAGTTTTACACTTGTGTGGCTTCTTACCATCATGAATCAGATTATGTATTTTCAAATCTGACAACAGAGTAAGCTCTTATCACAAGCTTAACACTGGTGTGGCTTCTTACCCTCATGAATCAGATTATGTATTTTCAATTGTGATAACCGAATAAAGCTCTTATCACAAGTTTTACACTGGTGTGGCTTCTCACCCTCATGAATTAAATTGTGCCTTTTCAAGCTAGACAAACGGGTGAAGCTCTTATCACAAGTTTTACACTGGTGGGGCTTCTCATGCTCATGAATTAAATTATGCCTTTTCAAATCTGACAACTGAGTAAAGCTCTTATCACAAATTTTACACTGGTGTGGCTTCTCACCATCATGAATTAAATTATGCCTTTTCAAACTAGACAACTGAGTAAAGCTCTTATTACAAGTTTTACACTGGTGTGGCTTCTCACCCTCATGAATTAAATTATGCCTTTTCAAATCTGACAACTGAGTAAACCTCTTATTACAAATTTTACACTGGTGTGTCTTCTTACCTTCATGAATCAAGATATGGGTTTTCAAATGAGCCATCCGAGTAAAGTTCTTATCACAATTTTTACAGTGGTGTAGCTTCTTACCCTCATGAATTAAATTATGCCTTTTCAAATGTGATAACAGAGTAAAATTCTTATCACAAACTTTGCATCTATGTGCCCTCTCATCCCTGTGAATAAATTCAGGTCTTTTTAAATAATACACACGAGTAAAGCTCTTATGAGGAATTTTACGCTTGTGTGGCCTTTCATTCTCATGAATAACATTCTTTTGTTTCAAGTGTAAAACCCCACTGTTAATTTCCCTCCCATCACTAAAATTACCAGAAAGTTCTGAGTGAAAATGTTCTTTTACAGTGGGTATTTTTGTGACATTACTTTCCTGACATTCACATCCAGGACAATCCTTTCCATTATAGAAGCTTATGCCTCTTCCTGAGACTTTAGCAGAGGGCAATGGTGATTTACCACTACTATCGCCAGAAAATGCTTCTATGTATAATCTGAAATGTAAGATAAGTACAATAATCAGAAAATGTAAGCAGAATATCTGTTTGCTAATAACAGGTACATGCTTGGATGTAAATGAAAACTGTAGTAATTAATTGTTCATGTTGTTCATACAATTGAATTAACTTTGTTAATCCACAATACCATTAGCTAATTAATAAAATCTTTCAAATGAAAAACATGTTAATGGTGAAACCAGACTGATGTATGTGGCAATACAAGCAATATTTGTTACATACACTGAGAATTAGATCAACTATTCAAAATAGTTTTGTAAACAATTCCCGTGTTGTTTGCATTTAGCAGGAAATATATCCAGAACAAAGTGGTTATCAACAAGCCAATAAACACCAGCCAGTACAATGAATGAAACATTCCTCAAAAGAAAATTCCATACTATTTCTATGACAACACAACAAACATATAGCAACTTAGCACTTCTTAAATTTATAAAGTATTTGAAATGTTAGATCAATATTAAAACACATCTCAGAAATATTTAATGCTATAAAAAATGTATTTCACAAATTGTGTGCTTTATTAAGCTCTACATTTAGTAACCTATGCTTATGCTTTACCATAACATAAAGTTATATTCATTCAGAATGAAGAGGGCTTCAGAGGCAATTCACAGAAAATGCAAGATAATAAATTATATTATTAGCCATTGAAATATATTAAACATATAATATTCAAATCAAAACTGTCAAGACATATCTTAGAAAATAAAACAAGTATATATTTTTTGCACAAGTGTTGGATGTGGGATTTTCTTCAAAGTCTTTGTGTCAACCTTCCAAAGATGAACTTGAATGCTAAGTTCATTTTTGAGTTAAGCTATCCAGACATTTGAGTTTCTTTCAACCATATTTTCAATGAAATCTTGATTTTTAAACTTTGGGTAGAATAAAATACCTGCTCTACTTGCCATAGGTATTTGTATATGAAGAAAAAAATGTACACAAATTTTGTGTTTTAATGAGTATTAAGTTTAGTACAGATAATTTTTATCAGCTATTTTGTAAAGGGAGTGAAAAAACTAAAATTTAGATCCATTTAGTAGGTTTGGCTGTGGGGAGATTTCATAAAACCCATCATGCTGCATCCTTAAAAGACGTTAGACTATAATAATCTGACTACATGTAAAAGTTTGCTGGTGGGCTACATAAGTGAGAGTACATGGTGTCTCCTTTGCCTGGCCATATGATTCTTAGCACTTTCCACTGGCTTCTGTTGTACAAAAGGTTTATACAACAATGGCCCAAGCAACAAACCCATTATGTGTGTTCCCTGCCCTGGAAATTTTCTTGCAGGCAGCTCTGAGCAGCTATGCAAGAGAACATCCTGCTTTGTTGAGGGGCTATAGAATTGATTTAGAGCAGTAGTTGAATGCTGTCAACAGCAGAGCATCTAAGCGACAAATAAAGTTGTTCTGCAGCAAAAGGAATCATCATTTGTTATAATGAGTTGATATTACCTGACTTTTCAACTTGAGTTCATTTCTCAAACACATTTTTTTACTAAAATTACTCCTTTCTGAGTTCAGGAGAACCTCAGATGTGTATTTGCGGCGAAGTCTAAACACTGAACTTTGGCTGGAACAAATAACACTTGTGTCTGACATAGGATAAAGGGTCCAGAAATTATACAAATGCCACAACAATCTTTATAATTAACACAAAAGAACATTTAGGTTGTAGATAATGTTTCTAAAGGTGTGTGACATCTTATAGAATTATTGATGCATTGCAATAATAACATAAAACAGAGACAAGACGAGAAGAGTGACAAATGATCAGTCAATTAGATTTGCTTTGCTTACATAAACCTGCAAGTATCCAACTCAGCACAGACACCTTTGCCCTTCTCTGATAAATGATTAAGTTAAAACCTTATGTATCAGTTAACACCCACAAGACACACTAAGGTCATCAACTACAACATACAAGGATTGGTTTTTCTATAACAGCAATGATACTTCAGATGCCATGTACTGTAAACAAAACACTGTATTTCTTCCACTTCTCTATCACTTAACCCCAGAAGCTTTGTATTCATCATTCCACAACTATAAGTTACGACTTTCCCTGAACACAGAACATTCATTTCTGTCATATGTGAGAGAAAGAGAGAGAACCATAAATGAAAACTAAAATAAACACCAGACTGTGTATGCAAGTTCCAGCTTTTTTAGGGCAAAGTGTGTGAAAATTGCAGGCAAAGATTTTCACATACCAAAATAAAAAAATACTCCTACTATTTTGAATAAAATACTGTATGTTCAAGTAATTGCATGATGAATAAAGTATTTTTTCCTCCCTTTTTCATAAAAAGTCTCTATTTTGAATAAGATACCATATGTTTGAGCAAGTGCATAATAATCGAATATATACCACAAATGACTGTAAATATTACTTGAGCATTAGGAATCAGACTCAGGAAACACATTATTTAGGGTGCTATTATACAGGACATGTTTCAGAAACCTTCACTTCCACCTTCAGTTGTAGGTTGACCTGGGAAGCTGGTGTTGCCTTTGTCTGGTGTAATGTGAGGAATTTAGTATTGACGTCTGGAAACGGGATTTCTAAGTTCATAACCCAGTGTTTGTGGATGAAAATTTTGTCATATACGGCAAGTTATAGTGACAATTTACTTCTTTTAACTTGAACTGTTGATTTAATTGAACCAATTATCCACTTAATCTAAATCTCTGATTAACGAACCAATATGCTTTAATCAATTAATTGAACTGATTAAAATTTTAGGGTGATGGAGGAAAAATAACTGGTGTGCATGGTACAAAACCTATGTGTTACATTGCATTATTATTTTCCGTTTGCTTTACTAGCTTAGCTAGTGTAGGTGCAAAAGGTCATTAAAGTAAGCAGATGTTCCTGTCTTTCTTTCAGAAAGTTATTTATAACCATTACCTGCTTTACGAACTATAGAAAAGGAAACACCAGATAGCCTATTGTTTGCAAACATTTACAAAACATAGTCAGTCAGCATAATGGCTAGGGATGGGGAAGGCTTATGAAGGAACTGTGATTAAGAAATCTCCTGGTAATGTATGAATGGACAGACACCAATTATTGGTAGAAATACACAGTGGAACAAGTAACTTAAACTTCAGTGTGTGTGGGACTGTTATTCCTATTTAGTTTTTGTGAAATTGATTACAAATATGCCTTATTAACCAATGCAAGAAAAATTTGGTGAAAGTTTTGGATTTAAACCAAACAACTGTGGTAAGGTGAAAGACAGAAAAACTGAGTTTTGTATGAAATGCGGAAAACTGTTCAGTTATACTGGAAGTAGTCTTCAATATCATTTTATACATATTTATTCTTTCCAAAGTGTCCCTATTAGTTCATCCTCTGTCAACGTTGGAGCACCTAATAGTGAAGCTTGTGTCCTCTATTCAGGAAACTGAAATTACAAATAAACTAGTGAGGTGGATAGTGCAGGATAGTAGAACAATCAACACTGTTTCTGATAGTGGTGTTGAAGAGGCTTTATGGGAAGTTCTCAGTTCTCACACTTGCCATCTTCCCACTGGACACACAATAACACAAAAAAAAAAAAAAAAAAAAAAAAAAAAAAAAAAAAAAAAAAAAAAAAAAAAACCCTGACAAGTTGTATGATGTAGAAAAGTCAAAGTTATTAGATGAACTCAAACAAGCAGAATTTGTTAGTCTTATGGGAGACTTTCTGTGTTCTGTATCTAACTGCAGCTACTTGGGGTTTACTGCTCACTGGATTAATTCAAATTGGAAATATCGTAATTCAATATTACAAATTAAACATGTTACAGAAAAGCACAATGCAGATAACTGCACAGAAGAGTTTGAAGA
Organism: Deroplatys truncata; assembly: GCA_030765065.1. Classification (NCBI taxonomy): domain Eukaryota; kingdom Metazoa; phylum Arthropoda; class Insecta; order Mantodea; family Mantidae; genus Deroplatys; species Deroplatys truncata. The sequence goes on along the minus strand of CM060979.1, from coordinate 132,262,108 downwards.
TCTAGTTTAAGAATGGTGGTTAGAAGACCAAGTTATCACTATTTGCAGTGACAATGCAAGAAATATCATTTTAGAAGTAGAAAGAGCAATGTACGAAATTTTTGGTGCCCTGCCCACACTCTACAAATAAGTTTAAATAAAGCTATCAAGGAATGCTGCTGTCGACACATTACTTTCAAGTGCAGGAAAATAGTGGGACATTTTAAACACAGCCCTTATCTAGAAAGTCAGCTTGATAAAAAGCTTAAAGATCAAGGACTTGCTGTATGCAAATTAAAACAGGACATAATTACTTGATGGAACACCATTTCATGTTCGAGAGCCTTATGAAAGCTGAAAGGAGTATTATGGACGTCCTATTTACCCATTCTCATGATATCATATTAGACCTCTAACAACAGTTGAATGTGAGATGGTAGAGAAAATGATTGCATGTCTTAAGCCATGTTTACAAATATCAGACCACCTTTGGTGGTAGCAAATATGTGACAGGTTGTATTGTATTGCCTGCAGTAACACACTTGACATTATCTTTACATTGTTCCAATGTCGATCCTGGGTACATAGCTAGATTGAAAAGGACTCTTGTAGAGATTTAATGGCTAGGATAAATGATTGGTGTAGCTTGAAGTCATAACAGGAAACTACTGCTCTTGATCCTAGATTTAAATATCTCAGATATATTGGAAAAAAAAGACCAGCAATTCATGTGGGCAAAAATTTCAGGGAGAGACATGGGTGGAGTACTAGTTCCAGTAGAACCAAGCAGCAGGAATTGAAACCAATTAAGATGAACAGCATTCTGGCCATACCTTTTGGTTTCAACTTTGGCGCCACTTACAATGGAGATTGCATATACAAGTTATTGATGAAACTAGAAGATGACTTCTCAAACCCTCTGCAATGGTGGAAAACACATTCAGTCTAGCCACCACATTTCGCATACATAGCAAAAAGGTTGCTTTGCATTCCAGGTACTTCAGTTCCTTGTGAGAGAGTGCTCAGTGATGCTGGAAATATTGTTACTAAGAAAAGAGCTGCCATTAGTTTGGAACATGTAAACGTACCAAAATGTCTAAAGTTCTGGAGCAAAAACGTATGACTGTAAGTAGCTGTCAACTTCACATTTTCAAAGTTTTGTGTCATTAAATTGTTAATTTGAAAACATGAACTTAACCACTTTTTATTCATCTGTTATTAGTTGCAAGCCATCAAATATAATTTATGTTAAACAATTTGTATTATAAAGTGTTCTTATTTATAAATGTGGAATTATAAAACTATATACTGCCAGATGTTTTTGTCTCAATTATACTGTGTGAACACAATTAAAGGCACTTGGTTAACCTATTATAATTTTTAATTGATAGACAACACTACCTTTAACAATTCAGACTTTGTGTCTACTTTGTGGTTGGTTCCCCAAAAGTGTGCTGCAACTGCTGATTTGTCTATGTTCCAGATAAGCTCTTTGGTATGGATGTTTGTTGCACTTAGTTTTTCCAAAGTATACATTCTGCATTCCTGGCAGGTTATCTTTTAAATATCACGTTTGGAAGTTTTTGGTACTTGATCTTTGAGAGGTACTCTTAAAACTCCTTTTAAGTTGTATTTAGTTTGGGGGGTTGGAATTATGTTATGTTTTGAAAAGATGTTTTGGAGTTCTGTTGTGTAGTAGTGGGTGGAATGTGAATTTTTTATTTTTTAAGTTTCTTCTTGTTTTCCGTGGGGGTTAGAGTAGTGATATTGTTGATTTGCTTGTAACTTCTGAATTTGATTATCTTCCTGTCTTCTAAAGGTGTTTGGATAGTGGTATTGCTGATTTCCTTGTTTCTTTTGAATCTGTTTATCTTCCTATCTTCCAAACCATTAGGGTAGTGGTATTATTGATTTCTTTGTTTCTTCTGAATCTGTTTCTCTTTCTGTCTTCTAAAGGAGTTAGGGTAATGATATTGTTGATTATATTTTTGAAGAATGGTTTCAGCATGTAGAGGATACAGTCGAATTATTCCTAAGAAAACTTGTACAAGGTGGTTTAAAACTGTTAAACTTATAAGACCAAGCTTCTAGCTTCACTGTGGAGAGAAAAAGATGGATATCTGCTTTTCTGGATATAAAAATAATGAGAAATGAAATCAGACTTTCCTCTGGAATACACAGAAAACCATGCACACAGATAATTACACCAAAAGCAACAGTTTTAACCCAAAGCCATAGCAGCATGCAATATTCTGAGCCAGAGATGATGATGATGATGATGATGATGATGATGATGATGATAATAATAATAATAATAATAATAATAATAATAATAATAATAATAATAATAATAATAATATCGAATCAGAATGGATGGGCAATTGTGGTAAAAATAAAATGTAAATTGTCTTTTATTCATGGAATCAACAAATTTATTGATTCCATGGCCATGTGCATTTTCCTTACCTAAATTTTTTTCTTAGGTCATTTTTAGTAATGCTTGCCATTACTTTTAAATTGGAAGATATAGTGAAAAGATTAAATATAATATATAGAGTGGCTGCAAATATACAATTTCACTAAAATAGGTTCAATACCTCAGAACTAGTTTCGAGGAATCACTTTCTCATCGTCAACTGATTGCAACTGGTTGGCTTTCCTCTGATGGTTACAGATGTCTCTTTGTTCCTCTAGTGGTGGTTCTACAAGTTTAGTGATCAAATTTTTGTCCATAGGAATGTCGAAATTCATTAACCTTGGACAAAATTTCCAAAGAAATATTTTCTCACAAATGTTTAATTCAGTAGGTTTTTGTGCCTGCTTGATAAGTGATACTGTGTCCTCAATTTCATGTCCCTGTATCCAAAAATGTGCTGCAACTGCTGATTTTTCTTCTTCCTTGGATTTGATGTTTCGAAAATGTTCCTTAAGCCTCGTTTCTATGTTATGCTTAGTTTGACCAATATAGATTTGTTCAAAATCATTGCAATCTATTCCATTTTTATGAGCTGGCATTTTTTTTTTCAGTTTGCATTTATGAGGAATTTTATGCTGAATTTATTTTCGGGGATGAGTGCCACATTGCTGTCATTGAAAATTTTCTTGAATGTGTTATGTGCCCATGGATGAAATGTGACTTTTTTGTATGTTGGATTTTGTTTGTGTGGTTTGAGGGTTGTATTTTCTTTTATCATTTTTTATTGCTTGAATTTTTTGATTAACCTATCCACCATATCTGTTTTGTAGCCATTTGTTCCAGCTGTTTTTAAGATTTCTTGGTATTCTAAGTTATATTTCTTTTTATTGGGGGGGGATGTTCACTAATCTATGGGTCAAACTATTAAAAACTGCAACTTTGTGTGATGGGGGGGTTGTAACTAATAGAATAGATTGCAAGGATTGTGAACAAATCTATATTGGTCAAACTAAGCATAACATAGAAACGAGGCTTAAGGAACATTTTCGAAACATCAAATCCAGGGAAGAAGAAATATCAGCAGTTGCAGCACATTTTTGGATACAGGGACATGAAATTGAGGACACAGTATCACTTATCAAGCAGGCACAAAAACCTACTGAATTAAACATTTGTGAGAAAATATTTCTTTGGAAATTTTGTCCAAGGTTAATGAATTTCAACATTCCTATGGACAAAAATTTGATCACTAAACTTGTAGAACCACCACTAGAAGAACAAAGAGACATCTGTAACCATCAGAGGAAAGCCAACCAGTTGCAATCAGCTGACGATGAGGAAGTGATTCCTCGAAAGTAGTTCTGAGGTATTGAACCTATTTTAGTGAAATTGTATATTTGCAACCACTCTATATATTATAATGCTTGCCATGTTTATTCTTTCATACAAATAGAATTGAATCCCCAATAAACAAATATAGGTTAGATTAATTCAATAATAATTTCCTAATGAATGTAAGTTAATAACTATAACAATGACATAGAAAATGAACAAATATCACAAGTATACAAATGTATCCTCAATTGGAAATTAACATGTGTTTCCTTACATAGAAACAATCTGGTAGGTGTGATTAGTGGACATAGTCTCTGTCTCAACTGCCTCTTTGTAATTTAATTTAAATTGTTGATGCGGACAATTTCAATAGATTTACAACCCCTCTATGAAATGGTGTTATTCTGTTTGTGTCTAGTGTTGTCTGTGTTAGATTAAAGTGACCTAGTTTCAATCCAAATTGTAAATCAAATCTTGCATAACAATGATGAAGTCAAACCTTCAAATGTTTAAGTGTTCTTGCCCAACTTTCCAATACATATATAATTGTAAAAGGTTATAGTAGGTACATACATACTTCTATCCCAAGTAACCTTATGCACTTCTTACCATAGATGTACTACATTTTACTTTGTTCACATAATTTATTTAACTGAAATCAGCATCTCAAGATTCCAATCCTTTCGTGAGACGATCAACATTCCATTTTTACTATTTGTTTATGCCACCTACTCGCATGCATGCACACATACACATACACACACACACACACATACACACAATCATAGCAATCTTCTATGTATATCAACATAGTATCATCTAAGGATATCAACACAGCATTCTTCTTGTATTACCATCTAATATCATTTAATGTCATAGCAGTAAATTAGCATATACATTTTCATAATCTCGTTTTCATTTTTGACAAGAAAAAAAGTAGATTTAATTACCTTCATACATAACCTAAAGTGGCATACATATTTTCCTCTTAATAAAGACAAATTTATGCTTCTCTGCGTTCTCCTGTGATGTTATTATATAAGGATTCTTTGTTTTTTATGCAACTCCAGCCATGTTTTCCTCAATAATGCACACAAAGTAAAATTGTCACATACTTTAAAATTAACCCTTAAGTATGTATAACTGCATTCTTCATTTCATTTATAATTATGCTTGGGATACCTTTCATACCCACTAGTTTAGTTATTTATATTATCCTATGTTAAACAGCTTACCTCGCACATATTTCTTATTGGTTGAAGAAAACTTTAATATTTGAAAGTGCATTTCCTTCTTCTTTTTGTCTGATTGCTATGGTTACTGTTACAGAAATTTTCAAACACTAAAGTTGCGGACTCCACATTACTTGATTTTAAATTTTTATGTAATATCATTTCAATTTGTCCTCCTTATTTTCCCTGTATCTCTTTAAAAGGTTTCAACTTGCTTATATGATACTTCTCTATGACTACTGTTCAGATTTTGTATTTCAAAAGTGTTATTGCCAAATTGTTTTAATTACAAATGGTCCTGCATACAAAAGTTCCATTTTCAAATTTTGTTTCTCGAAAGGTTGCATCTCTTCAAGAGGACTTCATCTCCATCCTTTGGTAACCACTTGTTTTTATGTTCCTTTACTTTTCTTTGTCTTTTTTCAGCTTTCTCTTGGATTCTCCAAAATGCAAGTTCCTCAGTTTATGCTGATATTGCTTGAGATATTATTACTAGCATTTCCTTGCATTCATCCTCAGTTTGGTTACCACATTCTGTTTAGTTTTGTTTCTTGTGTATTCCAGAAATTGTGATTCTTATATCTTGTATCTGGATTATATGGTATCTCTGATGTGATAAAAATATTCCCTGCAAAATCTTATGTGATTAACTTGAGAGTCTCTGTATGAGGGTTTGTGTGTGTTTGCTACATATTGTTCCTGCATTTTTGTTCACTTTGGGGTATTGCGTATTAGTGTCTGTCCCTTGTGTTCTGCAACCTACTGTTGTTGACACATATCTTGGTCTCTGTGCCTCCGTCCCCTCTTGATCACTCCTCGGACAGTTTCTATGTGTATTTATGTTTTGTATGTCATGGGTTTGATTTCCGTACTGGCCATTAGTATGTTAGGTATGCTTTGTTTACCTTTGTTACTTGTGTGTTTTGTGTTCTGGGTCTCAAATGCTGTCAATAATTCAATGACATCCATAAAATCTATGGATTTGGCTGCCATTAACCCTATACGTACACTATCTGGGAAAAGTGTAATTACACTAGTGACAATCTCCTGCTCTGTCTTACATGGTTTTACTAATTTCCCTTTATTCATCACTTTCATGAAATAATTGACCAAAAAAGTGCTTTTTGATGGGTCATATTTCTCTATTGCTAACTTTGTTCTTGATTGGTTCTGCCTCACAGGTCCCCAGTACCTTGCTAGAAATAAATTTCTAAAATAGAGAGGTTTCGTGTCCTGCCAAAGTTAACCTCAACAAGTCAAGTGCCTTGCTCTTCAGGCTTTTCCTGTCTATCATCATTTTAAGTTCATTTGGTTTTTGTTAATCCTAAAGTATTCTTCTAGCTGTTTGAAAAATAACTTCAGATCGTTCCTTTTTCATTGTTGAAATTTGGAGCAGACATCTCGAGTAGTGTGAGTGTTTGGGGGCGGGGGCTGGTTCACATTGCCCTGATTTTCATGATTTAACCAAACATTATGTATATCATGCACACTTTTTCATTCAACTCACTACTAGAATGATCATGCAATGCATTAACAATCCTTTTTGCCTTTTCTGTGTTTTCTTGTTCTTTGTGAAATCTTTCTTGTAAATTTCTCAATTGTTCATTAATTCCTTTATGTAATTCCTTATTTATGTGATTAATGTTATCTATTTCCTTTTGTTGCCTTTGCATTGCACTTGACACATTTTCAATTTATGTTACAATCATTTGTTTTATGTTATGATTTGTTACCATTTCATCCCTTGCTACTTCTACTTCTCTACCCAATATTTTCTTTATTTCCTCTATCTACCGAACCTAAAATTCATCCTGACTTGTTTTCATTGCTTTTATTTCTTGTCCTAACTCTTACTCTCATATGATTTGTACACTCTATCACTTCCTCTTTGTGCTTTATCATGTCTTCCTGTAACATTTTTTTGTTTTCTTTAACCTTAATTTATAAATTACTCATCTTACTGCTGTTTCTATTTGATTTTCTAGACTGCTCTTTACTTATGTCAGATTACTGTTTGTAATTCACATATTCTTCTTACATTCTGCACTATCTCACTTTTTAATTCTACTATTTCTATTTTCCTACTCTTTAAATCTTCTTTCTTACTTTGCTCTTATCTTTTATGCTAGCTTTTGCTTTAACTCTGTTATTTCAACTTTTCTAGTTTCTGAATCTTCCTTCCTACAGGTTGGTTCACAACCAACAAGAACGGTAACCAGAACGAGAACGGGAAAGTTGAAATACATGTATTCAAATGGGAGTGTCCACAACCGACGGGAAGCCCTCCCGGGCCCCGGGAACGGGAAGAAGAGTTGCCCAACTTTTAACTTTCTCGTTCTCGTTCCCGGGCACGGCATATTAGATCCCTATTGTGCATATTAGACTCTTCACTCTAGAGGTTATTCTAAGCGGCCGTGACATGAAACAGCCACTAGTGCTCTCTATAGTCGCAAGCTGGAAACATGAAACTGGAAGGAATTAGTAGTAAATGTGCTTCTTAACCTCATCCCGACACCCGCAAATCTAATCAATGTTGGTTCCTCTGGTGAAGGGATCATTTGTAGTTTGTTTATATGCAACTCAAAACTGGCTATTACCTAAAAAAATAATGGCAAAAGCTACAAAGAACAGCTAAATCTGGTGGAAATGAAAAAAGAATAAACAATTTTAATGTATGCCATTAAATAAGGAATGAAAGTTTGGCATAAGTAGAGGGATCGGAAATGTAATGAATATGCATTTAGATGTTTACTCTATCGAATTTTGACGTTGGCTTGGCTAAATTGGAAATAGGTGGAAAAAATGTCATTGGTCAGTTAAAAACAAAAGAAATCCCAATGCACAAAATCGACTTTCACTTTGTGATCGATATGCATTCCCGTTCTCGTTACCGGGCTGTTGTGAATCAAAATTTCTTGCTTCCCGTTCTCGTTTCCGTTACCGGGTGGCTGTGAACCAGCCTTACCTCTTTCTATATTTTGCTCCAATTCTGTTCGCTCAACTTTCCTACTCTCTGAATCTTCCCTCCTACCCCTTTCTATCTCCTGTTTTAGATTTTCTGAATCTTCCTTTCTGCCTCTTTCTATCTGCTGTTTTAGTTCTGCTAATTCAATTTTCCTATTATTATCTGACTCCATAAATTTGAATAAGTCCTGTAATGTTAAATGAGTCCCTTTCTTTTGACCCATCTCTCTTGATTCCTCTCCCACCATTTCTACATTTCCTACTTCTCCCCTATCTGATTCTGTCGTTGTAGACTGAACGTTCATTCTGGATGTTATTCTCTTTTTATTTCTTACTATAACGTGCTATTGAGCCATCGTTTACCTACTATTTGATATCTTCTTCACTTGCATTCCTCTTCTTGGGCCAATGTTCATGATTCTCTCCGCACAGTAGTGATGTGGATGCTGCTGTCTCTACCGGACCAGTAAACTGCTTTATTCTGATGTCGAGTTGTCGCCTTTCATCCTTTAGTCTTCTCATGGCGCAGTGATGTGATGCTTTCTAGTCCTCTTCTTATCAAATGAATGTCTTTTATTTGAAAAAAATGACATTTTCTTTTGAATTCATGTAAAATCTTTGTTAAGTTAACATGCTCCATATTGCAGCAGAAATAGCAATAATGATATCAGAATGGATGGGCAATCATGGTAAAAATAAAATGCAAATTAATTTGTTTTTAAATGCCTCAGCAGTGAGCAATGAGTACACTCTTCTTGAATCTCGGGTCATGTCACGGAAGATCTCTGGGAGGAATAAATAAATTTCACTATTTGCAGCGCAAACCTTTTCTATTCATTTATACTCTGCATTGAATTACAATCTTCTTTCACTTTCCTTGTTGTGAAAGAAACTTTTTACACTTCAAAACCTATTGAATGTTAAATTCTACCTGAAGCGCATACAATTTCCTCTAGCTATATCCCAGATGCTATCAACAGCTTGGGTCCCTAATGATATACCCCCTAGGCAGCTATTGAACTTTGTTTTAAAAAATCTCCGAGCTCCACAGCAACATCCATTCTTTTAATGTCTTTTATTCAAGGAATCTACAAATTTGTTGATTCCATGGCCATTTAATTTTCCTTGCCTAGATTTCTCTCTTAGGTCATTTTTAATAATGCTTGCCACATTTGTTCTTTCACACAAATAAATTAAATCCTCCCCACAACACAAATATAGATTAGATTAATTCAATAATTAATTTCCTAATGAACATAAGTTAATACTTATAACAATGACATAGAAAATGAACAAATATCACAAATGTAACCTAAAATGGAAATTAACTTGTGTTTCCTCACATACAAACAATCAGGTAATTGTGATTAGTGGACATAGTTTCTGTCTCAATCCAATAGTCTAGTACACAGATTAGTCAACTTTTAAGCAAAAAAATATAACAAGGAATACCAGCAAATCATCAAAACACCACTTGTTGATGGATTTAGCTGGAAGAGATTCATGCAAGCTCATGAGAATCCTCTTTACAGTGCAGATTTATTCCCCTGTGACTAATTTGTTTGGAGCATTTAAACAGGCAGGGAAGCAATTTCATTATGGTGCACCAGTAGAAGAATTCTGCATCACTGGCTACTCACATTTGCTCCTTCTTTCTTCAAGGAAGAAATAAAAATATGGCAATTCATTGATAAAAATGTACTTAGAAATCAAAGGACTATGTATAAAAGTGATATGCTATTGTTGCGCCTTTTCACTGGTTTAATAATTAAAAAACTGAATAAAAAGAATATGTGTTACATTTAAATTACCTTCTCTAGCCTCTATTTGTTTATTTCTCCCTCTTGATATTATGCTGGAAAGTAAATGCCAATAATCATGTTTTGTTTGGAGAACATTATGATGGTCATTTTAGGGTTAATTTAATGTTTTTAAATAGGAACCTACATTTTGTATGTTGTTTTGTGATTAGAAAATGGTTTATACAAAGCCTCTTTATTTTGTGATGAGGACTAAAGAAACAGAATAAAAAGTGGTGGTTTCCAATTACGAACGTAACTTGGCCCTCAAATGACCATCCATGGTTTACACTCTTCGTACACAACCATTCAGAATTTTCTTTGTTATTTACATTGGTGTAAGAACAATTGCAAAGTGCTTTATACAAATGTTGTTTAGCTTTTTATGAGGAGTGAGAAAACAGCATAAAAAAGGTAGGTTTCCATTTAAAAGGATTACACTGACCCTAAAATGACCATCACAAAGTTTTCCAAATAAAACATTACTAATGGCATTTACTTATCCCCATTATATCAAGCAACATTTATTCAAGACATTTCTTTCTACAATGCTTAGTTTTGGAGATATTGTACAGTCTCAACTTAAATGGTCCACTCTGTATATACTGGCTTTGAAATTCCAACTCTTCACCTATTACAAGAAACACAATAAATCGAAACCAACAACGATGATGATGAAAATAATATTTTCTATTATTGCATTGGAGTTTAATACCACTATCTGACATTGTCAAGTTTTTACATTAGCAGTTTTTTTTTATTTATTTATGGACACTCTTTAACTGCTATGGTCCTTAACGTCCCATTCTATATTGGGCATCAAAGACCAGTAATTTTGCTCAGAGGCCTCTTTATCAGGCTTGAGGTTCTTTTATGTGCCGTAAATCTATGACATGGGACCACTGGCTTTACTTCCGTTCCGAAGGAAGCCATGCTAAGGATTTTTATGCCCGAAAAAATCCATTGCCCTCCACTAGGTTTGAACCCGGTAACTAGAGGCTAGCATGGTACTAGTCCACAGAGAACAACACATTAGCAGTTATTACATGTCTCACATGTATTATTCTAGTAACCAAAGATATCCAAACTCTCACTCAGAAGGTAGAATACACACAGTATTACACTATGTTATTCACCAATGGCACTGGGGATTAATTGATCTGCATCATTTTTCCTCAGTATTACACTATATACATGTAAATTATGTAATAGAAAAGTACAACAGTTACATACAGTTTTGTACCTTCTCCTGGTTATTTCAGTCATAGGAAATGGAATAATTAATAGTAAAATTAAATATTATAATACTTTTCATCCCGTGTGTATTAACATTTTGATATTAAGAAATGCTTAAGTTTTTTTCTTAAATACATTACCTTTATTTGCTTTAATATCAAAGGGTAGTTTGTTATACATCATTGAGCTGATGATATAGGGGTATTGATCGGTTTTATTTTTACTGATTGATATTCTGTGAAAGTTATTACTATTTCTTATAGCATAGGTGAGGATTTCACTGCTATTGTGTGTATACAGGGTTTTCAGCTACTAGTGGGACAACTTTATGTGCAAAAAGTGAACAGATGATAAGTATATGTTTAAAGCAGAAGACTGTTGTACACGATTCAGTTTTTTCATGTTGAACATTTCTGATAGTCCTCTTTTTTAAGATTAATAGCATGGTTCATGCCAAAAAGAGAACTTACATGGATTGTGTTTTTAGGGAGATCAGTATCTTTGTGCGTTAAGTGTTTGTCTATCTCTTATGGTTTACAAGTAACAACCATTTATATAACATTCCCTCAGAATGAAAAGGACTTCACAAACTACTCACAGAAAACTCCAAATATATGTTTTATTTGTCTGCAAATATCTTAAACCTGGCATTTTAATCAAAATCATTAGAGCCAATTTTGAGAAAATAGAAAATAATGAAAAATCTTCAATAGAAGATGCGATAATTTTGTTAAAACCTGTGTTACATATTTGTATGCTGCAAATTTTTTACATCAAATTTGGTATTTACAAGAAATTTTGTATAACTATGCTCGCTCTCTCTTACTTTATCATACCAGCCTCTAGTTCCCGAAATCGTGGTTTCAAACCCAGTGGAGGGCGATGGAGTTTTTCGGGCATAAAAATCCTTAGCATGGCTTCCTTTGGAAGGTAAGTAAAGCTGGTGGTCCCATGTTGATTTACAACACGTTAAAGAACCTCAAGCCTGATAGAGGCCTCTGAGCAAAATTTCCAGTCTTTCATGTCCAATATAGAATGGGACACTAAGAACCACAGAAGTTAAAGAGCATCCATAAATATAACTCAATTTAATTTTCTCTCTTACTTTTTTTTTAACTTCTTGTTTTCATTCCAGGGAATATAAAGCATATACTTCCATTAAAATCTTGACATTGAGCTTTGGATGGAATATAATACTTCCTCTATATACTCTATGTTGTAGAGAAAGTAAAAATCTGGTTTGTATTTGATCCACCCTCATATAAGGGTATAAAACCCTCCCTGTGGACTCAATCATTCAGCAAGAATGAGACATAGAACAATTTTCAACACGTATTTGATGAACTGATTACTATATTACCATTTGTATCTATTCAAGAAAATGAGACATCTACTACAACATAAATGTGAGTTACATAATTAAAGGAAAATTTAACACCAGAAGCAGAAGTCTTCTAATTGAAATATTAGCCAAGAGTCAAGTCTTACCTTGAAGGTTTTACTGGAGGGAAGTCCTCATTCTGTAACAGAGTAATTCAAATGTACAGTTTCACACAATCATCTATACAGAGTTAGTTAAAGGTCCTGCATAACATGGTTATCTGTTAAAGTACCAAATTTGATTTGTTTATAAATTGGGCAACAACATGTGGAAACAAACATTTGATGCCTCATCATGTAATGTGGTGTAAGAAAACCAAGCAGTAAATAAAGTATTTAGATCCAAATAAATTGCTTGGTTTAGAGAAGGCAGAACTGGAATGTTAAGCAACTCAGAATTAGTTCTACATTTAGGGACAATATGATAGAAATGCTTGAGATGCTTGGGGAGTCAATGGCAAGGAAGAGGGGAGGAATAAATTATGTTCTTTTATGCCAGTAATCTGGGTATTTAGGTAATATATGATATTGGGCTTATAAACATGGATCTTGCTATTATGATTGTACATCAATAATTTAAGAGCTGATGGACACTATCTTACAAATTCTATGCATATTAATAATAATTATTATTACTATCAATCAATACAAATGGGATTTCAGAAATACAGGCATGTGTCCACAATCCAGTCAGATCTCAATATATTTTATAGAACACTATATTCCATTTAAAATAATGGGAATTACAGGAAACCAAAGTGTAAAGGTGACCATGGGAAAACTTTTTAAAAGTATTCAGACATTTGCACATAATAATATACACTGATTATTACAAAGAGTGAGTGAGTGCATGTCTATGTGTTTTTACAGGGAAATCACGGAGAACATTAAAATAACTTTTTATATATATTTCCTTCTCCAATGAACCATGTTTTTTCCAGCAGGACACACACTACAGGAAATTCACAAATTTTAAAAATCTGCAGTCAGGATATTTGCAGTCACATTATCAAATTTCAGAATGGGTTGATAACATGTCATATGTAGAGCAGCACATGCCTAATGTAGGTTTTCTAATAACACCCATGAAAATTATCATGTCAAGTAGCCTGAAATCCCATTCTGTGTTACATCTGACCACTTCTGAATTCTACCTCAGATCCTAATTTGCCTTTTGAAGTCAGATCTTTACACACATTACGTTTATACACATCTGTTTAAGTGAGAAACCCTTTGAAAAATATTAAATGGTTGGCTATCACTTGTGAGCTGGGTATGGGACTGTACACCACATGTTGTACTCCAGAAAATGAGCTATTTTATACTGCAACAGTTTCTGGAACTCCATAACCCTGTTTCTGTACTAATACTTGCATCTTCACTGCTACCCACATCCTGAGGTTGCAGGTTCAAACCCAGCGCAGGGAAATGGATTTTTTGGGGCATAAAAATCCCTTCTTTCAGAAGGGAAGTAAAGCTGGTGATCTCATGTCATGGATTTACGGCATGTAAAAGAACCTCAGGCCTCATAAAGAGGCCTCTGAACAAACTTTCCGGTCTTTCACGTCCAATATAGAATGGAGTGCTAAGAACCATTGCAGTCAAAGAGCGCCCATAAATAAAACTACATTTAATTTTTCATCCTCAAAACTGGAAAACTCCCTGTCAATATCCAAATCATTGTCACACATCAAAAGTTCCTTATTGTTCTCTGAAGTTATTTTAGAAGCTCCAATACTTCATACACCAGCTAATTTATAAGTTATACCACCAGTTGAAGATATTCAAAATGGGAATAACAATATCCAAAATGTGGTGGAATCACACACAGTGAATGAATTAATAATATACACTTGATAGAAGTGGAGTCAACCTAAACGCTTTTACTAGCTTCACTCATTTATTTTGCAGAACATGCAAACTTGAGAGTTCACCTGACAGTCAACAGGCAGCTGATGATGTGAGCTCATGCTCACATACATGTTCTACAAAATAAATAAGTGAGTGAAGCTAGTAAGAGTGTTTAGGTTGATTCCACTTTCATCAAGTGTATGTTGGGAAGAGCAAGTTTGTAATTGTTGCTCAAAGAATCTTGCCTCATTAGTATTTAGCCAAAATGCAAATACTCTGAAATACACAAAAATGAAAATCATGTGGTACCTAGAACAGATTCTAGTATCAAGTCACATATTTATTCACCTCAACAGTTGAAAATTGTAAGGCTGACCTGAAAGCAACAAGCTAAGCCAATTGTGATATACACACACAATCAAATTTAGTTTCAATCTTGTCTAAAACCACAAATATGTATATAATCCTACTCTCTTGGCACAAGAAACTGATAAGCATGCACATGTATGGCTGGTTAGCCTAACAGCATCAAATACTTCTCTCTCCTTGAAACATTTATTACAAGCTACATATTAGGCAGCTACAAACACAGAGCTTGAAAAGGAGAACTCACTGGGTACTAATAAATGTTTACTTGAAATGCAAAACAACTGTTTAATCATGATAGTGCTCGAGAAGAAAAAGTAACAACCCTTTTAGCTCCATAAATCTGAATCAAAGGCACCTTTTATTGTATTTTGTAAATAAACACAATATTAATTATTGTACATTGTAGACTACATATTGGTGAGTGAAGTGATAGAATAAAGGGTGGAAAGCTTCAAGGTCCAGAATGAGATAGTAGACAGCAGCCATTTCCCAATATTACTTTCTCTACTACGTATAGTAAGTAGGGAAAGTATTGCATTCCACCCAAAAATTTTATACCGAGATTTCACCGGAAATACATGTTTTGAGAGCCCCTGAATCCAAAAAATCTAATGTGTAACACTCACATGACTTTCTCTATTCTTGTACAAACTGTTTCTACAAATGCTTATTCTCCATATGCTTCATGTTATTCGAGATATCGAGATGTTAAATCTTATTGCTAATTTTCTTGTAGATGCAAGGGGAATATGGTAGGTTTTAAGCGATAGTCAAATATTTTAAGCGCTGGTTGCTATGTGGCGCATTCCATTCTCTTGCATGTCCAGGACATGAAAAAAATGAATAACGAATTTGGGAAAAAGTATAAGTATTGGAAAATTTAAGGGAATAACAAGCAATATCTCGAAAACGGTTCACTCAACAAAAAAATATATATGGCATAAATTGTGTATTTTAACGTGATCTACATTTTTTGTGTAGTAAAGTTGTGTCTATCTCTTATGGTTTACCAGTTATGCAAAAGTCGTTCACAATGAAGAATACTTTTGGAGACATTCCCAAAAAATTTGAGATATACATTTCATTTCTCATGACAATATCTTAAACATATGATATTTTAATCAAAATCGTTAGAGCCATTTTTGAGAAAATTAAAAATTTCGAAACATTTTCCACATAAAGGGTAGTCTGGGGTGGGGGGATTTTCTTGAAAACCTTCGTGTCGCATCTCTGGAAGCCACTGAACCTAAATACCAAGTTTGGTGTTTATCTGACTGTTAGTTTCTGAGTTATGCTGTTCACAGACACACGGACATGTTTCCAAAAATGCTTTTTTTTGGATTCAGGGGGTCTCAAAACATGTATTTCCGGTGAAATCTCGGTATCGGATTTTTGGGTGGAATACAATACTTCCCCTACTTACTATACTTAGTAGAGAAAGTAAAAAGCCTTTTTGGAAACATGTCCATGTGTGTGTCTGTGAACAGCATAACTCAGAAACGAACAGTCGGATAAACACCAAACTTGGTATTTAGGTTCAGTATCTTCCAGAGATTGGATACAAAGGTTTTCAAGAAAATTCCTCCACCCCAGATTACCCTCTACATGGAACATTTTTCGAAAATTTTAATTTTCTCAAAAATAACGATTTTGATTAAAATATCATATATTTAAGACACTTTCATGATAAATAGAATGTATATCTTGAATTTCCTGGGAATGTCTCCAAAAGTATTCTTCATTGTGAATGACTTTTGCATAACTGGTAAACCATAAGAGATAGACAAAATTTTACTGCACAAAAAATGTAGATCGTGTTAAAATACACAATTTATGTCATATACACTTTTTTTTTGGTTGTTGTTGAGTGAACCATTTTTGAGATATTGCTTATTATTCCCTTAAATTTTCCAATACTTATACTTTTTCTCAAATTTGTTATTCATTTTTTATGTCCTGGACATTCAAAGAGAATGGAATGCACCACATAGCAACCAGCTCTTAAAAGATTTGACTATCGCTTAAAGTCTACCATATTCTCCGTGCACTTACAAGAAAATTAGCAATAAGATTAACATCTCGATTAACATGAAGCATATGGAGAATGAGCATTTGTAAAAATAGTTTGTACAAGAAGTAGAGAAAGTCATGTGAGTGTAACACATCAGATTTTTTTAGACATAAGGGTAGCCAGACAAGAAATTAAACCAGAAGAGATGGTGAAATGAAAGTATGATCCCTTAAATGGAAGGAAGAGAGGGGGAAAATACTTCAGAAGAGAAGTTAGTAAGATATTAGAAAGAGGAATAGTACTAGGACTCACCAAAAATGATACCAAAATAAAAATATTGAATTATTAGAAAACTTAGTGGTAAGAACAGCGCAAGTGGGGACAAGTGGTAAAGAAGTGATAAAAGGGTGGTTTGATGACAAATGGAGGAAAACTAAAAGGGAGGTATATAAAGATTTGATGAGATGGAGAGGGAGCAGGACAGGAAAATTTGGTTTGTAGGCAAGTGCAGGTACAAATGCCTAGAAAATAAAAGAAAGGAATGGCAGGAAAGATTAATACCTAAAATAAAGGGGCAGAGAAAAATAAAAATTGTAGGAAACTATGGGAAATAATAAGGAGGTAGCAACAATGGGATGATGAAAACTGAGATCACGCCAGTGGAATGGCTGGAATATTTCAGGAGGTTGATAGGAAAGGATAGCAAAATAAGGTTAGACAAGGTTGGGATAATTAAAATAGAATGGGAAAATGAAAAATTGGACAGCAGATTCACAGAAAGAGAGGTATACCAACAGCTAATAAAAGTTAAAAGAGGGAAATTGGTAGGACCAGATGGTATACTAGGGGAATTTTGGAAAGAATACAGTGAAAAGAGAAAAGGGTTACAACTTTTGACAAAGATGCTAAATAAAGTAACAAGAAGCAAAGATGTTCCAGCAAGGTGGAAATGAGTATAGTAGCACCTACATATAAATGGAAGTGAGGAGCAAACAAAACAGAAAATTATAGAGGCACAAGTTTGTTATCTATACAGGGATGCCAGTGGACAGATTCAGAGACTGAGCTGAGGAAGAAGAGAAATTGTCAGAATTTCAAACAGGTTTTAGGAAAGGAAAATAAGCGGTGGATAATATATTTATAATAAGATCATTGGTGGACAAATATCTAAGCAAAAACAGGAAGAGTGTACATGTTTTTCACAGACTTTAATACAGCTTTTGATATGATAAACAGGGAAACTTTAACAATGAAATTGAGAATGAAAGGGGTAAGTGAGAAAGCCATAGGAGAAGTTGAGAACATGTACAAAGATGTAAAGTTATATGAAGATAGGAGAAGAAGGGATAATGGAAGCACCAGAACAAAAGTTAGGTTTAAGACAAGGGTGCAAATTAGGTTGCATTCTATTTATATTTTTTATAGATGACATAATTGAAAGAATAGGTAGAAGCAATTGACACTGCCCAATTATAGCAGAGACATACTAGGACTGCTATATACAGATGATATAATAGTAGAGGCCATAACAGTGATAGGTTTACAGAAAGCAATAAATGAAATACAAAACTTTTTTTATGAATGAGGAATAAATGAAAACCTAAGTAAATCCAAAATTATGCTTTTTAAAAATAGTATGAAATTAAGGAAAGATGAGAAATGGAACTTGGGTGGGAAAAAGCTGGAAGTGGTCAAAGAACTTGATTACTTATGGGTGTGACTAAGTAGTAAGGAAATTGGGAGGCTCACAGTAGAAAGATAGTGGCAAAAAGCAAAGCAGCTATGATATATGTAAGTACATGTAAATAAAAATTGGAAATGTCCACAAAATGGCTGGAGAGAATGTACATGGCTATGGTGGAAGCAAGATTGCTGTATGCAACAGAAATATGGGGAGGATCAAAATTAACAAATAAGGTGGACCAGAGTTACAGGTTATTTTGTAAGGAACTATTAGGACTAGTGTGATCAGCCCTGGGGGAAGCCGCTTTACTAAAATTAAGGACAAGAAGGAAAGGTTTAGTGCTAGAGAGAACGACAAAAGTTTGGTATAAATGCTTGACAAAGTAAGAAAATGTATTAAGAAGTTGTGTGGTACAACAGGAAAGTATAAAAACTGAGAACAATTGGGGAGCAGTGTTGAAAAAACTGCTGGAAGAAATAGGGGAAAAAATTCAGTTTTATTTATGGATGTTCTTTAACTGCTGTGGTACTTTGTGTCCCATTCAATATTTGGCGTGAAAGATTGGTAATTTTGCTCAGAGGCCTTTTTATCAGGCTTGAGGTTCTTTATATGCCGTAAACCTATGACATGGGACCACTGCCTTTACTTCCCTTCCGAAGAAAGCCATGCTAAGGATTTTTACACCCAAAAAAAATCCATCGCCCTCCGCTGGGTTAAACCCATGGCCTTGGGAACTAGAGGCTAGCATGGTAACTACTACTCCATGGAGGATGACGTAATGATAAGAGGAATGTGTGAATTTTGTGATGGTGAGGAAAGACTAGAACATTATCTAACTGAATGTGAAGATTTAAAAAAAATTGAGAGAGAAAATCTGGACAAGAAGTGGAGCAATATAGGGGGTAACTTAGTAGACTGAAAATGTTAACAAGTAATAGAAAAGTAGGGGATTTCTTAATAAAAGTGAAAGAAAATGGAGGAAAAGAAGAGGGAGGGAGGGATGGTAGATAAAATAAAATGAATTACACTGAGGTTTCAGCAAAGGGAAGTAAATGTTGCACTGTGGTGCTGAAGACCAGGGAATCTTACTGGCTATGCAGCACAAAGGAAGGTACCAGGAATGTACATATTAAAGCAGGAATATGGTGTATAAATGTATCAAGATATTGTAAATTGTAGCTAGAATGTGTACAATAAACTAAACTGTTATAGTTCATGCATAATACATTTAATATACTATAATTCAGCTTTTGTTTGATTAAAATATTACAAAATATAAGCAAAATATAAAAGTTTGTTCTGTAAAGCAGAAATTTAAATTGTGGGCCAATTTAAATAACCAGTTCTGTTTATTGTATGTCTGAGAACAGCATGTCTGGGGTTAAAATGGCTGTTGAGCAATGGATTTAAGCTTTAATAACTGGAATTATTTTGAAAATTTCAGTTGGAGTTGAAACACTTAACATTACTTATGTGTTTTTCATCTTGACTGGCTTCACAGCTAATTGCCCCCATCATCAATCTTGAAGCCAGTCAAGATGTGAAACATGTAAGTGATATTAGGTGTTTCAACTCAGATTCAAGTTTTCAAAATAATTTCAAATTCACATCAGCGTTACTAGCTTATTCTTATATTATAGAAATTCATTAATTTGGTTGCCTTCAAATCACTGATTTCCCTTTTGACTTGATTTAGCATTCATTTCATATTTTATTTCAAATGCAGCTGATCATCAGATCCTACAATACCACAGAATATTTTGCTTATGATTTCAACTAAACTTACCTCAAGTATCTTCTAACTTTCAGAAATTATGACCATTACTTCCAACCCCTTAAATACACTATCTGACAAATACTGCACACAGTCACTCTCACTTATTTTTATTAACCCTTTTGCTGCCACGCATTGATCAGATTGACAGTGCCTGTATGGCATTTTAAACGCCAAGTTCAAATATGGCAATGAGTGAAAAATTTCAGACTTCTACATCTTGAAATACTAGCTTTTAGAAAACAATTCATAACAAATATAATTTTAAAGCTAGAATGATAATCTAAAAAAATTAATTTTACCACACAAATTTCTATTCAATAATCTATTAATTGCATCTAGCACCTACTTAATTACAACAAAGAATACTAATTACTTTCTCTACTACGTATAGTAAGTAGCGGAAGTATTGTATTCCACCCAAAAATTCGATATCAAGATTTCACCGGAAATACATGTTTTGAGACCCCCTGAATCCAAAAAAAAGCATTTTTGGAAACATGTCCGTGTGTGTGTGTGTGTGTGTCTGTGAACAGCATAACTCAGAAACGAACAGTCGGATAAACACCAAACTTGGTATTTAGGTTCAGTATCTTCCAGAGATGCGACACAAAGGTTTTCAAGAAAATCCCCCCACCCCAGACTACCCTTTACATGGAACATTTTTCGAAAATTTTAATTTTCTCAAAAATGGCTCTAACGATTTTGATTAAAATATATGTTTAAGATATTCATGAGAAATGAAATGTATATCTCAAATTATCTGGGAATGTCTCCAAAAGTATTCTTCATTGTGAATGACTTTTGCATAACTGGTAAACCATAAGAGATAGACAAAATTTTACTACACAAAAAATGTAGATCACGTTAACATACACACTTTATGTTATATACATTTTTTTTGTTGAGTGAACTGTTTTCGGGATATTGCTTGTTATTCCCTTAAATTTTCCAATACTTATACATTTTCTCAAATTCGTTATTCACTTTTTTTTGTCTTGGACATGCAAAGAGAATGGAATGCGCCACATAGCAACCAGCACTTAAAAGATTTAACTATCGCTTAAAACCTACCATATTCCCCTTGCATCTACAAGAAAATTAGCAATAAGATTAACATCTCGATTAACATGAAGCATATGGAGAATGAGCGTTTGTAGAAATAGTTTGTACAAGAGTAGAGAAAGTCATGTGAGTGTAACACATTAGATTTTTTTGTATTGCTTTGAGACGTAATATCACAGATTTATATCAAAATAGTAGGAATGACATACAGCACTATAAAATATAATTGAATTGCAAATAAAATAAGTATAAATCTACCTTTGAAACTATGTCATGTTTTATAAAAATATACAAAATATAACTTACCAGTATCAATGATTTCAGTATATTTTGCTTAAAGTTCACTCACCACACACATGGTCATGATTTCCCGCGCTAGTTTTAACACTACAGCATGGATCTTGTAATTCTCAATTTACGCATTTACATGAAAAATTAATCATAATTAATCACTTCTGGTCATCAGAAAATTAAAAATGAAACACTAATTCACAAAAATAAATTTTGTTTCAGTTAAACACTTCAAGCCATGAAAAACACACTATCACTATATTTATTTGTTTTTATTTGAACAAATTCCTTTACATAACTTTTGCAATTTTTCATTTGTCTAACCTAAACTATGTACAAATTATTGGTTAATCTTGTTGCTACCTCGGCTTGCATGGCACCCAGGCTTTTCGCCCTGCCTGGTAGCTCTTGTTGTCCCTTCCCCATTATCGCAATTATCCCCCTCCTTTCATTTGTCTTCTCTCTTGTACTCTTTACTTTCCTCGCCTATTTTTCTTTTGCTTTCTGTAAAAACTCAGCTATACTTCTAATCTTCCTTTCTTCTTTCCCCATTAACATTTTTCTCCATAATGCGAACTCCTTACATTCCATCATGTAATGTGTTATACTTTCTTTCTCAGTGTGCATTTCACATATTGCTTTATCTCTACCTCTTATCCCTCTTAGAAATATTGTTCTTGTTCTCATCCAAGCTATCCCTTCTTTTTCTTGTCTGTTATAGTAATCTATATATGCTTCTTGTCCCCAGTTTCTTTTTATTTGTTTATACAATTTTAACGATTCCTTGTTTTTTCTAAACTTCCCCATACCTCCTGTCTTTCTATGTGAAATATTCTATTCTGCTTTTAACCAGTTTGCCTGCGTCACTTTCATTCCTTTCTTCTAGCTTCCATTCCTAGTTTGCGAATAATTCTTCCTATCCCTGCACACCAACTGTTTGTGTTCTCTAAGCTTTTTTGCTGCTTCATGCAGAACTTTAAGATTTCTCCCTCTTCTTTAACCCAACATCTATCCAGAATGTTATTATTCTCTCCATTATAATTCCTTTCCTTCTTGTTTTTCCTTGTTCTACTAAAGCTACTTCTCTTGGCACTGATCTTGGTAACCTTAATAGTTCTTTACAGAGCATTCTGTACGTATGATGTACCTTTTTGCTTACATCTGTGCGTCTCTTCCCAGATCTCTACTGCATAAAGCATACCTGATTCCACTAGAGCCTCGTACATTCTTTAGAGCCACTTGGTTGTCATTTCTAGTTTGTGTTTATATTGCAGCCCTCCCTTTTGCTTCTATTTTTCTACTACGTGCTTCCCATTCCCCTTTGTTATTCAGCTTCACTCCTAAATATTCAATGCTTTGACCAGTTTTAATCCTTTCCCATTTAGAACCCACTTTTATTTTTTTCTCACTTTAGCTCCTTTTTTGAAAACCATAACTTTTGAGTTGTTTATATTTATGCTGATTTCCCATTTTTCACAGAATTTCTGTACTTATTTATTGCCCATTTTAATCTGACTACTATTATAGATCATGCCATTAAGTTATCCAAGAATTTCTTTATCTGCTAATACTGGGCAGTGCTGATTTCCTTTTCATATTTTGTATATTATCTATGAATAAATTAAATAAAATCTGACTCAATTTACATCCTTGTCTCAGTCCTATTTTTGTTTTGTCATCTCCATGATTTTGTTTGTTTCCCCATCTTATACAAAACTTTACCCCTATATAGATTTGTTTCTACTTCCTTCATGTAGTTTTCAGTTAACCCCTTTCTCCTTAATTTCCATAATAGAGCTTTTCTGTATATCGTATCAAATGCTTTCTCAAAATCTGCAAAGAACATGTATAACCTTCCTCTCTTCTTACTGGTATTTGTCTATTATTGTCTTTATTATGAACACATCTATTTCTGACAGCTTCTGTTCTTGTTCTGCCCAATTTTTTATGTTTCTGCTAATACCCCTGTGTATAGAAAACAGACTTATCCCCCTGTAATTTTCTGGTTTACTTGGTCCTTCCTTCCTCTTATATACAGGCACTATCATACTCATCTTTCTGGTATATCATCGCTTTCTTTCATTTTGTTCAATATCTTTGTCATTACTTTTAAGCCCTTTCTTATTTCATCATATACTTTCCAAAACTCTCCTGGTATTCCATTATACTCTACTGCCTTTTTCTCTTTTTTATACCCTTTAATTGCTGGTAGACCTCTTGCATTGTGAATTGCCTGGCTAACTCATCATTTGTTATTTCTATCGTTCCTCTTTCTCTTATTTTTCATTGTCTTTTTTCCCTCCCCATGAGTTCTCTAAAATATCTCTACCATTCATTTGGTGTGACATCATTCTTTGCCTCCCCCTTCTTACTACTTGCCTTATTTTCTTATTGTCCTTTCCCTCAATAGCTTCTTTTATCTTTTTTCCTGTTTTCGCTGCCATTTCTTTACTCTTCGTCTCTAGTAGGCAATTATATCCCCATTTCCTAGCCATGAGATGTTTCCTATCTGCTTCTTCTTCCATTCTCCATCTAATAAGATCTTTAAATACTTCTTTTCTCTCTACTCTACACTCATCAAACCACGCTTTACTTTACTGTTTCCCACCCTATCTTATTTCCATTCCTCTTTCCTGCTCCTGTTACTAGTAATTCCAGGAGCTGTAATGCTTTTCCTGAATCTCCTTCCCTAATGTTTACCTTATTCCTCTTTCTAAAATTTGTCCTACAGTTGAATTTGTCTTGCATAAAACCTTCTCTTTGTTCCTCTCTCCATTTAACTGTTCATTTTCCTTATATTCATTTTTTTCCCTTTCTGCCTGTTGTTCTCCTACCTTTGATTGCAGATTTGTGTCTGTTATTAGTAGAAAATGTCCACTACTTGTACATAAATTTGTGGCTTTAACCCTCCTACGTCTATGCAGGGTCCAGCTGGATCCCAGTGTTATTTTGATTTTAAATTTGATTAATAATTAAGTTAGAAATTCTGGATTTTTTGTAATGTGTGGCAAATTTAATACTCTTTAGTATCATGTCAAGTTTCCTGAAATAATTCATTACACATAACTGTAAAAAAATAAAATAAGACCTGAGGTATACTTGGACCCGGCATAGCAGCTTGTGTCACATTCCTATTTTTGTTTTCTGAAAGCACATTGTTGACTGATATATTGTTGAAGCTGTTGGGAACTCGAGCTAGAGTTTTAGTAGATTACTGGTTGCTAGTGTGAAGTGCGGACACATCCTAGTGGAAACGTGAAATATATGATTTGAATAATTCTAAAGATTTAGATAAACCAATGAGCATTTTATATTATGGTGACAGAGAAGATGAAACTGAAAGAAACTTTGAATATGATTTGGTTTCAGCAACTGAGGATGCTGTAGAAGTAGAGGAAATTCCTGACCTACAGGAATGTGAAAATCCAAGTGTAACATCACATGCAGAAATATCTGCAGGAGATAATAGTGACAGTGAACCAAATTTGGAACTCCTCATTGCTAAGAATGGTATGACCTACCAGAGACAATGTGTCACACCATGCACAATTTAATTTCTGTGCCTCCATATTTGACTGCCTCATCTCAAACAATCCAGTTGGTGAGTAAAGCCTTCAAACATTTTATTGATGAACATATGATACAAATAATTGTCAATTTCACTAATAAGAAAGTCCAATTACTTTATGGAATGTAATAATTAAAAAAAAAAAAAATGGCATGCAACAAATATTGTTGAAATGCATGCCTTTTCAGACAGTCCTATCACAATGGGTTCCTGGAAGGCTAAACACAGAAAATATTATATTTTTATAATTATAAAAAAATTAAAACATTGTCATAGATTTCTAGTTGTTTTAAAATTGTGTTACAAGTTCTAAATAAAAGAACTTCCAAGTTCAAGGTAAATAAAGTAATAAAGGAGGTGCTATTAAAATTGTTGTATGGGTACACATAGATCCCGTACAGTGGTTTATGGAAGTTAAAGTAGTAGAAAAGTTAAAGTTCTTTACCATGCATTCGATATTACTTGACCACAATATGTAATCAACTACACTTTAGCCATTTATATTTATAAACGTATATTTCCCATGTTCACTCTCTCCATATTTCCTGTTTAGAATATCAACTGCATCTAGTTCACAATAGTCAAATTTTTCACTTCCCCTGTATACAACTTTATCTTTACTGTGTGTAAGTCTTTTTCTTTTGTAATACATCATTATTATCCTACCCATCCATTCAGTTTATACCATTTTCCCTTATTCCTACATTGAAATCACCCATTATTATTATTATCTCTGTATGTATACAGTTATTTATGTGTTAACATCTCTCTTTTTCTAAAAGATGGTGTAATTCTGGATTATGGAACTTTGAGTTAGCTGGATACTATACCTATTTTACCTTCATCTAGCTGTTTATTTTGAGTTATGAGCCATAATACTTCCTTTGATCTGGACTAAGTTTCTTTAATTGTTGTAATGAGAGTCTTCTTAAAAAAACAATCTCAATCATTCTGACACTTTACCTCCCTTTTTTTTTGCTACCATTTCTCCCCTTCTTGCCACATAATTATAATCCTTTATTTCTACATTGTCATTCTTTACCCATGTTTCTACTAACACCAAATAGTCTAGCTCCAGTAAATGCTGTAAAGTTCCCATATAGATTTTGTTTTTCAAACCTTCACAGCTCCAAAAACCAAATTGCCTTACTGTCTGCTATTGTGATAACATGCTGCCCTAAACAATCTAAATTTTTCAAGATTTTGTTTACTTCTCAACTTGTAATCATTTTTTTTTCTTTCTGCAGCACTAAAATGCTCCTGTGAGGGGATAACAAGATATTTTTCTCCCCTTCCTTCTCCACCTGCTCCTCACTTCTCTGTCACTGCACCCCTCTTCTTTCTCCCATCTCTTCTTCCTCACTGGACATTTCACAACACTGTCGACACACCTCCTTCCCCTTCTCTGCTAAAACACCTGCTGCTTCACTCTCCTCCCTCCTAGATGACACTGCCTTCTTTGGAGATGATGTAACTCAAGATGTCTCCATTGTAGCCATATCTGTTCTCTCCTTCATTACAGCTCTTGGTTCATACAAATGCTGTGACGTTTCTTCACCTGTTGAAATTATGTCATTTTCTTTTTGTGCTGGGTTTGACATCTCTTTATCCCTTGCCTCTGGCTGCTGCAGATGTTAATTCACTCATTCACTCCTTTTGTGCTGACTTGTTTTCCTTCCATTACATTTCTTTCCTCCATATGCCCTTCTTGCACACATACATTATATCCACTCCGTCTATCCAGAGATGTAGATTTCGTATAAATGCTTGTTCGCCGTTTGATATTGCTTCCATCATCTTCTTAATTAAATTTCTTTTTACATCACTCTGAGCTACCATAAGGTCTTTGTTTATAAATATGTTTCTCCCTTTTAATATCTTTGCTCTTCTTAGAGTTTCATGAGTTAGGTTAGGTGTTACAAATTTTGCAATAATTGGTGTTTTCCTACTTTGCCTTCCAACTCGATATGCCTCCACAATCTACTATTCTGTCATACCAATTTCTAGTTTGCTTGTTAGGATTTTACTTACTTCTTCTACTGGCCAAAGACTTCATCTCTCTTCCATACCTATGAACATCAGATTTAATCTTCTCCTCTCATCCACTCTCTCCATTATCCCATCTACATCTTTCCTTATTCCTAGCACCTCTTTTCCAATACTTTCTTTTATTTCTTTGTCCTTTCTTCAGGTTGTCTTTTATGCGTTCTTCCATTCCATCTAATTCAGTTTTTCTTCAAGCTTCCCCAATATTGTTTGTATTTCCTCAGCTGCTGGGTTTAGTTCAATCCTGCTTATCATTAATAGCATAAATATTATGTTTCCAAATACTAACCAATTCGTCATTAGGTTTTGCTCCATTTTACCTTTCATAAATTTCTTTATTGTGAATAGCCCTATTCTCATTTAGTATACTGCAAGTTCTACTCACATTGTCACTTGTTCCGCCTTTCTTCTCAGTGACAGAGCTCCCTGCAAATACAACCTTCTTCCTCCACTGCTCACCTCATACCCCACTACATTTATTACAAAAACTGAATTAATCATATTGATACTATTTAGTTGTGAAATACCAATTTGGTCTTTATTTACAGCACTTATGTAAACGGATGCATTGAAGATGTAATCCCCTTTCACATTTTATGCACACTGCATGCAATCCTTTTCTTTGTCCCTGCATGTAACACACAATATACTGGTATTCCGGCTTCTTTGGCAATAATTTCATACCATATAATCTCTAGCGATTTCTCTTCTTTTCAGAAACCACTAAGAACTTACAATTTCAATTATTGAGGAATAAAATTGTAATTGTTCATCTTCTTCCCGGTAGTATTTTTGCAATATAATGAATACGCATTTAACATCATTCTGAAATAATATTAAAGCCTACCTTTTTCCAATATTTGAGAGTTCTTCACTGAGATAAATAAAAATATACCATCATGTCATCTGAATCAACTACCCCTATACTGTAAGTAGAAATCACATCTGGTTTAGTGAGCTGCTGACTATTATTCCTCTGAGAAGGGTTTAATTGAGACTCTGTGGCAGTTTCATTATTAGTGAGAAGAATTATCTGTTTTTTTTTTTTTGTGAATTCTTTTGTTCAGATCCAATTAACAGCAAAGACTTGTGCCTAAAATATCTATTTGAAATTGTTTTGAGTGCTTCTGGTATTCCCTCTCTACTCTTTCGTATTGTTTCTGTGACATGGGTTCCTAATGAGTATTTTTTTTTTATTTATGGACGCTCTTTCAACTACTATGGTCCTTAGCGTCCCATTCTATATTGGGCATGAAAGACTGGTAATTTTGCTCAGAGGCCTCTTTATCAGGCTTGAGGTTCTTTTACATGCTGTAAATCTACAACACGGGACCACCGGCTTTACTTCCCTTCTGAAGGAACCCATGCTAAGCGTTTTTACGCCTGAAAAAATCATCGCCCTCCGCCAGGTTTGAACCCGCGACCTTGGGAACTAGAGGCTAGCACGGTACCACTAGTCCACGGAGGATGACCCTAATGAGTATAACTGTTTGGTGAAGGGGGATTGTACTAAAGAATTTGCTAATATAAATATGATATCCCTTGTTTAAATACTTTTCAAGTTGAAGCTTCATTAATACAGTGTAAGCTAGTCCACTAAATTTGACTGCAAACTTTTTGTCTGATGATTTTGCCCCTTTATATACACTAAAAATCCTAAACAGTATTTTGAACTATAATCACAAACCATCCAAAATTTTATTCCCTATTCGCGGTGATGCTTATTGGCCATATACTGAAGTAGAAGTACCAACTAGACTTTCATCTATTGAAAGTTATTGGTGAGGAATGTAGTGTTGTCGAAAAATTCCATTTGCATAGTCTAGTAAGGGTTGAAATCTTGCACTGGGAACATAATCAGGTAAACCAGGGGCAGATGGCTTATTACTTGAATGAGATGAAAAGACTGAAATAGAAGTTGAAATTTATTTTGGGAGAACATTTTCCTGAAATACGGGGTGCTAAAGTGGTCAGTTTTGCTTCAGTAGGATTTTATAGATGGCTTTTATAATCATTCCTATATTCAGATATTTAAGGGCACCAACGATCTAGCAGTTGAGCGCCTTAAACAAAAATCATCATCATTCAGTTACAATACTATGAATGTCTCAATTTCCCCCATTCTTGTCTGCTGCCATGTCTTGTTTCTCAATCTTGGTGATGGAATATGGGTTGAGAGGAACTGATCTGCATACTAGTGGTTTTGGTAATAATGAGGCTCAACAGCGATGAAGTGAAAAATAAATTAAAATAAGAAATGGGAGAAGTTGGAAGTGGGGCATGTTTTGGACAGGGAAGTTCACTGGAGAGAAAAGGAAGCTGAGCAGCAGGGTCAGGGTTAATAGGAAACATTTTTTTGAAGCTCTTGTTGTGGCTGTCCTGCTCTGCATCATATTGCCAACATTGTAATCGCTGTGATTATCATTGCTGGTATTCGTGTGATGAGGGGCAATTAAATCAATAAACCTCCTATTTGCATGTGGTGACATTGGAAGTCTCAGGTACACAATCATCACTGTCAATTAAGGGTATTTGCATTGACATCACACTCGTTACAATATGCCAAATTTTTATCATCCCTCCCTGACACAAAAATATTCTTGGAACACTTTGTGATGTTCACTTTCATACAGTAAAAACTGAACTGGACAAGGTCAAACATAATTGTCGAGGGTTTCAAATAACATCCTTCAAATAACAAAAGATCGCTCAGAAATTCCTTGAAACACACCGTTACAAAGAAGAAAGTTTCCTCTTTTCAGGGGCATAAAGCAGCCTTTGCTTGGTATAGTAAAGCCAATTGTATCAACTCCTGGTGTTCTACAGTAGAAACTATTTAAAGGTCTTGGCAACAACTGGTTTAATGTTGTGTGACAAAATTAAAATGTTTTATTGAGTGAACAATACACAGAAATTCTAACTGCAGTAGATTTCTACAAAACTTACCTTAATTTCATCACAAACAGATGAAGTTTCTGTTTCCAGCCACCAAGGTTCTTCTTTAATTTCTATTTTGTTATCCATTTCATGATTACTGTTGTATTTCTTAATTTCCACTACAGGATCCTCTGGAAGAAATTCTCTCTTGTTCTGTGAGCCAAAGTCTGAAACTAGAGCCTGTTCCTCAGTTTCTCTTTTTGTATTTATCTTGCAGCATGTAACAGTTTCAGACTTAATCTGCTTTAAGAGATAAAATGTTTTGGTAGAACATTCTCTCTCTTTCTCTGAAAAAAAGTCTGGAAAATGAGTCCCTGATTTAGTTTCTGTTTTGATTGCCATGTCACAATCATCATCCAAAAGCACAGCATCACTGTTTGTCTTGATTGTAACATCCTTGGAAAAGAGCTCTCTCTCTTTCTGTGAGGCTATAGTAAGTGAGAGAGGATTCTGTTCTTCAATTTCTATTTTGGGATCCATTTCCTAACTGTTGCTGAATCTGATTATACTCTTCATTAGCAGCCTGTGGAGAAAGATACACATTATGTATACTGAAAAATATTTATAATTTTAAACATAAATTTCTTTGAATTCATCAGCAATTGTTCAAACCTCATCACACACTTCCTTTGTTCTCTCATAAATCTACTTCTTGATAAAATGAATCAGACTTGGAAAATCCAATACCATGTCCAGGACTCAAACCATGGATCTTCATGTCAATGCTATTACCACTCCAGCTACCATTTTGAGATACCTGCATGAGAATTAAACCTTTTCATCTGATGGTTAACCTTCAAGGCAATCTCAAATATTAGATAGACCACAAAGGTAACTTGCAAAGTTAACAATTATCAGGGTTAATTTATGTTTTGATTATTGTTCCAAATGAGCTGTAAACAGCAAATAAGTTGAAAAATTAACCCTAATAGTTGTTACATATAAAGCACCTACAACATTACAAGTCATCTCGAGGTAGGACATCAACTTTAAGAGTCGTCTTCCGTAGTGTAGTGGTTACTATGTTAGCCTCTAGTTCCCGAGGTCATGGGTTCAAACCTGGCGGAGGACGATGGATTTTTTAGGGTGTAAAAATCCTTAGCATGTCTTCCTTCAGAAGGCAAGTAAAGCCGGTGGTCCTGTGTCATAGATTTACGGCATGTAAAAGAACCTCAAGCCTGATAAAGAGACCTCTGAGCAAAATTAGCTGTCTTTCACGTCCAACATAGAATGGGACAATAAGGACCACAACGTTAAAGAGCCTCCATAAATAAAACTCAATTTAATTTTTTATCAACTTTAAGGTTCACTGTGTTACTTAAATCTAATGAAATTTAATGTCTATACAGACATTTTACCATGGCAGATCACGTGGTTTACGTCATGGCTGTTTTTTATAAACGCTCTTTAACTACTATGGTGCTTAGTGTCCCATTCTATATTTGGCATAAAAGACTAGAAATTTTTGTCTCTTTATCAGGCTTGAGGTTCTTTTATATGCTGTACATCTACAACATGGGACCATCAGCTTTACTTCCCTTCCAAAGGAAGGCATACTAAGAATTTTTATGTCCGAAAAAATCCATGGCCTTCCACTGGGTTTGAATCCATGGCCTAGACCATGGAGGAAGACAAAGAGACATGGCTATGAAATTGAAATTTTCAAGTGTGATTCAACTTTATTCCAACTTAGTCTCTACACATGGCTAGTCATAAAGAACAATAATTATCAAAAGCACACAAACCTCTTCCTGTGAGGTTGGCTGTAGACCTGAAAATAAGTATAGTCATCCAACTCCAAACATTTTAAATGTTTCATTTAGAATAAGCATGCTGGCTAATGCATTCAACAACATTTAAAAAAATCACATGTACATCATTATAAGTGAAAGGGACCAGAATATTATTTATATCACACTTCCTCTTTTTGGATTTATCTAGATCTCATATCAAATCACCAATTCACCTGAATTACTTCATTTACATTATTTTTGGTTATTACATGGAATTTCGCACTCAAAAAAATAATGAAATACGGTGTAAAGGGTAGATTGTTTTATACTCACACCATTGTTAATAATTCTGTTTGTTGTAGTTAGACTACAAATGACCGTTTCACTAGAAGAACCAATATTTAATGCATCAGGGATATTAGGAAGCACATATGTTACTAATTTCTTCCAGTTTTATGTTTCCAGCATGCAGCTATAAAGAGCACTAGTGGCTGTTTCATGTTACAGTCACTAAGAATAACTTCTACAGTGAAGAGTCTAGTATGCACAATATACATCTCATATGCCATGCCTGGGAACAAGAATGAGAAAGTTAAAATTAGGTAAGTCTTATTTCCCGTTCCTTGGCCCCAGGAAGGTTTCCCGTTGATTATGAAAAAGCCTTTAGTGATAAAAATTTTGCTCCTTTTAAGATTAAGTTAGGATAATTTGCATACAAATAACAAATTAATGTTGAATCCATAGTGAAATTTTTTCGAGAAACAAAACTGGTAGAAATGTTAATTAGCATAAAGGAATCTACCAGCAACAATATATTTAATTAATTTTCTCAATCAGCCTAACTTCTGCATAATTACCTTATTTGTTTTTTCTGATGAACAGCTACAGTTCACATTATATTAATATTAATTTTTGTAAAAGATGAACATAAAATGCAGTTGTGGCCTATATTTGTGTGTTTCTATTTGTCTCGCTGCACAGGTATATTGTTATATTTAAAGTGCACATCATGCATTATAAAAATTATTTGCCTTAGCTAAACTTGGACAGCATATGCTCTGAGCTTGACTGAGTAATTTAATTTGTTTAAATTGTCAAGACATAGCTTTGCCTTATGACGATACAGTTTCTTTCCAATACTTATATCTGAAATGTTCAGTTTAGCCCCTTCAAATGGAAATCACATGCTGTTCCCTCGAGACAAATGGAAGTCAGCATGCTTTAATCCATGGAACAGATTATAACTGTGCTTCAGTAATAATTACATAGTATTTATTTACATTAATGGAAATTTCCACTTTTATCAATGTAATGAGTTACTCTCAATCTCCAAAATCCTAAACATTTGAATTGTTTTTCCTGTTGCATAAATGATTTTCATGACATGTCCAGTTTTATGGATTGCTGGAATGTATTTATGGGTTATCAGTAGGCAGATGGGTTTTAGTAAATAATCTGTCAAGTTAGGAATGCACCAAGGTTTGGTGGTAGGGAAGAACGAAATGATTGCATCCTTGCAGTATTCTCTGTAAACAAATACAAACTGCTAAAAGCACTACACCCTGCATCAAAAGCAGACTGATCAGTATTACGCAGTATCGGAAGAAATCAATGTAGATATATCTAGCTATTGGTAGCGTGAAATTAAGTTACTTCATTACTTCATTAATAATTTACTTCATAATTTTATTAAAGTACGGAAATCTGAGTTACATTGGCTTTTCTGTTACATGTAGTTTTACAATGTACATTAATGCATTTTCAAAACACAAAGAACATAAATCACGTGAAATTTGCAAGTAGACAGGTGTTATGTTTTGAAAAACTAAGTTCCAGTTTACCCAACATAGTAGGAGAAGGTAAAAATTCAAATATCAGACTTGCTTGAAATTCCCTGCCTCGGTAATGCGTTCCTTTTTTGCGCATTTCTGCATACCCTGAATTCTTCTCTAGAGTACTTTTAAGTTTCTTTGCCACCCTTGCTTTGACAGTTCCAGCTTTATATCTTACTCAGTGTTTCTGAAACCTGTCCTTTTGCCTCAAGAGCTTCTGGTATTTTTAGTGTCTGTGCTTGGAAATACAAATAATATTGTAGTTGCAATACGAATGATTTGGAATATATGAAAAATCTTAAAACAAAGGCGGTGAAAATATTTCCTTCATTGAACATTTAACAGCATTTTCTCTCATCAGACATTATTCACATTAACAACTTTGTTGTAATATTGAGCCTAGTATTCTACAGCCTGTAACCATGCACCCGAATTAAATTGGTTGTGGAGCCAAGAGACTTCCAGATTCTGTCTCCTTAAATATTTTCATTCTTTTGGGTGCCATACAAAATGTCTTTTTCACATTGTCTATAAAAGCATCAACATCCGGAAAACAGCCTGTAATTTCTTCCGCAATTTGGTAATGACCATGTGCTAGACATGTTTAATGTATTAATATGGCATAATGCTTAACATCAGATTTTGAACATCCTTTGAGCTCTAGGGCATACGTTACATCTGATGGTTTAGCCATTTACGCTTAAATTTTCCCTGCCAAATTCTGTCACAAACGATGCTAATTATGATGATAGTTTTGGTGTGTGATGTGATATTCTTCTTTAAAATAAAGAGAGTTGAAGGTTGTTACACTACATCACTAAAATGTTCTTACTTGAACGCGTTTCGCGAGACAGTTTGCTCCCATCATCAGCATGTTTTCAACTGATTATGCCGGTATTGTCTGAGGAATGTGTGTGGCTAGTGGTCTTCTCTGGTGCTGGGCTGATGAACCTCCAAAGGCTGCTGGGTGGCAGTAGTTCAAAATTCATTAGGTGACTCCTGTGTTTGACGATATGTATTTTTTCCCATATGTCTAATTCATTGCTGCTGTTGATCGGTTTTAACAGTTTTATGTTTGGAGTGATTTCATGGTTTGAAGACCAGAAATGATGTGCTACTGCTGATTTATCCATCTGTTTTTGGTAAATGCATCTCATATGCTCTTTAAGTCTTATTTCAAGATTTCTTTTGGTTCTTCCTTTTGTTCTGTTGCATAGTAGTTCCTGTATATTGTGGTTATTCTGTGGAGACAGGGTGATGTATTTCTTGAAAATCCTTTGAAATTTATGATGTGTCTAAGGGTGGTAAGTGAACTTCCTATATGCTTGTGGTTTTTCTTATCTGAGTAAAGTAGTCGTTTGTTGGATGTATTTCTGTCTTTCAAACTTTATCTTCTTATATAATTGCTTTTTCTGGTATCCATTCATGGTGGCTATGTGAATAATGTGTTGGTATTCTTTCTGGTATTCCTCTTTCTCCAATAGTATATGTACTAACCTGTTTGTAATACTATTTAAAATTGCATGTTTGTGGCTTGTAGGACTGTAGCTATTGTTTTTAATATAATTTTCTGTGTAAGTTTTTTCTGTAAATGCGGAACGTTAGTTTGTTGTGTGCATAATTTCTGATGATCCTGATGTCTAAGTAAGGTAATTGGCCATTTTCTTCTTTTTCTATTGTGAATTTTACAGATCTTTTTTGTAAATTCAATAATTTCAAAGCATCTTCTGGAAGTTTTTTTGGAACAATAGCGAAAATATCATCTAGTACCTATTGCCAAAACAATGAAACTAAAAAAGAAACTAAACAACCTAATATTCAAAAACAAAATTCCTGGAACACCGAAAAAAAATCCCCTAAACATAACCAAAAATGGAAGGCAACATATAAACACAACCAGAACAATGAACCTACAACAGGCCAATATGTAGTTAACTTCTCAAAAGAATCATTCACCAGCACTGAGTTATCTGTCTTGAACAATGCCCTAAAAACCTGTATAAACTTCACTAAAGATGCTGATATCTTCATTGCTGATATCAAAATAGCCTCCAATCACCTAACAGATATAAAAGAATAAATAAATCACAGTGTGAATCAATATTGGAACAGATACAAGCCCAAAAATACCACTACATACCATATCAAAAAATTATTACATCTCTGAAGTCAAAGCTTGTAGTATACACCAAAGCAGACAAAGGAAACACATTAGTAATATTAGACCAAGAAGATTATGAAACTAGGGTTATGCAATTACTACATAGCCCAGAGTACATAGAAATCAACAAAACCCCTTAAAAGAATGCACCAAGTCACTCCAAAACACATTGATAGAAACCAAAACATTAACAAAAGTCGAAAAATCCAGAATTAAACCAGATTTTCCTATCATACCTAGGTTATATGCACTGCCAAAAATACACAAACTCGGCAACAAAATGAGGCCCATAGTGAACAACATAAACTCTCCCAATATAAACTAGCAAAATGGCTTTCAAATACCTTCAACTCCATGCCTGTGTTCAAAAGTCTAAGTATAAAAAATTCATTACAATTAACCAGTCACCTTTCAGATATAAATATATCACCCACAGACATGATGGTATCATTTAATGTCACTGCACTCTTCCCAAGCATACCAAAAGAAAAATTATTACCATTCCTAGAAACTTGGATATTAAAGAATGGCACACCTAGAGCACAAACAGAAGATTACTTAAAACTAACAAAATTAGGTCTGGAGCAGAATTTCTTTTCATTCCATAACAAAATCTTTAAAGAAACCACAGGCCTAATTATGGAAAACCAGTTTTAGCATTTTGAATGCCATATTACTAAATCTTTCCCACATCTATTCAAAATCTGGTATAGGTACATAGATGATATTTTTGCTATTGTTCCAAAACTTCCAGAAGATGCTTTGAAATTATTGAATTTACAAAAAAGATCTATAAAATTCACAATAGAAAAAGAAGAAAATGGCCAATTACCTTACTTAGACATCAGGATCATCACAAATTATGCACACAACAAACTAACGTTCTGCATTTACAGAAAAAACTTACACAGAAAATTATGTTAAAAACAATAGCTACAATCCTACAAGCTACAATCCTACAAGCCACAAACATGCAATTTTAAATAGTATTACAAACAGGTTAGTACATTATACCATTGGAGAAAGAGGAATACCAGAAAGAACACCAACACATTATCCACATAGCCACCATAAATGGATACCAGAAAAAGCAATAGATAAGAAGATAAAAAAGTTTGAAAGACAGAAATACATCCAACAAACGACTACTTTACTCAGATACAAAAACCACAAGCATATAGGAAGTTCACTTACCACCCTTGGACACATCATAAATTTCAAAGGATTTTCAATAAATACATCATCCTGTCTCCACAGAATAACCACAATATACAGGAACTACTATGCAACAGAACAAAAGGAAGAACCAAAAGAAATCTTGAAATAAGACTTAAAGAGCATATGAGATGCATTTACCAAAAACAGATGGATAAATCAGCAGTAGCACATCATTTCTGGTCTTCAAACCATGAAATCCCTCCAAACATAAAACTCTTAAAACCGATCAACAGCAGCAATGAATTGGACATCTGGGATAAAATACATATCGTCAAACACAGGAATCACCTAATGAATTTTGAACTACTGCCACCCAGCAGCCTCTGGAGGTTCATCAGGCCAGTACCAGATAACAACACTAGCCACACACATTCCTCAGACAATAACCCAAAATCAGTTGAAAACATGCTGACGATGGGAGCAAACCATCTTGCAAAACGCATTCAAGTAAGAACATTTTAGTGATGCAGTGTAAGAACTTTCAACTGTCTTTATTTTAAATTATGACACATCACTGTTACTAGCTTCTCAATCTTCAAAATGAATTAATACTCTTCTTTACTTAGGCATATTGCCATAGTACTCCACTGGTTGTATGCTGTGAATAAATTAAACAGTTGCAATGAAACCAGGCATCGTAAAGGGAACGGGAGGAGTGTATCCATCACAGTATCTGAGTCGTCCTCCATGGTGTAGTGGTTACCATGCTAGCCTCTTATTCCCATGGTTGCGGGTTCAAACTCTGTGGAGGGCAATGAATGTTTTCGGGTGTAAAAATCCTTAACATGGCTTCCTTTGGAAGGGAAGTAAAGCTGGAGGTCCTGTGTCGTAGATTTACAGTACGTAAAAGAACCTCAAGCCTGATAAAAAGGCCTCCGAACAAAATTACCAGTCATTCACACCCAATATAGAATGGGATGCTAAGGACCACAACAGTTAAAGAGTGTCCATATATAAAACTCAATTTAATTTAGAGTATCTGACATAAGCTATACTCCCTGGTGGTAACACAATTGCTCTGTTTAGTTACTAAAATCTCTCTGCCTGGTTATCAGGTAAGCACAGAACACTAAATTAATAGTGAGTCACAGTAAACCACTGAGTTTCCTAATTTCAATTGTTAATCACAGAAGCATTTAGGTTACTGTTTCTATTCTGATAGTCAATGTAGCACATTGTTAGGTTGTAAATAAAGGTGTCGCTACTATAGTAAATAATTACCTGAAATTTGAATTCATGTGTTTATAATATGTTATAGCCGAAAGCACAAAGTGAATTAATGTTAATAGATCTAGTTGTCACATATTATCAATTATCCCCCTTAAAACTAGAAAGAAGTACTATAGTATGGGGATGGACCTCTACAGGTATAAGCTGAAACACAATGATGTTGGTAATGAGAGTAACTGAATCTCTCATGAACCCACAATAAATTAGGTCAAATACAGAGTTAAATATAGAAATTTCTGTCCCTGGTGGTTTCACTGTGGGTCACTATTTCCTGAAACCTTGACCTCTTTTGAGGTTAAAGCACTTAGCTAAACACAGCCAACATTGTTGACAAGGAGGAATAACAGGAAGTACAAACTCCGTCATTTTACAAATTTTGAACACAATGTAGTCGATAAGTCGAATAATATCTTGTGGAATTAGTGTACTGTGAGGAATTTCGTTTGAGATATAATTTGGTATTCTGAAACATTCACTCAATTTCGTCAGTATTTTTCATGCACTTAACCCGTTTCGTGATACCAAATCAGCGTCTTCATTTGATTGATTACCGCCAACTGGTACATTTCCGAAAGTGTACTTACATAGGAAGCATAATCTGCTCTTAGAGTGTCGTTGTTGAAAATGCTTATAAAAGCAAAAGGAAAGTGCTCCAATTACCTTAGGAGTGAGTTTATAAGTGGATGTGATCTCTCCAATGTCTGGTGCCCACCTCTTTTAGTAGTTTTATGGAAACATCGCGTTATAAACACAACAAACGTAGCCATTTTGCACTAAAGCACATTCAAAATGGGAACTGCCAACCTAAATAAAAAGTGAAATCCGCTAAATATGCGATGTGGTGTTGTTTCTGCGAACGTGAATCATTCGAATTTTAGACGCGCAGATTCCTCGGCTATGCCCTGTCGTCGCTTCGCAGTTATCGACCGCAATTTGCTACACTCCTCTCCTAAAAACATCCCTCGGCTACGCTTTGAGGCTAAGGGCTCTCGGCTGAGTATCTTACCGGCTTTGGCGACATTAGTTATTCATATGTTGCCAAAATTACGTTAGAGCTAGCGTATGATATAGAGTGACATCTATTGGGCATATAACACATCATTTTCATCGCTGTGGACGACGCTCTAAGAGCAGAATGTCGAAAAGTTATTCCTTAGGGGTTGTTTCAGATGTCTCCTCGAGACCTCGTAACCTCCTGACCACAGAACACCAACCTGACCGCCTCTTTTAGGTGTCATAGCAGAAATAGGATGTTTATGTGGCAGTAACGACAACAAACATCGTCCTCTTGTCACTACTGCACATGCGCTGAGAACTGCCAACTTAAATGCGAATTGAAATCCGCGGGTTGACGATACCCTTCTTTTTTATTTTCGCTTTCCGCGGTAAAAGTAATGCAAATACACTGTACTATTGATAGTGCATAACACAAAGCAAAATTAGTTTAAATCTGCTCTTAGTGTATCCCTGTTGAAAATGCTTATAAAACCCTAAGGAAAGTGAATAAATTACCTTAGGAGTGAGTTTAGAAGTGGATGTGATCTGTATTCAAGCCCAAAATTGAATTTATACTTTGCGGTGACTTAAATATAGACTTCATTAAAGACAGCAATCTAAAGGAACAAATTTTTTCATTATTAAGAACATACAACCTTATGCATACAGTCAACTTTCCAACTAGAATTCAAAAAAATTCCAAAACAGCTATTGATAATATTTTCATAGATATTGTAACACCCCACGGGGGTGGTTACCCCCCCCCCCGCGCAGTAGGTGATTACACTAGGGGGGTTAGTAGCTCAGAGGTAGGGGATGCGACGGTACTGGGGTGGTAGGCAGGCCAGGGTGGCATTTTAGGATAGGGGTATTTAATAATGCACAGGGGATGCATTGACCCAATATATTGTAATATTGCTTTTAGTGTAAGTACATTCGGGCCAGTAGCTGGGTCACTCAATTTGGGGTGAAGACCCGGCAAATTAGCAGAACTTAGAGGAGACGCATTCTTACCTGATTAACTGGTGGCGATGTTACAGCGGCGATTCCCGCAATGTCTCAGACAAGGGTCTCGAGTCTGATTCAACAACTGATCTGACGACTCTCCTCTCAACTGATCGCAATTGAACAACTGACCTCCCTCGAGTCAAAACCCCGTAGTATAAATATATCTATAGCTAAGAGCTGACTCGGCGTTCTTTAGCGTGGTCGTGTTTAGGTAACCTGATTTCGACACTTTACGAATGGTTACGTCGTATGATGTAAACATCGGCGCTCGACCTGGTCCGCTACATCGGTCCCAGGTTCGCCAAATTGCGACCCGGAATTTAGAATTCAAAAGGAGGGCAACATCTTAGGGGGTACTAAAACTGTCTACTTAGACGAGGGTTGATAGTAAAAGAAACACAAAACAAAAAATGGTTTGAGCCTTATACAATTGAAATGCTCGGGGGCACTCTGTTGTCCATGACTCGGATACCAGGGACAAAATTTATTTATTTTGTTAAGGGTTGGTGAGTACGTTAGGGGTGGGTTCGACTGCGAAATCTTTGTCTCTTAAGCGTCTGCTTCAAGTGTAATTTGCATGAGAGGGCACTCTCGCTTTCGCTGGCAGCTTACCTTGACCTTCTTTGAATTCTGCAGTGTTAGTGTTATTATGTTGTTCCCTAGATCTATAACGGCTTGGTGTTTCTGAGGAAGTCCTTGCCCAATAATAAACTGCGGGAACTCTCCTGACAACTGATCGCAATAGAACAACTGACCTCCATCGAGTCAAAACCCGAAGTATAAATATATAGCTAAGAGCTGACTCGGCATTCTTTAGCGTGGTCATGTTTAGGTAACCTGATTTCGACACTTTACGAATGGTTACGTCGTATGATGTAAACCTCGGCGCTCGACCTAGTCCGCTACAATATGTCTAAGAATGAGTACCATGAAAACCAACCCCTAACTATTGGACTTTCAGACCATGATGGACAGTTGCTTAAAATCAATTATAACATTCCCCATTCCAAAATAAGGAATCATGTATCCAAATAACGAGTCATTAACAGTGAGAACATAACACTCTTTAATTATCAGTTTTCAGAACAAACCTGGGAAGAAGTACACAAAAAGAACAGTATGAATGACAAGTTTAACTCCTTTCTAAATACTTTCATAAGGATTTATAACTCAAGTTTTCCATCTCATGTAAAGAAAATTATTAACACACCTAGAAATGGCTGGTTAACACAAGGTATTAAGATATCCTGCAAACACAAAAGAGAACTCTACATGGCTACTAGAGAAAGCAACTGTGAGAAACATAGACAACACTATAAAAAATATTGTAACATTTTAAAAAAGGTTATAAATGTAGATTAAAAAGCTCTGCTATGAAAAGCAGATAGAGTCCTCAAATAACAAGCCTAATACAATATGGAAAATTATAAAAAAAAAAAATAAAAAAAAAGAGACTGGTAAACATCACCAAAAAATGAAATAAAAGAAATTAGAGTAAATCATATCACCACAAAAGAACCACAAGAAATAGCAACATTATTTAATGAGTATTATATTCAGTTAGCAGAAAATTTACTGTTACAGTCCAAACAACAAGTGTAGGACCCTATTTCATATTTAAAAAAAAAAAAGCAAGCTTAGAACAACCCATTTGTACAGAAATAGTACCCACGAGCACGATAGAGGTAAATAAAACGATAAAATCCCTCAAAAGCAAGAATTCATGGGGCTATGACGAAATAACTACTAAGATATTAAAACTATGTGCCGGTAACATTAGCAAACCTTTAAGTCATATGTAACTTCTCCTTTGTAACAGGAATTTTTCCTGACAGGCTAAAATATTCTATAGTTAAACCACTATACAAGAAAGGGCAAAAGTCATAACTGTCGAACTATAGACCAGTATCATTACTAACTGCTTTCTCCAAAGTATTTGAAAAACTTATGTTAATACGAATATGTCACCACCCAATTAAAAATAATATTTTAGCAAAGGAGCAGTTTGTATTTAGGAAAAACATGTCAACCAATGATGCCACTTTCAACTTAACGAATGAAATTCTGAAATCACTTGATAATAAATGTAATACACTAGGAATATTCTGTGACCTGTCAAAAGCATTTGACTGTGTAAATCATAATATGCTCTTATCAAAATTATCATATTATGGCATTAAGAATAAAACATATCAATGGATTGCATCTTACCTATCAAACAGACATCAAAAGGTCATAATAAATGCTGCAGATAACTCCAAAATATATTCCAAATGGTCAGAAATAAAGCATGGTGTTCCACAAGGTTCGATTTTGGGTCCATTATTGTTTCTAATATATGTCAACGACCTCCCCAGAGTAAATAAATGAACATGCTCACCCAGTTCTCTTTGCAGATGATACAAGTATTATAATTAAGGAACACAACATCAGTCGCCTCTTAGAGTTATCCAACGGTATTTTCAGCGTGCTAAATAATTGGTTAGATAGTAACAAAATTCATATAAACTTTGAAAAAACTAAGTATATAAATTTTCGCACAAAGTAAAAGTATTGCAGACATAAGAATTGAACATGAAGGCAATGAAATTACTAAAACTTGAAGCATAAAATTTCTTGGTCTTATTATAGATCATAATATGAATTGGAAAGACCATATTGACTACATCCTACCAAAACAAGCTCTTCATGTTTTGCAATTAGATCATTAATTCATTTTACAAATAAAAGCATCCTAAAATGGTATGTTATGCTTATTTTCATTATATTATGATTTATGGAATAACATTTTGGGAGAAATTCAGCAGACTCAAGAAAAGTATTTCTTTTACAAAAAACGGTAATAAGAATAATGGCAGGTGTAAAGGTATCAACTCATTGTATACCACTATTCAAAATATTTGGAATTCTACCATTAGTCTGTGAGTATAATTTAGCTGTACTTTTAACCGTGGTTGACCACCCAGAAGTGTTCATAAAAAATTCAGACATACACAGCAAACAAACCAGAAATTGGCAGGACTTACACAGGCCAAGCAATAACCTGCAAGTATTCCAAAAAGGGGCTTACTACAATGGTACAGTATTATTTAATTCACTTCCATCATATATTAAGGAACTGAAAACTACTAAAAATAAATTCAAGTTAGCATTAAAAAGATATCTCATCACTCACACCTTCTATACACAGGAATAAGCGTTTGTAAAAATACTTTGTACAAGAGTTGAGAAAGTCATGTGAGTGTTACACATCAGATTTTTTTTTATGTGTTTCAGTGGGTGAATAATAATTAGTTTGTTGGTATCGTTATCACAGTACTGTTTCACTTGTGAAATCCCGTTCTCTTTGTATTAAAAACAAATGGCTCTAACGATTTTGATGAAAAATATCATATGTTTGAGATAATGTCGTGAGAAATGAAATGTATATCTCGAATTTTCTGGGAATGTCTCCAAAAGTATTCTTCATTGTGAACGACTTTTTCATAACTGATAAACCGTAAGAGATAGACAAAATTTTACTACACAAAAAATGTAGATCGCGTTAAAATACACAACTTATGACATATACATTTTTGTTGTTGAGTGAACCGTTTTCGAGATATTGCTTGTTATTTCATTAAATTTTCCAATACTTATTTTCTCAAGTGGAAATTCGTTATTCATTTTTTTTTGTCTTTGATATGCAAAGAGTATTAATCTGTGGCAAAAAGAATGGTGCTGCACATAGCAACCAGCTATTAAGAGATATGTATGTGCTTAAAGGCTACTGTTTTTCTATATTCCCACTGTAAATATATTTTCCCCTACATCTACAAGAAAATTAGCAATAAAATAGAGTTTGCAAATGTTTATCTCGATTAACATGAACTAGATAGAGCATAAGCGTTTGTAAAAATACTTTGTCCAAGAGTAGAGAAAGTCATGTGAGTGTTACACATCAGATTTTTTTTTATACAAGAAAATTAGCAATAAAATAGAGTTTGCAAATGTTTATCTCGATTAACATGAACTAGATGGAGAATAAGCGTTTGTAAAAATACTTTGTACAAGAGTTGAGAAAGTCATGTGAGTGTTACACATCAGATTTTTTTTTATGTGTTTCAGTGGGTGAATAATAATTAGTTTGTTGGTATCGTTATCACAGTACTGTTTCACTTGTGAAATCCCGTTCTCTTTGTATTAAAAAATGGGCTCTAACGATTTTGATGAAAAATATCATATG
Source organism: Deroplatys truncata (assembly GCA_030765065.1). NCBI lineage: Eukaryota > Metazoa > Arthropoda > Insecta > Mantodea > Mantidae > Deroplatys > Deroplatys truncata. The sequence goes on along the minus strand of CM060979.1, from coordinate 132,217,768 downwards.
TTTAAGATAATGTCGTGAGAAATGAAATGTATATCTCGAATTTTCTGGGAATGTCTCCAAAAGTATTCTTGAACGACTTTTTCATAACTGATAAACCGTAAGAGATAGACAAAATTTTGCTACACAAAAAATGTAGATCGCGTTAAAATACACAACTTATGCCATATACATTTCTTTTGTTGAGTGAACCGTTTTTCGAGATATTGCTTGTTATTTCCTTAAATTTTCCAATACTTATACTTTTTTACTTTCTCTTCCACGTATAGTAAGTAGGGGAAGTATTGCATTCCACCCAAAAATTCGATACCGAGGTTTCACCGGAAATACACGTTTTGAGACCTCCTGAATCAGAAAAAAAGCATTCTTGGAAACATGTCCGTGTGTGTGTCTGTTTGTGTGACTGTCTGTGTGTGTGTGTGTGCGCGCGCGAGTACGTGCCTAGTATCCGTGCGCCACAAGCCAAAACGACGACGTTATAGAAAAACTTTATCATCTGCCTACCGGACAGGGACAACCGCGAAAAAAACCTGAAAAAAGCTCTAAGAGTATTCTAATGCTTACCGATCTGGAAAACCCATGAAAACAGGATAGTACACTTTGTTTAATTTTCTCAAAAACGGCTATAACGATTTTGATGAAAATATCGTGTGTTTAAGATAATGTCGTGAGAAATAAAATGTATATCTCAAATTTTCTGGGAATGTCTCCAAAAGTATTCTTCATTGTGAACGCCTTTTGCATAACTGGTAAACCATAAGAGATAGACAAAATTTTACTACACAAAAATTGTAGATCGCGTTAAAATACACAACTTCTGCCATATACATTTCTTTTGTTGAGTGAACCGTTTTTCGAGATATTGCTTGTTATTTCCTTAAATTTTTCAATTCTTATAATTTTTTACTTTCTCTAATACGTATAGTAAGTAGGGGAAGTATTGCATTCCACCCAAAAATTCGATACCGAGATTTCACCGGAAATACACGTTTTGAGACCTCCTGAATAAAAAATAAAATAAAAAAAAAAGCATTTTTGGAAACATGTCCGTGTGTATGTCTGTCTGTCTGTCTGTGTGTGTGTGTGCGCGCGCGCGAGTACGTGCCTAATATCCGTGCGCCACAAGCCGAAACGACGACATTATAGAAAAACTTTATCATCTGCCTACCAGACAGGGACAACCACTAAAAAAAAAACCTGAGAAAACCTCGAAAATTAGAAACGGCTTCGTCAACCACTACAGAAAACGCCTACCAACCAGGGAAAACCTATGAAAAAGCAGAAAGAGTTTGCATTCGTTTACCAACCGCAGAAAACTCCCAAAAAACTAGTTATTTTTAAAAAAAAAGAAAAAAAGGAAAAGACGAATAATATAAGTATGGCAACGTCAACGTTTGTGTGTGTGTGCGTGTGTGTGCGCGAGTATGTGCCTAGTATCCGTGCGCCACAAGCCGAAACGACGACATTATAGAAAAATTTTATCATCTGCCTACCGGACAGGGACAACCACTAAAAAAAACCTGAGAAAACCTCGAAAATTAGAAACGGCTTCGTCAACCACTACAGAAAACGCCTACCAACCAGGGAAAACCTATGAAAAAGCAGAAAGAGTTTGCATTCGTTTACCAACCGCAGAAAACTCCCAAAAAACTAGTTATTTTTAAAAAAAAAGAAAAAAAAGGAAAAGACGAATAATATAAGTATGGCAACTGCAACGTTTGTGTGTGTGTGTGTGTGTGCGCGCGAGTATGTGCCTAGTATCCGTGCGCCGACAAGGTAAAACTTCATCATTTGCCTACCGGACAGGGACAACCACTAAAAAACCTGAGAAAACCTCCAAAATTAGAAACGGCTTCGTCAACCACTACAGAAAACGCCTACCAACCAGGGAAAACCTATGAAAAAGCAGAAAGGACTTGCATTCGTTTACCAACCGCAGAAAACCTCCAAAAAAACTAGTTATTTTTTAAAAAAACGAAAAAACAAAAAGAAAAAAAAGGAAAAGTCGAATAATATAAGTATAGCAACTGCAACGGGTGTGTGTGTGTGTGTGTGCGAGTATGTGCCTAGTATCCGTGCGCTGACAAGCAAAAACTTCATCATTTGCCTACCGGGCAGGGACAACCACGAAAAAACTGAAAAAACCTCGAAAAAACGCCTACCAAGCAGGGAAAACCTGTGAAAAAGCAGAAAGAGCTTGCATTCGTCTACCAACCAGAGAAAACCCCCGAAAAAAAAAAGAAAAGAAAAAAAAAAGGAAAAGACGGATAATATAAGTATGGCAACTGTAACGGTTTACGGTAAACGCGCGCGCTCGCAATGCGTCACGGCGGGCAATATTTTTCAAGTTATCGCGCAGTTTGCAGCTCTTTCATCGCAGCGGGCCTATCGCCACGCACATCGACTGCTGAAATTGCTGATGAGTTCTGGAGAGGCTTTTGCAAATCTTGTTGGTAGCAAAACTTACCTTTCCCATCACCTCCAACATACCCCACTCCCACACCTTTTTCTTTCCACCAATCACAATCTCTCTTATTCTTACCAATCAACAACTTTCAGTTGTTCCTTTCCACCAATAACACCACTTCTTATTCCCACCAATCACAACTTCACACGTCACTTTCTGTTATACTTTTTATCCCTCGTTCGCCATCTTTTCCCTCTTTCAGTCCCAACCTCCGCACAGACAACACCTTGCCGCTCCGCTCCACTCCATCACGTGTCCTCCATACTCTTTTACCTTCCTTCCTTCATCTTCCACCCGAATTAACGCACCAATCACACTTCGTCTTATTTTTACCAATCAAAACACTCCACGTCACTTCCTGTTTTCCTTCATCTTTCCCTAATCCTCAATTCTATCTCCTCGTCACCATCTGTTGCGTTCGACATCTTTCGCATGTTGACCATAACCTCAAACCTCTTCGTCCCTCCACTTCTTGCCTCCGCCATCTTGTTTAGTTCCCATTTTCACCACCACGCCACCGCCATCTTGGTTTAAGCTCTCCACGTTTACCTCAATTTTTAACCTCAACTTCATGCCTCCGCTATCTTATTTAGTTCCCATTTTTACCACCGCGCCTCACATCTCCTCGTCCCACCCTTGCCTCCGCCATCTTGGATTTAGTTCCCCTTCTTACGTCCTGTTTTAACCTAAAAATCTTAACCTCAAGTCTCCATGCCCACCACCTCTTGCGACCGCCATGTTCACCACTAACCTCGAAATCTCCTCGTCCTTACACTTTTTGTCTTCGTCATCTTGTTTAGTTCCCATTTTCGCCACCGCACCTCACATCTCCTCGTCCACACCATTGCCTTCGCCATCTTGGATTTCGTTCCCATGCTTACGCCCTGTTTTAACCTAAAAATCTTAACCTCAAATCTCCTTACCCTCCTCTTGCGTCCGCCATCCTGTTTAGTTCTCACGTTGGCCACCGCATCTCCTTGTCGCCAACTCTCCGCCATTTTTAGTTCCCACTATTTTAACCTCAAAATCTGCTCTTCTAAGCTCTTGCTACCGCCATCTTCTTTTAGTTCCCATTCTCACCACCGCGTCTCTTTGCCCCCACCTCTTGCGACCGCCATGTTCACCACTAACCTCGAAATTTCCTCGTCCTTAAACCTCTTGTCTCAACCATCTTGTTTAGTTCCCATTTTCGCCACCGCATCTCATATCGCCCCATCTCTCTATCCACTCAACAAAACTACCATCCAACGTTCAAAAATTGCTGATGAGTTCTGGAGAGGCTTTTGCAAATCTTGTTGCTAGGAAAACTTACCTTTCCCATCACCTCCAACATACCCCACTCCCACACCTTTTTCTTTCCACCAATCATAATCTCTCTTATTCTTACCAAACAACAACTTTCATTTGTTCCTTTCCACCAATAACATCACTTCTTATTCCCACCAATCAAAATTTCACACGTCACTTTCTGTTATACTTTTTATCCCTCGTTCGCCATCTTTTCCCTCTTTCAGTCCCGGCCTCCGCACAGACAACACCTCGCCGCTGCTCACATCGCCGAACCAGATTGCCGGCAAGAACAGATCTCGTTCATTCGCACCTCGACGGTTGACTCGGCAGCAGCTACTGCGAACACCTACGTCGTACACGTTTTTGACCGCTTTCGACCGGCTATGAGAACCCTGCTCCTACGTACGCTAGCGACCATCACGATGGTCCAGTACCAGGTTTTTGGTATAGTTAAATTACGCCTCTGCAAAGGGTGTCTGTACCGCTTTAAAAACCTAGGTATATCAGTGCGTAGTGATGTTGGTTGATCTTAAAGCTGGTTAAGCATTTTCAAAAACAGTTTGCTTTTATTTTTTCGCGTCGCGTGCCGCGCTTTTGGTGACGCATCCACACCGGTAACAGGTAAGTACCACACGCATAATTATTTTTCGGACCTGCTTGGCGTAGGAATATATCCTTTCGTGTTTTGGTACTGTAACCTCAAATCTCCTTACCCTCCTCTTGCGTCCACCATCTTGTTTAGTTCTCACCGCATCTCCTTGTCGCAGAACCTCCGCCATTTTTAGTTCCCACTATTTTAACCTCAAAATCTACTCTTCTAACCTCTTGCTACCGCCATCTTCTTTTAGTTCCCATTCTCACCACCGCGTCTCCTTGCCCCACCTCTTGCAACCGCCATATTCACCACTAACCTCCAAATTTCCTCGCCCTTAAACTTCTTGTCTCAACCATCTTATTTAGTCCCCATTTTCGCCACCGCATCTCATATCGCCCCATCTCTCTATCCACTCAAGAAAACTACCATCCAACGTTCAAAAATTGCTGATCAGTTCTCGACAGGCTTTTGCAAATCCTGTTGCTAGCAAAACTTACCTTTCCCATCACCTCCAACATACCCCACTCCCACACCTTTTTCTTTCCCACCAATCATAATCTCTCTTATTCTTACCAATCAACAACTTTCATTTGCTCCTTTCCACCAATAAAATCACTTCTTATTCCCACCAATCACAACTTCACACGTCACTTTCTGTTATACTTTTTATCCCTCGCTCCCCATCTTTTCCCTCTTTCAGTCCCGACTTCCGCACAGACAACACCTCGCCGCTGCTCACATCTCCGAACCAGATTGCCGGCGAGAACAGATCTCGTTTATTCACACCTCGACGGTTGACTCGACAGCAGCTACTGTGAACACCTACGTCGTACACGTTTTTGACCGCTTTCGACCGGCTATGAGAACCCTGCTCCTACGTACGCTAGCGACCATCACGATGGTCCAGTACCAGGTTTTGGTATAGTTAAATTACGCCTCTGCAAAGGGTGTCTGTACCGCTTTAAAAACCTAGGTATATCAGTGCGTAGTGATGTTGGTTGATCTTAAAGCTGGTTAAGCATTTTCAAAAACAGTTTGCTTTTATTTTTCCGCCTCGCGTGCCGCGCTTTTGGTGACGCATCCACACCGGTAACAGGTAAGTACCACACGCATAATTATTTTTCGGACCTGCTTGGCGTAGGAATATATCCTTTCGTGTTTTGGTACTGTAACCTCAAATCTCCTTACCCTCCTCTTGCGTCCGCCATCTTGTTTAGTTCTCACCGCATCTCCTTGTCGCAGACCCTCCGCCATTTTTAGTTCCCACTATTTTAACCTCAAAATCTACTCTTCTAAGCTCTTGCTACCGCCATCTTCTTTCAGTTCCCATTCTCACCACCGCGTCTCCTTACCCCCAACTCTTGCGACCGCCATGTTCACCACTAACCTCCAAATTTCCTCGTCCTTAAACCTCTTGTCTCAACTACCTTGTTTAGTTCCCATTTTCGCCACCGCATCTCATATCGCCACATCTCTCTATCCACTCAAGAAAACTACCATCCAACGTTCAAAAAATTGCTGATCAGTTCACGACAGGCTTTTGCAAATCCTGTTGCTAGCAAAACTTACCTTTCCCATCACCTCCAACATACCCCACTCCCACACCTTTTTCTTTCCACCAATCATAATCTCTCTTATTCTTACCAATCAACAACTTTGATTTGCTCCTTTCCACCAATAAAATCACTTCTTATTCCCACCAATCACAACTTCACACGTCACTTTCTGTTACACTTTTTATCCCTCGCTCCCCATCTTTTCCCTCTTTCAGTACCGAACTCCGCACAGACAACACCTCGCCACCCAACTCCTCTCCATCACGCGACCTCCATACTCCTCCATCTTCCTTCCTTCATCTTCCACCCCAAATTAACGAACCAATCAAAACACTCCACGTCACTTCCTCAATTCTTTCAACTCGTCCCGGATGAGCCAATCGATTTAACGATAATCCTACCGCTCAGGGCGCTTTTCAAACTTACCGCCGCCGCCGTCGCACGCAGCGACACTAGCGACACGAGCGCCCCTAGCGGCAGGATTATCGTTAATCCAATTGGCTCATCCGGGACTATTACTACTTACACCTAAGGCTAACCTTCCGTGAATTCAGAAACGTAAGCTTATATAAAAACTAAACTAAACCTAACCTAACCTCCCGTGAATCAGAAAGCTAAGCTTAGGAACGCACGCTCGTTTCGCTCGTGTGCTTTGAAGTAACCACTGGTAACAAATTAAAACAACACACGCTAGCTCTACGGCAATGCTGGCAACATATGGATAACTAACGTCGCCAAAGCCTGTAAGATACTCGGCCTCAAAGCGTAGCCGAGAGATTGAGGGCCCTCAGCCTCAAAGCGCAGCCGAGGGATGTTTTTTTATAAAGAGAGGAGTGTAGCAGTTGCGTTCCTAAGCTTAGGTTTCTGATTCACGAGAGTTTACGTTAGGTTTAGTTTCTTAGTTTTTTTTAATATATAAGCTTAGGTTTCTGATTTAATATCCTTGTTTTAATTTGTCTCCAGTGGTTACATCAAAGCACGCGACGCTTCGCTCGCGTGCGTTCCTAAGCTTAGGTTTCTGATTCACGGGAGATTAGGTTTAATTATATATATAACCTTGTTGTAATTAGTTACCAGTGGTTATATCAAAGCACGCTCGCTTCGCTCGCGTGCATTCCTAAGTTAGGTTTCTGATTCTCGGGAGGTTAGGTTTAGTTGTTTTTTGTATAAGCTTTCGTTTCTGAATTCACGGAAAGTTAGCCTTAGGTTAGGTTTTTTTTATGTAAGCTTGCGTTAACTATGTACCACTCTTACAGTAAAGGAAGTTATTTATTTAATTGAAATAACATATTAATATAACAAACTTTCACAAAAAGAATACAAAAATCACAATTTTGGTGCATAGTCTTTCTTACTGTGAATGTGTTGCGTTTTTGTCAGCGGCAACACCAAACGAAGAAGAAATTCTAGTAGCAACACATTGCATATTTAGCGGATTTCACCTTTTCATTTAGGTTGGCAGTTCCCACTTAACATGGTACTTACGGAAAAAAAAGCTACGTTTGTTGTGTTCATATCGCGAATTGCCTATAAAAGTAAAACACCTAAAAGGGGCGGGCAGACGGGCACCAGCCACGTCCACTTCTAAACTCACTTTTAAGGTAATTTATTCACTTTCCTATTGCTTTTATAACCATTTTCCAGGAAGAGGACTAAGAGTAGATTCGCCTTACGGTTACCCAGCATAATAGCGGCCTGTCCCCTGCTAGCGGCGGCGTGGGCGTGGCCTAGGTGGATGAATAGAAAACACGCTGTAGGCAAACATGTAGCCAACCCATGCACACAATGTACAGCGAGCCATTGCAGTTGTATACATATACGGCACGCGTGTTGTTATTTATGTTGTTGATGTATTATTATTATTATTATTATTATTATTATTATTATTATTATTATCGGAATCCAAATAAAGCATTTGTGGAAACGGTCCATGTGCGTCATAACTCAAAACGAAAAGTCGGATAAATACAACTCTCTTTACTTGGAATATTTTTCGAAATTTTTGATGTTCTAAAAATGGCTATAACGAATTTGATTAAAATACCATACATTAAAAATATTTACATAGCAAATAAAATGTATATCTCGAATTTTCGGGGAAGAGCCTATGAAGTCCATTCGGAAGGAATTTTTTATAACCTTGTATAACTGGTAATCGTTAAGCAATAGAGGAAGACGTGCTACACAAAAAATGTAGATCTCTTTAAAACATACAATATATTTAAAATAAGCTTTATTGTGGCATGAGCCGTTTCTGAGATATCCGTTATTAAATGTGCGAATTGTTCATTTTTTTGAAGGCTTCAATTGTTCATTTTTTGGGTCATTCTCTTAAAGTCCTTTCAACATTCAGTTGTTTCTCGTGATGTAATAGAAACAGAATGGAATTTTAAAGCAGCGTATAGCGTCCAGTTTTTAAATATCTGACTATTGCTGTTCTCTTTGTATCGATAACGAAATGTGTAATGTAGCTATTTCTGCAAAGTCTTTTTTTCTTATTAAAATGTAGTAGACAGAAAAAAAGCTTGATTAAGAATAATTTATGTACCTACTAATAAACGATGGAGTGTAGAGAAAGTCATGTGAATGAATCAATTGTAATTTTATTATTGTTTTTTATAAAAGGAGTTGAAAGCAAATTAACTTTCTGTGCTACCAAGCTGCACAGAATGACATTATTAAGGTGTTTTGAGCTACTAAGTGTGCCCTTTTCAGCAAGTCCTTTTTTCAGTCTGTACAAAGCAAGAAATATAAAATGAATGAATTTTTGGGTAAAGCAGCTGTAATATAAAATGATTTTTAAGACTTAGAACACCCCTAAGGCTGTTATAAGATTATGCAAACTTTCAAACATTTATAATACACTTTTAAGTGCAAAGGTGCTATGGCATATCCTGGAATATTATCAAGAGCTAACACAAGAAAATATTGGTTTGCCTCAAATTGACATCTTTCCTGCATTTTAGAGCATTTCATAGTTTCCTAGATACTTAGCACAATACGAAATTCAACCAGAATGAACGGGAGTTTACAGGCTATTTCCAGAAAATTCAAAATGCATGCTTCTTTTGAACTCACCAGCACAAACACACTAACACTCCAAAGCCAACACGCTCGCAATCAAACACTACAACTCACTAGCACAAACACACTCACACTCCAAAGCCAACACACTCGCAATCAAACACTACAACTCGCTAGATAAACACACTAACACACCAAAGCTCACACACCCACAGTCACACACAACTTATTAGCACAAACATACTCACACACTCGCAGTCACACACTAGAACTCACTAGCACACACACTCACACTCCAAAGCTCAAACACTACAACTCACTAGCACAAACACACTCCAAAACTCACACACCCACAGTCACACACTACAAACCACTAGTACAAACACACTCCAAAGCTCACAGACTACAACTCACTAGCACAAACACACCCCAAAACTCACACACTCGCAGTCACACACTACAACTCACTAGCACAAACACGCTAATACTCCAAAGCTGACACAAACTGCAACTCACAAGCAAAACACACTCACAGTCCAACCCCCCCCCAGGGGCTCACTGTGTGAGTATGGCTTTGACGTACCCAGAGTGCCCGAGCCAGTCCTCACCATTACCATCTCCTCACCCTCATCTGGACTAACCACGTTATCTTAATTTATTTTACTCTTCCTTTTCTACAATTATTTCTTATACTGGGTTCAGGCTCTATAGTTTTATTAACATCTGTCTCACCAACAGGGATCCTTTCTATTTCCGTGGTTGCTGTGCCACGGTTTCAACACAGTCCCCAGGGGCTCACCCAAGCCACCCATCGCCATCGTCATCCCTCCACCCTCGTCCGGTCGAGGTGGGGTCGTCCACTTGACCGGGGGACACAAGGTGCGCTCTCGTGCGCTCTTTTTATTTCGTTCCATACCCACCGCCCTCGCCATCGCTTCTTTTTTCTCTAGTCTATTTACAAACATTTCGCACCACGACCATTCACATATCTCTTTTTCTTCCTCGCCGGCCTACCTTGCGTGCGAAACGCCCACACACTTTTGGTTTATTTTCCAATTTTATTTATTTTAATCCTCCGTGGACAGCCTGATGGATGAGAAACGTGTTTGTATTATATTTTAGGAGGAGTATTATATTTCGACTGTTGGGGAGCCGAACTTGAAGTAGTTGCAACCGCACGTATAGTAAAAAGTTTTCCGTAGCCTTCGCCCCAAGTTTAAAAATATTAACTCTGTAATTTGACTGTTCTTTAAATATTATATATTTATGTTTGCCTCGGCTGCGTCAGTGTTTATTTGTAGAGACATGAATTTTTTATCAAGGTGTGGTGCGGCTGAAGAATGTAGGCTTACACAGATTATAATTTTTACCTCACTCCATTTATTAATCCTTGACACTTTAAATAACACTTCACTGATATAGAGAGCTGTGAGGTTGTTTTATTAATTACTTGCACTTTTTAAACACGTAAACTGTTTTCGTCTCACACTGAATACGTATTAAACTTCTCGAGGACGCGTCTCGCGTCCGATTAGGAACGCTGTCTACTAGCAACTGACTTCAGAATTTGTACTATTTGCTCTATTTCAGTTTCTTATTGGCTAATGCTACTCCAATAGAATACTTTTATTTAACTTAAGCTTTTTTCTGGTTTTTGATTGGCTATTTATAAACTGTCTCAAAAATTACATTATTGCTGCTCCAAGAATTACCAGTAGCATTATTAAACATTCTAATTCATTATTGCCTCAAGGTTACCTCACTGTTACCTCATTGTTAGCAACTTTTAACCTATTATTCTCACAGCTCCTACATTATTAAATTACGTAATACATTCACATAACATTATTGAACATGTACATAATATAAACATTAATACAATGACTGTTACATGCATTTTATATATTATACACATATTGCTTTAAGGCGGGCTGTTATTGAATTTATATATTATATAATTAGACTGAAATCATTTAAGTGTTAAAAATACTGCCTCACGGATACCCGCACACTGAGTGGGTAATGGCGTCATCCCCACCACCCGGGGTCGTCATGTGGGTTGTGTGTTCGTATCCGCTGTTCAACAGCAGTCCCGCGGGGGGGGGGGGGGTTCCATGAGCTGCTGACTCACCACGGCCATTGGGTCCCTCCGTCTATGTTCTGGGATGCGTGACTCTGGGGTGAGACTGGTATGGATAGGCCACTCACTCAAGCCGGGGTAACGCCCGGGAAGACAGAGCCCGAGGTCGGAGACGGTTGCAATGGTGGAGGATTTCTTTCGCTAGGGAGCCCTCTTTCTCCATTATTTATTACACGCCGAAAAGTTTTGGTAATAGAAGTAACACAACCGTCATTTGGTTGTTACTTAGTCATTACGCGAACAGAGGAAGGACAAACGTTTAAGAAGGTGAACCCTTTTATAATACAGAAGAGCATTGACTCTATTGCTGGTCCGGTTCATTCCTTCGCCTTCGCCTCGGTTCATTGTTGGTTCAGAGTAAGTACGATCAACAAAGTAAGACCTTGTTGCGCGCCACGCTTCTCCACAGTTATCCCATCCGTGTTGAGAAGCACCGCAACTTGAATTCCTGTCGAGGCGTCGTTACCACCCATAGCCTCGATGGTATGTCGGACGGTGAACTGGTCGCCTATCTTTCTGATCAAAAGGTGACAGCAGTTCGAGTGCAGGCTAAACGCGACGGAGTGTTGGTACCCAATCGTACCCTGTTTCTTGATGCAGTAATTTGTATCACAAATTATTTAAATGTAAAGAGTGATTATAGTATGAATATGCATTATTATGTGACATTGATTTGAGATGTTTGTTGATTGTAATTATTGTTGGGAAGTAAGTTTATACTGCCTTACTGAAACTGACAATAATAGCGTGCAATAATGCAGCGAGGGGGTGAGCTGTTTATCATTATTGGAAACGAGGAAGTTACGTAATATTGGCGCGTTTTTCTTTTAGAATTTGCTGGAACATTTCCCTAGAGCATGTGTATTCATAATTTTCATTGGATATTAAAATAGACGCTAATGTTGGCGCGTTTTATTAGCCAATTGCAACTCAGTTATAATCTTTAGGCATATCGGGGTGTATGTGTATAAATAGAGGCTAGGTTAGAGGTAAAGTCCTTCGGTCCGGCAGTTCATCAAAATTCTTTGTACACTACACGTCGCATTTCCGTCAGTTGGTCGAAAATATTTGTAAAGTACACGTCGCCTCCAGTCCGTCAGTTCATCGAAAATATTTGTAAAGTACACGTCGCCTCCAGTTCGTCGAAAGTATTTGTACGGCACACGTCGGATATCAATTTGCAGGTTACGCGTAACAGAGTTATGAAAAATCTCAAGTGTTATAAAGTTAATTATACAAAAAGTTGAAGTACGCGAATTAAGAATTATCAGTAATGAAGTTATTATAACAGTTTCAGTTTGGCGAGTGTCAAGATCAATGTGTAAATGTGATAGTAAATGTGTTCGACAATAAAAGTGTAAAACAAATTTCTTCATCAGTGTTATCTTTGGATAAAAGATTCCTTTCCGTTTACACAACCTGTATAAAGAGAAGTGCTTGACCAAAAGATAAATAGCTAGCCGGAGGACAGAGAGCCAAAATTAAATAAAATAACAGTAGCATTCTTTCAAACAAAAACTAATACTGCCGCAAATTGCTAACACCAGATGGAGCTAACAAACCTAACAAATGAATCACGTCACAAGATGGCTTCACCACGTAAAGTAAACACACATACAAACATATACAAATAATGTTACTTCAAATTGGCGCCCAGAAAGTGGGGCAGAGTGACCAGGAAGGAGCAGAATAACCAGGAAGAAGTGAGATAACCAGGAAGGAGCAAAGGAATCAGGACGTGGAGCGAATGGAGCAGTGAACTGAACTACAAGACGCAGATTCCAGAAACAACTATAGGAACGACAGACTACGCGAATGATTGGACATCGTAATTCCGAGATTAAAATGCAACAGGGGAATTCAAATACAGAACACCAAAACGACGTAGATTCATCATGATACGACGCAGAAGCGACATACAAACCTAGGAGAGAGGGGCAGAAAGCTGGACATCAAAGTAACAGCAACAGAGAGCATCACAAAGGTCAGAGTATCGTAATTTTTTTTTTAGAAAACAAAATTGTAACATTCAAATGTACTTGAGGAGTGGTAGGATAAAGAAACCTATGTCCACTAATAATACTGAAGAAATAATTATGGAGGGAGATAGTGTAACAGTTAGCTGTAATTCAATACAGGTTACAGAAAATAGCTCAAACAATGTAGGATTTGAGGGAGAAAATGTTAGTGCAGAAAGTCAGAATAGAATAGCAGGAAATGTTAATTTTGATACTAGTATGATTATGGAAATGTTGAGAAAATTTGGTGAAAAATTAGATCAAAACAGGGAAGATATGCAAAAGAATAATGAGAAATTAGAAAAGAAAATAGATCAAAACAGGGAAGATATGCAAAAGAATAATGAGAAATTAGAAAAGAAAATAGATCAAAACAGGGAAGATATGCAAAAGAATAATGAGAAATTAGAAAAGAAAATAGATCAAAACAGGGAAGATATGCAAAAGAATAATGAGAAATTAGAAACAAATCTGATGTGTTACACTCACATGACTTTCTCTACTCTTGTACAAACTATTTTTACAAACGCTTATTCTCCATCTACTTCATGTTAATCGAGATAAACATTTGCAGACTCTATCTTATTGCTAATTTTCTTGTAGATGTAAGGGGAATATATATTTACAAGGGCAATATAGAAATACAGTAGTCTTTAAGCACATACATATCTCTTGATAGCTAGTTGCTAGGTGCAGCACCATTCCCTTTGCCACAGATTAATACTCTTTGCATATCCAAGACAAAAAAATGAATAACGAATACCCATTTGAGAAAATAAGTATTGAAAAATTTAAGGGAATAACAAACAATATCTCGAAAATGGTTCACTCAACTAAAAAAATGTATATGACATAAATTGTGTATTTTAACGCGATCTACATTTTTTATGTAGTAAAATTTTGTCTATCTCTTATGGTTTACCAGTTATGCAAAAGTCGTTCACAATAAAGAATACTTTTGGAGACATTCCCAGGAAATTCAAGATATACATTTTATTTGTCATAAAAATATCTTAAACATATGATATATTAATCAAAATCGTTAGAGCCATTTTTGAGAAAATTAAAATTTTCGAAAAATATTCCATGTAAAGGGTACTCTGGGGTGAGGGGATTTTCTTGAAAACCTTCGTGTCGCATCCTTGGAAGATACTGAACCTAAATACCAAGTTTGGTGTTTATCTGACTGTTCGTTTCTGAGTTATGCTGTTCACAGACACACAGACAGACACACAGACACACACGGACATGTTTCCAAAAATGCTTTTTTTGGATTCAGGGGGTCTCAAAACATGTATTTCCGGTGAAATCTCGGTATCGAAATTTTGGGTGGAATACAATACTTCCCCTAGAGAAAGTAATTAACTCAGAGTAATGAGAAATTAAGGGAAGATATGACACTCACATGACTTTCTCTACTCTTGTACAATCTAATTTTACAAACGGCTATTCTCCATATGCTTCATGTTAATCGAGATATCGAGATTGTAATATTATTGGTAATTTTCTTGTAGATGCAAGGGAAAATGGTAGCTTTTAAGCGATAGTCAAATATTTTATCGCTGGTTGCTATGTGGCGTATTCCATTCTCTTTGCATGTCCAAGACATAAAAAAAATGAATAACGAATTTGAGAAAAAGTATAAGTATTGGAAAATTTAAGGGAATAACAAGCAATATCTCGAAAACGGTTCACTCAACAAAAGAAATGTATATGACATAAGTTGTGTATTTTAACGCGATCTACATTTTTTGTGTAGTAAAATTTTGTCTCTCTCTTATGGTTTACCAGTTATGCAAAAGTCGTTCACAATGAAGAATACTTTTGGAGACATTCCCAGAAACTTCGAGATATACATTTCATTTCTCATGACATTATCTTAAACATATGATATTTTCATCAAAATCGTTAGAGCCATTTTTGAGAAAATTAAAATTTTCGAAAAATGTTCCATGTAAAGGTTAGTCTGAGGTGGGGGATATTCTTGAAAACCTTCGTGTCGCATATCTGGAAGATACTGAACCTAAATACCAAGTTTGGTGCTTATCCAACTGTTCGTTTTTGAGTTATGCTGTTCATAGACACACAGACACACACACACACACACACACACACACACACACACACAAAGACACACACGTACATGTTTCCAAAAATGCTTTTTTTGGATTCAGGAGGTCTCAAAACATGTATTTCCAGTGAAATCTCGGTATCGAATTTTTGGGTGGAATGCAATACTTCCCCTACTTACTATACGTAGTAGAGAAAGTAAAAAATGAATAACGCATTTGAGAAAAAGTATAAGTATTGGAAAATTTAAGGAAATAACAAGCAATATCTCGAAAACGGTTCACTCAACAAAAGAAATGTATAAGACATAAGTTGTGTATTTTAACGCGATCTACATTCTTTGTGTAGTAAAATTTTGTCTATCTCTTATGGTTTACCAGTTATGCAAAAGTCGTTCACAATGAAGAATACTTTTGGAGACATTCCCAGAAAATTCGAGATATACATTTCATTTCTCATGACATTATCTTAAACATATGATATTTTCATCAAAATCGTTAGAGCCATTTTTGAGAAAATTACAATTTTCGAAAAATCTTCCATGTAAAGGGTAGTCTGGGGTGGGGGGATTTTCTTGAAAACCTTCGTGTTGCATCTCTGGAAGATACTGCACCTAAATACCAAGTTTGGTGCTTATCCGACTGTTCGTTTTTGATTTATGCTGTTCACAGACACACACACAGACACACACACACACACACACACAGACACACACACGGACATGTTTCAAAAAATGCTTTTTTTGGATTCAGGATGTCTCAAAACATGTATTTCCGGCGAAATCTCGGTATCGAATTTTTGGGTGGAATGCAATACTTCCCCTACTTACTATACGTAGTAGAGAAAGTAAAAAAATCTGATGTGTTACACTCACATGACTTTCCCTACTCTTGTACAAACTATTTTTACAAACGCTTATTCTCCATACGCTTCATGTTAATTGAGATATCGAGATATTAATCTTATTGCTAATTTTCTTGTAGATGCAAGGGGGACATGGTAGCTTTTAAGCGATAGTCACATCCTTTAAGCGCTGGTTGCTAAGAGGAGCATTCCATTCTGTTTGCACATCCAGGACATAAAAAAATCTGATGTGTTACACTCACATGACTTTCTCTACTCTTGTACAATCTATTTTTACAAACGCCTATTCTCCATATGCTTCATGTCAATCGAAATATCGAGATGTCAATCTTATTGGTAATTTTCTTGTAGATGCAAGGGGAATATGGTAGGTTATAAGCGATAGTCAAATATTTTAACGCTGGTTGCTATGTGGCGCATTTCATTCTCTTTGCATGTCCAGGACATAAAAGAAATGAATAACGAATTTGAGAAAAAGTGTATTGAAAAATTTAAGGAAATAACAAGCAATATCTCGAAAACGGTTCACTCAACAAAAGAAATGTATATGACATAAGTTGTGTATTTTAACGCGATCTACATTTTCTGTGTAGTAAAATTCTGTCTTTCTCTTACGGTTTACCAGTTATGCAAACGTCGTTCACAATGAAGAATACTTTTGGAGACATTCCCAGAAAATTCGAGATATACATTTCATTTCTCATGACATTATCTTAAACATATGATATTTTCATCAAAATCGTTAGAGCCATTTTTGAGAAAATTAAAATTTTCGAAAAATGTTCCATGTAAAGGGTAGTCTGGGGTGGGGGATTTTCTTGAAAACCTTCGTGTCGCATCTCTGGAAGATACTGAACCTAAATACCAAGTTTGGTGTTTATCCGAATGTTTGTTTTTGAGTTATGCTGTTCACAGACACACACACACACAGACACACACACACGGACATGTTTCCAAAAATGCTTTTTTTGGAATCAGTGGGTCTCAAAACATGTATTTCCGGTGAAATCTCGGTATCGAATTTTTGGGTGGAATGCAATACTTCCCCTACTTTCTATACGTAGTAGAGAAAGTAAAAAATCTGATGTGTTACACTCACATGACTTTCTCTACTCTTGTACAAACTATTTTTACAAACGCTTATTCTCCATATGCTTCATGTTAATCGAGATATCGAGATGTCAATCTTATTGCCAATTTTCTTGTATATGCAAGGGGAATATGGTAGGTTTTAAGCGATAATCAAATATTTTAACGTTGGTTGCTATGTGGCGCATTCCATTCTCTTTGCATGTCCAGGACATAAAAAAAATCTGATGTGTTACACTCACATGACTTTCTCTACTCCTGTACAATCTAATTTTACAAACGCTTATTCTCCATATGCTTTATGTTAATCGAGATATCGAGATGTCAATCTTATTGGTAATATATGGTAGCTTTTAAGCGATAGTCAAATATTTTAACGCTGGTTGCTATGTGGCGCATTCCATTCTCTTTGCATGTCCAGGACATAAAAAAATGAATAACGAATTTGAGAAAAAGTATAAGTATTGGAAAATTTAAGGAAATAACAAGCAATATCTCGAAAACGGTTCACTCAACAAAAGAAATGTATATGACATAAGTTGTGTATTTTAACGTGATCTACATTTTTTGTGTAGTAAAATTTTGTCTATCTCTTATGGTTTACCAGTTATGCAAAAGTCGTTCACAATGAAGAATACTTTTGGAGACATTCCCAGAAAATTCGAGATATACATTTCATTTCTCATGACATTATCTTAAACATATGATATTTTCATCAAAATCGTTAGAGCCATTTTTGAGAAAATTAAAATTTTCGAAAAATCTTCCATGTAAAGGGTAGTCTGGGGTGGGGGGATTTTCTTGAAAACCTTCGCGTCGCATCTCTGGAAGATACTGAACCTAAATACCAAGTTTGGTGCTTATCCGACTGTTTGTTTCTGAGTTATGCTGTTCACAGACACACACACAGACACACACACAGACACACACACACACAGACACACACACGGACATGTTTCCAAAAATGCTTTTTTTGGATTCAGGAGGTCTCAAAACATGTATTTCCGGTGAAATCTCGGTATCGAATTTTTGGGTGGAATGCAATACTTCCCCTACTTACTATACGTAGTAGAGAAAGTAAAAATGAATAACGAATTTGAGAAAAAGTATAAGTATTGGAAAATCTAAAGGAATAACAAGCAATATCTCGAAAACGGTTCACTCAACAAAAGAAATGCATGACATAAATTGTGTATTTTAACGCGATCTACATTTTTTGTGCAGTAAAATTTTGTCTATCTCTTATGGTTTACCAGTTATGCAAAAGTCGTTCACAATGAAGAATACTTTTGGAGACATTCCCAGAAAATTCGAGATATACATTTCATTTCTCATGACAATATCTTAAACATACGATATTTTAATCAAAATCGTTAGAGCCATTTTTGAGAAAATAAAAATTTTCGAAAAATGTTCCATGTAAAGGGTAGTCTGGGGTGGGGGGATTTTCATGAAAACCTTCGTGTCGCATCTCTGGAAGATACTGAACCTAAATACCAAGTTTGGTGTTTATCCGACAGTTCGTTTCTGAGTTATGCTGTTCACAGACACACAGACAGACACACAGACACACACACGGACATGTTTCCAAAAATGCTTTTTTTGGATTCAGGGGTCTCAAAACATGTATTTCCGGTGAAATCTCGGTATCGAATTTTTGGGTGGAGTACAATACTTCCCCTACTTACTATACGTAGTAGAGAAAGTAACTAGATCAGAATAAGAGAGAATTAAGGGAAGATATTGGTAAGAGCTTAGAACAAAACAGGGAAGAAATTGAAAAGAAATTCATGGAGTTAGATAGTAGTATGATGAGAATGAGAAATGAAAATCAGAAAAAAATAGCAAGTGAGATAGGAGAAGTTTCAAAGAAAATGCTAGACATGAGCAGGGAAATAAGTAGTAAAAAAAGTGAGGTTAATACTAAAAGTGAACATGTTGATGTAGAATGTACAGAGTCAGGTAATAGAATGAGTAGCATTTCAAGTGAGATAAGAGAGATGAAAGAGGTTATGAATGTAGATGTGAATCAGGCGCAAGTTAATTTCAGAGGGGAGATATCAGAAATACAGAATGAGTCAGTAATGCAAAGAAATAAATTGTACGAAGAAGTTAAAGTTTTGCCTGTAAATAATCAAAAGCTATCTTCTGAAATTAACAAGTACCAAGCTGTTCAAAATGAAAACTCCAATCCAGTACTGATTATTACAGACTTGTCAGAGTATTCTCAGATTAAAAAGATAGCAGATGAATTGAATATGAAAGTTGTTAAAAGATGTGTTGTTCAGGAAACTTTAGATTGTTTTCAAATGTTATTAGGGGACGAAATATTATATGAATCCTTTAAGAGGTTATCCATGAACAAAATTTTGAAGGTTAGGATACGGCTGCAAGTAATGTTTAGCCACAGACAATTTGATCCAGGAGGGTGAATAGCAATGATATGTAAAGTAAATGCTGGATAGTTAAAGATGACTTGCAGAGAAATGTATTGGAACGTAAGAGGGTTAAATAAATATATATGTCATGAGAAAACAGAAATAAATTCAAAAAAATCTGATGTGTTACACTCACATGAATTTCTCTACTCTTGTACAATCTATTTTTACAAACGCTTATTCTCCATATGCTTCATGTTAATCGAGATATCGAGATGTCGATCTTATTGGTAATTTTCTTGTAGATGCAAGGGGAATATGGTAGCTTTTAAGCGATAGTCAAATATTTTATCGCTG
The DNA here is from genome assembly GCA_030765065.1 of Deroplatys truncata. Taxonomy (NCBI): domain Eukaryota; kingdom Metazoa; phylum Arthropoda; class Insecta; order Mantodea; family Mantidae; genus Deroplatys; species Deroplatys truncata. The sequence continues at coordinate 132,197,923 of CM060979.1, read as the reverse complement.
GTTGCTATGTGGAGCATTCCATTCTCTTTGCATGTCTAGGACACAAAAAAATGAATAACGAATTTGAGAAAAAGTATAAGTATTGGAAAATTTAAGGAAATAACAAACAATATCTCGAAAACGGTTCACTCAACAAAAGAAATGTATATGATATAAGTTGTGTATTTTAACGCGATCTACATTTTTTGTGTAGTAAAATTTTGTCTATCTCTTATGGTTTACCAGTTATGCAAAAGTCGTTCACAATGAAGAATACTTTTGGAGACATTCCCAGAAATTTCGAGATATACATTTCATTTCTCATGACATTATCTTAAACATATGATATTTTCATCAAAATCGTTAGAGCCATTTTTGAGAAAATTAAAATTTTCGAAAAATCTTCCATGTAAAGGGTAGTCTGGGGTGGGGGGATTTTCTTGAAAACCTTCGTGTCGCATCTCTGGAAGATACTGAACCTAAATACCAAGTTTGGTGCTTATCCGACTGTTCGTTTTTGAGTTATGCTGTTCACAGACACACAGACACACACACACACACACACACACACAGACACACACACGGACATGTTTCCAAAAATGCTTTTTTTGGATTCAGGAGGTCTCAAAACATGTATTTCCGGTGAAATCTCGCTATCGAATTTTTGGGTGGAATGCAATACTTCCCCTACTTACTATACGTAGTAGAGAAAGTAAAAAAAAAAATCTTAGTAACTGTAACAGCATTTGAAATGAAGCATGTAAAAATTGAAACTTAATGTGATATTAAAGTAAAAGTACGTAGATATAATTCCAAGAGTATTGTGGATATAAAGTACAGAACAACAAAAATGGGGTAAAAATAATTCAAACAAATACTTATGTAGCAAACAGAAAAGGTGAAACATTGTCTAGATTAAATAGATGTAAATATATTTATATAAAGGGTAAATATTTTTGGTAAATATGTTTAATAATTCAAAAAATTCTTGAATGCATAAATTTTTGTCAACAATATAAGAAAGTAAACCATTTTTGTAACAGTAATTAAATACTTCAGGGTACAGTATTTGCTATAAAAAATTGTGATGTCAGATTAATGTCTAAACACATTAAACCAGAGCCAGTAAGTAGTGGCGAGATATATAAAAAAAATTGTAATGGCAGATAAATGTCTAAACACATTAAACCAGAGCCAGTAAATAGTGGCAAGATAAAGACAAAACATATGTCGTGTGTTAAATACGTGTGAAGTGTTAAGTGAAAGTGATAGCGTGTGTTCCAAGATTTAGGAGACTAAAAACCCAATTATAAAATTTCCAAACAAGTTGTAAATATTTATAATTATGTTTCTAGTGGGGCATATGATGCAGTAATTTGTATCACAAATTATTTAAATGTAAAGAGTGATTATAGTATGAATATGCATTATTATGTGACATTGATTTGAGATGTTTGATGATTGTAATTATTGTTGGGAAGTAAGTTTATACTGCCTTACTGAAACTGACAATAATAGCATGCAATAATGCAGCGAGGGGGTGAGCTGTTTATCATTATTGGAAACGAGGAAGTTACGTAATATTGGCGCGTTTTTCTTTTAGAATTTGCTGGAACATTTCCCTAGAGCATATGTATTCATAATTTTCATTGGATATTAAAATAGACGCTAATGTTGGCGCGTTTTATTAGCCAATTGCAACTCAGTTATAATCTTTAGGCATATCGGGGTGTATGTGTATAAATAGAGGCTAGGTTAGAGGTAAAGTCCTTCGGTCCGGCAGTTCATCAAAATTCTTTGTACACTACACGTCGCATTTCCGTCAGTTGGTCGAAAATATTTGTAAAGTACACGTCGCCTCCAGTCCGTCAGTTCATCGAAAATATTTGTAAAGTACACGTCGCCTCCAGTTCGTCGAAAGTATTTGTACGGCACACGTCGGATATCAATTTGCAGGTTACGCGTAACAGAGTTATGAAAAATCTCAAGTGTTATAAAGTTAATTATACAAAAAGTTGAAGTACGCGAATTAAGAATTATCAGTAATGAAGTTATTATAACAGTTTCAGTTTGGCGAGTGTCAAGATCAATGTGTAAATGTGATAGTAAATGTGTTCGACAATAAAAGTGTAAAACAAATTTCTTCATCAGTGTTATCTTTGGATAAAAGATTCCTTTCCGTTTACACAACCTGTATAAAGAGAAGTGCTTGACCAAAAGATAAATAGCTAGCCGGAGGACAGAGAGCCAAAATTAAATAAAATAACAGTAGCATTCTTTCAAACAAAAACTAATACTGCCGCAAATTGCTAACACCAGATGGAGCTAACAAACCTAACAAATGAATCACGTCACAAGATGGCTTCACCACGTAAAGTAAACACACATACAAACATATACAAATAATGTTATTTCGTTCTCACCTTCGATGGTGTCCATCTGCCCAAGAGTTTTTCAGCAGGTACGAACGCATTGTGGTGAGGCCCTATATTCCTAGACCTCTGCGTTGTTTTAAATGCCAACGTTTTGGGCATACGCAAGTCTCTTGTAAGAGCGCCGTTTCCATCTGTGCCTCATCTAGTCAGCCCTCACACGATGGTACCTGTTGAGATGGTAGTTGTCTTTTCTTTACGTTGTTTGCTGCTACGTATGAAAAGCCAGTTTGAAGTAGTTTGTATTGAAGGAGTTGTATCGTATTTCAACTGTTGGGGAGCCGAACTTGTAGTAGTTGCAACAGCACGTATAGCAAACAGTTTCCGGGAGACTTCGCCCCTCATGTACTTTCAGGTGGCCTTTGCCCCAAGTTTAAAAAAAATTAACTTTGTTATTAAACGGCTTCTTTAAATATTTAATATTTATGTTTGCCTTGGCTGCGTTAGTATTAATGTTAGAGACACGTTTCTCTTAGGCAGGGTTTTGGTACGATTAAGAATGTAGGCTTACACAGATTTTAAGTTTTAATTGACTCCGTTTATTAATCCTTGACACAAATTAAATAGCAATTCACTGATATAGAGAGCTGTGAGATTCTTTTATTTAATACTTGCACTTTTTTAACGCGTATACTTATTTTTCGTCTCACACGAATACGTATTATGTTTCTCTAGAGGCCGCATCTTGCATCCGGTTACTATCACGGTCTGCAGGCAACTGAATAGATTTCAACCGTCTAACCTTGTAAATCTCTGTATTTCAAGTCTCGTATTGCCTAATCCTACTCCAATAGAATACCTGCATTTAACTGTGGCTTTTTCTGGTTGTTAATTGGCTATTTTAAACTGTCTCAAAATTTACATTATTGGTGCTCTAATAATGATTAGTAGTATTTAAACTTTCTTATTCATTATTGCCTCAAGGTTACCTCATTGTTAGAAACTTTTAACTTATTATTCTCACAGCTCCTACATTATTAAATTACGTAATGCATTCACATAACATTATTGAACATGTTTACAATAATATAAGCATATGCAATGACTGTTACATACATTTTACAAATTATTACAAACATATTGCTTCAAGGCAGACTGTTATTGAATTTACATATTATATAATTACCCTGAAATGATTTAAGTTAAAAATACTTCCTCAAATTGCCCCCTTTTAGAAATATTTAAAAATTGTTCTTTTTAAATTTTTAAATATTTTCTGAAAGTCTGCTAAAAAAACATAACTTTTTTGCTTTAACTGCACTTCCTATTTTTCACTGTCACGTTTTTTTAACACTCACTGGTTTTTCACTACACTCGTATATAGCAGAATACTTCATATTAATTTTGTTCTGATACATGTTAGACAGTTTTAAGGTCAATGACCTGGTGTAAGGTCAATGATCTGTGTTCAGTGACCTGAGTGAAGTTTGTTTATTCACTAGCACAGCCACTATTAAGCATTTTATTTGCTATACATTTTTACATTTAATTAGGCATATTAACACTTGTTACCCATTCTTTACAATTTATTTCTTAAACATTTTTATATTTCTTACAATTTCTAACAATTTATACCTTATACAATATAATTGCAGTTGCTTTTCAGATTTATTTATGTTTTTATTACTAACAATGGATTTCTTTATTACTTCTCTTTATCTAAACTCTCCTTTGTTATATTGACAATTTGCTACATTTAGTACAAATATTATTTTAAATAGTACTTTACATTTTTAAATTACATTACTTTCCCCTTTTATGTTCCAGATACTTTAGTTTCCTTTTTTTCTTGTGCCTCAGATTGTTTACATTTATTTTCTTTTTCTTGTTATGCCACACATAACCTACATACTTTATTTTATTATTTTTATTCTTGTGCCATAGACTTTTTAGTCTTGCCCTAATCTTATGTTGCACATTTGTATTCCAAAACTTATTCATGAATAAAATTCTGAATGTTTCAAAATTCATTTCACTGTCTGCTAGCATATGTAACCGGTTTAAGGTTTTGTTATCCAAGCATTTTCTAACAAGGATCATTTTTAATGCTTCAGGCACATTTTTTCAGTTTAAAATATTCTACTAATTCCTGTATAAATTGTACTGGACATGAGGAAGCATTAAAATAAGGTAAAGGTAATTCATTTAACACGGAATAATAGTTTGACATCTGATTCGGTACATGCGCATGTGTGTCATTATTGTTTTGTGTTTGAGAGGCTGATGCTATGGAAAAAGCAGTAGCGTCTCTTGTGTTGTTAGTTAACAAAGGTGATACACTTCTTTCTGCACTTGTATTATTGTCATGCATTTGATTAGCATTTACAGAACAAGTTACATCTGCATTTACCCTTGGTACACTTGTACTTAAATTTTCAAAACTATTTCTAAGTTTATCAATTTTTTTGCTACTTCCTTGCACTTTATCTTTAATTTCATCTATCATTGACTTTACTTGTCCTTGCCCTGTATTTGCTTCTTTTATTGCATCTGCATTTGTTTTTGCCATTTCATGCATTTTATTTATTTCCCCTGTTAAATTGTCGCGGTAAATTCGTGTTATCTTTTTGCTGAGCGCCAGTTATTGTATTACTATTTTTAAATTTGGGTTCTTTGTTCTCCGGCTAGCTATTATTATTATTCGGTCGAGCAAATCTCTTAAGCAGGGTGTGTAAACGGAAAGGATTTATTACTGAAAGATAACACTGATAAAAGAATTTGTTTTTACACTTTTATTGCCGTCATACTTTATTCATTTCAGATAATTATTCTTGCTACACGCCCGACTGAAACTGTTATATTTTTTATGTTACTATAATCACTTATTTACTGCACATTATTAATTCGCGTATTTCACATTTATAACTAACTTTACGACGCGAGAGATTTTGTAGAACTGCGCGTCGTTTAACGCGTGAATGATTCTGATGAACTGAGCGACGTATAACCTTTGTATGATTATGTTGGAGTGCACGACGTATTACCCGCGAATGCTTCTGTTGGAATGAACGTTACCCGTCTCTCGACTTCATAATTTATACTCCCTCACCCGATATGCCTAAAGATTATAATCGAGCTACTATTGGTTAATAAAACGCGCCAACATTAGCGTCTATTTTTATATTCAATCAAAATTACGAACACATACGATCTAGGGAAGAAATTCCCTCCATTTCTACAGAAAAGCGCGCTAATCTGACGTCATTTGCTTGCCTCTTCTAATTGATAAACAACTCACCCCCTCGCTCATTGTTACCCGCTCTTATTGTCAGTTTCAGTGAGGCTGTGTAAAATTATTTCCTAACAATGCTTATAATTAACAAACATCTCAAATCAATGTCATACAATAATGCTTATTTACACTACAATCATTCTGGCATTTACATTGTTGTGATATAAAATACTGCCACAAAATCTATTTGTACTTGTACAAGATCTGCATTTGTATTTTCTACCATGGTTTTTAATTCTTCTCCCTGTTTATCTAACTTTTAACAAATACCCTGTTCAGTATTAGTAAGTTTCAGCTCCATTTTACTTAAATTTTTATCAATATGACTTGAAAATTTCTGTTCTAGTTGTTTACAACCTTTGTTTACTATTAAATCGATATCTTTTTGAAGTGCTTTAGAAGAATGTTCTAACTCTACGTCTAACCTCTTGCTTTCAGCTTTGCTTTCTTTCATACAATTTTCTATTTGTTTAGCTAGATCATTTTTTAAATTAGATAGCTCTGTATTTGTTTCAGTTAACTTATTGCTTAACTCTGTACTAGTTTCAGTTAACTTATTACTTAACTCTACTCTCAGCTCTGTACTATCTTCAGTTATCTTATTATTAGTTTCTTTTAACTCTCCTCTCATTTCAGTTAGTTTATTATTATTTTCAATTATTGCTTTTATAAGCCACATAACATTTTGTTGTGATAAGTTTTCTTGCTCTTTTTGGCTAGATGTCGGAGGGTTTCTTTCTTTTGTTGTTACCTGCATTAACATATGTAAAGGTGATTGACCTTGCATATTATTGCTATCTCCTTCTATACCTATCTGTGAATTTACAGTTAACTGTTCTTCTACATCTAACCTGTTTGTTTCCTCTAGCTCTGATTGTAAATTTACATTGCAATCTGTAATGGCTGACCTATCCTCTCCTACTTCCATATTTTCATTGTTTTCGGTTTCCATTTTATTTTGTATATTTGTTTTTGAATTGCTCAATTTTAATTTACCACTTCTTAACAGCATGAAATTATCTTAATAACAATATATTTTCTTAATTAACTTGACAACTATTATAAATGTATAATGGAGTTTTCTGACCTTTTGTTCTGGCTGTTAGTAAACCTTTATACTCAGTGTTCCCACGTAGATTGTTGTTGAATTGTTGACTGTGTGCCCCGCACTCCTGAAAGAATTGTTGCTGTCCTTGGATGATGATGATTTTGAAGTTCCAAAATGAAGTCTTGTAGTTTCGTCGATTCTGGTAGTTCTGCGTTGTTCGTTGATCTCTTCTTTTCAGATGTTGTCGCCAATTAATTCTTGTCTCTTCGAGTCCCACGCTGGGCGCCAATTTGAGATGGTAGTTGTCTTTTCTTTACGTTGCTTGCTGCTACGTATGAAAAGTCAGTTTGAAGTAGTTTGTATTGAAGGAGTTGTGTCGTATTTCAACTGTTGGGGAGCCGAACTTGTAGTAGTTGCAACAGCACGTATAGCAAACAGTTTCCGGGAGCCTTCGCCCCTCATGTGCTTTCAGGTGGCCTTTGCCCCAAGTTTAAAAAAAATTAACTTTGTTATTAAACGGCTTCTTTAAATATTTAATATTTATGTTTGCCTTGGCTGCGTTAGTATTAATGTTAGAGACACGTTTCTCTTAGGCAAGGTTTTGGTACGATTAAGAATGTAGGCTTACACAGATTTTAAGTTTTAATTGACTCCTGTTTATTAATCCTTGACACAAATTAAATAGCAATTCACTGATATAGAGAGCTGTGAGATTCTTTTATTTAATACTTGCACTTTTTTAACACGTATACTTATTTTTCGTCTCACACGAATACGTATTATATTTCTCTAGAGGACGCATCTTGCATCCGGTTACTATCACGGTCTGCAGGCAACTGAATAGATTTCAACCGCCTAACCTTGTAAATCTCTGCATTTCAAGTCTCGTATTGTCTAATCCTACTCCAATAGAATACCTGCATTTAACTAAAGCTTTTTCTGGCTGTTGATTGGCTATTTTAAACTGTCTCAAAATTTACATTATTGGTGCTCTAATAATGATTAGTAGTATTTAAACTTTCTTATTCATTATTGCCTCAAGGTTACCTCATTGTTAGAAACTTTTAACTTATTCTCACAGCTCCTACATTATTAAATTACGTAATGCATTCACATAACATTATTGAACATGTTTACAATAATATAAGCATATGCAATGACTGTTACATACATTTTACAAATTATTACATACATATTGCTTCAAGACGGGCTGTTATTGAATTTACATATTATATAATTACACTGTAATTATTTAAGTGTTAAAATACTGCCTTACTGTCCATCAGCCCCCGTCTGCGTTAATTGCAAAGGGTCTCATTTTGCGTCATGTGCCGACTGTCCGTGATACTTGGACGAGAAGGCGATCCAGGAGATCCGGGTAAACGAAAAACTATCCTTCGCTGAAGTCTGGAGGGGTTACCATACGCGCCAACCTGCGCTCCTGCGATCGGGTATATTCAGCTCTGTTGCTGCCTCGCCAGTATCCCGGAAGGATGCTGAAACTCAGACCTGGACCATGACTGCCTTTACGGCAAATACCATCCGGCCGTCCATCTCTGGCACAGTTATCAAGCCATCTAAATCTGGCCCTAAGGTATTGAAGTCACAAGGTACTGAGAAGAAATCCAAGCAGAAACTTCGTAAGGAAGATTTTCTTAAAGACCCCCCGCGTGTGTGCGGTAAGAAAAGTTCACCTTCTCCTCGGAGGTCGAAGTCCCAGGATGCCCCTGGGACAAGCCGTGCTAGCGGCACCCTTCACTCATTGCCACCCAGAACCGATTCTCGGCGCTTGAATCGATTTCTGGCACTGAGCGCGTGGGCCCTCCCTTCGAGGAGCCTATGGAGTTTGAACAACTCCATACCAAAAGCTCGAGCCCTAAGGTTAAGCAAAAGGTAATTTTGAGCCGCCCTTCTAAGTAGAGAGTTTATCCCTTTTATTAATAGCTATCCTGACCTGGAATTTACGTGGTGTACAATCGCATAGGGCGGAAATGCAACTTTTATTGCGTTCCCATTCACCTATGGTCGTGTGTTTGCAGGAGACCAAGCTTCGCCCTCACGATCCTTTTGATCTCCGAGGGTATACTCCGGTTCGCTACAATCTTGCACCGGATAAGGATACTCTTGCTCATGGAGGTGTCATGCTATTAGTGCGTTCACGACGTTCATTTTCAGACTCTCACACTTACTTATTTTAATCCTCCGTGGACACAGCCTGACGGATGAGAAACGTGTTTGTATTATATTTTAGGAGTATTATATTTCGACTGTTGGGGAGCCGAACTTGAAGTAGTTGCAACCGCACGTATAGTAAAAAGTTTTCCGTAGCCTTCGCCCCAAGTTTAAAATATTAACTCTGTAATTTGTTTTGGTTACCATTCTTGGGCGGTTGTGAACCAGCTTTACTTACCTTCCAAAGTAAGCCATGCTAAGAATTTGTACACCTGAAAAATCCATCGCCCTCCATCAGGTTTGAACCCATGACCTTAGGAACCGGAGACTAGCATGGTACTACCATGGGGGATAAATGCATGGGGTATTGCAGATAGTAAAAGTGGGTATTTATTGGAATGTAAAATCTATCTGGTGAAAAAAGAGGCAAGAAACAGCAATCTTCTACTTGGGAAACAGGATGTTTTAGACATGTGTGAAAAATATACAGGCTTTTGGCATCATTTATATTTCATTAAAGGTGAAACGCGGCTAATAATAGGAAACTTTTGGAGAGGAAACTGTATGCATGCGGTACAATTCGTGCTGAAAGGAAAGACTGGCCAAAACAGTTTTCAAAGCCAAAACAACTGATATTGAAAAAGGCGAATCTCGCAAACTGCAACATGAAGGTGCAACTGTGGTTGTTTGGCATGGTAACAGAGACGTTCTTTTATTATATGCCAACTCCGATCCTAGAACTGATGGGAAAATAGAAAGGAAGAGTGGCAAGGGAAGAGAACAAATAGATACCTTGTCCTAATGCAGTGATAACCTATAGTCCTAATATGGCAGGGATTGATCTCGCAGACCAAAGGGGGAAGTATTACGGTGTCGGCCAATCCTTAAAAAAATTATGGAAATACTTGTTCCATTTTGTAGGAATGTTGCTATCGTTAATAGTTTTATTATGTACGACATATCGAACAGACTGCTTCTACAGCTCATGGCGACAGGCTTCTTTATTACAGGCAAAATTTAGTGCAACAATTAATCTCAGACTTCACGTCACGTAAGCAAACAGGGTTTAGTATGTACACCCTTGTGCTAGTTTTGAATTTTCACCCCCTTCGCCTATGATGATAATTGAGGAAGCACCCAATTCCACACAAGGCAATGTCAACTGTTTGCACTTGTATTGTGACTGTATGCCATGACCTGATGGTGTTTTCCTTTTCTTCACTATGCACTGAGCAAACGATATTACCCGGCCTTGAATTCTTATGAGGGTGTGAAGAGGACTTGGTCCAGTAGTAGTAGAAGATGGGCTAAGTTGAAATCTGCTGCTAATATTGTCTTATAGTATGCCCGTAGAAAATGCTTATAAAATCAAAAGGAAAGCGAATAAATTACCTTAAGAGTGAGCTTAGAACACGATGTGGTCTCGTCAATAACTGGTGCCCACCTGCCCGCCCGTTTTAGGTGTTTTAGTTAGGTGTTTTAGTTATATAGGCAAATCGCGTCAGGAAGTAAACAAACGTAGCCATTTTGCGAAAACTTACATGCAAAATGGGTACTACCAACGTAAATGAAAATGTGAAATCAGCTAAAAATGCGATGCGCCGTTGTTACCGCTATTTGTTGTTGTTCTTTTCCTGAATAAATTTTCAGCATGGTTTTGCAATTGGGAACATCTCTGTTGGGGAAATGTTTACCAAGGGCTGTCTAGGTGCACATTTGATGCAATAAAGTAGACATGCTAAGGCCTTTATGGTTTAGCAAATTATGCTCTAACAGAATTAAAAGTAAACTATGTTCTGTTTGGTAAGTTTCAAACAGAATCTCTTGAAGATCGATTCAGCCTTTACCGCCAGTTATCTGGCAGTAATTATTTTATCTCTCTCCAACGGCTATATGAGAATGAGAAAAAGATCAGAATTAAAAATTTGCTTTCATTTTCATTAAAAAATGGTAACATTCCAGTAAGAAGCTTAAATGTGGGCGCAGATTCTGAAAACAAAAATATTCCATCATTGCTGCCTTTTTGTGAAATAGAAATTGAAATTGCAAAACCAGTGGATAATGATGTAATGCCTATCATGTTTTACATTGCAGATTATGCTGCTTTCAAGGTAGCAAATGGTATAATATGCCCCAAATGCATTGAGTTATTGATTTTAAAAGACATTTTCCAGTATGAATTAGAAGGTGCAGCAAGGGTGATTGATTCCTTAAGTAGAGGTTCTCTAAAAAAAACTAACCTAAACCTAACCTTTCGTGAATCCATAAACGTAAGCTTATATAAAAAAACCTAACCTAAACCTAACCTCCAGCGAATCCATAAACGTAAGCTTATATAAAAAAAACTAAACCAAACCTAACCTCCCGCGATTCGCTCGCGTGCTTTGATGTAACCAGTGGTAACAAATTTAAACAAGGATATATATAGGTAATTCAGAAACCTATGCTTATATAAAAAACTAACCTAAACCTAACCTTTCGTGAATTCAGAAACGTAAGCTTATATAAAAAAACTAACCTAAACCTAACCTTCCGTGAATTCAGAAACGTAAGCTTATATAAAAAAACTAAACTAAACCTAACCTTCCGTGAATCCATAAACGTAAGCTTATATAAAAAAAAACTAAACCTAACCAAACCTCCCGTGAATCAGAAACGTAAGCTTAGGAACGCACGCGAGCGAAGCGAGCGTGCTTTGATATTACCACTGGGAACAAACTAAAACAAGGATATATAACCTTCCGTGAAATCTTACATAAAAAAAATCTAACGTAAGCGTAACCTTCCGTTAATTCATAAAGCACAGGTTGTCTAAGATCCCTGGGCTACACTCTGTGGTCGTTTCCGCATTCGCGGCGCTTTGGCGGCATTAATTTTCGTTTTGGCGGCATTAATTTGTCATATGTTGGCAGCATAAACATATGACATACGTGACTTGTGTTGAGCTAGTGCACGGCATAGTGTGACATCTGTTGGAACAATATAACACATATTCATCGCCGTGGGGCACACTGTAAGAGGATATTATCGACCATTAATAACCTTAAGTGCATATAGAACATTTTTATTTTGCAAGAGAATAGTCTAGGTAACATTTTATGGACATGCTGAAATATCTTAGCTGCAATAATTGCAGGGATGCAAACATTATAAAGGTGAGTACCATAATAATTTTGCAGAAATTATTGTATTTTATGGTACTTAAGTATAGCAGATTTTATTCAGGTTTTTAATATCGTAAAGTAACAGATTTCATTGCCATTAATATTGCAGAATTATAAAGATGCATCGCAAAGGGGTGTACATATATAAATGATGTTCATTTACAAAAGGGTTGATGTTTGCAGCTATATGCTATTGAAATAACGTTTAAGCTTATTTATTGCAAACCAATTTTAAATGAGTTACTAATTAATCAATTTAATTTGGCTACTTAAAGATATAATTATGCATGCATATAGGTCACTTTTAGTTTAACATCTGTAGTAGCAGCTCAGAATTTAAATGGACAAACTCTGCTTGTAGAACAGCTAGCTAACACTCTATGCGCAGCAAAGGGTCAATGTATACAATTAAATAAATGAATGAAAGCTTCGTAGCACTAGAGGGATCGGAAATGTAATGGATATGTATTTAGATGTGTTTACTCTATCAGATTTTGACATTGGCTAACCCGCAATATGTTGACTAGATTGAAAGTAGGTGAAAAAATAACATTGGTCAGTCAAAAACAAATGAAATCCCAATGCGCAAAATCAACTTTCACTTTGTGATCGATATGATCATTGATATGCATTCCTGTTGTCGTTACTGGGCTGTTGTGAACCAACATCTTGTATGCTGTATTGCTTCCTGTTCTTGTTTCTGTTTTGGTTACCATTCTTGGGCGGTTGTGAACCAGCTTTACTTACCTTCCAAAGTAAGCCATGCTAAGAATTTGTACACCTGAAAAAAATCCATCGCCCTCCACCAGGTTTGAACCCATTACCTTAGGAACTAGAGACTAGCATGGTACCACCAGAGCATGGAGGACGATGAACATGGCTGTGATAGCATCAAGTATTACATTAAAAGAGAGCAGAACTATTTTTAAAGACTCTAACAATGAAATATAAACAAATATGAGCCCATTGTTAAAAACTGCGTCATTCTATGACTTCTCATTTTTGTTCTGGAAGCACTTTTATGTTTAACCCTCACCTTGCGGTGACATTGTCAAGCCTGAACCATGGCGCACGCGAACTACTCATTGTCACTTGTATTGGTTAGTCTTGCGTTGCCTTTAATTCCTATTGTGATTTTGAGATTGTAGGACAGTTTTCCTTTCCTAGTGTCCTGTGAGGTGTAAGTCAGGAGTGGCCGTATGCATTGCCTATGGTTGTGCAAATAATTCTGGCATAAAAACAAATATTGGTCATTACTCACTCCCTGTTAGAGATAAGAGATAAGAATAAACATATGTGCTGAGAAGCACAAAAGCTTTGTGGCACCAAAAATACTAGAGTATATGGAATTCATTTTAGAGAAAGTGATTTTAATTAGGTTATAAAAATAAGAATAATGAAGAATAAGACTGAGATTGGAAGATAATGTGGTGCCTTCAACATCTTTAGGAGGACTAGAGCTATTGCTAGTCCATAATTCAGTGGGATATTCTCAGCAAAAAGGTTTCTGTGTCTTTACACGCGGAGCTAAAATACAGTGCAAGTTGGGAAGTGCTCTAAATGACGCTAACCTGAGCCAAAGTTTGACTAATGAGGTAGGTGAATGTTCAGCTGTAAATAATGTAGATAGTAAACCAAATGAATATTTGAGGGAATCCAGTGAAGATAAAAATTGGTATGTCCAGAAAATATTCTTTTGTAAATGCTCTCTTTGTGCCATTCCGTATTTGTCACCCACAGGATAGGCATGTCACTGAAAGAAAATCTAACACATGTGGGGCATTAATACAAATTATAACTCACGGTGTGAATGGGCACAATTATGAGTGCTGCTTGGAGGCAAAAGTGACTCATTAAAATCACTTCTCTAAAATGAATTACACCTGCTCTAGCATTTCTGATTGGCACAAAGCTTTTGTATTTCATAGCACACATGTTGATTCTTATCTCTATCTGGGAATGAGTAATAACCAATATTTCTTTTAAAGCCAAAATTATTTGCACGACCTTACACCTCACAGGTCACTAGGAACAGAAAACTGTCTACAATCACAACATAGCAACAGGGATTAAATGCAACACAAGGTGACAATGAGTAGCATGTCACCCTCCCGGTCTGATGACGTCACGGAGATGTGACGATTAAACATAAAAGTGCTTCCAGAATGAAAACAAAAGTCATAGAATGACATGATTTTCAACAATGTGCTCAGATTTGTTTATATTTTATGTTAGAAGTTTTTAAGAATTTAGCTCAGTCCTTTAAGGAATGCAAATCTAGGTTATTCTGTGCAATTGTAGTAGTCACCATGGCCAGTGTTGCCAACCTCTTTCCTATGTAAAATCTGTATATCGGGTATAAAATCGTACATTTTGCATAACATATGAAATTGCTTAACTCCGGTGTAAGGTACATGCAGAGAAAAATGAGAGATCAAAATATGGTATAAAGGCACAAGACAGACTCACTATACACATGACACACACGCATCTACATTGTTATTTTTATTGCTTAATTGTGGTCAATACAGATAATGTACTGCAATTTATACTATAGATAACATATCTCAATGCATTTATTATAACTGCTGGTACTTTTGTTTCTTATAAAGAAGTTACATAATATCCTTCATACGCATCTTACCCGAGGCATTATTGGAACGTTGCATGTGCTGTGCTTCTGCTGCCAACATTGCCACGCCATCATAGCGGAAGTTATGGAATGTTGCCAGAATATCTTGCTACAGAGTCTACCACTAAGGTTACAATGGCATACATTCAAAGTACATACTGAAAATTTATGATGACATCAATCCAATGGTACAAAAAATGGGATGTTTATTAAAGTGAGTACTCTTTTTGAAATGCACCAGTTGACAGTGATAAAAGAAGTGAAATTCCTCATATAACACAAATATCACAAGATATTCTTTGGACTTATCAACTAGATTTGTTTTGTAAATTTGTAAAATGACATGTCATTTGTATGTCCCATTTCTAGTGTCAGCAATGTTCTTTGTGCTCATCTAAGTGCTTTAACCTTAAAATGAGTAAGAGATCAGCTCAGGTTTTTAGGGCATAGGACCCACAGTGAAACCACTAGGAACTTAACTTTGAATAGTTAACCCTGGATTGGGCTTAAATAAGTGTGGGTTTGTGAGAGATCCAATGTTACTGCTATTACCAACAATGTTGTGTTTCAACATATTATACATGAAGAGGTCCATCCTCATACCACATAGACTAAAGTGCATGTGGTTTTAAGGGATATAATTGAAATAAGGGGTAACTAGATCTATAAATATCAATTCACTGTGTTGTTTAAGCTATGAAATGTTATAAGAATGTGAATTCAGATTTCAGAGAATTATGTACTTAATAGTGACACCTCTGCCTACAGCCTAACAGTGTTCTACATTGACAAGCACACACGTAAACTCTTCTTGGATTAGCTGTTGAAATGAGGAGAAAACTATAATTTATTATGACTTGCTATGGTTTTAATGTCATGCTTACCTGAGTAACACAAATACATACAGGTGGTCCTCAAAGCTGGGCATGTCTTGAGAACCATTTGTGCAGCATGGAAAACAATTCAAAATTTAGGATTTGGAGATTGAAATTGATAAAAGTGAAGATTCCATTAATGTAATTAAATACTACATAAATGTTACTGAAGCATAGTTATTGTTTATTTCATGGAATAAAAGCATGCTGCCTTCCATTTGTTGTGAGGGAACTTAATGTGATTTACATTTGAAGGTGGCTATCTGCTCAACATTTTAGAAATAGCTGTCTTAGTGAGGCAAAAGTGTATCTGGAAAATCTAAACAAATTACAGTTACTCAGCCAAGCTTAAAGTGTATGTAGCCCAAGTTTAGCTGAGGCAAATAATTCCCACACTTTAAACCTAAGAATATATCTGTGCTGTGCACATTAAGACAGAGAGAAACATATAAATACAGATTAAAACTGCATTTTATGTTCATCTTTTAAAAAATTAATATCAGGTGAACTGTAGATGTTTGTTAGAAAAACAAAATAAGGATATTATGCAGATGTTAGTTTCCTTGAAGGATTAAAGAATACATTGTTACTGGTAGATAATGTATTGCTGATAACATTTCTTTCTATTTCATTTCTTGGAAATAGCTTCATTATGTAATAATATGTTAATTTGTTATATGCTGTAAATTAAATCTAACTTACTGGTAGCGTTAGAAGGAGCAGAATTTCAGCTGCCAACTGTGGTCGCTGCTACTACTTCGATCATATCTAATGACAGTAACATCAGTTCATATACACACACTAAACTTGAGGCCTACCTTAGGTTAAATCTAGAAAACACAGGAACCCTTAGTTTCACTGTGGTTCACTACAACCTACACTTGCCTCCTATATGTATCAGAGTAGCTTCTAGCTAACAGAGCTTTTCCTAGAAACAAAATTACTAACATAATCAGCATTTCATTAATATTTTTAACTGGCAACTTCATCATGATTAGCAAAAATAATGTAAATGAGGTAAGTCAGATGAATCAGTGAATTGAAATGCGATCCAGTGGAAGTCAAAAAAGAGAAAGTGTGATATAAATAATATTCTAGCACCTTTCATTTATAATGGTATACATGTAATTTTGATAACTTTGCTGAATTCATTACCCAACATACTTATTAAAAATTAAACATTTAAAATATTTCGAGTAGGATGTTTATAGTTATTTACTGGTCTAGAGCCCACCTCACAGGAAGTACTTTGTGTGCTTTGGATAATTGTTCTTTATGACTAGCTGTGTTAAGGGACTAAGTTGTAAAATTGCATCAGATTTTAAAAATTCAATTCCACAGTCAGGGTTTCAAGCATGGAGCTTTGGTACTCTGAGTCAGTGTTGTTTCCACTTTATCTGCAATGGCAAGTAGCCAATATAATCATTAAATATTCTCATTTGGTTTAAGTATCGCATTAAACCTCAAAGTTGATATCAAATACAGAGATATGATATCTCAAAGATGAATTGTAATGTTGCACGTGCCTTATAGTAACTTAACCTACAAGTATTATAACTGATCTGTCCATTCACTAGTGTGTTGTGTCTGAAATAGTTACTGAGAATCCTGAGGGACAAAAGAATTGAAATTCCTACAAGAACTTAATGCCATTTTTTGTTTTAATTTAGGGGAATCTCGTGGACATAGGCAGCGTTTGGACTGTAGGGTAGTTTGCAGTGGCCGTTTTACACTTAGAAGTTACACAGACAATTGTAAATGAAGGATATTGAAAGTCGGTTCAATCCCCCAATATTTTGCAATTATCCTAAATGTTTTAAAGGGTATGTCTGAGCCACCAAGGAGGTTATTAAAATTAAATATGACAGCTTTTCTGTTGTAGCATGTAAAAAACTATAAAAATAATCTAATCGGGTCTGTAGATGTTAACACAAACTAAGTTGACAATGAAACATGTTCCACACAGAAGCGAGAAGTATAAAACTGAATGTGTGAAAGAAAATGACATTTCTGAGCCCAAGAAAGTTCTTTAGCTGCTCTTGCTTATAAAACCAGACAAATCATTTCTTTAAAACGTAATCTTAGGTTAAAAAGGCAAACTGAAGGTGCTGAGGGCCACAATAAAGAAATTATGGACAAATTATAATCACACCAATAAAAAATTAATAATTTGAATATTCAAAATATAGTAGTGAATGAGGGTATTGATGCTTTATTTCTTAAAGAACAATTGCAACATTACGGAAAATAGAGCTTTTCTGAAGTGAACTGAGTGTTAGATATTGTTTATTACAGAGCAAATTTGCATCAGCATATGAATTCATTCCAAATGCTTCCTTACCCTTCCTAGCAGATATACACTGAAAAGGTGTACCTGCACACATATGAAAGAAAATACCATGAACCTCATAACCAGTGGTCATCAGAATTATGTACCTAATTAGAAGAAGAGGAGACATTTGGTTTGCTAATAATAGATAATATGACTATTCGACCAGATATGTAATATGTCAGATCATGTGATGTAATAAGAAATATAGACATGGGTGGACTTGAAAAGAATAGTAGGCAGGAAAATAGTACTGCAACTAGAACTAACATGTTTTGTTTTTCAATGTCTAGCATTTTTTAATACCTGTACAACATTTTCTGCACAGATAACACTGGCCAACAAAGTTTAACTTTTTTTTCTGTAACATTGATGAGAATGGCTGCCAATTATGTTTTTGAGGGTGCTGAACCAGAAAATGATAAAGAAAATGGAACGTTATCTCTAGTTTTTTCATTATTTCAGCTTTTACTAATTTCCCTTAAAAGCTTAAGATTATTTACCTTGTTGTTCTCCCTCAGAGGAAGGTCATTGATATCACAGTTGCTTTGCTTGCTGTTTGTCGTCTGTTGCTGGTGATGATTCTCTAATGAATGCCTAGCAGTAATCAGCTAACATTGATGTACTCCAATGGCATAAGTATTGAAATTTATTGGTGAAAGCATTCCCCATGTTCATTGCTTACCGTAGTTCTCGAGAAAAAAGACCAAGTGGGAATGTAAGAAGTGTACCTTCAAAGACATATTATACCCCAGTCTCTCATAGCACTGCAGAAGATTTTCCACTAGATCTTTATAGTTTTCTGTCTAAGAAAGTTGCAGGACACTTGAACAAAGGTATCTCAGGCTAATTTCTGATCCCCTATGAGAGTATTATTCAAATATTCACCTTTGAATAGTTCATGTATCTTTGGCCCATAAAATACCCACTCCTTTATTTTGGCTTCACTGAGACATGGAAATTTCTGACACAGGTACAGAAATGCTTCCCCAGTCTTATCCATGGCATTAACAAAGTGTTTCATAAGGCCCAGTTTTACACGAGGAGTATTACTTTCCTGGATTTGACAAGTACATCAAACATAACATTATGTTTTTCAGGTTCACTTGATTGACGTATAGACCAAAATTTCTGTTTATAGTGAACTACCTAGGTTCAGTTGCCACCGACACAAGAAACAGCATAAACCTGTAGTAGTCTAAGTAATATGACAAAGACATTGAGAACCCTGAAAATCTGTCATTTAAAGTTGTCATACTTTATTCTACAAAGCAGTTACTTCATGTTGTGATATGTGTGTGTTTCCTCAATGTAAACTGATGGAACCAATGGAAACAAGTTGCTATTATGCAAACTTTATATTTAATTTGGAAGAATCCATGAACAATCTCCAATCATCAGTTTTGTAGTCAATTTCCAGTGTTGCATTGAGACTCTCTATGTTACTGCAAAATACCAAGTTATTTTCAGTTTTGAAAACTGGAAGAAATGGAGTATGGTGGTTATTGGAACACATTTACATTTACCATCTGGTCAAGACAATTCCATACTGCAGTCTAGATGCCAAGAGTTGTTTTACTTTCAGGCAGTTGCAGATCTTTTACTAGGTCATTCAGCTGACGCTGTGTCGACTCCTCATTACACTAAAAATCAGCATCTTTAGATGTACTCTGTTTTAAAGGTGACAGAGCAGCACTAGATTCACTAACTGTATTAGATTGAGATGGGACTAGAACAGGCAGTTTGACTCCATGAGGCATGGTAGTATAGCTGACATATTAAGATATGTCAACGATCACTTTTTCTTCTTTGAAATACCATGTGATGATGGAGTTGTTATACAAAAATAACAATGATTTACATGGTTTGATGGTTCTCTCTAGATTATGAGGATAGCAAAACCAATTAAAGTTCTTTAATGATTCAACCAGGAACTTGAGAACAAGATATGCTACATATATGAACAGCCCAGGGCTTGTCCAGGTCTCTGATTTCACAACCAAAGTACAGATTGTAAGCTTTTTTAGCATTGACATTATTGGTCATTTTTGTGATTTAGAAGTTACCTTTACATATATATAACAAAAGACTCTTCACAGAGATTACACATTTGCAAGGCATTTTGAATCAAATTAAACTGAAGCAAGTAGTAATAGTCCCGGATGAGCCAATTGTTTTAACGATAATCCTGCCGCTAGGGGCGCTAGTGTCGCTAGTGTCGCTGCGTGCGACGGCGGCGGCGGTAAGTTTGAAAAGCGCCCTGAGCGGTAGGATTATCGTTAAATCGGTTGGCTCATCCGGGACGAGTTGAAAGAATTGAGGAAGTGACGTGGAGTGTTTTGATTGGTTCGTTAATTTGGGGGTGGGAGATGGAGGAAGGGAGATGGAGGAGTATGGAGGTCGCGTGATGGAGAGGAGCTGGGTGGCGAGGTGTTGTCTGTGCGGAGGTCGGTACTGAAATGGGGGAAAAGATGGGGAGCGAGGGATAAAAAGTGTAACAGAAAGTGACGTGTGAAGTTGTGATTGGTGGGAATAAGAAGTGAGTTTATTGGTGGAAAGGAGCAAATGAGAGTTGTTGATTGGTAGGAATAAGAGAGATTATGATTGGAGGAAAAGAAAAAGGTGTGGGAGTGGGGTATGTTGGAGGTGTTGGGAAAGGTGAGTTTTGCTAGCAGCAAGATTTGCAAAAGCCTGTCTTGAACTGATCAGCAATTTTTGAACGTCGGATGGTAGTTTTCTTGAGTGGATAGAGAGATGGGGGGGGGATATGAGATGCGGTGGCGAAAATGGGAACTAGACAAGGTTGTTGAGACAAGAGGTTTAAGGACGAGGAAATTTGGAGGTTAGTGGTGAACACGGCGGTCGCAAGAGGTGGGGGTAAGGAGACGCAGTGGTGAGAATGGGAACTAAAAGAAGATGGGGTTAGCAAGAGTTTTAGAAGAGTAGATTTTGAGGTTAAAATAGTGGGAACTAAAAATGGCGGAGGGTCTGCGACAAGGAGATGCGGTGAGAACTAAACAAGATGGCGGACGCAAGAGGAGGGTAAGGAGGTTTGAGGTTACAGTACCAAAACACGAAAGGATATATTCCTACGCCAAGCAGGTCCGAAAAATAATTATGCGTGTGTTACTTACCTGTTACCGGTGTGGATGCGTCACCAAAAGCGCGGCACGCGAGGCGGAAAAATAAAAGCAAACTGTTTTTGAAAATGCTTAACCAGCTTTAAGATCAACCAACATCACTACGCACTGATATACCTAGGTTTTTAAAGCGGTACAGACACCCTTTGCAGAGGCGTAATTTAACTATACCAAAACCTGGTACTGGACCATCGTGATGGTCGCTAGCGTACGTAGGAGCAGGGTTCTCAAGCCGGTCGAAAGCGGTCAAAAACGTGTACGACGTAGGTGTTGGCAGTAGCTGCTGCCGAGGCAACCGTCGAGGTGCGAATGAACGAGATCTGTTCTTGCAGGCAATCTGGTTGAGAGATGAGAGGCGCGGTGGTAAAAATGTGAACTAAATAAGATGGCGGAGGCACGAAGTTGAGGTTAAGGAGCGGCGAGGTGTTGACTGTGCGGCGGTTGGGGTCTGAAAGAGGGGAAAGATGGCGAACGAGGGATAAAAAGTATAACAGAAAGTGACGTGTGAAGTTGTCATTGGTGGGAATAAGAAGTGATGTTATTGGTGGAAAGGAACAAATGAAAGTTGCTGATTGGCGAGAATAAGAGAGATTATGATTGGTGGAAAGAAAAAAAGGTGTGGGAGTGGGGTATGTTGGAGGTGATGGAAAAGGCAAGTTTTGCTACCAACAACATTTGCAAAAGCCTATCCAGAACTCATCAGCAATTTTAAATAACTAGTGTTTCGGGGGTTTTCTCTGGTTGGTAGACGAATGCAAGCTGTTTCTACCATACTTATATTATTCGTCTTTTTGCTTTTTTTTAAAAAATAACTAGTTTTTTTTTTTTTTTTTTTTTTTTTTTTTTTTTTTTTGGGAGTTTTCTGCGGATGGTAAACAAAAGCAAGCTCTTTCTGCTTTTTCATAGGTTTTCCCTGGTCGGTAGGCGTTTTCTGCACTGGTTGACGAAGGCGTTTCTAATTTTCGAGGTTTTCTCAGGTTTTTTAGCGGTTGTCCCTGCCCGGTAGGCAAACGATGAAGTTTTACCTTGTCGGCGCACGGATACTAGGCACGTACCCGCGCGCGCACACACACACACACACACACACAGAGAGACAGATAGACACACAGACAGGCACACACACACACACACGGACATGTTTCCAAAAATGCTTTTTTTTTTTTTTTTTTTTTTTTTTTTTTTTTTTTTGATTCAGGAGGTCTCAAAACGTGTATTTCCGGTGAAATCTCGGTATCGAATTTTTGGGCGGAATGCAATACTTCCCCTACTTACTATACGTAGTAGAGAAAGTAAAAAAAGTATTGAAAAATTTAAGGAAATAACAAGCAATATCTCAAAAGTGTACTATCTTGTTTTCAAGGGTTTTCCAGATCGGTAAGCGTTAGAATACTCTTAGAGCTTTTTTCAGGTTTTTTAGCGGTTGTCCCTGGCCGGTAGGCAAATGATAAAGTTTTTCTATAACGTTGTCGTTTTGGCTTGTGGCGAACGGGTCCTAGGCACGTACTCGCGCGCGCGCGCACACACACACACACACACACACACACACACTAAAATAGTAGCGTATAAAAAAAACTGATGTGTTACACTGACATGACTTTTTCTCTACTGTTGTACAATCTAATTGGTAGCTTTTAAGCGATAGTCAAATATTTTAACGCTGGTTGCTATGTGGCGAATTCCATTCTGTTTGCATGTTTAGGACATAAAAAAAAAATGAATAAACGAATTTGAGAAAAAGTATAAGTATTGGAAAATTTAAGGGAATAACAAGCAATATCTCGAAAATGGTTCACTCAACAAAAAATGTATATGACATAAATTGTGTATTTTAACGCGATCTACATTTTTTGTGTAGTAAAATTTTGTCTATCTCTTATGGTTTACCAGTTATGCAAAAGTCGTTCACAATGAAGAATACTTTTGGAGACATTTCCAGAAAATTCGAGATATACATTTCATTTGTCATGACATTATCTTAAACATATGATATTTTCATCAAAATCGTTAAAGCAATTTTTGAGAAAAGTACAATTTTCGAAAAATGTTTCATGTAAAGGGTAGTGTGGGGTGGGGGGATTTTCTTGAAAACCTTCGTGTCGCATCCTTGGAAGATACTGAACCTAAATACCAAGTTTGGTGTTTATCCGACTGTTCGTTTTTTAGTTATGCTGTTCACAGACACACACACACACACACACACACACACACACACACACGGACATGTTTCCAAAAATGCTTTTTTTTTGGATTCAGTGATTCTCAAAACATGTATTTGCAGTGAAATCTCGGTATCGAATTTTTGGGTGGAATGCAATACTTCCCCTACTTACTATACGTAGTAGAGAAAGTAAAAATGAGTAACGCATTTGAGAAAAAGAATAAGTATTGGAAATTTTAAGGAAATAACAAGCAATATCTCGAAAACGGTTCACTCAACTAAAAAAAATGTATATGACATAAATTGTGTATTTTAACGCGATCTACATTTTATGTGTAGTAAAATTTTGTGTATCTCTTATGGTTTACCAGTTATGCAAAAGTCGTTCACAATGAAGAATACTTTTGGAGACATTCCCAGAAAATTCGAGATATACATTTCATTTCTCATAACATTATCTTAAACATGCGATATTTTAATCAAAATCGTTAGAGCCATTTTCGAAAAATCTTCCATGTAAAGGGTAGTCTGGGGTGGGGGGGGGGATTTTCTTGAAAACCTTCGTGTCGCATCTCTGGAAGATACTGAACCTAAATACCAAGTTTGGTGCTTATCCGACTGTTCGTTTTTGAGTTATGCTGTTCACAGACACACACAGACACACAGACGGACATGTTTCCAAAAATGCTTTTTTTGGATTCAGGAGGTCTCAAAACACGTATTTCCGGTGAAATCTCGGTATCGAATTTTTGGGTGGAATGCAATACTTCCCCTACTTACTATACGTAGTAGAGAAAGTAAAAATTTAACAAACCGTAGATTTTCAAGAAAATTCCCACACCGCAAACTACCCGTTTAGCGGGGGAAAGTTCGTTATTTTTATTGTCTTAAAAACGGCTCTAACCCCTTTTGATTACGGTGCGGTATGTTTAAGATATGTGCACGATAAATAAAATGTATAACTTGAATTTTCTGGGAATAGCTGTGAAGTAGTCTCATTGTGAATGTCTTTTGTACAAAGTGTTAAACCGTAGGAAACGAAGCCTTATTTACAAGAACGTTAAAGCACACAATCTATGTGTATTAGTATCACTTTGAGGCGTTGTCTATTTACAAAGTTTGCATGTTGATTTTAATGTTTAAAAGCTTTAGACCTTTCTCACTAAAAAACGTCATTCTTTTAACTTTTCGTTTTTTCATTTTGATACAAAGAGAACGGTATATCACAAGTGAAACAGTACTGTGATAACGATACGAACAAACTAATTTTTATTCACCCCACTGAAACACATTTCACAACTGCATGGAATAATATTGATTTAGGGGGCTTTCTCTACCACGTAAAATAGTAGGTAGAGGAGGTATGCATTGCATCCAAATATTCAATATTGAGATTTCACCGGAAAAACTAAATACTTGTTTCGAGGTCCCCTGAATAAAAAACATTTTTAGAAAATTCTGTGTGTATGTGTCAGAGCAGCATAACTCAAAAATGAAAAGTCGGATAAATACTAAAACTTGGTATTTAGGTTGAGTACCTTCCAAAAAGTTACGACACAGAGATTTACAAGAAAGTCCCTCCACCCAAAACTACCCTTTACATGAACTATTTTCCGAAATGTTTTATTTTGTAAAACTGCCTCTGACGATTTTAATTACAACACCATATATTAAAGTCATTTATATGAAAAATAAAATGTATATCTCGAATTTTGCGGAAATAGCCTGCGAAGTCCTCTTGATTCGGAAGAAATTTTCTACGATCTTGTATAACTGCTAAGGTTTGAGAAAAACATACAATACAAAAAAATTTAGATCTGTTTTAAAAAAACACACAATTTATTTGAAATAACGTTTTTGTGACGTCAGCCATTTCCGAGATATTTGTTATAAATGGTTCGAATTGTACAATGCTTAGCATTCTTTTTAAAAGCATGTGGCTTTTCAGTTCTTGCCCCGCCATGTTGTTGGAAAGAATTTAGAATTTTAAGGCCAGTGTATAGCGTCCCTTCGGATGCAACCATTCCCCGAAAAGTTTAACCGGATTAAAAATAAGTGGATATGAAAATAAACTTTTGTACTCACCTATAAGAGACAGAGGTTAGAGGTGATACGAACGTTAACACTTGAGAATTTTCATTCAACAGTTGGTGTTACTCCTTAGAAAGGAAGTATCTGCTGCTTCTTTTTATTTCTCGCATTTTACATAACACGTATGCACTGCACAACACAAAAACACCACACGCGGCGTTGTTAGTTTTAAAAAATTGTACTGACGCGAGTGTACATAAACGTTAAAACGCTGCTTGCTTGCTTGTGATTTTGCATGCGCAGCATTGCACAAGGAAGTATGCCGACGTGTGGAAGAACACGAGCGTGAGAAAAGGAAACTCGTCAGCGTTTATGCAGCCTTATTGCAGTGGTGGTCGTGCAGTGGTGGATAGTGGCAGAATGACAGCGTTTTTTTTACAAACGTAACAATTTTGTTGCGAAACGAGGCATTTAACTCGACGCGCATAATGAAACAGCGTTTTCGATAAGCGAGCTTATAAAAGCCCTGTGCTAAGAGCAAACGCCCGTAGTGAAGCGTTGCGATAGCGGGAGTTTTTCTACAAAATCGTTCTATTTGACGGAAAATAGTTTAAACTAAAAAAAACAAAATAGCAGCAGCACTTTGCAGGGGAAATAGCGATCGGCGCATTCGGACGATAAGATGGAGATGCAATCCGGGGGAAGTCGCGATGACACCTTGCAGCCTACGTTCGAAATTATAGGGCACAAGCAGAGAACGCTGCCAAAGCTTTTTTCCGGCTTTACAGAGTCTCAAATTACCGTAAACCCGGTCCCCAGAGATGTCAACCCCGAGCAATGGGTATCGCATCTGTTTAACGATATTCTAAACTTTGCGAAAGAGAACCTGTTAGAAAACGAACCCGGATATTTAGGCATATCCATAACAGACGAAAAGGAGACGTCCAAAGCCTTCAACATGAGCGTTAGGCGCGTAGACCAATTGAATGCGGATGTCATTGTTGGAAGCATCGAAAAAGTAATGCAAAGTAACCAACAATTCTTGCTAAGCGGGCCTCTTCACGTGACGTTTGTGTGGACCAGGGAGGTCTCGGGTTCGTGCCACCAACCTTGCGATGCCTGTAGGGGCAATAAAGGCATTGTCGAAATAGCCAACAAAGACAACTTGTGTTTAGCAAGAGCCATCGTTGTAGGCAAAGCCAAAGTGGATCGCGACGTCAACTACAGAACGATGACGCGTTCCGACTATCTGCAAAAATCGAAGGCCGTAGCCTTGTGCGCGAGCATCGGTCAAGGCCACGACGGCTGCACCATAGATGACGTCAGACGCTTTGACGCTGCGTTAAAGGGATACGCTGTGACGGTGTTTGGCGATCATACGGGGAAGCACGTGCTGTACGCGTCGGATAAGAAATGCGATAAATACATCGACGTCATGCTCCACGCCGGGCACTTTAACGCCATCGTGAACCTTCACAAGTGCTTTAAATGCAAATCGTATTGCCGCCGGTGTCATCATCCCTCGGCACACAAAAAAGAATTTCACAGGTGCGACGCCGGGTGCGCTAAATGCCATCAGCAGTGCGATGCGCGATTCGACGCCTACATACGCTGCGCCGGGTGCAACAGAGATTTTAAGGGACCGACATGCTTTGCAAACCACGCAAAGAAAGGCGTTTTTTACCCAAAGGCGCTGTCGGTGTGCGACGTAGAAAAGGTGTGCACGTCTTGCAACAAGCTCGTGAATGCGAGGTACAGAAAAACCGCGCACGAGTGCGGGGAAAAGTACTGCTATCATTGCAAGACACACGTGAATTCTAGCCACATGTGCTATATGCAGCCGTACGCCGCAAAGAACAAAAGAAACCGGTACGTGTTTATGTTCATCGACTTCGAATGCACGCAAAACATTCCATATACCGGCAAAAAGGACACATACGAGCATGTACCTAACTTGTGCGTGTTGTACCAAGCCTGCCCGCACTGCATCGACGAACGCCGCAAGACGGCATACTGCATGGAATGCGGTTGCAAAGAATGGGTGTTCACGGACGAACCCGTGAAGCAGCTTTTCGAGCACATCGCGCAGGCGACATTCGAAGCCCGGGACGTCTACGTCGTGGCGCATAACCTCAGAGCTTACGACGGGCAGTTTCTATTAAAGTACATGGTGGCGCACTTAGACTGGATCCCGGAGCTCATCATGAACGGGAGCAAGATCTACAGGATGAGGTACGGTGACGTCACATTTCTAGACTCGCTCAACTTCATACCCATGCCACTCTCCCGCTTTTCCAAGACCTTCGGATTGAAGGAATGCAAAGGTTATTTCCCGTACCTGTTTAACACGAAGGAAAACGAGCGGTACGTGGGTTCGATTCCCGACAAAAGGCATTACTGCCCGGAGGGCATGTCGGCGGAGGGTCGGAAAGCCTTCGAGCAGTGGCACGAAGAAAAGGCGTCCTCCGGGTACGTCTTCGACATGAGGGCGGAAATGGTGGCGTATTGCAAGATGGACGTATTTCTACTCAGTCAGGGAGTTTCCAAATTTAGAAGGGAATTCTTGGACGAGAACGGAATAGACCCGTTCAGAGAATGCGTCACCATTGCGCAGGCGTGCATGTGCGTGTATAGAAAGCGCTTCATGCCGCTTAAAAAAATTGCCCTCTTGCCAGCGGGCGGGTATCGACTAGCGGACCGGCAGTCTCGCGCCGCATGCATATGGCTAACTTGGCTAGAGATGCAAAACCGCATCGTCATCCAGCACGCCATGCGAGGACGCGAAGTTAAAATCGTGGGGCACAAGGTGGACGGGTACAGAGAGGCCGAAAAAACCGCGTACTTTTTCCACGGGTGCTTTTACCACGGCTGCAGGCGGTGCTTTCACAATCGCCATGCGGCGATATACAACTCGGGACACGAAACCATGGCCTCCAGGTTAGAGAGCACCGAGAAGGTCACGGCCAAGATCAAGGCCGCCGGCTACGCTGTGGTGGAAATGTGGGAGTGCGAGTTCGACGCCGCGACGAAGGCCAACCAGGACCTGGCGCGCCACGCAAGGGACTTTCCGGTACCCGAACCCCTGAACCCCAGAGACGCCTTCTACGGAGGTCGCACCAACTGCACCAAGACGTACTGCGAGGCGAAGGGGGATAGCAAGATCTACTACTACGACGTATGCAGCCTGTACCCGTACGTGAACAAGACGAAGCCCTACCCCGCGGGCCACCCCAAGATCCACGTGGATCGATTCCCGCGCTTGGAAGACGTGGGGGGCGGGTTGGTGAAGTGCGAGGTTCTACCGCCGCAACACCTGTACCACCCGGTGCTACCGGCGCGCATCGGCGGCAAGCTCATGTTTCCGCTATGCCGCGCTTGTGCGGAGGCGGAGAACCAAGACGAGTGCCACCACGGAGAGCGCGAGAGGGCGTTGTCGGGTACCTGGGTGATCGACGAGATGAAGGTCGCCCTGGAGGAGGGGTACCGCCTGCTGCGGGTCCACGAGATCTGGGAGTACGACGTGGTGCGGCACGAACCGACCACCGGAGCCAAGGGTCTCTTCGAGGACTACGTGAATCAGTTCCTGAAGATCAAGACCGAAGCCTCCGGATGGCCCTCGGATTGCGACGACCCTGCCGCAAAGCAGCAGTACGTGGAGCAATTCTTCGAACACGAAGGCGTCGCCCTGGATCCCCAGGCCGTCGCCACCAACCCCGGCAGGCGGGAGCTGGCCAAGCTGATGCTCAACAGCTTCTGGGGCAAACTCGGGCAGAGGGAAAACCTCCCCACGTGCGAGCTGGTGGACCGGTACGACCGCCTCCTGGAGCTGCTCAACGACCCGGGCGTGGAAGTGCAGACCTACGTGCCCGTCACCGACCGGATCATGTACGTGGTGTGGAGGTACCGCGAGGAGTGCCGCAAGGTCAACCCCGCCGCCAACGCCGTGCTGGCGGCCTACACCACGGCTCACGCGCGCCTGGTGCTCTACTCCTACCTGAAGAGGCTGGGAGAACGGGTCTGCTACTTCGACACCGATTCCGTCGTCGTCGCCGCCGCTCCGGGCGACTGGACGCCGTCCGTCGGACGCCTCCTGGGGGACATGACGGACGAGCTGGAGAAGTACGGGAGGGGCTCTTACATCGCCCGGTTCGCCTCCACGGGGCCCAAAAGCTACTGCATGGAGATCGTCTGCCCCGACACGGGCAAGACCTTCTCGGTGTGCAAGGTGAAGGGGATCACGCTCGATTCGGGAAACCTGGAGCTGGTGAACGCGGAGGTGATTCGCGACGTGGTGCTCAGGGACAACGACCGCGCGGTGAAGCTGGAGGGCACGCAGATCTCGCGGAAACCGTCTTGGACGGTCGTCACCGAACCCAGCTCGAAGACGTTTAGGATGGTGGTCAACAAGCGCGTGCTCGCCGGCGATCACGATTCCTATCCCTACGGGTTCAAGAGGAACGCATAAATGAGACGTCCGCAGCCGCGCCAAAGTCATTTCGAACCGGGCACCCCCGAGGAGACGATGCCCTGTCCCCGAGACCTGGGGCGTTTCGAGTTTCCCAGCACGATGCTCGTGGCGGGGCCGTCGCGCTGCGGCAAGTCGACCTTCGTGAAAAACCTGTTGCGCCACGCGCACCGGATGTTCGACGTGCGCCCCAGGAGGGTGCTGTGGTGCCACCCTCCGGAGTATTCGCCGAGACTCGAACCCTCGGCTCTGCGCTGCGAGACCCACGCGGGCATACCCGAACTTGCTTCGGTGGGCGAGAACGACCTCGTCGTCCTCGACGATCTGATGGTGGAGGGTGGCGGGAAGGACGTGTCCAATTTTTTCACCAGAGACTCCCATCACAAGCGCTTCGGCATCGTCTACATCCTGCAGAACGTGTTTCCGCAGGGTCAGAAATATCGCAACATCTCTCTGAATGCGAACTACGTCGTGGTCTTCAAGAACAACCGGGACAAGATGCAGATCGAGAGACTGTGCCAGCAGATCGAACCCAGGAACTCTAGGTTTCTCTTGGAGGCCTTCGAGAAGGCCACCGAACGCCCTCACGGGTATCTCGTGCTGGACTGCACTCAGTACACGCCCGCCCGATACAGGTATCGAACCGGCGTGCTGCCGGGGGAAAACCTCTCTTATTTCGTACCCAACTGAGGCCGCCGAGAGGACTTGGGTTTCGTTTCGTTCTATATTATCCCGGCAGGGTCTCGCCCCGACCGAGGCCGTCGAGTCTAAATAAAAAGTACCGCTTTTGGGGCGAACGTCATTATCGCGCAAGCATGGCTAGAGGTAGGTCAAGGCTCGCGACGCTGACCAGTCCTCGCATAGCGAGACAGCACGGCAATTTGGCGGCTCTGGCCAAGGCGAAGGCCCCTCTGCGCAAAAAGTTGTTAAAAAATGCCGACGGCGATCTGATCAAGGCCATTAGCGAATGCATGCTCAACGTGTGCAGAGGTCACGTGCAACTTCCCGCAAAGTGCTTGGGTCGCCTGAAGAAGCACAAGGCTTCTTGGAGGAAGTTGACGGATAAACGGGTTCCTCTGAAGAAGAAGAAGAGCATCTTGGTTCAAAAAGGAGGTTTTTTGCCGGCATTCCTCCTACCCGTCTTGGCTTCGCTCGGCGGCGCGCTAGTGTCGAAATTAACAGGATGAAGTACGGCAGGCAGATCCTCGTTGCGCCCCAACCGAAGACCGTCGACAGGCTTCACGCTGTAGACCGCACCGTATCCAGATTGGCTAAAGAAATTCGGAACCTGCAGAGCGCGAAGCTCTCTGCCGACGAAAAGTGGCGGCTCGTAAAACATAAATTGGACAACTACCTCGATCTCGTGGCACAAGTCAGAAAGCCCTTCCTGGGCGACGACGACGACGACGACGATTACGAAGACGTGCACGAGCGCGTGCCGGTGAAGCAGGAGGTCGAACCCCGAACCATAAAGGTCAACCTCCTCTCGCCTCGCAAAAAGAAGAGGGCGAACCCTGCCACTCCGAAAAAGAAATCGAAATCGCCTTCCGCGTCGTACCATTTTCGCAAGCGCGTCTGGCAACCCCTGTACAAGTAAAGCATGAAGGAATGGAAGGAGCTAAGGCGATACTATGCCAGACCGGAACACTATGCCGGTTTGGGCGCGGTCGAACCCCTTCGAAAGGCCACGGTTGCGTCTAAGGCGAACATCGAGTCCTTCCTTCGAACCCGGGACAGTTACACTCTGCACAAGCCGGTCAGAAAGCGGTTCCCCACCAGATGTTATCACGTGACGAATATGGACGATCTTTGGGAGGCCGATCTAAACGTCATGAACAGCGTGAGGGAACATAACAAACCTTACGTGTACATTCTGACCGTTATCGACGTATTTTCCAAATATGCTTGGGCCGTGCCCCTGAAATCGAAGCTGGGTACCGAGGTCGCGCAAGCGTTTCGCTCCATATTCTCCCAACGCGTACCCAGGGTCCTCCAGACGGACAAGGGGACCGAGTTCACCAACAAGACTTTTCGCGACTTTCTGAAGAAACACGACGTGAAACATTACACAACCAAAAATAACGTTAAAGCCAGCGTCGTGGAGCGCTTCAACCGCACCTTAAAAACCAAGATGTGGAGGTATTTCACGCACAAAAACAGTTACAGATACCTGGAAGTCCTTCCGGCCTTACTCGAGTCGTACAATAGCTCGCATCACAGGTCCATAAAAATGGCTCCGAAGGACGTGAACGAGTCTAACATTTTACGAGTGTACCGCAATCTCTACGGTAATAGGACCCTACCTCGCGCAGGGAAACCCACATTTTCCGTCGGCGATCACGTGCGCATCTCTAAAGAAAAAATGAAATTCGACAAGGGCTACGAGCAGAATTGGACGGACGAAATATTTCGGATAGCCGAGGTGGTGCGCGGTCGGCCGGTGGTATATAAGTTGAAGGATCTGGCCGGAGAAGCCATAGACGGCGCATTTTACACCCAGGAGCTACAAAAGGTCGCGCTACCTCGGACGTTTAAGATCGAGCGCGTTTTACAGACCAAGGGCCGAGGGCGCCGCAAGCAGGTCTTGGTAAAGTGGAAGGGGTATCCGGCAAAGTTTAACTCGTGGGTTCTGGCTTCGACCGTCGATTCGACATGATTAAGACCGAGTCCTTCTCCATCACCCTCGTGAGCAACGCTTCCATGGAACACTTTACCGACAACACCACGGCCAGATTTTCTAACATCTTGCCCGAGAGAATCGTTCTGCAGGGAGAATGGGAGGTCGCCCTGCAAAAGGTCAGGTATCCGGTGAAATTTTATAACCTTTCGCCAGACGTCGCCCGTCTGGCGGGCACCAAGTACACCATGACGCTCCTCCCCACGCATTCCAAATTCAGTTTGCAAATGCCGCAAGGCATCGTGCACAATCCCAAAGACTTGGTGAACCTCGTCAACGCCGCTCTACTCGAACACTTGCACGTGGAAAACTTCTTCCTCTTCGACGAGCGCAAGCAGACGGCGGGCGTGAATGCCGCCGTCGCCCACCCCGAACCACTACCCGACATTCCGTTCGACGGGTTTGTGGAAAATGTCGCGCGCGCTGTCGTACCGTACGCGGTCGGCGAATACGAAGCTCTCAACGATGCGCCCCGCCAGAGACCAAAGCCGAAACCGAAACCGAAGCCCCGGGCTTCGGGGCAGCAGAAACCCGCGGCGGCTCGTTCCGTCAGACCCAAACGAGACGTTTCAAAATCGGAGGACCCTCCGGGGCCTCTACACCGCATCCACAGTTTGCTCTTGACGCCCGCTATGGCAAAAATGTTGGGTTTCGATCCCTACGTCGACGTCATTCTCGAAAAAGCTGCTAAACGCCCCGTAGATCCTTATATGGGGTTTCCTTACGAAATGTTCGTCTACTGTAATCTAGTGTCCCCGCAAGTCGTGGGCGACACCTTCGCCCAAGTCATACAGAGCGCGGCCGTGGAATACGAAAGAAGCAACAACACTTACATGAGCGACGAAAAGACGTTTTTTCCCCAAAATTGGGTACCCTTGATTCAGCAGGACTTCAAGACGGTCAGCATAGATTTAAGGAACGGTTACGGCGATCTCTTGCCATTCGCCGACGGATTTTCCTCTACTGTAGTTCTCGCTTTTCGTCCGAAACAGGCGTAATGGACGTGCACGCCGTAACGCGGTACTACCTCAATCAGACCGGCGGCGCGTTCCACCATCGCGATTTCGCTCTCTACAGGGGCAAGCGCTACCAAAGAGGCAGCGGTCTCTTTTCAGCCCTCGGAGGACTTTTTAGAAGGTTGCTACCGTTTTTAAAGAGCGGAGCAAAAGCAGTCGGAAAGGAGGCCTTAAAGGCGGGCGCCCACGTTCTGTCCGATGTGACTGTGGCGGGAGCAGCGCCGAAGCAAGCGCTCCAGCGGAGGCTCAAGGAGTCCGGATACAATTTAAAACGAAAAGCCGACGAAAAGCTCGGTGCCATGCTCGGTTCCGGCGCCAGGCGTCTCAAGAGAATAAAACCGAGCAAATCCGGAAAGAGCAAGCAGTCCAAGCTGAAACGCGGTAGGCGCAAGGTGCAAGACGTATTTTCGTAATGGCAGACGCGACCGTCCACATGAGTTCCGAACTGGACCTCTTTACAGAGGTGCCGGTTCAGATGAGCATCGAGGAGTCACGGTTCCTATACCTAAACCCTCAAAACACTTTAATGAAAAATGCCCCCATCACCTTTCATTATTCCGGAAATGCGGACGATTACCTAGACTTGACCTACGTCGTACTCGAACTCATGGTGCGCGTTGTAGATGACAAAGGAGAGGCCTTAAACGCTGACGCTAACGCCACTCTGGTCAACAACGCCTTAAATTCCCTGTTTCAACAGATGGAGGTAACCCTCAATAACATCATCGTCTCCATGCCGCAAGCCGGTTACCCCTATAGAACCTACCTCGAGACGCTTCTCAATTACTCCGAAGATGCCATGAACACCAAACTAGAATCTACCCTCTGGAGAAAGGACACGGCAGGCATCATGGACACTTTTATCGCCAATGCGGGCTTTCAGTGGCGTCAGGGGTTTACCAAAGGGAGCAACGTCGTGCAGCTCATCGGTCCTCTGTCCAACGCTCTTTTTAGACAGGAGAAGCTGCTTTTGAACAACGTTAGCATGACCGTCAAGCTCACTCCCGCCTCTCCCCAGTTTTATCTGTTTTCCGACGTAGATACCTTTAAGGGGTACGCCGACATCGTGTCTGCCACGCTGCGCTTAAAATCGGTGCGGCCCTCGCCGACCATAAAGCTCGCGCACCAGGCCGTGCTCGCAAAGGGCAACGCAAAGTACCATCTCAAAGACGTCAGCTTTCACGCTCTCAGCATCCCCAAGGAGTCCAGGGCAATGACGTTTAGCGACGTGTGCGTAGGGCAAGTTCCAAGGAGAGTGGTAGTAGCCATGGTCACCGACAAGGCCTATTCCGGCCATTTTAACTCAAATCCGTACAACTTGAAACATTTTAAAATGAACTTCTTTCAGCTCTACGTGAACGGGCAACCCGTTCCCTCCCAACCTCTGCAACCCGACTTTACAAAGGGACACTATTTGCAATGCTTTCAAACCCTGCAGGACGGCCTAGGCATTCATTTCAAGGACGAGGGACACTCCATCTCCAGAGAAACCTACCCGCAAGGGTATACGATAATGGTTTTCGATCTCACTGCAGACATGAGCGCTAACGAGTCTCACATCTCGGGTCAGCGCCACGGAACCGTCTCTATAAGCATCGGTTTTGCCGATAAATTGACAGAACCGGTCATACTTCTGCTGCTAGCGGAAATACATCGCACGGTCGAAATCGACGCCAACCGATCCATTTTGGTATCATGAACACCTTTCAAATTCAACGGTTTCTATCGACATGCCCCTCTACGCGTTCTCACTTTTTAGGCGTCTACCCCTGCGATAAACTACCCGTACTTCACGGCATTCGAACGCCTCCCTTGGCGCTAGTGGCTAACACCGACCCCAGCACCAAATCCGGGCAGCACTGGGTTTGCATCTTTGTGGACAAAAACTCGCGTGCAGAATATTTTGACAGTTACGGCATAGGACCGCTCTCGCCCCATTTTCTCCGGTTCTTAAATTCGGTCTGCGGGACGCGTTGGTCCACCAACGCCAGAAGGCTGCAAGGTTTCGACAGCACCACGTGCGGTCATTACGTCATCGCCTACCTCACCCACCGCTGCTCCGGCTTACCTAAGCATACATTCTTCTCAAAATTTCGCGTCAGCAATCACGCGCATAATGATGTCGTCATTCGCAAAACGTTCAAAAACGCATGCCGCGCAAAGTGCTCTGCCGCTCGGCAAACTTGTCAACCCTTGAAGGTGAGTACGTGTGTGTGTGTGTGTGTGTGTGTGTGTGTGTGTCACTATTCAGCACATCTAAGCTAATCCAACGTCTTGCACGTGCTTTCAGAAGACGCTCCTGCTGATATAAAAAGCAACGTCACGGTGCCGCTCGCCTCATTCAGAGTGTACCATGCAGCACGCGGATACAGTCCTGCTGCCATGCAGCACGCCGACCAGGTAGGTCCGCACCTATGTATTAGCTTGCTTTTTTTCTATCCCGTTTATCTCTCTCTATCCCTCACATTATTATTATTATTGTTTTGTGTGTTCCAGTATAACCGGATGTCAAACCCCAACCACCTCAAAACCCGGGGAAAAAAGGAAACTACCCATCTTCGACCTCCAACAGCATCCCGACAGCCCTGCTCCGCCAGCACAGTTCCAACACAGTGCAGTTGTGGGTCCTCTGGCGGATATCTACTTCCTCAACCCGCAACAAACTAAATTCGTCAGTGTGGGATTCTCCCCCCGGCCACCGCACCATCTCGTCGTCACCATTGCCAAATGTGGACAGCACAACGCAGTCGTCATGAGTTCCTCGCAGTGGCACAAACTCGTCGAAGCCATCCCCATCATTCACAAACGCTTGAATGACCCGCAGGGACGTCTACAGCAATTTCA
Source organism: Deroplatys truncata (assembly GCA_030765065.1). Classification (NCBI taxonomy): domain Eukaryota; kingdom Metazoa; phylum Arthropoda; class Insecta; order Mantodea; family Mantidae; genus Deroplatys; species Deroplatys truncata. The sequence goes on along the minus strand of CM060979.1, from coordinate 132,161,729 downwards.
GTTCAGCGACAACGTCACCATCGTGTTTAAGTTTGTGTTCGGAAAGCTAAAGCTCGTTTTCAAAGAACCGCAAGGCGCATCCGTTACGCTCAACCAACAAGAATGGCACGTGTTGCATACCCTGCAGCGCATCATTACCGACATCATGTATCACAAAAAGAAGGAAGAGACGGACGTGCAAAATCAAATCATGGCATACCACAAGTACATGCTTCACAACCATGCCTCCAACGTTCCCTTACATGACATGAATTTCACGCAGTTCACCAAGTACATACGGTGCGCCAATTTTAGAACATTCCTCGAGGTTCATCATTTCCTCAACACCCATTTCGCACTGCGCATCTCACAAAATAGTCCTTAGTGCGCATGTATTTCTACCAGCGTTCCAACCGCACCTCACCCAAACATCTCGCGCCCTTCGCTCCCGCATTTGGGTCGCGAAGCATCCTATATCATACCCGATCACATTCACGGCGTTTGCATGTTCAGCACCGTTCAAAACAGAGTTCTCCTCCAAGTCGAAAACCGTTAAATCAACGGACACAGTGTTTTTCCTGCGGATGTTGTGCAATAATCGCTAAGCGCTTCCGGCGGATGTAGTGAACCTCCAACGAACGTTTCCCCACCAGTGCTTCCCCTGATGTGGTAATTCTCCAACCAACTTTTCCCCCACCAGTGCTTCCCCTGATGTGGTCGTTTGCATGTTCAGCACCGTTCAAAAACAGAGTTCTCCTCCAAGACGAAAACCGTTAAATCAACGGACACAGTGTTTTTCCTGCGGATGTTGTGCAATAATCGCTAAGCGCTTCCGGTGTATGTAGCCAGCCTCCAACGAACGTTTCCCCCACCACTGCTTCCCCTGATGTGGTGTTTCTCCAACGAACTTTTCCCCCACCAGTGCTTCCCCTGATGTGGTCGTTTGCATGTTCAGCACCGTTCAAAAACAGAGTTCTCCTCCAAGACGAAAACCGTTAAATCAACGGACACAGTGTTTTTCCTGCGGATGTTGTGCAATAATCGCTAAGCGCTTCCGGCGTATGTAGCCAACCTCCAACGAACGTTTCCCCCACCACTGCTTCCCCTGATGTGGTGTTTCTCCAACGAACTTTTCCCCCACCAGTGCTTCCCCTGATGTGGTATATCTCCAACCAACGTTTCCCCCACCAGTGCTTTCCCCTGATGTGGTCGTTTGCATGTTCAGCACCGTTCAAAAACAGAGTTCTCCTCAAAGACGAAAACCGTTAAATCAACGGACACAGTGTTTTTCCTGCGGATGTTGTGCAATAATCGCTAAGCGCTTCCGGCGTATGTAGCCAACCTCCAACGAACGTTTCCCCCACCACTGCTTCCCCTGATGTGGTGTTTCTCCAACGAACTTTTCCCCCACCAGTGCTTCCCCTGATGTGGTATATCTCCAACCAACTTTTCCCCCACCAGTGCTTTCCCCTGATGTGGTCGTTTGCATGTTCAGCACCGTTCAAAAACAGAGTTCTCCTCCAAGACGAAAACCGTTAAATCAACGGACACAGTGTTTTTCCTGCGGATGTTGTGCAATAATCGCTAAGCGCTTCCGGCGTATGTAGCCAACCTCCAACGAACGTTTCCCCCCACCACTGCTTCCCCTGATGTGGTGTTTCTCCAACGAACTTTTCCCCCACCAGTGCTTCCCCTGATGTGGTATATCTCCAACGAACTTTTCCCCCACCAGTGATTTCCTGCTTCCGGCAGTTGGGTTATATTTATGCACGCGCATTCTTTACCCCTTCATTCGGTGCTAGCCAGCCGTGGGGAATGCCAGGACCGTCGTGTAAAGACTTCCACTGCTCGTTTTGCTTTCACCAAACGTGCAGCTGCGAACTTAAGCACCGTCTCACCCTCCTGTGCACGCAGTGTCAACACGGTTTCTACGAAGACCTCGATCATCTCAACAAGCAAATTCAGCAATTCCTTCGAAGGTACTCCGCTAGAAACACCACATGAACTGCTTCATCGTGCTCTTTCGGTATCTCGATAACGGACGAAGAATCCGCCTGCTACTGCCCAGGGAACGCCAAGTGCTGCTGCAGAACGGCATATACATCTTCGAACGTTATCCCCCAAGCGACGTCGACCTTGTGTGGAACCAACTTCCCGCAGACGCACAGGTAGTTTGCGCACCTTATCGCAGGTGTAAACAACACTACAACCTTCCTCATCAAACCACTCATATAGACGGCCCTCCCCCGTTTATCAAAAACTGCCATCTGTGCCGTCAGAATGTCACAGGACGTCCTTAAAGAGCTAGAAGAACTTTCCAGCAGCGCCCACACTCTCAGCGTATCTACGCTTCAACAGCACGTACCATATCGCGTCGTCGGCGTCAAAACAATCGACACCGTTCACGGTACAAAGCTCGTCGCCAAACTCGACAACGACACAGAAGTTTTCCTACCAACAAGATTTGCAAAAGCCTCTCCAGAACTCGTCAACAAACTCAACTCTAACTCATTCTGCATCATATACGCAGGCGAGGAAAAACTACGCAGCGGTTTCAAACGTCACATCGTCACGTTCTCCCCATATAACCCTAAATAATGTCCGACGAAACCTATCCCGTCCCCGTGGGGAACAATCTTAACCTACAACTCATTCTCAACGCAGCTTCACCTATCCGTATCCTCTGCATCTCCAACTCCTATTTCCGCAACAGCAGAGTTGTCACCATCACACTCGACGTCCAAGGGGCTCACGCCGTCCACGTCAAATGCGTACCTACCAAAGTACACCAGCATAAACAAGACGCACTATGCGTCATATACCTCGGCAACAGCAACATTCCTGCTCTAACCAACAAAGTCACATCCACAGGATGCTTCTCAACCAGCCATTACAACGAATTTACCATCCCCATCTATATACCAACCTTCACCGAGTTCGTCAACGAAAGTTTCTCTCACCTGCTCGTCACCTGCATCACCAAACCTATCCACCAATTTACCGCCGATAGCAGCAGCAGCGATGACGAGGACTCAAAGTGCACCACGTACTTTAAAATCATTGTTGTGCGCGAAATCTGTGTGTCCTAGTGCCTCAAACAAAAACTATGAATTTTAATGTGCTTTTTTTTCTCCTAATATTACTTATATTGTCCATTTATTGTATTTATATGTTAAGCAAATAATACATCGTGTTAATCAAAACTATGTATACATATCTTTATCCAATGTACTGTATTCAAAGTATAAATAAAGAAAACAGTCCCGGATGAGCCAATTGCAATAACGATAATCCTACCGCTCAGGGCGCTTTCAAACTTACCGCCGCCGCCGTCGCACGCAGCGACACTAGCGACACTAGCGCCCCTAGCGGCAGGATTATCGTTAAAACAATTGGCTCATCCGGGACTATTACTACTGAAGCACTATTACGATGCTCTTGTTCTTCCAGCACAAGAGCAGAACACAGCTAGTACAGACAAAAACTGAGCTTAAATGTGTCACCACAGACTGCATGCTCTGCCCCTCCCTTCCCCTCCACTTGTTGCTACGAGCCCAGGCTGAAAATAGACTGCAATCATAACAATACATCAGTATGTGTTTTATGCAGGAAACAATATGCTATTTGCAATCCACAGGATTCTGAAGACAATATTGTGAAGGTGAAAAGGAATTGTAAATCATTAACTAATAAGTCCCCCCCCCCATATATTTTGAAAACTAGAGCTAATCAGAGATTTTCATGGTTGTTTTCATCATTAGTATGGCTAGTTTAGTAAAGAAAAACTGGTTTTGTTTCTGTTACTTCTCATTGTTGGCTACTGTAATGTGACTGGTAAAGAATTGAAGCAATTGACTCTTAATGTTATCAGGAAATTAGAAGATTCCAAATTCAAGATGATAAGAATTGTAATTGACAAGCACTCTACAAATGTAAAAATGTTTTCTGGATTCCTCAATCAGAAATATGTTACCATTGTGATGTTGAGCAACCACTCTTTCTATTTTATTATTACTGCCATAGATCACTTACCAATAATGGGAAATCAATTAGTCCTATATGCTTAGGATGCTTTTTCAAATTCAGAAAAGTGAAGTGTGGAAACCAGTGCAGTTTCTGACCGAAACACATCCCAGTCCAAGCAGTTTTGAAAGAAATTAATGTTAAAAGGGCCTTTCAAATGTTTCCAGAGAAATAACAGCTTCTCTCTTTCTCCTCAAGGTAGAAGGGAGTATTTTAAGGCTAGAGAGATTCCAAAATTGTGATACTGCAGTTCAGTTCTTGAAAATAATGAAAAAATATTTTAAAATTTACAAATTCACAATGTGAAAAACATAAATTGTGACATGTTCTCATGACGAGACATCAAAACATTTTTTCAAAGTAACAATTCTAGATTGCAGTGACTGGAGGATGAGGTTTTTTAAACTATTTAGATACTTAGAACTACAGTTGCCAAGTCCCAGAAAGCAGTTTCCTAGTAAAGAGATTTATGATACTGTGGTTATCAACACAAAATGCAAAAAGTATTTCTTGATGCATGAATTCCACTTTGTTCTTACAAGGAAATTTTCAAGTGATCACATAGAAATGTTGTTCAGTTCACTTAGAAGACGAAGGAGCAATGGCCAAGCTAATGCTGTTGTGGCAGTCCAGACTGCACATAAAACATTGACTAATGGAATTAGATTCTACATCTCCCAGTGCTAATTATGTTGAATCTAAAAAGGAATTAACACAATAATGACATGTTTAATACTACGACAGATAAACATTATCACTCCTGAAGCCCATGATCTTCACAGTTTGCTTGAATCTCATCTAAACTACTTAAAGGCGGTATTGACCACCTTGACACAACATTAAAATCGGCCACTTTATCATCTATCACTCTGATCCAAACGTAGAACTGCAAATCTATTTTTGTGTCAGACAGAGGTGACTTTCTATACTGTCAGTCTTGAAAGCTATTAATTGTAGTTTCTATTTCTATCCTACCATGGAATTTATGGCAGCAACTGAAGCAACTGTACCTTATGTGTACAATCTTCACAAACTCTTTCGCCAACCTTATGTCAAAATCCACAATTCATTTGTAATAATACCAATCATCATATGAAAAAATTGTCGACTCTTGTTCCAAACAAATTTCTGAGACCTCACATCAGTAATTAGTGCTGAAAGTCCACGGAGAGACTTAAAACTAGGAGAATGGTTTTCTGCTCAAAACCATTATCGAGGAAAATACACAAAGAATAGATGTAGATATAAATCTTATATATTATTAACTGTTGTTTAATAGCTACAAGTTACATAGCAGTGTCAAAAAATAGGCTCAATGAATTACATAACACTGTGTTAAAAATGAAACTTACGCTGCAGGCCTACAGAAAAGTGTTAAGTTTTATTTAATAGCTATAAGTTACATAATAGTGATAGAAGATAATAGGCCTAAATACATTTAAATTAGTGATCCTTGTTAAAAGTAATCTTATAAAGCACTTCAGACTGATGCATTGCATCCAACTATGTTTTTAGTCGGTCATTAGAAAAATTCAAATTGAGTTTTATTTATGGATGCTCTATAACTACTATGGTTCTTATATCTCATTCCATATTGGATGTGAAAGACTGGACATTTTTCTCAGAGGCCTCTTTATCAGGTTTGAGGTTCTTTTCATGCCATAAACATATGGCACAGGAACTCTGGCTTTACTTCTCTTCTGACGGAAGTCTTGCTAATCACTTTTATGCCCAAAATCCACTGCTCTCTGCCAGCTTTAAAATCATAACCCCAGGTACTAAAGGGCTAATGTGGTACCCTAGACCATGAAGGACAACCTAGTCACCAAAGTTCCAAAAACACAATTAAGGTACTGTCCATTTCATAGTACAAACTAGAGTTTTGCACCGTTATTACATAGAAAAACAGTATAATTATTCTATACAATGTAATGTGATTGAATTGTGTTAAAATGCACTTTGTATATCAATGTAAAGTTACCAAAACAATGAAACAAACAACTGTTTTCATTATAAATGAGTGGCACACATTCACCTCAGCTTATATCAGTTATGTATATTATATATAAAATCCTTTGCAATTTGCAAAATAATTATAAATAATATAATGCTGTAGCTGCACAAATAGGGAATTGCAACAAGTCTTGGAAGTGGACAAATGCTAGCGTAGCCCTGCAGCTAGTTGTAGTACTCTGTGCAGACTCTCGAATATACTGCTCTCACAGTAAAGGAGCAGGTCATTTATAATACTTATAGGTCAAAATAGTAACCACTATATGGGTTAATTTTTCAACGTATTTGCTGCACACAGCTTGTGTGAATGAACAATTATCAAAACTTGTGTTAACATTTCAAGTTACCTTTTAGAGATATCTAATATTTGAGATTGTCTTGCAGGTAATCACATTATAAGATTTAATGCTCATATAGGTATCTGGAGTGGTAAGCATTGGCATGAAGAGGTGAAGAACTACGGTTACAGTCCCAGGCATAGCATTGTATTTTTCAAGTCTGATTCAACTTTAAAAGAGGCAGGTATATTTCTGAGAGAACAATGGATTAGTTTGAACAATGGCTAATGGATTCAAACATGTTGATGGCTAAAATTTCAGATATTTTCTGCCATACATAACATTTCTTTCTCCACAGTTTTGTTAATGAAGTCAAAATCTGTACCATCAGTTGTGAAAATGAATGTCAAAATAGAAATCAAAGAAGAGACGACATCTCTTATATGTCTCTCAGATGACATAGCATCACAGAATGAGAGAGAATACATTCTCAAGCATGTTGCAGTGAAGACAAACACTGATGCTGTGCTTCTGAATGATGACTGCAATGTGGCACTCAAAACAGACATTAAATCAGAGACTCCTTTTCCAGACTTTTGTTCACAGAAAGATGGAGAATTCCTTCCAGAGGATCCTACACTGAAGGTTAAGAAATACAACAGGGATCATGAAATGGATAGCAAAATAGAAATTATAAAGGAACCTAGGTGGCTGGAAACAAAAAATTCCTTTGTTTGTGATGACATTAAGGTAAGCTTTGTACAAATCTACAACAGTTACAATTTTTTTGTATTGTATACTTGATAACATATTTCAATTATGTAATACAAAGCTAATACAGACAAGGGATAATCTGCAAGTATATACAATGTTTGTCAGATGGTGTACTTAAAGGTTGAGAATAAAAGTGGTGATAGTCCCTGAAAATTATAAGATACTCTATGACATTTTGTTCAAATAAAACCAAAATATTCTGAAATTGTAGCATTTTATAATCAGACACACCAGAGATAGAAAATTAAAAGAACAATAAGTGATTTTAAAGGAAGTTCATGTTGCACTGGATAGCTATGGACATTCACATGTTAATAGGATGTCTATACATACCACATAGTACATTTTATAACGATGTCTTATACATCTATATCACTTTGGCATTATTTACATTGGATATCTATACACACTAAATTTACACAGTCACATTTTATATTGTATGTCTAAACATATCCATGTCACTCAGTCACATTTGATATTGTACATCTATATCCATTCACATCACTCAGTCACATTTTATATTGTATGTCCATATACATCCACATCACTCAGTCACATTTTATATTATCTGTCTATACACATCCATGTTACTAATTCACATGTTATATTGAATGTCAATAAAGAGTCACATCACTCAGTCACATTTTAATTGAATGTTTATACACATCCACATCACTCAGTCAGATTTTATATTGGATGTTTATACATATACACATCACTTAGTCACAATTTATATTCTATGTCTATACACATCCACATCACTCAGTCACATTTTATACTGTATAGCTATATACTTCCTTGTCACTCAATCATATTTTAAATTCTATGTCTATACTCATCCGCTTCATTCAGGCACATTTTACATAGTATATCTCTCATATCTATATCACTTAGTCACGTTTTATATTGAATGTCTATACACATTCATGTCACTCAGTCACTTTTTATATTCAATGTCTACAATCTTCCACATCACACAGTTACATTTTACATTGAATGTCCATACACATTCACATCACTAAGTCAAATTTTATATAGCATGTCTATACACCTCCACATTACTCAGTCACATTTTATATAACATGTCTATACACCTCCACATCACTCAGTCACATTTTATATAGCATGTCTATACACATCCACATAACTCAGTCACATTTTACATTGAATGTCCATATACATCCACATCACACAGTTACATTTTACATTGAATGTCTATACACATTCATGTCACTCAGTCACTTTTTATATTGGAAGTCTATAACCATTCAGGTCACTCAGTCACATTTTACATTAAATGTCTATACACATCCACATCACTCAGTCACATTTTATACTGGATGTCTATACACCTCCACATCACTGAGTCGCATTTTATATAGAATGTCTATACACATGAACATCACTTAGTCACATTTTATATTGAATGTCTATACACATCCATGTCACTAAGCCAAATTTTATATTAGATGTTACCCACGTTCACTCAGTAACATTTTATATTGTATGTATATACACGTGCATGTCACTTAGTGACATTTTATATTGTATGTCTATACATATCTACATCACTCAGTCACATATTATATTGTATGTCTATACACGTCCATGTCACTTAGTCACATTTTATATTGTATCTCTATACATATCCATGTCACTTAATCACATTTTATATTCTATGTCTATATACATCCACATCACTCAGTCATATTTTATATTGTATGTCTATACACATCCACATTACTCAGTCACATTTTATATTGTATGTCCATACTCATCCATGTCATTTAGTCACATTTTATATCTGATGTCTATAAAGATCCACATCACTCAGTCACATTTTGTATTGTATGTCTATACATATCCACATCCTTAGTCACATTTTATATTGTATGCCCATAAATATCTACATCACTCAATCACGCTTTATATTGTATGTCTATACACATCCCCGTCACTCAATCACATTTTATAATGTATGTCTATACACACCCACATCACTCAGTCACAGTTCATATTGTATGTCTATACACATCCCTGTCACTTAGTTGCATTTCATATCGGATATCTATACACAGCCATGTCACTCAGTCACATTTTCTATCATATGTGTACACACATCCATGACAGTCACATTTTATATTGTATATCTATGCACATCCACATCACTCAGTCACATATTGTATTGAATATCTACACACATACCTGTCACTCAGTCACATTTTATATTGTATGTCCAAACACATCCACATCACTCATTCACATTTTATATTGTATGTCTAAACACATCCACATCACTCAGTCACATTTTATATTGTATGTCTGTACACATCCCTGTCACTTAGTCACATTTCATATCGTATATCTATACAGAGCCATGTCAGTTAGTCACATTTTATTTTGTATGTCTATACATCTCCACATCCTTCAGTCACATTTTATATTGTATGTTTATACACATCCATGTCACTTAGTCACATTTTACTTTGGATATCTATGCACATCAATGTAACTCAGTCACATTTTACATTGTATGTTTATACACATCCACATACTCAGTCACATTTTACATTGTATGTCTATGTACATCCACATACTCAGTCACATTTTACATTGTATGTCTATGCACATCCACATACTCAGTCACATTTTACATTGTATGTCTATACACATCCACATACTCAGTCACATCTTATATGGTATGTCTATACACATCCACATACTCAGTCACATTTTACATTGTATGTTTATACACATCCACATACTTAGTCACATTTTACATTGTATGTCTATGCACATCCACATACTCAGTCACATTTTACATTGTATGTCTATGCACATCCACATACTCAGTCACATTTTACATTGTATATCTATGCACATCCACATACTCAGTCACATTTTACATTGTATGTCTATACACATCCACATACACAGTCACATTTTACATTGTATGTCTATTCACATCCACATACTCAGTCACATCTTATATTGTATGTCTATACACATCCACATACTCAGCCACATTTTACATTGTATGTTTATACACATGCACATACTTACTCACATTTTACATTGTATGTCTATGCACATCCACATACTCAGTCACATTTTACATTGTGTGTCTATACACATCCACATATTGTATTCAATATCTACACACATACCTGTCACTCAGTCACATTTTATATTGTATGTCCAAACACATCCACATCACTCATTCACATTTTATATTGTATGTCTAAACACATCCACATCACTCAGTCACATTTTATATTGTATGTCTGTACACATCCCTGTCACTTAGTCACATTTCATATCGTATATCTATACACAGCCATGTCAGTTAGTCACATTTTATTTTGTATGTCTATACATCTCCACATCCTTCAGTCACATTTTATATTGTATGTTTATACACATCCATGTCACTTAGTCACATTTTTCTTTGGATATCTATGCACATCAATGTAACTCAGTCACATTTTACATTGTATGTTTATACACATCCACATACTCAGTCACATTTTACATTGTATGTCTATGTACATCCACATACTCAGTCACATTTTACATTGTATGTCTATGCACATCCACATACTCAGTCACATTTTACATTGTATGTCTATACACATCCACATACTCAGTCACATCTTATATTGTATGTCTATACACATCCACATATTCAGTCACATTTTACATTGTATGTTTATATACATCCACATACTTAGTCACATTTTACATTGTATGTCTATGCACATCCACATACTCAGTCACATTTTACATTGTATGTCTATGCACATCCACATACTCAGTCACATTTTACATTGTATATCTATGCACATCCACATACTCAGTCACATTTTACATTGTATGTCTATACACATCCACATACTCAGTTACATTTTACATTGTATGTCTATACACATCCACATACTCAGTCACATTTTACATTGTATGTCTATACACATCCACATACTCAGTCACATCTTATATTGTATGTCTATACACATCCACATACTCAGTCGCATTTTACATTGTATGTTTATACACATGCACATACTTACTTACATTTTACATTGTATGTCTATGCACATCCACATACTCAGTCACATTTTACATTGTGTGTCTATACACATCCACATACTCAGTCACATTTTACATTGTATGTCTATACACATCCACATACTCAGTCAAATTTTACATTATATGTCTATACACATCCACATACTCAGTCATGTTTATATTGCATGTATATACACATCCACATCACTCAGTCACATCTTATATTGTATGTCTATACACATCCACATACTCAGTCTCATTTTACATTCAATGTCTTTACACATCCACATCACTCACTCACTCACTCACTCACTCACTCACTCACTCACTCACTCACTCACTCACTCACTCACTCACTCATTCACTCACTCACTCACTCACTCACTCACTCACTCACTCACTCACTCACATTTTATATTGGATATTTATGCATATCCACATCACTCAGTCAGATTTTATATAGAATGTCTATACACATTCATATCACTCAGTCACATTTTATATTGGATGTCTATACACGACCACATCACTCAGTTACATTTTATATTTTATGTCTATACACATCCACATACTCAGTCACATTATACATTCAATGTCTTTACACATCCACATCACTCACTGACTCACTCACATTTTATATTGGATGTTTAGGCATATCCACATACTCAGTCACATTTTACATTCAATGTCTGTACACATCACTCACTCACTTTTTATATTGGATGTTTATGCATATCCACATCACACAGACAGATTTTATATAGAATGTCTATACACATTCATATCACCCAGTCACATTTTATATTTTGGATGTCTATACATGCCCTCATTACTCAGTCACATCTTGTATTTATTTTCTTTACACATCCACATCATTCACCTAGTTGAATTTTATATAGGATGTGTATACATGTCCATATTGCTCAGTCCCATTTTATGTTAAATGTCTGTACACATTCATATTGCTCACTTATATTTTGCATTAGATGTCTATACACCACACTCAGACACATTTTAAATTGAATATCTATACACGTCGACATCACACAGTGACATTTTATCTTGGATGTCTATACCTGTCCATACCACTCAGGCACATTTTATATTGAATGTCTATACACATCCGTGTCACTCAGTCACGTTTTACATTTAATGTCTATAAACATCCACATCACTCAGTCACATTTTATATTTTATGTCTATACACAGCCCTGTCACTTAGTCACATATTATATTGTATGTCCATGCACATCCACATTACTCAGTCACATTTTATATTATATGTCCATACACATCCATGTCATTTAGTCACATTTTATATCTGATGTCTATAAAGAGCCACATCACTCAGTCATATTTTGTATTGTATGTCTATACATATCCACATCCTTAGTCACATTTTATATTGTATGGCCATTAATATCTACATCAGTCAGTCACGCTTTATATTGTATGTCTATACACATCCCAGTCACTCAGTCAAATTTTATAATGTATGTCTATACACACCCACATCACTCAGTCACATTTCATATTGTATGTCTATACACATACCTGTCACTTAGTCACATTTTATAATGTATGTCTATACACATCCCCGTCACTCAGTCAAATTTTATAATGTATGTCTATACACACCCACATCACTTAGTCACATTTCATATCGGATATCTATACACAGCCATGTCACTCAGTCACATTTTCTATTGTATATGTACACACATCCATGTGACTTAGTCACATTTTATATTGTATATCTATACACATCCACATCACTCAGTCACATTTTATATTGTATGTCTAAACACATCCACATCATTCAGTCACATTTTATATTGTTTGTCTGTACACATCCCTGTCACTTAGTCACATTTCATATCGTATATCTATACACAGCCATGTCAGTTAGTCACATTTTATTTTGTATGTCTATACATCTCCACATCCTTCAGTCTCATTTTATATTGTATGTTTATACACATCCATGTCACTTAGTCACATTTTACTTTGGATATCTATGCACATCAATGTAACTCAGTCACATTTTACATTGTATGTTTATACACATCCACATACTCAGTCACATTTTACATTGTATGTCTATGTACATCCACATACTCAGTCACATTTTACATTGTATGTCTATACACATCCACATACTCAGTCACATCTTATATTGTATGTCTATACACATCCACATACTCAGTCACATTTTACATTGTATGTTTATACACATCCACATAGTTAGTCACATTTCACATTGTATGTCTATGCACATCCACATACTCAGTCACATTTTACATTGTATGTCTATGCACCTCCACATACTCAGTCACATTTTACATTGTATGTCTATACACATCCACATACTCAGTCACATTTTACATTGTATGTCTATACCCATCCACATACTCAAACACATCTTATATTGTATGTCTATACACATCCAAATACTCAGTCACATCTTACATTGTATGTTTATACACATGCACATACTTACTCACATTTTACATTGTATGTCTATGCACTTCCACATACTCAGTCACATTTTACATTGTGTGTCTATACACATCCACATACTCAGTCACATATTGTATTGAATATCTACAAACATACCTGTCACTCAGTCACATTTTATATTGTATGTCCAAAAACATCCACATCACTCATTCACATTTTATATTGTATGTCTAAACACATCCACATCACTCAGTCACATTTTATATTGTATGTCTGTACACATCCCTGTCACTTAGTCACATTTCATATTGTATATCTATACACAGCCATGTCAGTTAGTCACATTTTATTTTGTATGTCTATACATCTCCACATCCTTCAGTCACATTTTATATTGTATGTTTATACACATCCATGTCACTTAGTCACATTTTACTTTGGATATCTATGCACATCAATGTAACTCAGTCACATTTTACATTGTATGTTTATACACATCCACATACTCAGTCACATTTTACATTGTATGTCTATGTACATCCACATACTCAGTCACATTTTACATTGTATGTCTATGCACATCCACATACTCAGTCACATTTTACATTGTATGTCTATACACATCCACATACTCAGTCACATCTTATATGGTATGTCTATACACATCCACATACTCAGTCACATTTTACATTGTATGTTTATACACATCCATATACTTAGTCACATTTTACATTGTATGTCTATGCACATCCACATACTCAGTCACATTTTACATTGTATGTCTATGCACATCCACATACTCAGTCACATTTTACATTGTATATCTATGCACATCCACATACTCAGTCACATTTTACATTGTATGTCTATACACATCCACATACTCAGTCTCATTTTACATTGTATGTCTATACACATCCACATACTCAGTCACATCTTATATTGTATGTCTATACACATCCACATACTCAGTCACATTTTACATCGTATGTTTATACACATGCACATACTTACTCACATTTTACATTGTATGTCTATGCACATCCACATACTCAGTCACATTTTACATTGTGTGTCTATACACATCCACATATTGTATTCAATATCTACACACATACCTGTCACTCAGTCACATTTTATATTGTATGTCCAAACACATCCACATCACTCATTCACATTTTATATTGTATGTCTAAACACATCCACATCACTCAGTCACATTTTATATTGTATGTCTGTACACATCCCTGTCACTTAGTCACATTTCATATCGTATATCTATACACAGCCATGTCAGTTAGTCACATTTTATTTTGTATGTCTATACATCTCCACATCCTTCAGTCACATTTTATATTGTATGTTTATACACATCCATGTCACTTAGTCACATTTTTCTTTGGATATCTATGCACATCAATGTAACTCAGTCACATTTTACATTGTATGTTTATACACATCCACATACTCAGTCACATTTTACATTGTATGTCTATGTACATCCACATACTCAGTCACATTTTACATTGTATGTCTATGCACATCCACATACTCAGTCACATTTTACATTGTATGTCTATACACATCCACATACTCAGTCATGTTTATATTGCATGTATATACACATCCACATCACTCAGTCACATCTTATATTGTATGTCTATACACATCCACATACTCAGTCTCATTTTACATTCAATGTCATTACACATCCACATCACTCACTCACTCACTCACTCACTCACTCACTGACTCACTCACTCACTCACTCACATTTTATATTGGATATTTATGCATATCCACATCACTCAGTCAGATTTTATATAGAATGTCTATACACATCCGTGTCATTCAGTCACGTTTTACATTTAATGTCTATAAACATCCACATCACTCAGTCACATTTTATATTTTATGTCTATACACAGCCCTGTCACTTAGTCACATATTATATTGTATGTCCATGCACATCCACATTACTCAGTCACATTTTATATTATATGTCCATACACATCCATGTCATTTAGTCACATTTTATATCTGATGTCTATAAAGAGCCACATCACCCAGTCATATTTTGTATTGTATGTCTATACATATCCACATCCTTAGTCACATTTTATATTGTATGGCCATTAATATCTACATCAGTCAGTCACGCTTTATATTGTATGTCTATACACATCCCCGTCACTCAGTCAAATTTTATAATGTATGTCTATACACACCCACATCACTCAGTCACATTTCATATTGTATGTCTATACACATACCTGTCGCTTAGTCACATTTTATAATGTATGTCTATACACATCCCCGTCACTCAGTCAAATTTTATAATGTATGTCTATACACACCCACATCACTTAGTCACATTTCATATTGGATATCTATACACAGCCATGTCACTCAGTCACATTTTCTATTGTATATGTACACACATCCATGTGACTTAGTCACATTTTATATTGTATATCTATACACATCCACATCACTCAGTCACATTTTATATTGTATGTCTAAACACATCCACATCACTCAGTCACATTTTATATTGCATGTCTGTACACATCCCTGTCACTTAGTTACATTTCATATCGTATATCTATACACAGCCATGTCAGTTAGTCACATTTTATTTTGTATGTCTATACATCTCCACATCCTTCAGTCTCATTTTATATTGTATGTTTATACACATCCATGTCACTTAGTCACATTTTACTTTGGATATCTATGCACATCAATGTAACTCAGTCACATTTTACATTGTATGTTTATATACATCCACATACTTAGTCACATTTTACATTGTATGTCTATGTACATCCACATACTCAGTCACATTTTACATTGTATGTCTATGCACATCCACATACTCAGTCACATTTTACATTGTATGTCTATACACATCCACATACTCAGTCACATCTTATATTGTATGTCTATACACATCCACATACTCAGTCACATTTTACATTCTATGTTTATACACATCCACATACTTAGTCACATTTCACATTGTATGTCTATGCACATCCACATACTCAGTCACATTTTACCTTGTATGTCTATGCACCTCCACATACTCAGTCACATTTTACATTGTATGTCTATACACATCCACATACTCAGTCACATTTTACATTGTATGTCTATACACATCCACATACTCAGTCACATCTTATATTGTATGTCTATACACATCCAAATACTCAGTCACATCTTACATTGTATGTTTATACACATGCACATACTTACTCACATTTTACATTGTATGTCTATGCACTTCCACATACTCAGTCACATTTTACATTGTGTGTCTATACACATACACATACTCAGTCACATATTGTATTGAATATCTACACACATACCTGTCACTCAGTCACATTTTATATTGTATGTCTAAACACATCCACATCACTCAGTCACATTTTATATTGTATGCCTGTACACATCCCTGTCACTTAGTCACATTTCATATCGTATATCTATACACAGCCATGTCAGTTAGTCACATTTTATTTTGTATGTCTATAGATCTCCACATCCTTCAGTCACATTTTATATTGTATGTTTATACACATCCATGTCACTTAGTCACATTTTACTTTGGATATCTATGCACATCAATGTAACTCAGTCACATTTTACATTGTATGTTTATACACATCCACATACTCAGTCACATTTTACATTGTATGTCTATGTACTTCCACATACTCAGTCACATGTTACATTGTATGTCTATACACATCCACATACTCAGTCACATCTTATATTGTATGTCTATACACATCCACATACTCAGTCACATTTTACATTGTATGTTTATACACATCCACATACTTAGTCACATTTTACATTGTATGTCTATGCACATCCACATACTCAGTCACATTTTACATTGTATATCTATGCACATCCACATACTCAGTCACATTTTACATTGTATGTCTATACACATTCACATACTCAGTCACATTTTACATTGTATGTCTATACACATCCACATACTCAGTCACATTTTACATTGTATGTCTGTACACATCCACATACTCAGTCACATTTTACATTGTATGTGTATACACATCCACATACTCACTCACATCTTATATTGTATGTCTATACACATCCACATACTCAGACACATTTTACATTGTATGTTTATACACATGCACATACTTACTCACATTTTACATTGTATGTCTATGCACATCCACATACTCGGTCACATTTTACATTGTGTGTCTATACACATCCACATACTCAGTCACATTTTACATTGTATGTCTATACACATCCACATACTTAGTCAAATTTTACATTATATGTCTATACACATCCACATACTCAGTCATGTTTATATGGCATGTATATACACATCCACATCACTCAGTCACATCTTATATTGTATGTCTATACACATCCACATACTCAGTCACATTTTACATTGTATGTTTATACACATGCACATACTTACTCACATTTTACATTGTATGTCTATGCACATCCACATACTCAGTCACATTTTACATTGTGTGTCTATACACATCCACATATTGTATTCAATATCTACACACATACCTGTCACTCAGTCACATTTTATATTGTATGTCCAAACACATCCACATCACTCATTCACATTTTATATTGTATGTCTAAACACATCCAGATCACTCAGTCACATTTTATATTGTATGTCTGTACACATCCCTGTCACTTAGTCACATTTCATATCGTATATCTATACACAGCCATGTCAGTTAGTCACATTTTATTTTGTATGTCTATACATCTCCACATCCTTCAGTCACATTTTATATTGTATGTTTATACACATCCATGTCACTTAGTCACATTTTTCTTTGGATATCTATGCACATCAATGTAACTCAGTCACATTTTACATTGTATGTTTATACACATCCACATACTCAGTCACATTTTACATTGTATGTCTATGTACATCCACATACTCAGTCACATTTTACATTGTATGTCTATGCACATCCACATACTCAGTCACATTTTACATTGTATGTCTATACACATCCACATACTCAGTCATGTTTATATTGCATGTATATACACATCCACATCACTCAGTCACATCTTATATTGTATGTCTATACACATCCACATACTCAGTCTCATTTTACATTCAATGTCTTTACACATCCACATCACTCACTCACTCACTCACTCACTCACTGACTCACTCACTCACTCACTCACTCACTCACATTTTATATTGGATATTTATGCATATCCACATCACTCAGTCAGATTTTATATAGAATGTCTATACACATCCGTGTCATTCAGTCACGTTTTACATTTAATGTCTATAAACATCCACATCACTCAGTCACATTTTATATTTTATGTCTATACACAGCCCTGTCACTTAGTCACATATTATATTGTATGTCCATGCACATCCACATTACTCAGTCACATTTTATATTATATGTCCATACACATCCATGTCATTTAGTCACATTTTATATCTGATGTCTATAAAGAGCCACATCACCCAGTCATATTTTGTATTGTATGTCTATACATATCCACATCCTTAGTCACATTTTATATTGTATGGCCATTAATATCTACATCAGTCAGTCACCCTTTATATTGTATGTCTATACACATCCCCGTCACTCAGTCAAATTTTATAATGTATGTCTATACACACCCACATCACTCAGTCACATTTCATATTGTATGTCTATACACATACCTGTCGCTTAGTCACATTTTATAATGTATGTCTATACACATCCCCGTCACTCAGTCAAATTTTATAATGTATGTCTATACACACCCACATCACTTAGTCACATTTCATATTGGATATCTATACACAGCCATGTCACTCAGTCACATTTTCTATTGTATATGTACACACATCCATGTGACTTAGTCACATTTTATATTGTATATCTATACACATCCACATCACTCAGTCACATTTTATATTGTATGTCTAAACACATCCACATCACTCAGTCACATTTTATATTGTATGTCTGTTCACATCCCTGTCACTTAGTTACATTTCATATCGTATATCTATACACAGCCATGTCAGTTAGTCACATTTTATTTTGTATGTCTATACATCTCCACATCCTTCAGTCTCATTTTATATTGTATGTTTATACACATCCATGTCACTTAGTCACATTTTACTTTGGATATCTATGCACATCAATGTAACTCAGTCACATTTTACATTGTATGTTTATATACATCCACATACTCAGTCACATTTTACATTGTATGTCTATGTACATCCACATACTCAGTCACATTTTACATTGTATGTCTATGCACATCCACATACTCAGTCACATTTTACATTGTATGTCTATACACATCCACATACTCAGTCACATCTTATATTGTATGTCTATACACATCCACATACTCAGTCACATTTTACATTGTATGTTTATACACATCCACATACTTAGTCACATTTCACATTGTATGTCTATGCACATCCACATACTCAGTCACATTTTACATTGTATGTCTATGCACCTCCACATACTCAGTCACATTTTACATTGTATGTCTATACACATCCACATACTCAGTCACATTTTACATTGTATGTCTATACACATCCACATACTCAGTCACATCTTATATTGTATGTCTATACACATCCAAATACTCAGTCACATCTTACATTGTATGTTTATACACATGCACATACTTACTCACATTTTACATTGTATGTCTATGCACTTCCACATACTCAGTCACATTTTACATTGTGTGTCTATACACATCCACATACTCAGTCACATAATTTATTGAATATCTACACACATACCTGTCACTCAGTCACATTTTATATTGTATGTCTAAACACATCCACATCACTCAGTCACATTTTATATTGTATGTCTGTACACATCCCTGTCACTTAGTCACATTTCGTATCGTATATCTATACACAGCCATGTCAGTTAGTCACATTTTATTTTGTATGTCTATACATCTCCACATCCTTCAGTCACATTTTATATTGTATGTTTATACACATCCATGTCACTTAGTCACATTTTACTTTGGATATCTATGCACATCAATGTAACTCAGTCACATTTTACATTGTATGTTTGTACACATCCACATACTCAGTCACATTTTACATTGTATGTCTATGTACTTCCACATACTCAGTCACATTTTACATTGTATGTCTATACACATCCACATACTCAGTCACATCTTATATTGTATGTCTATACACATCCACATACTCAGTCACATTTTACATTGTATGTTTATACACATCCACATACTTAGTCACATTTTACATTGTATGTCTATGCACATCCACATACTCAGTCACATTTTACATTGTATGTCTATGCACATACACATACTCTGTCACATTTTACATTGTATATCTATGCACATCCACATACTCAGTCACATTTTACATTGTATGTCTATACACATTCACATACTCAGTCACATTTTACATTGTATGTCTATACACATCCACATACTCAGTCACATGTTACATTGTATGTCTATACACATCCACATACTCAGTCACATTTTACATTGTATGTGTATACTAATCCACATACTCACTCACATCTTATATTGTATGTCTATACACATCCACATACTCAGACACATTTTACATTGTATGTTTATACACATGCACATACTTACTCACATTTTACATTGTATGTCTATGCACATCCACATACTCGGTCACATTTTACATTGTGTGTCTATACACATCCACATACTCAGTCACATTTTACATTGTATGTCTATACACATCCACATACTTAGTCAAATTTTACATTATATGTCTATACACATCCACATACTCAGTTATGTTTATATTGCATGTATATACACATCCACATCACTCAGTCACATCTTATATTGTATGTCTATACACATCCACATACTCAGTCACATTTTACATTGTATGTTTTGTACACATGCACATACTTACTCACATTTTACATTGTATGTCTATGCACATCCACATACTCAGTCACATTTTACATTGTGTGTCTATACACATCCACATATTGTATTCAATATCTACACACATACCTGTCACTCAGTCACATTTTATATTGTATGTCCAAACACATCCACATCACTCATTCACATTTTATATTGTATGTCTAAACACATCCACATCACTCAGTCACATTTTATATTGTATGTCTGTACACATCCCTGTCACTTAGTCACATTTCATATCGTATATCTATACACAGCCATGTCAGTTAGTCACATTTTATTTTGTATGTCTATACATATCCACATCCTTCAGTCACATTTTATATTGTATGTTTATACACATCCATGTCACTTAGTCACATTTTTCTTTGGATATCTATGCACATCAATGTAACTCAGTCACATTTTACATTGTATGTTTATACACATCCACATACTCAGTCACATTTTACATTGTATGTCTATGCACATCCACATACTCAGTCACATTTTACATTGTATGTCTATACACATCCACATACTCAGTCATGTTTATATTGCATGTATATACACATCCACATCACTCAGTCACATCTTATATTGTATGTCTATACACATCCACATACTCAGTCTCATTTTACATTCAATGTCTTTACACATCCACATCACTCACTCACTCACTCACTCACTCACTGACTCACTCACTCACTCACTCACTCACTCACATTTTATATTGGATATTTATGCATATCCACATCACTCAGTCAGATTTTATATAGAATGTCTATACACATCCGTGTCACTCAGTCACGTTTTACATTTAATGTCTATAAACATCCACATCACTCAGTCACATTTTATATTTTATGTCTATACACAGCCCTGTCACTTAGTCACATATTATATTGTATGTCCATGCACATCCACATTACTCAGTCACATTTTATATTATATGTCCATACACATCCATGTCATTTAGTCACATTTTATATCTGATGTCTATAAAGAGCCACATCACCCAGTCATATTTTGTATTGTATGTCTATACATATCCACATCCTTAGTCACATTTTATATTGTATGGCCTTTAATATCTACATCAGTCAGTCACGCTTTATATTGTATGTCTATACACATCCCCGTCACTCAGTCAAATTTTATAATGTATGTCTATACACACCCACATCACTCAGTCACATTTCATATTGTATGTCTATACACATACCTGTCGCTTAGTCACATTTTATAATGTATGTCTATACACATCCCCGTCACTCAGTCAAATTTTATAATGTATGTCTATACACACCCACATCACTTAGTCACATTTCATATTGGATATCTATACACAGCCATGTCACTCAGTCACATTTTCTATTGTATATGTAAACACATCCATGTGACTTAGTCACATTTTATATTGTATATCTATACACATCCACATCACTCAGTCACATTTTATATTGTATGTCTAAACACATCCACATCACTCAGTCACATTTTATATTGTATGTCTGTACACATCCCTGTCACTTAGTCACATTTCATATCGTATATCTATACACAGCCATGTCAGTTAGTCACATTTTATTTTGTATGTCTATACATCTCCACATCCTTCAGTCTCATTTTATATTGTATGTTTATACACATCCATGTCACTTAGTCACATTTTACTTTGGATATCTATGTACATCAATGTAACTCAGTCACATTTTACATTGTATGTTTATATACATCCACATACTCAGTCACATTTTACATTGTATGTCTATGTACATCCACATACTCAGTCACATTTTACATTGTATATCTATGCACATCCACATACTCAGTCACATTTTACATTGTATGTCTATACACATCCACATACTCAGTCACATCTTATATTGTATGTCTATACACATCCACATACTCAGTCACATTTTACATTGTATGTTTATACACATCCACATACTTAGTCACATTTCACATTGTATGTCTATGCACATCCACATACTCAGTCACATTTTACATTGTATGTCTATGCACCTCCACATACTCAGTCACATTTTACATTGTATGTCTATACACATCCACATACTCAGTCACATTTTACATTGTATGTCTATACACATCCACATACTCAGTCACATCTTATATTGTATGTCTATACACATCCAAATACTCAGTCACATCTTACATTGTATGTTTATACACATGCACATACTTACTCACATTTTACATTGTATGTCTATGCACTTCCACATACTCAGTCACATTTTACATTGTGTGTCTATACACATACACATACTCAGTCACATATTGTATTGAATATCTACACACATACCTGTCACTCAGTCACATTTTATATTGTATGTCTAAACACATCCACATCACTCAGTCACATTTTATATTGTATGTCTGTACACATCCCTGTCACTTAGTCACATTTCATATCGTATATCTATACACAGCCATGTCAGTTAGTCACATTTTATTTTGTATGTCTATAGATCTCCACATCCTTCAGTCACATTTTATATTGTATGTTTATACACATCCATGTCACTTAGTCACATTTTACTTTGGATATCTATGCACATCAATGTAACTCAGTCACATTTTACATTGTATGTTTATACACATCCACATACTCAGTCACATTTTACATTGTATGTCTATGTACTTCCACATACTCAGTCACTTTTTACATTGTATGTCTATACACATCCACATACTCAGTCACATCTTATATTGTATGTCTATACACATCCACATACTCAGTCACATTTTACATTGTATGTTTATACACATCCACATACTTAGTCACATTTTACATTGTATGTCTATGCACATCCACATACTCAGTCACATTTTACATTGTATGTCTATGCACATCCACATACTCAGTCACATTTTGCATTGTATATCTATGCACATCCACATACTCAGTCACATTTTACATTGTATGTCTATACACATTCACATACTCAGTCACATTTTACATTGTATGTCTATACACATCCACATACTCAGTCACATTTTACATTGTATGTCCATACACATCCACATACTCAGTCACATTTTACATTGTATGTGTATACACATCCACATACTCACTCACATCTTATATTGTATGTCTATACACATCCACATACTCAGACACATTTTACATTGTATGTTTATACACATGCACATACTTACTCACATTTTACATTGTATGTCTATGCACATCCACATACTCGGTCACATTTTACATTGTGTGTCTATACACATCCACATACTCAGTCACATTTTACATTGTATGTCTATACACATCCGCATACTTAGTCAAATTTTACATTATATGTCTATACACATCCACATACTCAGTCATGTTTATATTGCATGTATATACACATCCACATCACTCAGTCACATCTTATATTGTATGTCTATACACATCCATATACTCAGTCTCATTTTACATTCAATGTCTTTACACATCCACATCACTCACTCACTCACTCACTCACTCACTCACTCACTCACTCACTCACTCACTCACTTACTCACTCACTCACTCACTCACTCACTCACTCACTCACTCACTCACATTTTATATTGGATATTTATGCATATCCACATCACTCAGTCAGATTTTATATAGAATGTCTATACACATTCATATCACACAGTCACATTTTATATTGGATGTCTATACACATCCACATACTCAGTCACATTATACATTCAATGTCTTTACACATCCACATCACTCACTGACTCAATCACATTTTATATTGGATGTTTAGACATATCCACATACTCAGTCACATTTTACATTCAATGTCTGTACACATCACTCACTCACTTTTTATATTGGATGTTTATGCATATCCACATCACACAGACAGATTTTATATAGAATGTCTTTACACATTCATATCACCCAATCACATTTTATATTTTGGATGTCTATACATGCCCTCATTACTCAGTCACATCTTGTATTTATTTTCTTTACACATCCACATCATTCACCTAGTTGAATTTTATATAGGATGTGTATACATGTCCATATTGCTCAGTCCCATTTTATGTTAAATGTCTATACACATTCATATTGCTCACTTATATTTTGCATTAGATGTCTATACACCACACTCAGACACATTTTAAATTGAATATCTATACACGTCGACATCACACAGTGACATTTTATCTTGGATGTCTATACATGTCCATACCACTCAGGCACATTTTATATTGAATGTCTATACACATCCGTGTCACTCAGTCACGTTTTACATTTAATGTCTATAAACATCCACATCACTCAGTCACATTTTATATTTTATGTCTATACACAGCCCTGTCACTTAGTCACATATTATATTGTATGTCCATGCAAATCCACATTACTCAGTCACATTTTATATTATATGTCCATACACATCCATGTCATTTAGTCACATTTTATATCTGATGTCTATAAAGAGCCACATCACTCAGTCATATTTTGTATTGTATGTCTATACATATCCACATCCTTAGTCACATTTTATATTGTATGGCCATTAATATCTACATCAGTCAGTCACGCTTTATATTGTATGTCTATACACATCCCCGTCACTCAGTCAAATTTTATAATGTATGTCTATACACACCCACATCACTCAGTCACATTTCATATTGTATGTCCATACACATCCCTGTCATTTAGTCACATTTTATAATGTATGTCTATACACATCCCCATCACTCAGTCAAATTTTATAATGTATGTCTATACACACCCACATCACTTAGTCACATTTCATATCGGATATCTATACACAGCCATGTCACTCAGTCACATTTTCTATTGTATATGTACACACATCCATGTGACTTAGTCACATTTTATATTGTATATCTATACACATCCACATCACCTAGTCACATTTTGTATTGAATGTCTACACACATACCCGTCACTCAGTCACATTTTATATTGTATGTCTAAACACATCTACATCACTCAGTCACATTTTATATTCTATGTCTATACATATCCCTGTCACTTAGTCACATTTCATATCGTATATCTATACACAGCCATGTCACTTAGTCACATTACATTTTGGATATCTGTACACATCAATGTAACTCAGTTACATTTTACATGGTAGGTCTATACACATCCACATATTCAGTCAAAGTTTATATTGTATGTCTATACACATCCACAAACTCAGTTACATTTTACATTGTATGTCTATGTACATCCACATACTCAGTCACATTTTATACTGTATGTATATACGCATCCACATCACCTCAGTCACATCTTATAGTGGATGTCTATTCGCATCCACATACTCAGTCACATTTTACATTGTATGTCTATGTACATCCACATCCTAAGTCACATTTTACATTGTATGTCTAAGTACACCGACATACTCAGTCACATTTTATATTGTATGTATATACGCATCTACATCACCTCAGTCACATCTTATAGTGTATGTCTATACACATACACATACTCAGTAATATTTTACATTCAATTTCTTTACACATCCACATCACTTACTCACTCACATTTTATATTGGATGTTCATGCATATCCACATCACTCAGTCAGATTTTATATAGAATGTCTATACACATTCATATCACTCAGTTACATTTTATATTGTATGTCTATACATGTGCACATTACTCAGTCACATCTTGCATTTATTTTCTTTACACATCCATATCACTCACTCAGTCAAATTTTATGTAGGATGGGTATACATGTCCATATTACTCAGTTCTATTTTAGGTTAAATGTCTATACACATCCATATCACTGACTTACATTTTACATTAGATGTCTTTACACCGCACTCAGTCACATTTAAATTGAATATCTATACACATCCACATCACACAGTGACATTTTATATTGGATGTCTATACATGTCCGTACCACTCAGGCACATTTTATATTGAATGTCTATACACATCCATATCACTCAGTCACATTTTATATTGTATGAATATACATATCTATTTGATTCAGTCACATTTTATATTGAATGTTCATACACATCCATCTCACTCAGTCACATTTTACATTGAACGTCTATACACATCCTTCTCAATCAGTCATATTCCACATTGAATGTCTATACACATCCACATTACTCAGTCACTTTTGTATTGTATGTCTATACACATCCATGTCTCTCAATCACATTTGACATTGAATGACTATACACATCCACAATACTCAGTCACCTTTTATACTGGATTTTATAGATATATTTATCACTCAGTCACACTTTATATAGAATGTCTATACACGTGCACATCACTCAGTAACATTTTCCATTGAATGTCTACACATATCCACATCATTCAGTTACATTTTAAATTGTATGTCTATATACATCCTTGTCACTCAGTCACCTTTCAAATTGGATAATTATACACCTCTGTATCACTCAGTCACATTCCATATAGCATGTCTATACTCATCCACATCACTCAGACACATTTTATATTGTATGTCTATACACATCAAAATCAATCAGCCACATTTTATACTGTATATGTATACATGTCCATGTCACTCTGTCACATTTTATATTGGATGTGTATACATATCAACATTACTCTGTCACATTTTAAATTGTATGTTTATACACATTCACATCACTCAGTTACATTTTACATAGTATGTCTGTACATAGCTATATCTCTCAGTGATATTTTATATTCAATGTCCATACACATGCACATCACTCTGTCACATTTTACATTGAATGTCTATACACATCCATGTCACTAAGCCACTTTTATATTGGATGTCTATACACATCCTCATCACTCATTCACATTTTATTTGGCATGTCTATACACATACAAATACTCAGTTGCATTTTAATATGAATCTCTATACTGATCCACATCACTCAGTCACATTTTATATTGTATATGTATACACATCTAGATCGATCAGTCACTATTTATATTGTATATGTATATACGTCCATGTCACTAAGTCATATTCTATATTGTATGTCTATACACATCAAGATCAATCAGTCACCTTTTATATTGTATATGTATACACATCCATGTCACTCAGTCACAGTTCATATTGGATGTGTATACATATTCACATTACTCAGTCACATTTTATATTGTATGTTTATACACATCCACATCATTCAGTCACATTTTATATTGGATGTTTATACACATAGACATCACTCAGTCAGGTTTTACACTGGATGTCTATACATATACACATCCTTCAGCCACATTTTATGTTGTATATCTATACACATCCACATCAGTCAGTCACATTTTACATAGTATATCTATACATATCTATATCACTCAGTGACAGTTTATATTGAATGTCCATGCATATCCACAACACTCAGTCAGATTTTACTTTGAATGTCTATACACATCCACATTAATCAGTCACATTTTACAATAAATATCTTTAAACATCCACATCACTTAATCACATTTCACAATGAATATCTTTATACATGCACATCACTTAGTTACTTTTTATATTGGGTGTTTATACACCTCCGCATCACTGAGTCAGATTTTTGTTTGAATGTCTATACATCTCCACATCATAAAGTCACATTTTATATTGAATGTCTATACACATCCATGTCACTCATTTACATTTTACGTTGAATGCCTATATACTTCCACATCACTCAGTCACACATTATATTTTGTCAGTGTATATATCTCAGTATCGCTCAGTCACATTTTATGTTGAATGTCCATATACATCCACATCACTCAGACATATTTTATATTGAAAGTCTATACACATCCATGTCACAGACACATTTTATATTGGATGTCTATACACTTTCATGTCACTCAGTCACAGTTTTATATTCAATGTTTATACATATCCACATTACTTACCCACATATTATATTGTAAGTCTATACATATCCACATCACTTAGTCATATTTATATTACATGTGTATATACATGCACGTCACTCAGTCACAAGTTATATTTATTGTCTACACACATCAGCATCGCTCAGTTACATTTTATATTGGATGTCTATAAATGTCCACATTACTTAGTCACATTTTACATTGAATGTCCATAAACATCCACATCACTCAGATGCATTTTATATTGTATATCTATACACATCCATGTCATTCAGTCACATATTATATAGAATGTCTACACACATCCAGATCACTTAGTCGCATTTTACATTGAATGTCTTTACACATTTACATCATTCAGTCACATTTTATATTGGATGTTTGTACATATTCACATCACTCAGTCTTATTTTATATAGAATGTCTTTACACATCCACATCGCTCAGTTGCAGTTTATATAGAATGTTTATACACATCCACATCACTCAGTCACATTTTTATGGTACGTCCATACACATCCACATCACTCAGCGACCTTTTACATTGAATGTCTCTACACATCCATGTCAGGCAGTCACTTTTTATATTCGATTCTATACATATCCATGGCACTCAGACACATTTAACATTGAGTGCCTATACACATCCACATCACTTAGTCACATTTTATATTGGATGTCTATACACATTCATGTTACTCAGTCACATTTCATATAGCGTGTCTATAGACATCCACTGACTCAGTTACATTTCATGTTGAATGACTTTACACATCCATCGCTCAGTCACTTTTTATATTTGATGTCTATACACTTTCACATCACTTAGTCTCAATGTATATTAGATGTCTATACACATCCACATCACTCAGTCACATTTCAAATTGGATGTTAATACACATTCGCATCACTCAGAGTCGACCTCCATGGACTAGTGTTACCGTACTAGCCTCTTGTTCCCAAAGTCGCGGTTGTAATCTTGGCGCAGGGCAATAGATTTTTTCGGACGTAAAATTTCTTAGTAGGACTTCCTTCAGAAGGGAAGTAAAACCTGATGATCCATGTGTACATTTACAGCAGTTAAAAAAACTTCAAGCCTGATAAGAAGGGCTTTGAGTGAAATTACTGGTCTTTCACACCCAAGGACACAAAGGACCATAGTAGTTGAAGAGTGTCAATAAAGAAAACTCAATGTAACATCACTCAGTCATATTTTATGTTGTTTTACTATACACATCCACATCACTGAGGCACATTTTATATTGTATGTGTATACACGTCCACATCACTAAGGCATATTTTATATTGGACTTCTATATTGTGACGCAATGGCTATGGCGAAGGGTGTTAAGAGTAAACAAGGTAATGGCCACCTGCCAGTGTAAACTCAAAGCGGAGTAAGCAGGGAATAACTAGAACCTTCTGGAAGGTTTGAATACCCCCTCCTCCAGAAAATCTGTCACAATAGTTCTACATGGTTCGAGAACATCCTGCGGAAGGTTTTATAGCCTATATTAGTGAGCACTCTGGAGTGCCTTGAGTCAGTTGTGATTTGAAAGCAAGTGTCGAGTGTTACAGAGTGAAGTTAAGTCAATCTGTGTATGAGCAAATTAGTGACTGCATTTCTGGTGCAACATAACAGTGATTCTCCAGGCATATTGATAAGGGCTTCTGTAACGTGCGAGTGCTGCACATGCACATGGAGTGATAGTTGTGTAGGACTTGTGTTCAACTCCCGAGTTAAGTGAACCTTCCAGCATGAAGAGGTGGTCACAAGGAAGTGAAGTGAACAGAGAACTGAACTATTTCACCGATGTGAAGAAACATTAGTGAAGTGAACTCTCAGTGAAAGTCAACTATATAAAAAGAAAATAGTGATAGTGAAAGAACTGTGTGAAAGTTGAAAAACTGGAGAAAGACACACTGGTGTCAGTAGTGGGATGCAAAGGCCATGATAAAGAAAATACTTAAAACAGTTATTATGAAATTCAAATTAGGAAATGAGAACTGAATTGAGGAGTGTGCAGACTGCAATGGAGAAATTGAAATGCAATCTCATTGGTGGCATCAACCCTGTAAACTCTGAGATAAATGCAGTGGTGTAAGTCATGAAAGACCTCAGTACAAAGAAGTTAAAAGATACTAAATCTGACCTGAAGATACATTAATGCAGTGCAGGAGCATCTAGATCAGCAAGAGAAATGGCTAGACAATCAGACGAAAGGAAACAAGGGGATGATGGAAGTCAAATGGACGAGCATCTGGAGCAGCAGGGACTGGAGGGTGCTGCAGCCCTATACCCAATCACGGTGCAACCTGCAGTTGGTCAGACAAGAAGATCTTGGGGAAGGAGCAGCTGGGGATCGAGACATGGGTCTGATTCTGAAGGATAAAGAATCTGGCATACAACCTGCATAGACGGATGTTTCTCCCAGAGGCCTGAGCTATGAGAGTAGTTGGATGTGTTGAGACCCCCTGATGGTCAGTAACAGTATAATGAAAGGAGTGTAGGAGTTTGTAGCCAGAAGGATTATGCTGGTGATCCCAAAGAAAACAGTGAAGGAAGTCCTCAAGGAAACCCATGCAAGCAGTACTGGGGGCCACCTGGATACAAACAAGACATTGACACAACTACCCTACTGATTCTAGTGGTTTTATCTTTGAAACAACATGGAGAGATGGTACCCACCATGTGACATATGTGCAATGTCC
This sequence comes from Deroplatys truncata, assembly GCA_030765065.1. Lineage (NCBI taxonomy): Eukaryota > Metazoa > Arthropoda > Insecta > Mantodea > Mantidae > Deroplatys > Deroplatys truncata. The sequence continues at coordinate 132,129,534 of CM060979.1, read as the reverse complement.
TGGGCCCCCATTGTGGGAGGGGGCTGGTGATCACCCTGCTACAGATCGTGAAGATTTTCGGAATGAAGGGCTATGCGACATGGCGCTATGACCAAGGTAATCAGGAAGTCAGCGCGGATCAGTTAAGGTGTACAAGATGATGGCTGGTTGCCAGTGTTACCATTAGGTGCACTATCAGGAGATAAGTAGAACTTTCTGTAAGCTTTATCTCTTCCTCCTCCAAAAAGTGTGTCAAAATAGTTGTAGAATGTTCAAGAAACTTCTGTGGAAGATTCTATTGCCTATATAGACTAGCGCTCTCGCAGGCAGTGTGTCAATAGCGGGTTGAAAGTGAGACAAATGTGACAGAGCGGAGTTGAATTAGCGCATGTTGAGTTGTGAGCTGAGTGCAACACAGTGAAGTTGAGTCAGTCAGTGTGCAAGTGATTTAGCGATTGTGTTTCTGGTGTGACATCAAGAGCAATACTATGAGCAGATTGGTGAAGTCTTTTGTGATGTGCAGATAACTGCTAACATGGAGTGATGATTGTGGAGGAATTGTGTTCAGCTCTTGAGAGAAGTGAACCATTCGGTATGAAGAAGCATTGGAGAATTGAACTAGTTCTTCGAAGTGAAGCAACATTTGTAAAGTGAACTCTCAGTGAAGTTCTGGATAAGAACTTAAAACAGTGACAGTGAGAGCTGACAAAAGAGTGACAGTTTGTAAAAGCTGGACAAAGTCAAACTATACATCTGTATTGTAGAGCATAGCAAAAATTCCTCTAATATTAATATTTGAGAAAGCTAGTAAAAAGCTGGAAGATGTGACTATGGAAATTCCCCAACTGCATATTTTTAAAAATTTAGGTGTATATTTAATTGTGTTTTTCATATCAAGAAATGTAATTCAGTGGTGAAGTAATCATCAAAATGAGTTGAATGTTTTCCAATAATTCCTTGAACACAAGCACATACATACACTCACATTTTCTGTCTGTATAATATTCTGTGTATATTATTATAGGCAAGTATATGAGTACTTAGGAAAAGAATGGGCACGTTACTTTTACACTTTTAGTTCTTACAATTCGCTTTATTATAAAGTGAATACAGTGTTATATAAGATATAATTCAGATCAAATTAGATTGTGGACAGAGCCTGTATTTCTGAAAATCCATGTTAATATACTATTTTGTTATCATGATCATCATTAAGAATCACCTCCTTAGATATTGTAGTATGGAGTCTATTAGCTCTTAAATTATTGATGAAAAATTAAAATTCTAAGATTCTTGTTTATAGACCTATTCTCTTATAAACATAAACCCAGGTTATTGGCAGAGCAGAAGCCAATTTATTCCTGTTCTCTTCCCTGTAGCCATCTCCCTATGCACCGAAACCACTTTTGTCTTAATTTTTGTAAATACTTCGCTAATTGTATAATATATTCTGATTTACTTAATATTCCTTTTGCTAGTTCTTTGTTGTATAAACTAAGCAATTTCTCCAGTGTACAAACTTTCCCTATTGCTTGGTTTTCTTACACCCCATTATATGATGAAGTATCAAAATTTTAGTTTACACATATCTTGTAATACAGTATACCAATTTATAAACAAATCAAACCATGCACTTTGAAAGCTTACTATGTTATGCAGGACATTTAACTGATACTGTATAAATGATTGTGTGTTACTATGGATTTGAATTATTCTGTTACAGACTGGGGACTTCCCTCCAGTAGATTATTCAAGGTAAGACCCTTAAATCCAAAATAAGAATTAAAAAAGAGTGTGTGTGAGGAAGAGAGAGAGAGCATAACTAGCAACGATGTCTCATAAATATCAAACTTGGTATCAAAATTTTGCAAAATGCAAATGTGTAACACTCAGGTATTCAGCAAAATTCTCCCATCTGAAACTGCCCTTTACAGGTGCAGACTTTTCATTATCTTTATTTTCTGAAATTGGACTGACAGTTTTAATTGCAATAACATGTTTTTTTAGATATTTTCATGCAAATAAATCATATGTCTTGTATTTTCTTTGGACAGATTGTGATGTTCTTTTCATCCTGAAAGAATACTAAGTAAATTTTTGTTACTTGTAAACCATAAGAGATAGACAAAAATCTACCACACTAAAAGTGCAAATATCATTAAAGGCACAATTTATGTCAATTCCTTTTGTGGCATTTCTGATATACTGGTTTCAGTTTATTTTGTTTCTTGTAATGTGTAAAGAGTACTGAATTTCAAAGACAGCATATAGAAATCCACTTTTAAAGATTTTACTATCAATTCAGTGTCATTAGCCTCCTTATATTTGCAACAAAATGTTCTGTGTGAATGTCCAGCAACAACAGCCTGGAGGAGTCAGTTAATAAAAGAAAAATGTTCTGTGTGAATGTCCAGGAACAAGAGCCTAGAGCAGTCAGTTAACCAAAGAAAAATGTTCTGTGTGAATATCCAGACACAAGAGCCTGGAGGAGTAAGGTCATTCAAAAGAAAAATGGGCTCAGTTAAAACATGAACATTTTTTGAGATAAATATCAAATCAGAAATTCAGGACAATGTCTTTATCAAATTAAAATTAAATGGTTATGGATAACTAATAAGTTATTTAGCATTGATTGTATGAGTATAAATTTATAACACACATTGTTTGAATGATGTTGCGATCAAGAGAATTATATTAATGGATGTAGTGTTTTAAAATGTTCATCTTTGTTATCTGTCGTCCTCCGTGGTGTAGTGGTTACTATGGCAGCCTCTAGTTCCTGAGGTCGCAGGTTCAAACCCGCCGGAGGGCGATGGATTTTTTTGGGTGTAAAAATCCTTAGCATGGCTTCCTTTGGAAGGAAACTCATAGATTTACAGCAAGTAAAAAAAGAACCTCAAGCCTGATAAAGAGGTCTCTGAGCAAAATTACCGGTCTTTCACACCCAATATAGAATGGGACCCTAAGGACCACAGCAGTTAAAGGATGTCCATAAATAAAACTGAATTTAATTTATCTTTGTTGTCTGATCAGATATTATGGCCTGGGAGAGAGCCAAGGCTTAAACCAAGGCATTAACATTGCAGTTTTTTAATCACTTAGTACCTCAATAAATATTACTATTACAACAGAAAGTGTAAAGAAACCTTTTCTGTTAAGATTTGTGTGGATTAGCATAAAGTCAGTAGAAGGAATGGAAGCTAGGAGAGATATAAACATAAACAATAGGAGCTAGAGAAGTTAATGAGAATGTAACACATAAGCTTTTTTTTAAGTTTATTGAGGCAATGAAACGGTATACAACAATATATGGTCTTTTTGCATAGTCTTCTGATTTCAGATCATACTTTCTCCAATGAATTGGCATATTTTTATTTCTTCTTTGAAGAAAGATTATTATATATTTATTCTGGAATGTTAAATACAAAACTTCATTCACTCACTGGGGATAAGTTTCAAGAAAGCAAAGAAAGAAAAAAAAACAAAAAAATTACAGTGTTTTGTTTACAGGACATCACATCTGAAGTTTCATTTCTGTGATAGAATAACCAAAACCTTGTATGTGTACAGTTGTCCCCCTTACTGTATCTTGTGGGCATCAACTGATACATTATTGTGTTTAGTTACTCTTTTTTCATCTCTCAACATCGCAGGGCAAAGATTGCAATGCTGGGCTGAACACTTGCAGATTTATGTAAACGAAGCAAATCATAATCGTTGGTTGACTCATCATTTGTAACTTTTTATTTTGTTTCTGTGTTTTATGTTATTACTGCAATGCATTCTGTAAGATTTCACAGGTTTTGAAACATTATCTAAGAATAGAAATGTCACTTTGTGGGCCATTATGAATACTGTGGCGCAGATATTTTCAATGCTTTATCCTATGTTAGGGAGAAGTGGTATTAAATTCTACTTCCACTTAAAAATTTAGTATTTAGATTTCTCCAGAAATATACGATTTGAGGTCTCTTGAATAAAAAAAAAAAAACAATTTTACAAAACATCATGTGTTATATCTGAAAATGAACTCAAACCTGAAAGTGAAATGAATATGAATTTCTTATTATGTGTGTGTGTAATGCTTGGAATTTAATCATAAAATTGTTCTTTTCCTTGCTTCATAATATTTTGAGACCAGATCTTCTTGAGATATTCAACATGGTGACCAATGTCCACTACATTGTCTTATGATGTGGGTGTGTCTAATACTCAAGATTTAATAATGAAATGATTTTTATCCTTGATTTCTGAGACCAAATTTTCTGAACTCTTGAGATATTCACATCGGCTGTGATCAATGTTTATTACATTGTCTGTGTTGCTGTATAACAAGCCCTCCTTGCATTTACATGTTTGGTTTTCTTCATCCCCATTTAAAAAAATGACTGATATTTTATTCCATCCAAAAATTAGGAATTATTCACTAGAAATACATGTTTTGAGGTTCATGAAACAAGATAAATTGTCTTAAACAGTCTCAATCTATGTGTCTGTGGACAACATTAACTTAAAAATGAAAATTTGAAATTTCACATAATTCCCAAACTTATTATCTAAGCTCAGGATTTCCAGGAGATCGACAAAAAGATTTTGAAAAAATCCCCAGCCCTTGTATAATAAATTTGTTTTTAATTTATATTTTCTCAAAAATGTCTCTTGACAGTTTTGACATAATTGTAACATCTTTTATATATTTTCATGCCTAATAACTTTTTATTTGCACTTTTTGTAATAGTCTTTAGAGTTTTATTTATTTGTTCTGAATACATTTAATTTGGTATTATTGGTAAACCATAAGATAGAAAGAATGAGTTATTAAATGTAAAATGTAAATGCTGATGAGTTTATATAGTTTGGTACATTTTTTGGTAACAACTCAGGAATTGCTTGCAAAACTACTTTGCATAGTTGTTAAAGAAAACCTGGAAGTTGGTATAATCCTTTGTCCAAGTAACATTGTATTACCACAAATATCAGACTGGTTTTACTATTAACATATTTTTCATTTGAAAGAGTACATATTGTGGATTAGCAAAGTTATTTAAGTTGTAATGTAACACAGTTATGCTTTTTTTTGAAGAATTCACAACTAAAGTTGTCACGTATATTTGAGTAACATATGTACCTATTATTAGGAGAGACAGAGATTCTGTTTTCAGATGTAATTCTCTTGTTATTGTACTTAATGTGCTAAATCCTTCAATATTTCAGATTATTTACAGAAGCAATTTCTGGTGATAGTAGTGATCAATCACCCATACTATCTCTTGAAGTCTTAGGAAGAGACACAGGCTTCTGTAATGGAAAAGCTTGTCCTGAATATGAAAGTCAGGAAAATAATATCACAGAAATATCAACTGTAGAAGAGCATCTTTACTTCGAAAAATATGGTAAATGTAGTGATGGTGGGGAAATTTACAGCAGGGCTGTATACTTCAAGCCAAAGGATTTGAATCATAAGGTCGAAATTTGTGATAAGAACTCTACTAAATTGTCAAGTTTAAAAGGGCATAATTTGATTCACAAGGGTAAGAAGCCACACCAGTGTAACACCTGTGGAAGCAGATTCTATCAGTTATCAAGTTTGAAAAGGCATAATTTGTATCACGAGTGTAAGACGCCACATCAGTCTAAGACATGTGATAAGGCCTTTACTGAGTTGTCACATTTGAAACAACATAATTTGATTCATGAGGGTAAGAAGCCACACCAGTGTAAAACTTGTGATAAGAGCTTTATTCAGTTGTCAAGTTTGAAAAGGCATAATTTGATTCACGAGGGCAAGAAGCCACATCAGTGTAATACCTGCGGAAGGAGCTTCAATCGGTTGTCAAGTTTGAAAAGGCATAATTTGTATCACGAGGGTAAGAAGCCACATCGGTGTAAAACTTGTGATAAGAGCTTTGCTGAGTTGTCACATTTGAAACGACATAATTTGAGTCATGAAGGTAAGAAACCATACCAGTGTAAAACTTGTGATAAGAACTTTACTCTGTTGTCAAATTTGAAAAGGCATGGTTTGATACATGAGGGTAACAAGCCACACCAATGTAAAACTTGTATTAAGAGCTTTACTCGGTTGTCAGATTTGAAAAATCATAATTTGATTCATGTGGGTAAGGAGCCACACCAGTATAAAACTTGTGGTAAGAGCTTTATTCAGTTGTCAAGTTTGAAAAGGCATAATTTGATTCACGAGGGTAAGAAGCCACATCAGTGTAACACCTGTGGAAGGAGCTTCAATCGGTTGTCAAGTTTAAAACGGCATAATTTGTATCACGGGGGTAAGAGGCCACATCAGTGTAAAACATGTGATAAGAGCTTTACTGAGTTGTCACATTTGAAACAACATAATTTGATTCATGAGGGTAAGAAGTCATACCAGGGTAAAACTTGTGATAAGAGCTTTATTCAGTTGTCAAGTTTGAAAAGGCATAATTTAAGTCACGAGGGTAAGAAGCCACATCAGTGTACAACTCATGTTAGAGCTTTACTGAGATGTCACATTTGAAACAACATAATTTGATTCACGAGTATAAGAAGCCACACCAGTGTAAAACTTGTAATAAGAGCTTTACTGGGTTGTCAACTTTGAAAAAGCATAATTTAATTTATTAGTGCCATAAAGTCATACAAATGTAACATTTGTGAACAGTTGTTATTTGTTTATTCTTTGTATAGTTGCAAAATGCATAATTTGAATCACGAAGAGAGATTTGTACAAATAAAAGACATTTATGAAGGTTTCAGTAGTTTCTTACATTTTAAAGACATAACTTACCTTGTAAGATAAGACAATTTACACATATGATATGCAATCATGGCGTTGATATTTGCAATATATAATTTTGTCTATAAGGCAAAAGTTGTAAAATTCTCACCTCTCCTTGTATTTCTGTTATAAAGTCAATGTTCGACTGTAAGGAATGTTTTGTTTGTGTACGTGTGCAACAGGTTGCATTTTGCACCAAGCTTAGGGCAGCAGCAAATAAAGACATTTAACTCAGATTTATTGTAAACATGCGCTGGAATTATAAGCTATATGTTACAATAAATAGACCCCATAACGTTTTTAAGTCCTTTTCTTATAATGCTGTGTCACTTCTGTATTTATATAAATCAACCATTAAGCTTCACTCACGTTTTTGAGGCTAGTTAAAAGGAGAACATTTTGGTGACTCAATAACCACATCTTCAGCTCTTTGGTTCATTTACGTGGTTAGTGTTGATGCTAAGTACTGGATTTTAGCAGGATATGTTTTATCTGCTGTAGTCAAAAGAAATGCTAGAATCATTTGGGAAACATATCTGTCACTTAATAACACTATTCTGAGTCGGTTATTATGCTTCTACAGCACTTTAAAATGGGACATTTCAAGAGCTCAAATTGCTCCCATCATCAACCTGGAGAAATTGACTCTTGAACATATCCCATTTTATAATAAGCAAGGGATGTAGTGTCAATAAAACAATTCACAGTAGTGTTATTAAATTGTTTAATACTCTTTCCACATTAGCTTCATTTCAAGAAAGTGGAATGACATTCTATATAGTAGATCAGAAGTTTCACTTGGAGTAATATACATGTCTGTCTTGCTCATGTTTACTGCTATGTAATTTATTGCAACCTGATCCAGGCACAGAAATTCAAGTGATGTATGTTGTTACATGGATGTATTTCGTACCTCACTCATTGTGCAGTTAAGTTCACGCAAAGGCTTAAGCTTTTGAATGAGTTGTCTTTATAATGGATGGCATTAGAACATTTTAAAGCTGCCATCAAGTGTCTAACAATCCAAATTTTAACAAATTAGTTTTTTTAACCCTAGAATGGCCATAGAGTCATTTTGACTCCTTTGCAAATATGTTTTAAATCATTACCTGTGTTTGTGATATTCCACGGCAAAATCCTTGCATGAGTTTCAATTATTGTTAATTTGGAGTAAGCTGAAAAGAAATTCATCACATGCAAATAATTTCTGTACGAGAAATTTCAATTTCATGGATGATCAAAAGCATGATCATCATAGCGCCGAGTGGTGTGGTAATGCGTTCGAGTAGGCAATTATTAGTTGAAAAAAAATGGTGTCAATGAAAATACGGATCAAGGAGAAGTGATGTGAATAAACAATAATAATAATAATGATAAAGTAAGTGGAAATGATAGTAACACACAAGAAGGCAATGTATGGAAACATCCCACTTTCTAAATAGAAGGTTGGACACAATAGAGCAGGATGCAGAAGCAATAGCGTCCTTACATATGGTCATTAATCTGCTCAACAGAGATCTCAAGAATAAAGAGTGAAGCAAATGCCATAAAACTAGACAATGAAGAACTCTAGAGCAAAATGAAAAGCGCAACGAAGGTGAAGGGGGAAAAAATAATAGAGCATAATGTGCATGAAGGCACAAACGAAAACTATATTGAGTGGTATATGGAGAAAAAAAAAGGTAAACGAAAAGCAGAATTCCAACAAGAAACAAATATTTCCAGTAAAACTTGTTTCCAGCCCCTTGAGTGTCTCCAAGATGAAAACTCACTGGGGAAAGTGTATGTTTTGCTGACAGCCATAGCCGAGGTTTGATACCTAATCTCAATAAAGACAAACGTATTCCTCCAGTTACTGAAACCATAATACCAGGTGCTTGTTTTGCCAAAGTTACGAAAAATATCACAACTGAATGTTAAAAATTAACAAAAGAAGACGCAGTTGCCGGCAGCAACGACATTGGAAGTGGAAAAGCGCGGACTTTGCAAGAGACTCAAAGCATACTGAAAAAGATGGAAAATACAATTGTAGTGGTGGTGAAATGTCCTCACAGGTGCAGTTCCAAACTCCAGAATAAACGAAGAAATCGTTAAGGTACATGAACATAACCACAATCTATAAAAGCTTTAATTATGTGAAAATGATAAATACTTACAATGTAAAGGGAGGCTTTCATACTAAGCACAGTCTGCGTTTCAGTAACAAAGGAAAACAGGAGATACTTTCGCACATGTGACGCGAGAAATTTTCTAAGTCCAAATGTTGTCCAATGCGCATGCGTAAGCAGACCCAAACGTCCGATGATTGCTTCTCGCATAGCAGTCAACATGTGCTTCATTTGTAACAACCGTTGCCAACCTCTGAAAAAGATTCCCATACATGTCCAAACAATCTGGAAGCGATTAGCAGCTTCTGACCATACTTTCGCTCAGGGTTTATTGCTGCTGCTCTTGATACAATGGATAGTAATTGTAAGATATGGAGTGACTTTTTCGAAAACGCAGAAGCACCAAATCTGTTTAAAATAATGCAGCATGCCCTCGCAATTCCTGTCAGTAACGAGCAGCAGCAGCAGCGGCAGCGCAGTAAACTCATGATATAGTTCGTTTCCGTCGAAACTAATTTTCAACTGCATTCCCACTTCTGCCAAGTTATTAAATGAAAATAGTTTTGGTTGACATAAATCTAGCACAGGCACAATTTTATACACATTGTCATTCCCAGTAAAGTTGTACCATTTATTAAGATAGTTTAATAATCTGTCGTAAAGAAGTGTGCACTCTTATAAGAATGCCTCTTTCTTCTTCTGTAAGATGTTCTAAAGACATGTTGACTTCAAACCCATAAATCGTATCCTCCTTACGACCCTTTATTTGTTTCTTCAGTTCCAACATAATCTCGTGAACATTTGTGGAAAGCGTGTCCTCTTTTTCCTAAAGTCTAATTGCTTTAAAAATACGGGTAGAGTTGCATTTAAAAAATATAGAAAACACTCTGGTAGTGTTAGTGAATACTCGTTTATTTTATCTTGTAAACTAATACATTTCCAAATTAGTGGGTACTTTTTTTCTTTGCCCCCTGCTACATAATACATCTTTAAAACTCGCTACATTTTAACAAGACGCTCCACAGCTGACTGTAAAGACAACCACCGCACAATAATGTGTCGCAATATTTCACTATAGTCATGCTGAGCAAACTCGCAAAATGTTTTTAGTTCCTCGGAATTTTTTGATGATGAAGAAAAGTCTGAATAAATTTTAAGAACTAGACTTTCTACATCATGTTTTAGAAGCTTGAAAAATCAAATTTAGCACAATTAGGTTATATAGGCAACAACAATTGTCTTTGATTAAGTTTGCGTTTTCTTCTTTTAATCTAGTAAAGACAGAATTATGTTTACCGAAATTAACTGAAGCATTGTTGGCTGAATAAGAAACTACATTGTTTAGTTTTAAACCATTTTCCAATAAAATAGATTTTAGTTTATTTGAAATGGCTTCTGCAGATTCGCTTACACCTTCATAGAAATCAAGAACTTCGTTACATTTTCCTTTATCTTTGGAAAAGTACGTTACAACTATCGGGTAATGTATTTTTATTGGCCTTATTTGAAACGTCTGAACCTAATGCAAACGGAACACTTTGCTTTAATTCGCTTAGTAGCTTCTCTTTAGCATAAGATAGAAGCACATTTTTAACTAAGGCCTCGCTTTTAGTTCGCCGCATCTTACTTTCGTTGCTACGGAAGTGTCTCTGAAAACATGTGGATATAATTTATTGCCACAATCTTGAGAATTGTAAGAATGGTGGTGCTTCACACCATAAGTCAAAGTTAATTCCGTTGCAGTGATTTTGTCATCTGCAGAAAATTGTTTTGATAAGAATTTAAGAAGAGATTGATTTTGCTTTTGTGTGATAGTATTCGCTTTGTGTCTTTCTGATTGTAAATGTTTATTCAGGGCCTTTACGCCGTCATATTTAACAGCAAATGAGATACTGCATATTCTGCATTTTCACATGCACTCGCCACTATCAAATTTTTGTAACCACTCTTTATAATTTTCGTCCTGCAACCATTCTTCACGGAACGAACTTACATATCGCCTCTTCATTTCACTGTTATTACTCATCACAGAACAACAAACTATTCCGAATTATGAAAAGAAGTGGTAGTCTATCCACTCACGATCCGACCGTTCCAATAATTGCCGGTAAACTGCCAACTGACTAGCGACAATGAACGAGCGAACACAAAAAATTGACGTTGCTGCGGCTTGCCAGTGTTTCTTTAATAATGTGAGCCGAATACTACAGACGCAACATTGAAAAGTTGCCAGAATAAGAATAAAGACATAGCCTTTTGTTACAATTAGAAATTAGCTTTCGAACCAAATTATTCAAACCCGTAGATTAAAGTCATTGGCCCGTATACCCGGAGAACTCATTCCAAACCCGGGCACTCCGGGCGGAGCCCGGAGATCTGGCAACCCTACATGTCGTAGATTTACGACAAGTCAAAAAAGAATCTCAAGCCTGATAAGGTGGCCTCTGAGCAAAATTTTGGTCTTTCACGCCCAAAATAAAATGGGACGCTAAGAACCACGGTGGTTAAAAAGCGTCCATTAACAAACCTCAATTTATTTTTTTTACGGAGCCAGACTGAAATATTATCTTATGCACTGATGAGGAACCCTGCTAGCCAAACTATTACATATGTCACAACGAGCGTTTGGATATCGACATATTAGCAAGAATATGTCGAAGAATTGGACTGCAGTACAAAAAATGAGATAAGATTTATAACATAGCAAAACTTTTGCTTACTGAAGCATTAGTGATGTTTATTATTCACGTTACGTTTCCTCATCTTTATTTAATTTTGGAAACATTTAACGTTTCCCTAAAATCGATTTATGCCACGCCACGGGAGTTAGCTCCACTTCTTCCATAATAATTATATAATAGTATAATCTATTATCAAAACTCCATTTCCTCGCTCCCAGTATTCCATTGCCTACAGAGAGTTTGGAGATGCCAGTCTAACACGAAATGAGTAATATTCATTATGTCGCGGAGTCGGCATATTGTTTTCTGTTGGAAGTTCACACACTAGTGGATCTGTTTTTATTCGAACCTGACTTACTTGAGGAGCATTGATTAATAGCACTAGCGTTTAGAATAATTAACGTGGTAGCTTGAATTAAAAATAGATTAAACATTGGACAGAAAGTAAGTAATACAAAAGCAGCACTGCGAGTAACAACGGAAAATGTATCTTGTGTTTTCACAGGTATAATATAAGTGTTTTTAATTTAGTGTTCTTGTACATTAGCTTGCGTTTTTCCAATTCTTGCAGAAACATAAAGCCATACAAAATTTCTCGGGTGATATTAACATAATATTTAATCCATATTTTCGATTGGACATTTTGCTCATAGATGGCCGGTAGGCGGTGTCTTATATGTCTTACAGATGTCATTCTGAAGGCTGGTTCACAACCAACGAGAACGGTAACCAGAACGAGAAAGTTGAAATACATGTATTCAAATGGGAGTGTTCACAACCGACGGGAAGCGTTCCCGGGAACGGGAAAGATGAGTTTCCCAACTTTTAACTTTCTCGTTCCCGGGCACGGCATATTAGATCCATATTGTGCATATTAGACTCTTCAGTCTAGAGATTATTCTAGGCGGTCGTGACATGAAACACTAGTGCCCTCTATAGTCGCTAGCTGAAAACACGAAACTGGAATGAATTAGTAGTAAATGTGCTTCCTAACCTTATCCCGACACCACAAATCTAATGAGCATTGGTTCTTCTGGTGAAGGGGTCATTTGTAGTTTGTTTATGTGCAACTCAAAAATGGCTATTACCTAAAAAACAATGGAAAAAGCTACAAAGAACAGCTAAAACCGATGGAAATGAAAAAAGAATAATAAACAATTTTAATGTATGCCATTAAATAAAGGAATGAAAGCTTGCCATAAGTAGAGGGATCGGAAATGTAATGGATATGCATTTAGATAATACTCTATCGAACTTTGACGTTGGCTTCGCTAAATTGGAAGTAGGTGGAAAAATGTCATTGGTCAGTTAAACACAAATGAAATCCCAATGCGTAAAATCGACTTTCACTTTGTGATCGATATGCATTCCCATTCTCGTTCTCGTTGTGAACCAATATCTTGCATGGTGCATTGCTTCCCGTTCTCGTTTCCGTTCTGGTTACCGTTTTCGGGCGGTTGTGAACCAGCCTTAAGTCATACCCTAGCTTTTACGCAATGCTGGCAACATATGAAAAACTAATGCCGCCAAAGCCGGTAAGATAATGATTGAGGGCTCTCAGCCTCAAAGCGTAGGCGAGGGATTGTTTTTAGAAGCAGAGGTGTGTAACAACTGCGAAGCGACGACAGGGCGTAGCCGAGGGATCTGCGGGTCTAAAACTCGAATGATTCACGTTCGCAGTAACAACACATCGCACATTTAGCGGATTTCACTTTTTATTTAGGTTGGCAGTTCCCATTTTGCATGTGATTTAGCGAAAAAATATCTAGGACTGTTGTGTTCATAACGTGATTTTCCTATAAAAGTAAAACACCATAAGGGGGTGAGCACGAGCTATTGAAGAGATCACATCTACTTCACTCTTAGGGTAATTTATTCACTTTCCTTTTGCTTTTATAAGCACTTTAAAAGATCACCGTCTAAGATCAGAATAGCCAAAGCTTCAAAGAACAACAAAAATTAGTGGAAATTAAAAGGAACAATAAACAACTTTAACCCATTGCAACGCATAGCATAGTGAAATGATAAATGCCCTTATGCACATAGCATAGTTGAATGTAGTAAGTGTGTTTCATATAGGTTCTGCTTATGCTGGCCTCAGCTTTAAGGAGCTGTGTTGATGTAAACGTACTACTGTTACATTGTTCCAGCGATTTCGCAAGCGAGAATGTTGTAGCTAACCATAAACAGCACTGTTTACAGCTGAAGGCAATGTGTAAGTAAGTAGATTCCTGACACGTTTGTAGCCATATCAGTACCATGGAGACTACTCCAAGTACATTGCAGTCTGGAAAACGCTGCAGTGAAAAGGTATTGGCAACAGACAAGGAAATACTTGCAGCAGTTTACGAGGAATAGATCGCGAAGGTAGCTCCTATTAATCTTGGTTTGGCGAATTAGTGGAAGACAATGATAAGGAACAAAGTGATAGTGCTGAGATGCAGGTAGCAAAACAAGGGGATAATGATAGGGAAAGGCAACTAAAACTAAAGCAGTACCGGCACAGTGAACCTCGAATTTGCCTTTCAATAAGTTACAAACATTTTCATCCCCTACAGGTGCAAATCATTCTATTCCTACAGGAAGACAGTAAATATATTATTTGAACTTTTTATAGATTCCAATTTATGCGGAAAAATCCCGGAGGAAACCAGCAGATATGCAGCTCAGATTCAAGCTAAAAAGGCTGATCCAAAATGGGAACTTACAAATTCAAGGGAGATACAGGCCTATTTAGGCATTTTGATATATATGGTGATGGTGGATTTACCTGACACCAGAGATTACTTTTTGGAGGTTCTTTGCGTTTGTCCAATTGTAAGACAAGCAACGACATTGCTCCGCTTTCAAAAGATATTCAATACCTTCACCTGAATGACGAGTCTGCAAGGTCACGATTAAGGGTAGATTGTTAAGATTATCTGTATAAAGTACAACGTGGATTAGGCATAATCAAAAAGTTTGCGAGTGTCTACAAACCAAATCGCGAACTTTCTGTTGATGAAGCGATAATAGGCTTCAAAGGACACTTCTTTCTAAAAGAGTAAATGCCTGCTAAATCAACAAAATGGGCGGGAGTAAATGCATGAGGTATTGCAGATAGTAAACGTGGGTATTTATTTATTGGAATGTAAAATCTATCTGGGGAAAAAGAGGCGAGAAACAGCGATCTTCTACTTGGGAAACAGGATGTTTCATAGATGTGTGAAAAATATACGGGGTTTTGGCATCACGTATATTTCGTTAATTGTTTTACTTCCACGCGGCTAATGAAATAAGTTTTGGATAGGAAACTGTATGCGTGTGGTACAACTCGTGCAGGAAGGAAAGACTGGCCAAAACGATTTTCAAAGCCAAAACAACTGAAATTGAAAAGGGGCGAATCTCGCAAACTGCAACATAAAGGTGTAACTGTGGTTGTTTGGCATGTTAACAGGGACGTTCTTTTATTATCTGCAAACTCCGATCCAAGAACTGATCGGGAAGTAGAACGGAAGAGTGGCAAGGTAAAAGAACTAATAAAGATACCTTGTCCTTGTCCTTGTTACAATGGCATTTATTCAAAGTACATACTGAAAATTTATGATGGCGTCAATCCAATAGTACTAAAAATGGGAGGTTTATTAAACTGAATACTGTTTTGGAAATGCACCAGTTGACGGTGATAAAAGAAGTGAAATTCCTCATATAACACAAATACTACAAGAAATTCCTTGGACTTATCAACTAGATTTGTGTTATAAATTTGTAAAATGACATGTCATTTGTACGTCCCATTTCTAGCGTCAGCAATGTTCTTTGTGTTTATCTAAGTGCTTTAACCTTAAAATGAGTAAGAGACGAGCTCAGGTTTTTAGGGCATAGGTCCCACAGTGAAACCACTAGGAACTTAACTTTGAATAGTTAACCCTGGATTGGGCTTAAATAAGTGTGGGTTTGTGAGAGATCCAATGTTGCTGCTATTACCAACAAAGTTGTGTTTCAACATATTTTACATGGAGAGGTCCATCCTCATACCACATAGACTAAAGTGCATGTGGTTTTAAGAGGTGACTAGATCTATAAATATCAATTCACTGTGTCGTTTAGGCTGTGAAATGTTACAAGCTTGTGAATTCAGATTTCAGGTAATTATGTACTTATAAGTGACATCTCTGCCTACAGAATAACAATGTTCTACATTGACAAGCACACACCTAAACTCTTCTTGGATTAGCTGTTGAAATGAAGAGAAAAGTATAATTTATTATGACTTGCTATGGTTTTAATGTCATGCTTACCTGAGTAATACAAATATATACAGGCGGACCTCAAAGCTGGGCAAGTCTTGAGAACCATTTGAGCAGCAGGGAAAACAATTCAAAGTTTAGGATTTGGAGATTGAAATTGATAAAAGTGGAGATTCCATTAATGTAATTAAATACTACATAAATGTTATTGAAGCATATTTATTGTTTATTTCATGGAATAAAAGCATGCTGCCTTCCATTTGTTTTGAGGGAACAACATGTGATTTACATTTGAAGGTGGCCATCTGCTCAACATTTTAGAAATAGCTGTCTTCAGTGGCGAAGCGTGCATAGAAGCGGTGGAAGCGCCGCTTCCCCAAGAATTTAAAAAGAAGAAGAAGGCAAACAAAATTCACGCGAACAAACATTTTATTTGCTCTGGATACATTTTTAAAATGTATTCGTGAACATCCGCAGTGCTGCCGACATCAGGACAACTGCCGAAACTTGAGTGACCAGATCCGCGAGCTCATTCAATACTGAGCATTTCCGTGTTCACGAATCGTAACCTCCACTAGCGCTTTGTAGGTTCCGGAAGCAATCGGGACTTGTCCGTGACTTAGAAAGCGTTTAAAGACATCGTCACGTGAAATCTCTGTAGCGTGCGAAGAAAAGTTTATTGTTTTTTTTATGTGGCGCTTTTAAATAGAACTGTAAGTATATTTTAATAGCAATAATTCGTGTATTTTCTGTATATTGATATTTGCTAGTAATAAATAGATATTTCTTGTGAAATTTTAAGTTATTAGCAAAAGCGTGTGAATTTCCTACTTTATCCATTTTAGGTTAACATTTCACGCGGTGTTGGCCAGCTCTACGAATTATTGGAACGTCTGAGTGGAGTGGGTTGGGGATATGTCTGCTTGTAGTGTGAGCAGTCTTACAGTGTAAGAAGGGTCTACGTGTGACTGTACTATAGAAAAAGTACTGAATAGTAGGTTTAGTTCTTTCAGTTATGAGGAAAAACTAAATATAATTAGAAGAGACAAGCGGAAAAAAAATTCCTAATAATGATATCGGCACACAAAGCAAAGGTGTTAAAACATTTATGCGCCACTTTAATGAAAACATGTATGATACAATTCCATGGTTATGTGGGTGTCATTGATTGCGAAAATTGTTTTCCTAGCCGTGCTTGCTATTTTCGCAAGAAAAAAGCACCTGGAGTTATGCAGGTTTTGACGACTTGAATAATTCACACAAAGCTCAGAAAAGGCATCAAGGATCGCAAAATCACATTATTTGTCTGAAACAATTTACGCAGTTCGGAAATACACGAATGGAATCGTGCTTAAGTGAACAATTCCGGCTCACAATACAGAAGCACAATGAAAACGTAAAAAGAAACAAGAAAATTCTTTCGCAAATGATAAAGGTAGTATGCTTTTTGGGAAAGCAGGAACTTGCATTTCAAGGCCATGACGAGTCCGAAAGCTCTTTGAACAGAGGAAATTATATTGAAATGTTGAAGGAATTGGGCGATTCTGATATAGACTTATCACTTGTCAAATTCGACCGTTTTTTCAGGGTTGTCTAGCGACATACAGAATGATTTAATTTATTCTGTTTCGGAACTGATGACAAACGAAATAATGAAGGAATTTCTGAAACTTCTTTTGTTGGAATTATTTTGGATGAGGCAACAGATATTACAACGAAATCACAGCTATCTATTATACTTAGGTCTGTGACAAAAACTGGAACTATTGAAGAAAAATTTCTGTGTTTCAGAGATGTCAGTGTCGATAGAACAGCAAGTTTTTAGCACATCATTGTTTGAGATCTTAAACGAATTTAATTGTGAAAAGAAATTGGTGTCACAGACATATGATGGGGCGGCTGTAATGTCAGGGGAACACAGTGGTCTTCAGATGAGAGTATGAGAAAAACGCCCACGAGCTGTATTTGTGCATTGCTATACACATAGACTGAATTTGGTTTTGCCGCAAGCTGTGAGCTTTATTAAGCAGTGTAAAATATTTGTTACTTCACTTTCTGGTTTTGGCATTTTCTTTTCTAAATCTACAAAGCGAATGGCAGCATTCGACTCTGAAATAAACAAGAGATTTCCAACATTAGCTCCAACAAGATGGAATTATGGTAACAGGCTATTACAAACTGTGTACGAGTACAAATAAGATATAGAAAACCTGCTAAATTCAGTGGTCGAAAATGCAGATGGTTGGGATCCGGAAACAGTATATAGCGCTCAAGGTCTTCTTTCAACATTACAAGGGTTTGATTTCAACTTTTTTCTTCATGTATTCTATTGTATATTTCCTCAGGCTGACATACTGTTCGAAGTACTCCAAAAGAAGGCTTTTGTTATTGCGTTTTGCCGTAAACAAGTTGACAAATTTTCAATGCATCTTATGAAACTCAGAGAAGATTTTGAATCTATCTGGCATAAAGCATCTGATGTGTGTGGTATGCCTGGCCCTAATAAAAGACTTAGAGTAGATACTATACCAGGGGAAAATGTATCAACTTCTTATAAGAGATTATTCTTGCAAATTATTGACGTAATGAGGATCAATATGGATTCCAGATTTGCTGACTTGGAAAAACACAAATTCCTTAGTATTTTAGACTCGGCCAACTTTAAGGAATTTGCAAAACAGTTTCCAGAAGAAGGGTTCTTTGGCTTAAAGCAGAACTTTGACAAATTCTTTGATTTCCCAATTTTGAGAAGTGAATTGTGTGTTATTTAGAGATATTGAAACGCATAAAGACACTGTCGTGAAATTACATCAGTACTTGACAGAAGCGGGATAAGTGTCGTGTTTCCAGAACTACATAAACTTGTCCTTTTAGCAATAACCATCCCGGCATCTAGTTCGTCTGCTGAGAGATCATTCTCAGCAATGAAGAGAATTAAATCCTATCGTCGAAATACTCAAGGTCAGGGGAGACTTTCTTCACTAGCTCTTCTCATCATTGAAAAGTCCTTGCTTTCAAATTTGCGCCAAAGCCCATCCTTCTACGATGATGTGATTGATATCTTTGGGAGGAAAACTAGAAGGATCGATCTGATATACGAAAAATAAGGTACGATATTTAATTTAATCGGATTTATGAAAATATATTATTCATTACTTACTTGTAAAAATGTAAATCTATTTTTATTCCTTTTTTACCAATATTAGGAAAAAATATTATTCATTACTTGTAAAAATTTAAATCTATTTTTAGTTCTTTTATTACCGAGATTAAAAAAAATATAGATACAACATTCATGGTTCTCTCCTATTTTAATGAAAATTATTACTTGGAGCTTCCCTCACTTTGAAAGTCACGCTTCGCCACAGGCTGTCTTAGTGAGGCAAAAGTGTATCTGGAAAATCTAAACAAATTACAACTGCTCAGCCAAGCTTAGTGTATGTAGTCCAAGTTTAGCTGAGGCAAATAATTCCCATACTTTAAACCTAAGAATATACCGGTGCCGTGTACTTTAAGACAGATAGAAACATATAAATACAGATAAAAACTGCATTTTATGTTCATCTTTTAAAAAATAATATAATGTGAACTGTAGATGTTTGTTAGAAAAATAAATAAAGATATTATGCAGATGCTATTTTCCTTGAAATATTAATAAACACATTGTTACTGGTAGATAATGTTATGTTGATAACAATTCTTTCAGTTTTGTTTCTTGGAAATAGCTTCATTATACAATAATATGTTAATTTGTTATATACTGTATATTAATTTTAACTTACTGTTTGTGTTAGAAGGGACGGAATTTCAGCTGCTAACTCTGGCTGCTACTACCTCGGTCATATCTGATGACAGTAACATCAGTTCATATACACACTAAACTTGCGGCTAACCTTAGGTTAAATCTGGAAAATACAGGACCCCTTAGTTTTAATGTGGTTCACTAAAGCCTACGCTGTGTGCCTCCTATATGCACCAGATTAGCTTCTAACTAACAGAGTTTTCCTAGAAACAAAATTGGTAACAACATAACCAGCTTAAATCAACCTACCAGTTGCGCTGCATTTCATTAATATTTTTAACTGCCAGCTTCATCATGATTACCAAAATTAATGTAAATGAATTAAGTCAGATGAATCAGTGAATTGAAATGAGATCCAGAGGAAGTCCAAAAAGAGAAGGTGTGATACAAATAATATTCTAGCACCTTTCACTACACTTAATTCTGATAACTGCTGAATTCATTACCCAGCATACTTATAAAAATTAAACATTTAAAATATTTTGAGTTGGATATCTATACTTATTTTCAGGTCTAGAGCCCACCTCACAGTAAGTAGTTTGTGTGCTGCTGATAATTGTTATTTATGACTAGCCGTGTTAAGGGACTAAGTTGTAAAATTGAATCAGATTTTAAAAATTCATTTCCACTGTCAGGGTTTCAGCCATGGAGCTTTGGTACTCTGAGTCAGTGTTCTTTCCACTTTATCTGCCATGGCAAGTAGCCAATATAATCATTAAACCTTCTCATTTGGTTTAAGTATCGCATTAAACCTCAAAGTTGATATCAAATACAGAGATATGATACCTAAAAGGTGATTTGTAATGTTGCACGTGCCTTATAGTAACTTGACCTACAAGTATTATAACTGACCTGTCCATTCACTAGTGTGTTGTGTCCGAAATAGTTACTGAGAATCCTGCCAGATACCCTACTCTTCAGCTGTTTTTGTGGGTAGCTATTTGCTTCACCTAAGCAGGGTAGTGTGCATTTTACCAGGATTTTTACATGTAGTAGTTTCTATGTGTGTTTTTGATTCTCTTAGAGAGGAACAGTGTTTATAATGGTTTATTATTGGGTTCTGTGTATAGAAATTAAAAAAAATGCAAGGTGAACAATGTATCCTTTTGATAATGATTTGGAATAAAAATGGTTAAAATTTATTTCCTGCCAAGGTATGTATTGGATATCCTTTTTTAATCAAAGCTGTTCTTTAATATTCACCTATAAATTTTGTTCTTGTTTTAATTCTCCATTAAGAAACAAAGGAATTGAAATCCCTACAAGAAACTAATCACCATTTTTTAATGTTTTAATTTAGGGGGAATCTGGTGGACATTGGCAGCCTTTGGATCATGGGTGGTTTGCAGTGACCGTTTTACACTTGGAAGTTACACAGACAATTGTAGATGAAGGGTATTCAAAGTCAGTTCCATCCCCTCAATATTTTGCAATTATCCTAAATGTTTTAAAGGGTAAATCTGAGCCAATAAGGAGGTTATTAAAATTAAATATAACAGCATTTTCAAAATATAAAAATGGTCCAACTGGGTCTGTAGACGTTAACACAAGCTATGTTAACAAAAAAACATACTCCACACGCAAGTGAGGAGTATATAAAGCTGGATGCGTGAAAGAAAATGACATTTCTGAGCCCAAGAAATTTCGTTAACTGCTCTTGCTTATAAAACCAGACAAATTATTTCTTCAAAACAAAGTAATCTTAGGTTAATAAGGCAAACTGAAGGTGCTGAGGGACACGATAAAGGAATTATGAACAAATTACAATCACATCAATGAAAAAAATAATAATCTGAATATACAGCTATAGCAGAGAATGAGGGTATTCATACTTTATTTCTTAAAGTACAATTACAACATTAGGGCAAATAGAGCTTTCCTGGAGTGAACTGAGTGTTAGATATTGTATATTACAGCAGAGAAAATCTTCATTTGCATATGAATTAATTCCAAATGCTTCCTTACCCTTCCTATCAGACATACACTGAGAAGCTGTACCAGCACATGTATGAAAGAAAATACCATTGCTCATAACCAGCATCCATCAGAATTATGTACCTCATTAAAAGAAGAGGAGACATTTGGTTTGCTAATAACAGATTATATGGCTATTCGACCAGATATGTAATATGTCAGATCATGTGATGTAATAGGAACTGTAGACATGGGTGGACTTGAAAAGAATAGTAGGCAGGAAAATAGTACTGCAACTAGATTAGGTGTTTTGCTTTTTAATGCCTAGCAACACATTTTTTAATACCTGTACAACATTCTTTTTTACAGATAACACCGGCAAACAAAATTAAACTTTTTTCTATAACATTGATGAGAATGGTCAACATTTAAGTTTTTGAGGGTGCTGAAGAGGAAACTAATAAGAAAATGGAGCATTATCTCACTTTTTTTCATTATTTCAGCTTTTACTAATTTCCCTTAAAAGCTTCTGCATTATTTACTTTTTAGTTCTCCCTCAGATGGAGGCTACTGAAATCGCAATTGCTTTGCCTTTTGTTTGTCATCTGTTGCTGGTGATGGCTCTCCAATGAATGTCTGGCAGTAATCGGCTAACACTGATGTGCTCCACTGACCTAGATATCTAGAGTTTTATAGATTAGTAAAAAGGAAATGGAGAACAGAAGGGTATGTGGATTATTGCAATAGAGCGGAAAAAGAAGCATTTGCATGGATGAGAACAGGACCATTATATCTGAGAGGGCTAAGAGGTAGAAAAAACAGAATTTGTGAATTTTGCGGAGGTAGGGAAAGCACAGAGCATTATATGATAGAATGCAAAGAACTGGCAGAATGGAAAAGAGAAGTATGGGAGGATAAATGGAAAAAAATGGATGGGAAAATAGTAGCAATCAAAATGTTAAGAATAAAATAAAAATAAGAGTATGGGGGAGTTTCTAAAGAAAGTAAAAGAGAAATGGATTAGAAAGGTAAGAGAGATAAGAAAGGCAGAAGGGCAAATGGAGGAGGAAGTGGATGTGCAATAGGCATAAAAGGCAACAAGGGATGGTTAGATGAGCCAGAAGGCCAGAGTGCCAGACATAAGCAGTAGTATAGCTGGTAAGAAAAAATTTGTACATAGGTTAAGTTAGTTTATAAGTGAAATATTGTAAAAAAAAAGATTGTGTATGAAAAATGTACAAACACAGTATCTCTCCCTCTCCCCATTGCTCCCTCCTTCCACCCACCCACCCAACTGGTGAAACATTATCAGTAAAAATTGTTTCCAACCCCTTGAGTGCCTCTAAGATGAAAAACCACAGGAGAAAGTGTATATGTTATGCTGAAAGCCATAGCCGAGGTCTGATACCTAATCTCAATAAAGATAAACGAATTCCGCCAGTTTCAGAAACCATAATACTAGGTCCTTGTTTTGCCGAAGTTACGAAAAATATCACAAAGGAATGTTCAAAATTAACAAAAGAAGACGAAGTGGCCGGCAGCAACGACATTGTAACTGGAAAAGCGCCGGACATTGCAAGAGACTCAAAACATACTGAAGAAGATGAAAAATACAAATGTAGTGGCGGTGAAACTTCCTCACAGGTGCAGCTCCAAACTCCGGAATAAACGAAGAAATCGTTAAGTTAAACATGAACATAACCACAATCCGTAAAAGCTTTAAACATGTGAAAATGATAAATACCTACAATGTAAAGTGAGGCATTCATACTAAGCATGGTCTGCGTTTCAATAATAAAGGAAAACAGGAGAGATACTTTCGAACATGTGATGCGAGAAATTTTCAAAGTCCAAAGGTTCTCCAATGCGCATGCCTACGCAGACTGAAACGTCCGATGATTTCTTCTCGCATAGCAGCCAACATGTGCTTCATTTGTAACAACCGTAGCAAACCTCTGGGAAAGATTCCCATACATGTGCACAACAATCTGGAAGCGATTAGCAGCTTCTGACCATGCTTTCTCTCGGGATTTACAATCACGGTCATGCAGTAAATTGGAATTTATTGTACTGTGAGAAGCAAAGTTTGAATGTTCTTGGAGATATTCTTGCAAATAATAATGTTTTTTAGAAATGACTCATTTGCCTAATAACACGGATTTGTCGTTTACCCCAGTGATACAAAGTATACCTAGATGCTTACATTTACCAGTATTCGTGGCATCCTGACACTAAGAATCGTCAGCAGACCCTTTCCAGGAACTAATTTTAGGAATTAGGCAGGTCTAGCCCGTGGTATGGTGATTAGGTTTAGCTAAAGTTTAGGT
This sequence comes from Deroplatys truncata, assembly GCA_030765065.1. Taxonomy (NCBI): domain Eukaryota; kingdom Metazoa; phylum Arthropoda; class Insecta; order Mantodea; family Mantidae; genus Deroplatys; species Deroplatys truncata. The sequence continues at coordinate 132,105,719 of CM060979.1, read as the reverse complement.
TAGGCATAGTTAAATGAACGACTCAGTGTTTAGTGTACATAGCTAAACCTTTTTCACTATAAGCTGAAAGGAGAAGTAAACAAAACCACGTGACAAGGCAGCACCTCATTGGCTGGTGGGCAAACTACAACCTTTCGCGTTTAGCATGACGTCTCTTCCTCTACAAAAACCAGTTCGGTTCAGATCGTAACATTTTGTGGTTATTCTCGTGCAGAGATATTTATGAAACTAAATGTGTTTGTTAAGATTCACCTTTAACTAAATGAACCGTTATAGTAGAGGGTTTAAGAGGATATGCACAGGAGCTGCAGTTCGTTTCCGGCTAAGAATCCAGTGCTGTGGAAAACATAAACACGGCAAATGGAAAGAAGACAATTGTGTTAAATGCTTTTAACAAATTCTGTGAAAAGTACCCATCTTTAATCGACAATGAATATGGCTGGCCATTGTTTAGCAATAATTGAACTCCTTTGTTAGTGATGCGTTAGCTCGGATAGCTTCGGTTCCAGTTTTCTGTTGCGTTTTAACCTATTGTGCTAATCGTTTGTTTTTTTAACTGTTGACTCATAAAAGGTTAAAGCAAAAGTGGTATACTGATATCATGAGGCAGTATTTTATATCACAACACTGTAAATGCCAGAGTGATTGTATGTAAATTAACGTTATTGTATGACAATGATTTTGTATGTTTGTTAGATATAAGCATTGTTAGGAAATAAGCTTACACGGCCTCACTGAAACTGACAATAGGAGCGGGTAACAATGAAGCGATGGGGTGAGTTGTTTATCAATTAGAAGAGACAAACAAGTAACGTCAGGGTAGCGTGCCTTTCTTTAGAAATTGAGGGAATATCTTCCCTAGAGCATATGTGTTTGTAATTTTGATTGGATGACAAAATAGACACTAATGTTGGCGCGATTTATTAACAAATAGCAGCTCTATTATAATGTTTAGGCATATCGGCGCGAGGTAATATAAATTCTGGAGCCAAAGACAAGTATCGCGCACTTCTACAGAATCATTCACAAGGCAAAAGTCGCGCAGGTCTAAGAAATCTCTCTCGCGAGTTACACGTCAGGCATTTCTACGCAAGCATTCATGAAGTGCACATTACGCAATTCTACAGAACCTCTCGCGTCTTAAAGTTAGTTAAAAATGTGAAATACGTGAATTAATAGTGCGCGGCAAATAAGTGATTGTAGTTACATACGAAAATATAAGTTTCAGTCAGGCGTGTATCAAGATTAAATATATAAAATTAATTGAGTGTGACGGCAATAAAAGTGTAAAAACAAATTCTTTTATCAGTGTTATCTTTTAGTAACAACTCCTTTCCCTTTACACACCCTGTTCAAGAGATATTTGCTCGACTGAGTAATAATAGCTAGCCGGAGGACAAAGAACCCAAAACTCAAAATAGTAAAACAATAACAGGCGCTCAGCAAATAAGATAACACGAGAGGTTACCGCGAAAATCAGTCATTAAATGAATGATTTCTAAAGCCTGAAGTTAACAGTTTCAACCAGTACCTTTAATCACAGATGCGGAACTGTTAAGATACAGCTTTTATTTATCTACTCTTAATATTATGCGTTAGAAGTTTAGAATGTAAGGCAAAACATAGGAATAAGACATACAATGTTTAAAAGTTAATGATCCCCAAACTGCGCAGTACATTGTATTCGCATTCTGTTTGAAGCAATTTCCTCTAACGAGTCTTGGTTCCCGTCATCCTCCACGTGGTGCTGCCATGTGCTCCGCGGAGTGATACATTTAAGTTTTGTTTACTTCTCCATTCAGCTTATAGTGAAACAGGTATAGTCAGCATAATTTAGGAAACATGTGCATTGATACGGTTCAACTAGGACCCGTAGTTGATTTAATTGTATATAGATTAAATAAACATGTAAAATGTCAACTCGGTTCCGTATTCGAAATGCTTGTATATAGATTAAACAAAGATTTAAATTTTGTATTTAATATTATAACTCGATAGAAAGAAAACCTTCATACGGAAACGTTGCAAATAGTATGAGGAAATAAGGTTCAGGTCACTGACATATCCCTTTCTCTTGGAACAGGATGGGTCCGTCGGCAAAACTGAATACAAAAGCGTAGGGCCATTAAAAAGGGTCTACGAGGAAAGCGCTTGTTTCTTTTCAAAGCGGAAGAAACATGAGGTGTGTACCGAGAAAAGGTTCAAAGCCATAAACATACTACGTGCTACAGCATAAATTAAACAAATTGAAAATAGAACCGTGGGAAGAGAAAGCTGTACAGAAATGAACATTTTAGCCAGTAAATGGAATGCCATAAATACAAACTGACGAATCTGAAAACAAGAAATCGTCACATGATTGAAAATCGAACGCGGAATAGGGATGAAATCAGACATGGCGAAATTCACAAAATACTAGTAACGACACTCGACACTTCACTCGTCGCTGCAACATGCTACATGTAATTACTCGTCGTTTAACCTTACGACAAGTAACTCTAGCTGAACTCGACACTCTTCACTCGTCGCTGCAACATGCTACATGTAATTACTCTTCGTTTAACCTTACGACAAGTAACTCTTAGCTGAACTCTACACTTTTCACTCGTCGCTACAACATGCTACATGTAATTACTCTTCGTTTAACCTTGCGACAAGTAACTCTTAGCTGAACTCGACACTCTTCACTCCTCGCTGCAACATGCTACATGTAATTACTCGTCGTTTAACCTTACGACAAGTAACTCTAGCTGAACTCTACACTCTTCACTCGTCGCTGCAACATGCTACATGTAATTACTCTTCGTTTAACCTTACGACAAGTAACTCTAGCTGAACTCTGCACCGTACAAGTTAAGCCGCGGCTATGAACGCGGGGAAAACTTATTCAATTACATCTTGATACTGCCAACTACAAAGCATCACTAGGTCAGTCGCGGATAATTAACGAAGTGGAGGTTCGCGTTCCTGAATGCAAAATTATAACAATATAATAAAGTAAATATTCACCAGAGCTGATGTTGTTATTATCGTAATCGATATAATTGCACCACACCCTGTAGACATTACAGAGTCGACACTGCTCAACGCTAGCCGGAGAAAGAAGAAAAATACGCATCGAGGAAGCGAACAACTTCACATGAACAGCGTCATGTGCCACCAACGCTTATAAACAACTCCATAAGGGGCCAACGCATATGAACAATATCATATGACACCCAAACTAGCGCAGATGAACAATATCAGCATAATTATATATTTAGTGTAATTTAGTGACAAAAAAGTGTTGGCTGCATTACTTTGAGTGATGCAAGATGGTAAATTGCATTCTTCTATATGGCTACATGCGCGGTATATGTAAATAAATAAATATAACGCTTAAATTATGTTAATAAAACCTTTTCCAAAAGAAATTATCGCAATAAATAATTTTAAATGCATATTAAACCAAGGAATGTGAAGCTGTGCTGCCGCAGACGGACGTAGAAGAAACCTCGCCTCACATGTAAAGTTGAGCCAAAACACGCTCTGAGAGATGTAGGAGGGGCAGTGAATGATCAATTAGCTGAGGAAAATATTTCAAAAACAGGCAAAATTGAAAAGTGGCTTTAGCTTAAGGTTTGTTCATCTTAGCGTCAATTCGTTAAGGAATAAGGTGACCCACATTGAATTGGTTATAGAAGGCGAACATCCAGATATCTTAAAATTGTCAGAACATGGTTTAAGAGAGTTGGAAATAGACTGTATACTTTTGCCCAACTTATAATTTAGTATCCAAATATTGTAGACTAAATCAACAAAAAGGTGGGTAGCTCCATATACTAAACTACAAAACAAAATTTATGATAACTATACTAATTTAGAGGCTCTAAATTGCTGAGTTTTAACCAAGAAGGCGATATTGTAGTGTCTGGAATAAAATTTAAATACAGAGGAAATGCGTTTTATATTATTGGCCTGTACAGATCTCCCAATGGCAATTTAATGTTTTCCAAAAACTATTATTAAATATGTTAGATAAAGTAATGTTAAATGCAATCACTAGTGTAGCAATAACTGGTGATTCTAACATAGATTTCCTACAAAAGGAACACAAACAGTGTAGGTGTTTGGTAAACATTCTTTAATAGTCCAATCTAGGATATATAATAAATTGTACAACAGACAAACAGATAAAACTCAAAAAGTTATTGACAATATAATTACAAATATTGCATTAAACCACGTGCAGCCTCTGGGGCTACATACAAATATATCTGATATTATGCTCAATGTCTAACTATGCATGATTTCAACCAATTTTTTGGAAATCAGGAATATAAAGGTACAATTGGTGGATATATGTCAATAGATTTGATTCTCACCCGTTAGCCCTAAATGGAGTCCTGAGTGAGAGTCATGGTCTAATGTTATATATGAAACTGATGTAAACAAAAAATTCAAGTGCTTTCACAACATATTTAGGTAATGTGACCGAAGGTGTGAACAAAGCAGTGTTAAAGATTTTTTTGTCTTTAATCAAGGAGAATAATCTAGAAATGACTTATTCAGAAGTGTTAAGTTTTTGGAACTTGCAATGACAATTCCAGTAACCACTTCGTCCACTGAATGTATACCTTTTCTACTTAGAAGAATAAAGACAATTCTCATAAATACAATCAGTCAAGAGACTCTATGTATGAAAAGAAATACCTAATTAAAGACTTGAGTGGAATACCTAAATTTGATGACAGTGTCACTGCTGATTTTGCACAAAACAGAAGAAGAAGAAGAATCCCTTTGCACCACAAATAACAAGTATGTCCCTATAAAAACGAATGCTTCTTTTTATTATTGCTTCTATACCATATATTGTCATCACGTGCCGATGGTACAAAGTCTATATTATTTTTTAAAACCAGAAATCAAATTTGTGAGTTTTGTCAGTTTTTGGCCAATTTTTACAGATGTGTTCGCTTAAAACAAATAAACAATTATATCAGAAACTTACAGAGCCAGCCTGCCGTCCTCCTTGGTCTAGGAGTACCTCTAGTTCACGAGGTCGCGGGTTCTAACCTTGGCGGAGAACGACAGATTTTTTTCTGGCGATAAAATCCTTAGCATGGCTTTCTTCGGAAGGGTCTCGTGTCGTAGATTTACGGCAAGTAAACAAAGAAGCCTGATAAACTGGGCTCTGAGCAAAATTTCCGGTCTTTCACGCCCAATATAAAATACGACGCTAAGAACCAAAGTAGTTAAACAGCGTGCATTAGTAAAACTCGATATAATTGTTTGCAGAGCCGGATTGGATACTATCGTATGCACTGATGACAAACCCTGATAGCCATAATACACAGGTCACAACGAGCTTTTAGGATAAACACCTGTTTGCAAAGAAATGTCGAAGAATTGGACTGCAGTACAAAAGAGGAGGTAAGATTTTCAACATAGCAAAACTTTTGCTTAGTGAAGCATTAGTGATGTTTATTATTCACGTTAAAACGTTTCCTCGTCTTTATTTAATTTTGGAAATCGAGTCACGCCACGCCACGGGAGTTAGCTCCAGTTCCTCGACAATAATTGCATAATGGTATAATATATGATGGAAACTCCACTTCCTCGCTCCCAGTATTCCATTGCCTACAGACAGTTTGGAGATGCCAGTCTTACACGAAATTAGTAATATTTATTAAGTCGCGGAATCGCCATATTGTTTTCTAGTGGAAGTTCACACACTAGTGGATGTGTTTTTATTCAAACCCTACTGATTTGAGGAGCATCGATTAATAGCATTAAGACTTAATAATAATTAACGTGATAGCTTGAATTAAAAATAAATTAAACATTGGCCAGAAGTAAATAATACAAAAGCAGCAGTGGGAGAAACAACGAAGAATTCATCTTGTTCTTTCATAGGTATGATATAATAGTACTTTTAATTCAGTGTTCTTGTAAATTAGGTTCCGTTTTTCCAATTCTTGCAGAAAGATACAGCCATACAAAATTTCATGGGTGATATTAACATAATACTTAATCCATACTTTCGTTTATTTAGTAGGTTCTCTCATAAGTTTTAAAAAAAGAGGAAGAGTGTGTTTAGGTTATGAATAACAATTTTAATTAACATGGATGTGAAAAAGAAATTAAGAATTATTTATGGACGCTCTTTGACTGTTATGGTTCTTAGCGTCCCATAATATATTGGGCGTGAAAGACAGGAAATTTTGCTCAGAGGCGTTTTTATCAGGCTTGAGGTTGTCTGTCTTTCAGCTTTTTCTTTGTGGTAATTCTGTGCGACGACTCTATTTAGTATGGCAGCCGCGCGCAGCGCTTATGGAAGTGCGAATATCACAACTGTGTTTTTGATGGATACCAGCCGCTACCAATAATATGTAACAAAATTGCTAGACAAACAAGCAGGGACACACAGGTGATGTTGAAATGTGCATATGATGTATTTGATGTTTTGTACACGCGTAAAATAAGTAATTCATGTTTTCTATAAGGGCAAATAAAAAGTCAAATATGTATAAACGTGGGTATAACGCACAGAAATATGCGCGGTTTTTGTGCGAAAACAAACCTCAATAACACTTAAAAGAAAACACGTAGATAAAGCCACACATACACAATGTTTATAGCAAAGCACATCTAAACTCTGGCAAGATTTCGAGTTTTTTCATTAAGTTTTACTTGTAAATACATGTTTTGAGGCCCCCAAATAAAAAAAACACTTTTATTTATCCTACCGCTTATCTAAAAAGCTAGAGGAGGTATTGCATTCCACGCAAAAATTTGATACCGAGATTTCACCGTAAATACATGTCTTTTAGGCACCCTGAATCAAAAGAAAAATAACTTTTACTTATTCTACCACCTAATAGATAGAGGAGATATTGCATTCCACACAAAAATCGATACCGAGATTTCACCGGAAATACATGTTTTGAGGTCCCTGAATAAAAAACACACTTACTTATTCTACCACGCACCTAAAAAGGTAGAGGTGTTGTACACCACAAAAAATGCTATACCCAGATTTCTTCGAAAATACATGTGTTGAGCCACCCTGAACCAAAAAAAGAAACAATTTTTATCTTTTCTACCACGTACTTGTAGGTAGAGAAGGTATTTGTCAGTTTTGCTTTCTGAAAATGAATTTCTTGGATTCATAGGGCCTCAAAACAAGCATTTCCGGTGAAATTTCGGTATCAATTTTTTTCTGTGAAATGAAATACTTCCTCTGCTTATTAGGTAAGTGATTGAATAAGTAAAAGTTATTTTTCTTTCCATTCAAGGGACCTCAAAACATATATTTTTGCTGAAATCTTGGTAGAGAATTTTTGTGTGGAATGTCAATCCTCCTCTACCTACTAGGTATTTGGTAGAATAATTAATGAGAAAAAGAAAAAGTAAAAATGAATTTTAAATAATCTACAATTCTAAACTTCATATATTGCAGATATTCCCAAAATTTCATGCATATTTATTGTGTAGTTTATGGGGATGATGGATTTACCTGAAACCAGAGATTACTTTTTGAAGGATTTTTGCGTTTGTCCAATTGTAAGACAAGCAATGACATTGCTCAACTTTCAAAAGATATCGCAGTACCTTATTCTGATTGATGAGTATGCAAGGCCACGATTAGGGGTTGAATGTTAAGATTATCTGTATAAAGTACAACGTGCATTAGGCATAATCAAAAAGCTTGCGACCGTCTACAAACCAAATTGCAAACTTTCTGTTGACGAAGCAATAATAGGCTTCAAAGGAAGCTTTTTTAAAACAATATATGCCTGCTAAACCAACAAAATAGGTGATAAAGGCATAGGGTATTCCAGATAGTAAAAGTGTGTATTTATTGGAATGTAAAATCTATTTGGTGAAAAAAGAGGCAAGAAACAGCAATCTTCTACTTGGAAACTTTTGGATACGAAACTGAATGCGTGTGGTACAACTTGTGCTGGAAGGAAAGACTGGCCAAAACACTTTTCAAAGCCAAAATAACTGAAATTGAAAAGGGGCGAATCTTGCAAATTGCTATATGAAGGTGTAACTGTGGTTGTTTGGCATGGTAAGAGGGACATTCTTTTATCTGGCATCTCCAATCCTAGAACTGATGGGGAAGTAGAAAGGAAGAGTGGCAAGAGAAAAGAAAATAAAGATACCTAGTCCTAATGCAGTGATAAACTATACTTGTAATATGGCAGGGATTGATCTCGCAGACCAAAGGAGGTGTCGGCTGATCCTCAAAAAAAAAAAAAAAAAATGATGGAAATACTTGTACCACTTTATAGTGAATGTTGCTATCGTTAATTGTTTTGTTACCTACGGCATATCAAACAGACGTGCTTCTACAGCTCATGGCAACAGGTTTCTTTACTGCAGGCAAAATTTAGTGCAACAGTTAATTGCAGACTTCATGTCATGTAAGCGAGCAGGATTTCAGCGTAGCTTACCTTCTGCTACTCCTGCACCAAGTTCTCTTTACATCCTCGTAAAAATTCAAGGCCGAGTGAAATCGTGTGCTCAGTGCATAGAGAAGAAAAGGAAAACACCTTCAGGTTGTGGCATACAGTCACAATACAAGTGCACACAGTGTGATATTGCCTTGTGTAGAATTGGGTGCTTTCTCAATTATTATCAAGCAAAGGGGATGAAAATTCAAAACTAGCACAAGGGTGTACTTACTAAATCATTAATAACCTTAAGTGTGTATAGAACATTTTTATTGTACAAGAGAATGGTCTAGGTAACATTTTATGGACATGCAATGTCTGCGCTTCAATAAAGGGATGTAAACATTATAAGAGTGAATACCATAATAAGTTTTTAGAAATTATCATATTTTTTTTTACGTAAGTGTAGCAGATTTTATCCCGGTTTTTAATTTTCTAAAGTAATGAATTTCATTGCCATTAATATTGCAGAATTATAAAGATGCATTGCAAAGGAGTGCACGTATATAAATGAAGTTTGTCTACAAAGGGCTTCATGTTTGCAGTTATAAGCTATTGAAGTAACATCTAATCTTATTTACTGCAAACCAATTTTAAATGAGTTATTAATTAATCAATTTAATTTGGCTACTAAAAATGTAATTATGCATGTATATAGGTCACTTTTAGTTTAACATCTGTAGTAGCAGCTCAGAATTTAAATGGACAAACTCTGCTTGTAGAATAACTAGCTAACACTCTATGTGCAGCAAAGGGTCAATGTATATAATTAAATAAATGAATGAAAGCTTGGTAGCACTAGAGGGATCAGAAATGTAATGGATATGCATTCAAATAGAGTTTACTCTATTAGATTTTGTTGTTCCCTAACCTACATTATGTTGGCAAGATTGAAAGAAAGTGAAAACTATCATTGGTCAGTTAAAAACAAATGAAATCCCAATGCGCAAAATCGACTTTCACTTTGTGATCGATATGATGATTGATATGCATTCCTGTTCTCGTTACTGGACTGTTGTGAACCAAAATCTTGTATGCTGTATTGCTTCCTGTTCTTGTTTCTGTTTTGGTTACCAATCTTGGGCTGTTGTGAACCAGCTTTACTTGCCTTCCAAAGCAAGCCATGCTAAGAATTTGTATGCCTAAACAATTCATCGCCCTCCACCAGGTTTGAACCCGTGACCTTAAGAACCAGAGACTAGCATGGTACCACTAGAACATGGATGACGAACTTGGCTGTGATAGCATCAAGCATTACATTAAAGGAGAACTGAACTATTTTTAAAGACTGCTAACAATAAAATATAAACAAGTATGAGCCCATTGTTGAAAACTGTGTCATTCTAGGACTTCTCATTTTTGTTCTGGAAGCACTTTTATGTTTAACCCTCACCTTGCGGTGACATTGTCAAGCCTGTAGCATGCCACAGTACTCGTTAACACTTGTATTGGTTAGCCTTGCATTGCCTTTAATTCCTATTGTGATTTTGAGATTGTAGGACAGATTTCCTTCCCTAGTGTCCTGTGAGGCGTAAGGTCAGGAATGGCTATGTACATTGCCTATGGTTGTGCAAATAATTCTGGCATAAAAACAAATATTGGTCATTACTAACTCCCTGTTAGAGATAAGAATCAACATATGTGCTGAGAAGCGCTAACCTGAGCCAAAGTTTGCCTAATGAGGAAGGTGAATGGTCAGTTGTAAATGATGTAGATAGTAAACCAAATGAATATTTGAGAGAAGCCAGTAAAGTTGAAGAAAATTGGTATGTCCAGAAAATATTCTTTTTTAAATGCTCTCTTTGCACTATTCAGTATTTGTCTTCCATTTGATGGGCCTGTCACTGAAAGAAAATGTAACACATGTGGGGCATTAATACAAATTATAACTCATGGTGTGAATGGGTACACTTACGAGTGCTGCTCTGGAGGCAAAATTAAAATCACTTTCTGTAAAATGAATTCCACCTGCTCTAGTATTTCTGATTGACACAAGGTTTTTGTATTTCATAGCACAGGTGTTGTTTCTTATCTCTATCTGGGAATGAGTAATAACCAATATTTCTTTTGATGCCGAAATTATTGGCACAACCTTACACCTCACAGGTCATTAGGAACAGAAAGCTGTCTACAATCGCAACATAGTAACAGGGATTAAATGCAACATAAGGCTTACTAATAACGTGACAATGAGTAGCATGCCACCCTCCCAGTCTGATGACGTCACTGGGATGCGAGGATTAAACATAAAAGTGCTTCCAGAATGAAAACAAAAGTCATAGAATGCGATATTCAACAATGAGCTCAGATTTGTTTATATTTTATGTTAGAAGTCTTTAAGAAGTTAGTTCAGTCCTTTAAAGAATGAAATTCCAGGAATTATACTAGTTACTAATGGCCAGTGTTGCCAACCTCTTTCCTATGTAAAATCCGTATATCGGGTGTAAAAATCGTACATTTTGCGTAACATATCATGAAATTGTTTAACTCCGGTGTAAGGTAATCGAGGTAGAGAATGAACATTCATAGAAAAATGAGAGAGAAAAGTATGGTATACAGGTACAAGACAGATTCAGTATACACATGACTTACATGTATCTAGATTGTTATTTTTATTGCTTAATTGTGATCAATACAGATAATGTACAGCAATTTGCAGTCTAGATAACATATCTCAATGCATTTATGATAATTACTGGCACTTTTGTTCCTTATAAAGAAGTTCCACAATATCTATCATACGCATCCTATTTGAGGCATAATGGGAATGTTGCATGTGCTGTGCTTATGCTGCCAACATTGCCACGCCATCATAGTGTAAGTTATGGAATGTTGCCAAAATATCTTACTACAGAGTCTACCACTAAGGTTGCAATGGCATTTATTCAAAGTACATACTGAAAATTTATGACGACGTCAATCCAATGGTACTAAAAATGGGAGGTTTATTAAAGTGAGTACTGTTTTGGAAATGCACCACTTGACAGTGTTAAAACAAGCTAAATTCCTCATATAACACTAATACCACAAGATATTCTTTGGACAAACCAACTAGACTTGTGTTATAAATGCGTAAAATGACATGTCATTTGTACGTCCCATTTCTAGTGTCAGCAATGGTCTTTGTGCTTATCTAAGTACTTTAACCTTAAAATGAGTAAGAGACGAGCTCAGGTTTTTAGGGCATAGGACCCACAGTGAAATCACTAGGAACTTAACTTTGAATAGTTAACCCTGGATTGGGCTTAAATAAGTGTGGGCTTGTGAGAGATCCAAAGTTACTGCTATTACCAACAATGTTGTTTCAACATATTATACATGGAGAAGTCCATCCTCATACCACATAGACTAAAGTGCATGTGGTTTTAAGGGGTATAATTGAAATAAGGGGTAACTAGATCTATAAATATCAATTCACTGTGTTGTTTAGGCTATGAAATGGTGTAAGCATGTGAATTCAGATTTCAGGTAATTATGTACTTAATAGTGACACCTCTGCCTACAGCCTAACAGTGCTCTACATTGACAAGCAAACACCTAAACTCTTCTTGGATTATCTGTTGAAATGAAGAAAAAACTATAATATTATGAGTTGCTATGGTTTTAATGTCATGCTTACCTGAGTAACACAAATACATATTGGCAGTACTCAAAGCTGGGCATATCTTGAGAACCATTTGTGCAGCATGGAAAACAATTCAAAGTTTAGGATTTGGAGATTGAAATTGATAAAAGTGGAGATTCCATTAATGTAATTAAATACTACATAAATGTTACTGATGCATAGTTATTGTCTATTTCATGGAATAAAAGCATGCTACCTTCCATTTTTTTGAGGGAACAACATGTGATTTACATTTGAAGGTGGCTATCTGCTCAACATTTTAGAAATAGCTGTCTTAGTGAGGCAAAAGTGTATCTGGAAAATCTAAACAAATTACAATTGTTCAGCCAAGCTTAGAGTGTATGTAGTCCAAGTTTAGCTGAGGCAAATAATTCCCACACTTTAAATCTAAGAATATACCTGTGCCGTGCACTTTAAGACAGATAGAAACATATAAATACAGATAAAAACTGCATTTTATGTTCGTCTTTTAAAAAATTAATATAAGGTGAACTGTAGATGTTTGTTAGAAAAACAAAATAAGGATATTATGCAGAGGTTAGTTTCCTTGAAAGATTAATGAACACATTTACTGGTAGATAATGTTATGCTGATAACAATTCTTTCAGTTTTGTTTCTTGGAAATAGCTTCATTATACAATAATATGTTAATTTGTTATATACTGTAAATTAATTTTATCTTACTGTTAGTGTTAGAAGGAGCAGAATTTCAGCTGCTAACTCTGGCTGCTACTACTTTGGTCATATATGATGACTGTAACATCAGTTCATATGCACACTAAACTTGAGGCTAACCTTAGGTTAAACCTGGAAAAGACAGGTACCCCTTAGTTTCAATGTGGTTCACTACAGCCTATGCTGTGTGCCTCCTATATGTACTAGGTTAGCTTCTAACTAACAGAGGTTTTCCTAGAAACAAAATTGGTAACAACATAATCAGCTTAAATCAACCTACCAGTTACACTGCATTTCATTAATATTTTTAACTGCCCAGCTTCATCATGATTACCAAAATTAATGTAAATGAGTTAAGTCAGATGCATCAGTGAATTGAAATGAGATCCAGAGGAAGTCCAAAAAGAGAAGGTGTGATATAAATAATATTCTAGCACCTTTCACTACACTTAATTCTGATAACTGCTGAATTCATTACCCAGCATACTTATAAAAATTAAACATTTTTAAAATATTTTTTGAGTTGGATATCTACACTTATTTTCAGGTCTAGAGCCCACCTCACAGTAAGTAGTTGGTGTGCTGTTGATAATTGTTCTTTATGACTAGCCGTGTTAAGGGACTAAGTTGTAAAATTGAATCAGATTTTAAAAATTCAATTCCATAGTAAGGGTTTCAACCTTGGAGCTTTGGTACTCTGAGTCACTGTTCTTTCCACTTTATCTGCCTTGGCAAGTAGCCAATATAATCATTAAACCTTCTCATTTGGTTTAAGTATCGCATTAAACCTCAAAGTTGATATCAAATACAGAGATATGATACCTTAAAGATGATTTGTAATGTTGCACATGTCTTATAGTAACTTGATCCACAAGTATTATAACTGACCTGTCCATTCACTAGTGAGTTGTGTCCGAAATAATTACTGAGAATCCTGCCAGATATTACTACTCTTTAGCTGTTCTTGTGGGTAGCTGCTTGCTTCACCTAAGCAGAGTAGCGTGCATTTTACCATACATCTAATAGTTTCTATGTGTGTTTTGTGATTCTGTTTGAGAGGAACAGTGTTTATAATGGTTTATTATTATTTCTGTGTGTAGAAATAAAAAAAAATGCAAGGTGAACGATGATGTATCCTTTTGATAATGATTTTGAATAAAAATGGTTAAAATTTATTTCCTGCCAAGGTATGTACTGGATATCCTTTTTTAATCAAAGCTGTTCTTTAATATTCACCTATAAATTTTGTTCCTTTTTTAATTCACCATTGAGAAACAAAAGAATTGAAATCCCTACAAGAACCTAATACCATTGTTTAATGTTTTAATTTAAGGAATCTGGTGGACGTTGGCAGCCTTTGGACCATAGGGTAGTTTGCAGTGACCGTTACACAGACAATTGTAAATGAAGTGTATTGAAAGTCAGTTCCATCCCCTCAGTATTTTGCAATTATCGTAAATGTTTTAAAGGGTAAATTTGAGCCACTAAGGAGGTAATTAAAATGAAATATAACAGCCCTTCTGCTGCAGCATATCAAAAAAATGAATGAATAGATTTATTGTACAATTTTTCTACATGTTTACAGTACATATAATGTATATTCGTTTATACCCTTACATCTATTGTACAATTTGTCTGGTGCTTGCTTTCTTATTGGGCCACTCAGATTGCTTGGCTCCCTGGCCTTTTCGCTCACTGAGCGGCCCTTACTTCTCTTTACCTTTTTTTTCACTTTACCTTCCTTATTATTCTCTAAAGTTCTTGGTTTTGTTTCTTAGAGTCTTTTATTGAGTCAGTCATCTTTATGATTTTTAGCCCAATTCCCCATTTTTTACACTTCCTTGAATTTCATTTATCGCTTTTGTAACCCTATCAACGATATGGTGCCTACCATAAAATCATCTGCATATAACGAACCTGAACCTGGAATCTCCTATTACTGGATAATGCTAATTTCTTATTTTTACTCCTAATATATAATCTATAAATAGATTACTAATATGAACTCAATTTACATCCCTGCCTTACTCCTATTTTCTTTTGTATCAATTTACTTCCTTTCCTTATTTGTTCTTTGTTTTATCCTGATTCGTAACTTTCTCCATTGCTTTTCAGAGTCTAGTATGTCTGGATACCGGCTCGACACTTTCCTCCCCTTGTAGCGTTACCCTCCCTTCTCTCAAATCTATTATTTTATACCCTCCCCCTCTTTCTTGCAGTTTCTTCTGCTTTACTGACCATTCTCGCTCTTATTATTTCCCCACTTCTCACTCGTGCCCCTCCCTCTTCCGCATACGTATTTCTTGCTGCACTGTTAATCATCTGTTCACTCGGCTTCTCCCCACTTCTTCTTCTTTGCATTTCTTCTTGCCCTGCCTCTGCAACCAATGTTAGCTCCTCTCCCTCCCTAGCTGCTGCTTCTTCCTCCCTACATTCTTCTGTCAGTTTCTCCCCACTTCTCCTTTTGCATCTCTTCCCGCCCCGCCACTGCTACCAATGTTAACTCCTCTTCTCCCTCCATGGCTCTCTAATTTCTTCTGTTCTCCTTTCATGGTTGTTTCTTGCATCTGTTGATTTTGTGACTTGATCAGCTGTTTTCCTCTCCTTTCTCCAAACTGGCAACTCGGCAATTCTCTCGGTTCTTTGACTTGTATGTGTCCTGGGCCATTGTTTCTGCTGACATACGCACATTTTTTCTCGTTCATTCCTCCTTATACCCATACTCCATTCTTCTCCTTCCACGAATAATTTTAAACGTTTCAAAAATGCCTTTTTCCCAGCAGCTCTTGCTTCTCTCATCCTGGCAATTAGTTCTTTTTTCAGAATTTGTTCCTCTCTTGTATAGTCATGCTGTTTAAACATTTTTGAGCCTCTTAACCTCCTGGTGTTCCTTAAAATTTCCTTCTTTTTTCTCATTGTTGTTATTCTTATACAAATGGGTCTAAATTTTCTTCCTCTTTTTTTGATTCGGTACATGTCCCCTATCTCCCAACCAGACGTTTTTATACCTAGTCCTTCCATGATCGCGTACACTACTTCTTCCAAGTTTTTGTATTCTTGTATTACTCCGAAAATTACATAATTCTTTCTTCTATGTTCTGCTTCGAATCTTTTCTCTATATCTTCAATTTTTTTTCTTGTAATCCATTATCTGCTGTACCATCTGTTCTCTCTGCTTCTTCATAACCTCTTCGAATCGTCTTGAGTTTTCCTCGGATTCCATTAGTTGGTTCATTTCTGCTGCTCCTGTTTTCACCTCCACTCCATCAATTTTTCTGCTCTCGCTCCGCACGACCTTCTCCTACCGCTGTCAGCACCAGACTCATTTCAAAGATATAAAAATGATCCAACTCTGTCTGTAGATGTTAACACAAACTATGTCAACAATGAAACATGTTCCACACAAAAGCGAGTAGTATAAAACTGGATGTTTGAAAGAAAATGACATTTCTGACCCCAAGAAAATTTGTTAGCACTCTTGCGTATAAAACCAGACAAATTCTTTCTTTAAAAGAATCTTAGGTTAAAAAGGCAAACTGAAGATGCTGAGGACCACGATAAAGGAATTATGAACAAATTACAATCACGCCAATGAAAAAATTAATAATCTGAATATACAAGCTATAGTAGAGAATGAGGGTGTTCGTGCTTTATTTCTTAAGGAACAATTGCAACATTAGGGCAAATAGATCTTTGCTGAAGTGAACTGAGGTTCGATATTGTATATTACAGAGTAAATCTGCATCAGCATATGATTTCATTCTAAATGCTTACTTACCCTTCCTAGCAGATATACACTGAAAAGCTGTACCTGCACACATATGAAGGAAAATACCATGAATCTCATAACCAGCGGCCATCAGAATTATGTACCTAATTAGAAGAAGAGGAGACATTCGGTTTGCTAATAATAGATAATATGACTATTCGACCGGATATGTGATATGTCAGATCATGTGATGTTGTAATAAGAAATAGAGACATGGGTGGACTTGAAAGGAATAGTAGGCAGGAAAATAGTACTGGAACTAGAACCAACATGTTTCATTTTTCAATGTCTAGTAACGCATTTTTTAATACCTGTACAACATTTTCTGCACAGATAACACTGGCCAACAAAACTTAACCTTTTTTCTGTAACATTGATGAGAAAGGTCGACATTTAAGTTTTTGAGGGTGCTGAAGAGGAAAATAATAAAGGAAACAGAACATTATCTCAATTTTTTTCATTATTTCAGGTTTTACTAATTTCCCTTAAAAGCTTAAGCATTATTTATCTTGTTGTTCTCCCCTAGACAAAGGATACTGAAATTGCAATTGCTTTGCCTATTGTTTGTCATCTGTTGCTAGTGATGGCTCTCTAAAGAATGTCTAGCAGTAATTGGCTAACACTGATGTGCTCCACTGATCTAGATATCTTTCTTCCACTTCTGAAATTTGCTGGTGAAAGCATTCCCCATGCTTACCATAGTTCTCAGGGAGAATGTAAGAAGTTATCTTCAAAGACATATTATACCCCAGTCTCTCATATCACTGCAGAAAATTTTCCACTAGAACTTTATAGTTTTCTGTCTACTTATTTCTAAGAAAGTTGCAGGACATTTGAATAAAGGTATCTCAGGCTAATATCTGATCCCCTTTGAGAGTATTTAAATGTTCATCTTCAAATAGTTCACATATCTTTGGAACAATGAAAAACCTCTTTTATTTTGGCATCACTGAGTCATGGAAATTTCTGACACAAGTACAGGATTGCTTCAGCAGTCTTATCCATGGCATTAACAAAGTGTTTCATAAGGCCCAGTTCTATATGAAGAGCAGGGAGTATTACTTTCCTGGATTTGACAAGTACATCAAACATAACGTTATGTGTCCCAGTTTCAATTGATTGACGCATAGGCCAAAATTTCTGTTTATAATAAAGTGCCTGGGTTCAGTTGCCACAGACACAAGAAACAACATAAACCTGTAGTAGTCTAAGTAATATGACAATAAGCTTGAGAACCCCAGAAATCTGTCATTTAAGGTTGTGATACTTTATTCTGCAAAGCAGTTGCTTCATGTTGTGATATGTTTCCTTAATGTAAGCTGATGGAAACACGTCATTATGCAGGCTTTATATTTAATGTGGAAGAATCCATGAACAATCTCCAATCATCAGTTTTGTAGTCAATTTCCAGTGTTGCATTGAGACTATGTTACTGCAAAATACCAAGTTATTTTCGGTTTTGAAAACCTGAAGAAATGGAGTATGGTGGTTATGGAACACATTTAAATTTACCAACTGGTCAAGACAATTTCACTGCTGCAGTCTAGATGCCAAGAGTTGTGTTTTACTTTCAGGCAGTTGCAGAACTTTTACTAGGCCATTCAGTTGATGCTGTGTCGACTCCTCATTATACTAAAAATCAGCATCTTTAGATGTACTCCGTTTTAAAGGTGACAGAGCAGCACTAGATTCACTAACTGTATTAGATTGAGATGGGACTAGAACAGGCAGTTTGACTCCATGAGGCATGGTAGTATAGCTGACGTATTAGGATATGTCAACAATCACTTTTTCTTCTTTGAAATACCATGTGATAATGGAGTTGTCATGCAAAAAGAACAATAATTTACATGGTTGAAGGTTCTCTCTAGATTATGAGGATAGCAAAACCCATTAAAGTTCTTTAATGATTCAACCAGGAATGAAGACTTGAGACACAAGATATGCAACATATATGAACAGCCCAGACTTGTCCTGGTCTCTGATATCACAACCAAAGTACAGATTGTAAGCTTTTTTAGCATTGACATTATAGGTCATTTTTGTGATTTCAAAGTTACCTTTACACAGATATAGCGAAAATTCTTCACAGAGATTACACATTTGCAAGGCATTTTCAATAAAATTAAACTGAATTACTATTACGACATTGTAGTACACTTTCTTCCAGCACAAGAGTAGAACACAGCTAGTAAAGACAAAAAATTACCTTAAATTTGTCACCACAGACTGCATGCTCTGCCCCTCCCTTCCTATCCACTTGTTGCTACAAGCCCAGGCTGAAAATAGACCACAATCAACACAATACACCAGCATGTGTATTTTTTTGCAGGAAACAACAACATTGATAAAATAAATGAGTCGAAGGATATTAAAAACCTTTACTTACATCATGGTGTCCTATTTCGACTTTGATAAACAACAAAATGCTATTTGCAATCCACAGAATCCTGAAAGGAATATTGTGAAGATGAAATGGAATTGTATATCATTAACTCATATGTCCCCGCCCCCCCCCATATTTGAAAACTAAAGCTAATCAGATATTTTCATGGTTGTTTTCATCATTAGCGTGGTTAGTTTAGTAAGAACAATTGGTTGTGCTGCTGTTACATTTTCATTGTTGGCTACTGTATTGTGATCAGTAAAGAATTGAAGCAATTGACTTAATGTTATCAGGAAATCAGAAGATGCCAAATTCAAGATGATAAGAATTGTAATTGACAAGCACTCTACAAATGTAAAAATGTTTTCTGAATTCCTTAACCAGTAATATGTCACCCATGTGATGCTGAGCAGCCACTCTTACTAACTTATAATTACTGCCAGAGACTTTAAATAATGGGAAATCAATTAGTTCTATATACTTAGGATGCTTTTTCAAATTCAGAAAGGTGAAGTGTGGAAACCAGTGCAGTTTCTGACCAAAACACATCCCAGTCCTTGCAGTTTTGAAAGAAATTAATGTTAAAAGGGGCTTTCAAATGTTTCCCGAGAAATAACAGCTTTTCTCTTTCTCCTCAAGATAGAAGGAAGTATTTTAAGGCTAGAAGGGCTCCAAAATTGTGATACTAGAGTTCAGTTCTTGAAAATAATGAAAAAATATTTTAGAATTCACAATGTGAAGAACACAAATTGTGACAATGTCCCAGAAAGCAGTTTCTTAGTAAAGAGACTTATGATGCTGTGCTTTTAACTACCTTATCAATACAAAATGCAAAAAGTATTTCTTGATGTATGAATTCCACTTTGTTCTTACAAGGAAATTTTTAAGTGATCACATAGAAATATTGTTCAGTTCAGTTAGAAGACGAAGGAGCAATGGCCAAGCTAATGCTGTTGTGGCAACCCGGACTGCACATAAAACATTGACTACCGGAATTAGATTCTACATCTCCCAGTGCTAATTATGTTGGATCTAAAAAGGAATTAACACAATAATGACATGTTCAATCCACGACAGATAAACATTATCACTTCTAAAGCCCATGATCTTCACAGTTTGCTTGAATCTCATTTAAAGCTACTTAAAGGTGGTATTGACCACCTTGGCACAACATTAAAATCGAACACTTTATCATGTATCACTTTGATCCAAACATAGAACTAAAAATCTGTTTTAGTGTCAGATAGAGGTGACATTCCTATACTCTTGAAAAATATTAATTGTGGTGTCTATTTCTATCCTACCATGGAATTTGTGGCAGCAACTGAAGCAACTGTACCTTATGTGTACAGTCTTCACAAACTCTTTCGCCAAACTTATGTCAAAATCCACAACTGATTAGTAATAATGCCAATCATCATATGAAAAAATTGTCGACTCTTGTTCCAAACAAATTTCTTAGACCTTACATCAGTAATTACTGCAGAAAGTCCATGGAGAGACTGAAAATTAGGAGAATGGTTTTCTGCTCAAAACTATTATCGAGGAGAATACACAAATAATAGGTGTAGATATAAATCTTGTGTGTTATTAACTGTTGTTTAATAGCTACAAATTACATAGCAGTGTCAAAAACTAGGCCTATGAATTACATAACACTGTGTTAACAGTGAAACTTGTGCTGTAGACCTACAGAACAGTGTTAAGTTTTATTTAATGGCTACAAGTTGCACAACAGTGATAGAAAATAATAGGCCTAAATACATTTAAATTAGTGATTCCTGTTAAAAGTAATCTTAAAAGCACTTCAGAATGATGTGTTACATCCAACTATGTTTTTAGTCAGTTGTCAGAAAAATTTAAATTGAGTTTTATTTATGGATGGTGTTTAATTACTATGGTTCTTAGCATCCCATTCCATATTGGATATAAAGGACTGGCAATTTTTCTCATAGGTCTCTTTATCAGGCTTGAGGTTCTTTTACATGTCATAAATCTATGGCACAGGAACTCTGGCTTTACTTCTCTTCTGAAGGTAGCCTTGCTAATAATTTTTATCCCCAAAATCCACCACTCTCTGCTAGCTTTAAAACCATAACCTCAGGAACTAGAGGTTAACGTGGTACCCCTAGACTATGGAGGACGACACAGTCACCAGAGCTCCAATTACACAATTAAGGTAATGTCCATTTTATAGTACAAACTAGGCTTTTGCACTGTTATTACATAGAAAAACAATATTAATATTCTATACAATATTATGTGATTGAATTGTGATAAAATGCACTTTGTATATCAATGTAAACTTACCAAAACAATGAAACAAACAACTGTTTTCATTATAAATGACTGGCACATAGTCACCTCAGCTTAGAGCAGTTACCTACATTATATATAAAATCCTTTGCAATTTGCAAAATAATTGTAGCTAATATAATGCTGTAGCTGCACAAATAGGGAATTGCAACAAGTCTTGGAAGTGGACGAATGCTAGTAGCCATGCAGCTAGTTGTAATACTCTGTGCAGACTCTCAAATACACTGCTCTCACAATAAAGGAGAAGGCATTCATAATGCTTGTAGGTCAAAATAGTATCCACTATATGGGTTAATTTTTCAACTCATTTGCTGCGCACAGCTTGTGTGGATGATAAATTATCAAAACTTGTGTTAACATTTCAAGTTACCTTTTAGGTGTATCTAATATTTGAGATAGCCTTGAAGGTAATCAGATGAGAAGTTTTAATGCACACTACAGTTACAGTTCCAGGCATGGCATTGCATTTTTCAAGTCTGATTCAACTTTAAAAGAGGTAGGTTTATTTCTGAGAGAACAATGGAGTAGTTTAAACAATGACTAATGGATTCGAAGAAGTTGATGGTTAAAATTACAATATTTTATGCCATACATAACATTTCTTTCTCCACAGTTTAGTTAAGGAAATAAAATCTGCACCATCTGATTCAGCATCAGTTGTGAAATGAATGCCAAAATAGAAATCAAAGAAGAGACAACATCTCTTATATGTCTCTCAGATGACATAGCGTCACAGAGTGAGAGAGAATACTTTCTCGAGAATGTTGCAGTGAAGACAAAAACTGATGCTGTGCTTCTGAATGATGATTGTGATGTGGCACTCAAAACAGAAATTAAATCAGAGACTCCTTTTCAAGACTTTTGTTCACAGAAAGAGAGAGAATTTCTTCCAGAGGATCCTACACTGAATGTTAAGAAATACAACAGTGATCATGAAATGGATAACAAAATGGAAATTAAAAAGGAACCTAGGTGGCTGGAAACAGAAACTTCATTTGTTTGTGATGACATTAAGGTAAGCTTTGTAGAAATCTACAGCAGTTACAATTTGTTTTTATTGTATACTTGATGACATATTTGAATTAAATGCTAATAAGGACAAGAGATAGTCTGCAAGTATATACAGTGTTTGTCAGATGGTATATTTAAAGGTTGAGAATAATAGTGGTGAAAGTTGCTGAAAATTATAAGATATTTTATGACAGTTTTGTTCAAATCATACCAAAATATTCTGAGGTTTTAGAATCTTATAATCAGCCACACTTGAAATCAAAAACTACAAGAATAATAAGTGATTTTAAAGCAAGTTCATTTTATATTAGATGTCTATACTCATTCATGTCACTCAGTCACATTTTAGACTGGATGTCTATACTCATTCATATCACTGTCACATTTTATATTGCATGTCTATACACATTCATATTACTCAGTCAGTTTTTATATTAGATGTCTGTACACATTCATATCACTTAGTCACATTTTATAGTGGATGTCTATACACATTCACATCACTTAGTCACATTTTATATTGTATGTTTATACACATTCATGTCACTCAGTCACATTTTATATTGGATGCCTATAGACATTTGTATCACTCAGTCACTTTTTATATTGGACGTGTATGTTGTAACTCAGTGGCAATGGCCAAGGTTATTGGGAGGTTGGCACCGATTGGTTGGAGTAAACAAAATAACAGTCGCCTGCCAGTGTAAACACTGGGCAGAAGTATCATGAGATAACTAGCACCTTCTAGAAGGTTTATCTGCCCGCTCATCCAGAAAGTGTGCCAAAATAGTTTTACAATGTTCGAGAACCTTCTGTGGAAAATTGCAATGCCTATACAAGGGAGCACTCTCTAGTGGCTCAAGTCAGTTGTGATTTGAAAGCAAGTTGAGTATGACAATGAAGTTAGATCAATCTGTATATGAACAAACTAGTGACTGCATTTCTGGAGCGACATAACAGTGATTCTCCAGGCATGTTGATAAAGGCATCTGTAACGTGTAAGTGCTACACATGTGTGTGAGTGATAGTTGTGTAGGACTTGTGTTCGACTCCCGAGTGAAGAGGCTGGTCACGAAGAAAGTGAAGTGAACAGAGAACTGAACTGTTTCACCGAAGTGAAATTTCCAGCATGAAGAGGCTGGTCATGATGGAAGTGAAATGAACAGAGAACTGAATTATTTCACCGAAGTGAAGAGACATTAGTGAAGTGAACCTTCCACCATGACGAGGCTGGTCACGAATGAAGTGAAGTGAACAGAGAACTGAACTATTTTACCGAAGTGAAGTGACAGTGAAGGTGAACTATGTAAAAAGAAAATAGTGACAGCTAGAGAACTGATTGAAGGTTGAAAAACTGGACATAGTCACATTGTTGTCAGCAGTAAGATACAAAGGTCATGATAAAGAAAATACTTAAACAATTATTAAGCGAACTTAAGAGTGTAATGGAGGAAATGAAATCCAGAAGGGAGGAGTTGAGAAATTAAATGAAGAGTGTGCAGACTGTAGTGGAAAAATTGAAATGCCATCTCATTGATGACATCAACTCTGTAACTGCATTGGTGAAAGTCCTGAAAGACGACAATACAAAGAAGTTAAAAGATACTAAATCTGACATGAAGATTACATTAATGCAGTGGAGGAGAATTTAGATCAGCAAGAGAAATGGCTAGACAGGCAGACAAAAGGAAACAAGAGGATGATGGACAAGCAACTGGAGCAGCAGAAGCCTGAGGGTGCTACAGCCCTATACACAGTCATGCTGCAACCTGCAGTTGGTCGGACAAGGAGACCTGAAGAAAACGGTAAGGAAGCCCATGCCAGCAGTACTGCAGGGCACCTGGATACAAACAAGACCTTGACACAGCTACTTTGCTGTTTCTATTGGTTTGATCTTCGAAGCAACATGCGACATCTGTACAATGTCCATTGTGGGAGGGGGCTGGTGGTAGTTCATTGTGATTACCCTACTGATCGTGGAGCTTTTATGGGATGTAGAGCTATACGACATAGCGGCTATGACCAAGGTGATCAGAAAGTCAGCGCTAATCGGTTGAAGTATACAAGATGATGGCTGGTTGCCAGTGTAACCCTCAGTGCACTATCAGGAGATAACTAGAACCTTCTGGAAGCTTTATCTCTCCCTCCTCCTGAAAGTGTGTCAAAATAGTTCTAGACTGTTCAAGAACCTTCTGTGGAAGATTCTATTGCCTATATAGATGACGGCTCTCGCAGGCAGTGTGTCAATAGCGGGTTTAAAGTGAGACAAATATGACAGAGTGGAGTTGAATTAGCGCATGTCGAGTTGTGAGTTGAGTGCAACACAGTGGAGTTGAGTCAGTCAGTGTGCAAGTGATTTAGCGACTGTGTTTCTGGTGTGACATCAAGAGCAATTCTCTGAACAGATTGGTAAAGTCTTTTGTAATGTGCAGGTAAGTGCTTCCTTGGAATGATCGTTGTGGAGGACTTTTGTTGAGCTCTCGAGTGAAGTGAACTGTTCAACATGAAGAAGAGATGGAGAATTGAACTAGTTCTTCGAAGTGAAGAGACATTTGTAAAGTGAACTCTCAGTGAAGTTCTGGAAAAGAACTTAAAACAGTGACAGTGAGAGCTGACAAAAGAGTGACAGTTTGTAAAAACTGGATAAAGTCAAAATATATATCTGTATTGCAAAATATTTCTCTGATATTAATATTTGAGAACCTAGCGTAAAGTTGGAAGATGTGACTATGGAAATTCCCCAACTGCATATTTTTAAACATTTAGTGATTGTTTTTTTTATGTTTTTTGCATAAAGAAATGTAATTCAGTGGTGAAGGAATTATTAAAATGAGTTGAATGTTCTCCGATAATTACTTGAACACAAGCACATACATACACCCACACTTTCTGTCTGTATAATATTCTGCATTTATTATTATAGGCAAGGATATGAGTATTTAGGAAAAGAATGGGCACTTTACTTTTACACTTTCAATTCTTACAATTCCCTTTATTATAAAGTGAATACAGTGTTGCATAATATATAATTCAGATTAAATTAAAATGTGGATGGAGCCTGTATTTCTGAAAACCTATGTGAATTTACGTGTTGTTATTATTATTATCATCATCAATAAGAATTGTCCCCTTAGATATTGTAGTATGGAGTATATGAGCTCTTAAATTATTGATGTAAAATTAAAATTCTAAGATTCTTGTTTATAGACCTAGTATCTTATAAAAAGAAACCTAGGCTATTGACATAGAAGAAACCGGTTTATTCATGTTCTCTTCCCTATTAACATCCCCCATGCATCGAAATACTTTTGTCTTAATTTTTTGTAAATACTTCGCTAATTGTATCATATATTCTGATTTACTAAATATCCTTTAGCTAGTTCTTTGTTGTATAAACTAAACACTTTCTCTATTGCTTGGTTTTCTTACATTGAAGTATCAAAATTTTAGTTTACACATATGTAATACAGTACATCAATTTATAAACAAATCAAAGTATGTGCTTTAAAAGCTTACTATGTTATGCAGGACATTTAACTGATACTGTATAAATGATTGTGTGTTACTGTGCATTTGAATTATTCTGTTACAGACTGGGGACATCCCTCCAGTAAAGTATTCAAGGTAAGACCCCTAAATCCAAAATAAGAATTAAAAAAAGTGTGTATGAGAGAGAGAGAGAGAGAGAGAGAGAGAGAGAGAGAGAGAGAGAGAGCATAACTAGAAACAATGTCTCATAAATATCAAACTTGGTATCAACATTTTACAACTTGCAAATATGCAACACACGTATTCAAGATAATTTTCCCATCTGAAACTGCCCTTTACAGTACCGATTTTTCATTAACTTTATTTTCTCAAAATTGGACCTGAAAATTTTAATTAAAATAACATGCTTTTTAGATACTTTCAGAAAACTAAAACATATGTCTTGGATTTTCTTTGAACAGATTGTGAAGTCTTTTTCATCCTGAATGAATTCTAAGTAAATATTTGTTACTTGTAAACTATAAGAGATAGACAAAAATCTACCACACTAAAAGTGCAAATATCATTAAAGACACAATTTATGTCAATTCCTTTTGTGGCATTTCTGATATATTGGTTTCAGTGATTTTGTTTCTTGTAATGTTTAAAGAGTACTGAATTTCAAAGACAGCATATACCAATCCACTTTTAAAGATTTTACTATCAATTCAGCATCCTGTAGCCTCCTTATACATGCAACAAAATGTTCTGTCTGAATGTCAGGAACAACAGCCTGGAGGAGTCGGTTACAAGAAAAATGTTCTGTGTGAATGTCCAGGAACAAGAGCCTAGAGCAGTCAGTTAATCAAAGAAAAATGTGTGAATATCCAGATACAAGAGCCTGGAGGAGTAAGTTAATCAAAGAAAAATGGGCTGAGTTAAAACATGAACATTTTCTGGAGATAAATATCAAATCAGAAATTTAGGCAATATCTTTATCAAGTTAAAAATAAATGGACATGGATAACTAAATAAGTTACTTAGCATTGATTGTATGAGTTTAAATTCATGACACACATTGTTTGAATGATGTTGCAATCAGGAGAATTCTATTATCAGATGTAGTGTTTTAAGATGTTCATCTTTGTTATCTGTCATCCTCCGTGGTGTGGTGGTTACGAAGCTAGCCTCTAGTTCCTGATACATTTATTGTGGAATGTTAAATACAAAGCTTCATTCACTCACTAGGGATAAGTATCGTAAAGCAGAGAAAAGAAAGAAAGGAAAAAAAAAACATTACAGTGTTTTGTTTACAGAACATGGCATGTGAAGTTTCATTGCTGTGATAGAGTAACCAAATCCTTGTCTGTGTACAGTTGACCACCATATTGTATCTTGTGGGCATTAACTGATACATTAATGTGTTTAGTTACTCTTTTTTCATCCCTCAATTTGGCAGGACAAAGATTGCTATGCTGGGCTGGACACTTGCAGGTTTATGTAAATGAAGCAAAGCATAATCATTGATTGACTCATCATTTGTCACTTTTTATTTTGCGTTATGTTATTCCTGCAATGCATCAATAATTCTATAAGATTTCAAACATTATCTAAGAATAGAAATGTCACTGTGGGTGATTATGAATACTGTGGTACAGGTATTTGTAATCCTTTGTCCTATGTTAGGGAGAAGTGGTATTGAATTCCACTTAATAATTCATTATTTAGATTTCTCCAGAAATATACAATTTGAGGTCTCCTGAATCGAAAAAGAAGAAATTTAGAAGTATGTGTTACATTTGATAATGAACTGAAACATGAAAAGTGAAATGAATATGAACTTCCTATTATGTGTGTGTGTGTGTAATGCTCAGAATTTAATAATAAAAGTATTCTTTTCCTTGCTTCATAATATTTTGAGACCAGACCCGCTTGAGATATTCAAAATTGTGACCAATGTCCATTACATTGTGTTATAAGGTGTGTAATACTCAATATTTACTAATAAAATCATTTTTCTCCTTTTCCCCTATATTCGGAGACCAAATCTTTTTAACCCTTGAGATATTCACATGCTGCTGTGATCAATGTTTATTACATTGTCTGTGTTGCTGTGTAACAAGCACTCCTTGCATTTACATATTTAGTTTTCTTTGTCCTGATTTAAAAAATGACTGATATTTTATTCCGCCCAAAAAATTGGAAATTATTCACTAGAAATACATATTTTCAGGTCCATGAAACAAGAGAAATTGTCTTAAACAGTCTCCATCTATGTGTGTGTGTGTGTGGACAACATTAACTAAAAAATGAGAATTCACATAAATTCCCAAACCTATTGTCTAAGTTCAGGATCTTTAAAAGCTCAATAAAAAGGTTTTGAAAAAATCCAAGCCATTGCATGGTAAATTTGTTTTTATTTTCTCAAAAATGTCTCTTGACAGTTTTGACGTAATTGTAACATCTTTTATATATTTTGATGGCATAAATTTATATTTGAATTTTCCATAATAGACTTTGGAGTCTTATTTATTTGTTCTGAATACATTTAATTTGGTATTATTGACAAACCATAAAATAGAAACAAAGAGTTATTAAATGTAAATGTTGATGAGGTATACAGTTTGTGAAATACCTTTTATGGTAACAATCAACACAGAATTGCTTGCAGAACTACTTTGAATAGTTGTTAAAGAAAATCTGGAAGTTGATGTAATCTTCAGTCCTAGTAACATTGTATTGTCACAAACATCAGACTGGTTTTACTATTAACATGTGTTTCATTTGAAAGGGTTTACATATTGTGGATTAGCGAAGTTAATTCAGTTTTAATGAAACACAGTTATGCTTTGTATGAAGAATTTATAACTAAAGTAGTCATGTGTATCTGAGTAACATATGTACCTATTATTAGGAGACAGAGATTGTGTTTTCAGATGTAATTCTCTGGTTATTGTACTTAATGTGCTAAATCCTCCAATATTTCAGATTATTTACGGAAGCAATTTCTGGAGATCGCAGTGGTAAATCACCAATGCCATCTCCTGAAGTCTTAGGAAGAGACACAGGCTTCTGTAATGGAAAAGATTGTCCTGAATATGAAAGTAAGGAAAGTAATATCACAGATATAGCAACTATAGAAGAACATCTTCACTCAGAAATATCTGGTAAATGTAGTGATGTGGGGAAAATTTACAGCAGGACTTTATACTTCAAGCAAAAGGATTTGATACATAAAGCCGAAAGGCCACACAAGTGTAACATTTGTGATAAGAACTTTACTAAGTTGTCAAGTTTGAAAAGGCATAATTTGATTCACGAGGGTAAGAAGCCACATCAATGTAAAACTTGTGATAAGAGCTTTACTCGGTTGTCACATTTGAAAAGGCATGATTTCATTCATGACGGTAAGAGGCCACACCAGTGTAAAACTTGTGATAAGAGCTTTACTGAGTTATCACATTTGAAACAACATAATTTGATTCACGAGGGTAAAAAGCCACATCAGTGTAACACCTGTGATAGGAGCTTCAATCGGTTGTCAAGCTTGAAAACGCATAATTTGTATCACGAGGGTAAGAAACCACATCAATGTAAAACTTGTGATAAGAGCTTTACTGAGTTGTCACATTTGAAACAACATAATTGGATTCATGAGCGTATGAAGCCACACCAGTGTAAAACTTGTGATAAGAGCTTTACACGGTTGTCAAGTTTGAAAAGCCATAATTTGTATCACGAGGGTAAGAAGCCACACCAAAGTAAAACTTGTGATAAAACCTTTACTGAGTTGTCGCATTTGAAATATAATATGATTCATGAGGGTAAGAAGCCACACCAGTGTAAAGCTTGTGATAAGAGCTTTACTCTGTTGTCAAATTTGAAAAGGCATAATTTAATTCATGAGGGTAAGAAGCCACACCAGTGTAAAACTTGTGATAAGAGCTTTACTCGGTTGTCACATTTGAAAAGGCATGATTTAATTCATGACGGTAAGAATCCACACCAGGTAAAGCTTGTGATATGAGCTTTACCCAGTTGTGAAATTTGAAAAGCCAATTTAATTCATGAGGGTAAGAAGCCACACCGGTGTAAAACTTGTGATAAGAACTTTACATCATTGTCACATTTTAAACAACATAATTTGATTCATCAGGGTCAGAAGTCACAGCAGTGTAAAACTTGTGATAAGAGCTTTACACATCTGTCACATTTGGAAATACATAATTTGATTCATAAGGGTAGGAAGCCACACCAATGTAAAACTTGTGATAAGAGCTTTACTTGGTTGTGAGATTTGAAAAAAGCATAATTTAATTCATTAGTGTCATAAGGTCATACAAGTGCAACATTTGTGTACAGTATCTTATTTATTTATTTTTTATATGGTTGCAAAATGATAATTTAATCACGAGGGGAGAAACTTATACAAAATAAAGATATTTATGAGGGTTTCAGTGATTTGGGGAGAAACTGATATAAAATAAAGATATTTATGAAGGTTTCAGTGATTTGTTACATTTTACTACATCACCTTGTAAGATAAGACAATTATACACGTGATATGCAATGATAGCTTCATTGATTTGCAATATATAATTTTGTCTCTAAGGCAAAAGTTCTAAAATTCTCACCTCTCCATGT
The DNA here is from genome assembly GCA_030765065.1 of Deroplatys truncata. NCBI lineage: Eukaryota > Metazoa > Arthropoda > Insecta > Mantodea > Mantidae > Deroplatys > Deroplatys truncata. The sequence continues at coordinate 132,075,384 of CM060979.1, read as the reverse complement.
ATTTCTCTTATAAACGTCAGTGTTTGACTGTAAGGAATGTTTTGTGTGTGTATGCAACAGGTTACATTCTGCATCAAGGTTAGGATGGCGGCAAATAAAGACATTTAACTCACATTTATTGTAAACATGCCCTAGAATTATATGCTATACATTACAATAAAAAGGCCCATATAATTTGTAAATACTTTCTTTTAATGCTATGCCACTTCTGTACAATTTACATAAATCAACCATTAAGCTTCACTCAGGTTTTTGAAGATAGTTAAAATGAGAACATTTTAGTGACTCAATAACCACATCTTCAGTTCTTTGCTCCCTTTTCACTTTGTATTGATTTAAGTGATTATGGTTGATGCTGCTAGGTACTTGATTTTTGCAGTGTATGTTCTGTCTGCTGGAGCCAAAGGAAATGTTTTATGGAATCATTTGGGAAACATATTTGTAATTTAATAATGCTATTCTCAGTCGGTTTATATGCTCCTCCTTTTAAAAACTGGGACATTTCAAGAGCCCAAATTTCTCCCATCATCAACCTGGAGAAATTGACCTTTGAACATATCCAATTTTATAATAAGCAAGGGAAGTAGTGTAAATAAACCAATTCTCATTAGTGTTATTAAATTGTTTAGTACATCTTTCCACATAAACTTCATTTCAAGAAAGTGGAATAACACTAAACTATATAGAAGATCAGATGTTTCACCTGGAGCAGTATACCTCTCTGCCTTGCTCATGTTTACTATTATGTAATTTATTACAACCTGATCCAATTACAGAAATTCAAATGATGTATGTTGTTACATGGTTGTATTTCCTGTACCTAGCTCATTGCACAGCTTCAGTTAAGTTAACGCAACGGCTTGAGCTTGTGAATGAGTTGTCTTTATAACGGATGGCATTAGAACATTCTAAAGCCGCCATCAAGTGCGTAACAATCCAAATCTTAACAAATGAATTTCTTTAACACTAGGATGCCCACGGGGTCATTTTGACTCCTTTGCAAATGTGTTTTAAATCATTACCTGTGTTTGCGATATTCCATGGCAATATCCTTGCATATGTTTTAATTATTGTTAATTTGGAGTAAGCTGAAAAGAAATTCATCACATGCAAATTTCAATTTGATTGATGATCAAACGCATATCTATCATGGCACCGAATGGTCTGGTAATGCGTTCGAGTAAGCATGTATTACTTGAAAAAGGAATTGTGTCAATGAAAATATGGACCAAGGGGAAGTGATGTTAATAAACGATAATAATTATGATAAAGTAAGTGGAAATGATTTTACCACACAATGCATATATATTAGGAACATCTTACAATATAAATAGAAGGTTGTACACAATAAAGCAGGATGCAGAAAGAATAGCGTCCTTATGGCTATTAATCTGCTCAACAGAGATCTCATAAAAATAAAGAGTGAAGCAAATGCCATAAAACTAGACAACGAAGAACTCGGGAGCAAAATTAAAAGTGCAACGAAGGTAAAAAAAAAAAAAGAATTAATACAACATAATGTGCATGATGAGAAACGAAAACTATGTGTGGTATATGGAAAAAAAATGGGTAAACGAAAAAAAGAATTCCAACAGGAAACAGACATAAGTAAAACTATTTTCCAACCCGTTCAGTGTCTCCAAGATGAAAAACCACAGGGGAAAGAGTATATTTTTGCTGACAGCCATAGCCGAGGTCTGATACCTAATTTCAATAAAGACAAACGAATTCCGCCAGTTTCAGGAACGATAATGCCAGATGCTTGTTTTGCCGAAGTTACGAAAAATATCACAAGTGACTGTTCAAAATTAACAAAAGAAGACGCAGTTGCCGGCAGCAACGATATTGTAACTGGAAAAGTGCCGGACATTGCATGAGAAGAGACTTAAAACATACCGAAGAAGATGGAAAATACAAATGTAGTGGCGGTGAAACTTCCTCACAGGTGCAACTCCAAACTCCAGAATAAACAAGAAATCGTTAAGGTAAACATGAACATAACCACAATCTGTAACAGCTTTAAACATGCGAAAATGATAAATACCTAAAATGTAAAGCGAGGCTTTCATAATAAGCATGATCTGCGTTTCAATAATAAAGGAAAACAGGAGAGATACTTTCGAACATGTGACGCGAGAAATTTTCTAAGTCCAAAGGTTCTCCAATGTGCATACGTACGCAGATCGAAACGTCTGATGAGTGCTTCTCGCAGACCAGCCAACATGTGCTTCATTTGTAACAACCGTAGCTAACCTTTGAAAAATATTCCCATACATGTGCACAACAATCTGGAAGCGATTAGCAGCTTCTGACCATGCATTCTCTCGGGATTTACAATCAGTCATGCCGCAAAGTAGAATTTATTGTACTGTGAGAAGGAAAGTTTGTATGTTCTTGAAGATATTCTTGCAAATAATAAAGTTTATAGAAATGACTCATTTGATTAATAACACGGATATGTCGTTTACCCCAGTGATACAAAGAATACCTAGAAGCTCACATTTACCAGTATTCGTGGCATCCTGACACTAAGAATCGTTCAGCAGACTCTTTCCAGGAACTAATGTTAGGAATTAGGCAGATCTAGCCCGTGGTATAGCGATGAGGCAGTATTTTATATCACAACACTGTAAATGCCAGAGTGATTGTAGTGTAAATTAACATTATTGTATGACAATGATTTTAGATGTTTGTTACCTATAAGCATTGTTAGGAAATAAGTTTACACCGCCTCAATGAAACTGACAATAGGAGTGGGTAACAATGAAGCGATGGGGTGAGTTGTTTATCAATTAGAAGAGACAAACAAATGACTTCAGGGTAGCGTGCCTTTCTTTAGAAATGGAGGAATATCTTTCCTACAGCATATGGGTTTGTAATTTTGATTGGCTTATAAAACAGACGCTAATGTTGGCGCGATTTAGTAACCAATAGCAGCTCTATTATAATGCTTAGGCATATCGGGGTGAGGGAGTATACATTCTTGAGCCAGAGGCAAGTATCGCGCAGTTCTACAGAATCATTCATAAGGTAAAAGTCGCGCAGTTCTAAGAAATCTCTCTCGCGAGTTACACGTCAGGCAGTTCTAAGGAAGCATTCACGAAGTACACATTACGCAATTCTACAGAATCTCTCGCGTCGTAAAGTTAGTTACAAAATGTGAAATACCCGAATTAATAGTGCGCTGCAAATAAGTGATTGTAGTTGCATTCGAAAATGTAACAGTTTCAGTCCGGCGTGTATCAAGATTAAATGTGTGAAAGTAATTAAGTGTGATGGCAATAAAAATGTAAAAACAAATTATTTTATCAGTGTTATATTTCAATAACAACTCCTTTCCGTTTACACACCCTGTTCAAGAGATATTTGCTCGACTGAGTAATAATAGCTAGCCGGAGGACAAAGAACCCAAAATTCAAAATAGTAAAACAATAACAGGCGCCAAGTAAAAAAAAAAGATAACACGAACAGAATCCCGCGACAAATTGCCTGACAGAACGTGGGGCGAAATAACCAGGAAGGGACGAAATAACCAAGACGTGGAGTGAATGGAGCAGTGCAATTAATTACAACACGCAGATCCCAGAAACAACCACCAGAACGACCGACGACGCGGATGAGAGGACATCAGCAAGTACGAGAACATAACAGCAGTGGAATTCGACACCAAGACAGCGAGATGACGAGGATCCATCATACTGCGACGCAGAGGTGACATATACATCTAGGGGAGAGAGGCTGAAAGCTGGACATCAAAGCAACATCATCAGATAACATCATAAAGGTTAGAACATTGTAAATTTTATGTGTATCATAAAGTAAACAAACAAAAATCGTGAAAGATTAAATGTTGTTGAGAAGTGGTAGGATTAAGAAAACAATGTCTACTAATAATACTTAAGAAACAATTATGGAAGGGGATAATGTAACAGTTGGCCGTAATTCAATGCAGGTTACGGAAAATAGCTCAATGTAGGATTTGAGGGAGGAAATATTAGTGAAGAAAGTGAGAATAGAATAGCAGGAAATGTTAATTTTGATGCTGGTATGATGACGGAAATGCTGAGAAATTTTACAGATCGATTAAAAAGGAATATGGATAAGAGAATTGAGAAATTAGAGCAAAAATTAAATCAAAATATTGAAAATATTGATAAGAGTTTAGAACAAAACAGGGAAGAAATTGAAAAGAAATTTATGGAGCTAGACAGTAGTATGATCAGAATGAGAAATGAAAATCAGGAAATAATAGCAAGTGAGATAGGAAAAGTTTAAAAGAAAATGTCAGACATGAGCAGGGAAATATCTAACCAAAAAGGTGAGGTTGATACTAAGTTTGAACATGTTAGTGTAAAATGTACAGAGTTAGGAAGTCGAATGAGTAGCATTTCAAGTGAGCTAAGAGAGATGAATGCAGATTTAATTCAGGTGCACGTTAATTTCAGAGGGGAGATATCTGAAATACAGAAAGAGTCGGAAACACAAAGAAATAAGTTGTGGAAGAAGTTAAAGTTTTGTCTATAGATTTGAATAAAAAACTAACTTCTGAAACTAACAAGCACCAAGCTGTTCAAAATGACAACAATAAAAAATTGGAACACAATAGAAAGTCTACAAGGTACTGTAAATAGGTTAGAATTGAATTCAAGGGTCAGTATATGTGACGTCAATGTATCTGATGCACAGAATGATGATAGAGGTAGATCCTCAGGTATGACTAATAATGTGAATGACGCGGCGGCTTCATCCTTAGCCCACGCTGAAATCAGAGTGCACAAGTAACGTTAGAGATTTTAAATATGGGAATAAGGGACATGCACAACTATAATTATATCTTAAATGATTTGCCACTTCCAAAATTTAATGAAAACTCCAATCCAGTACAGTTTTTTTGCAGACTTTTCAGAGTACTTTCAAATTAAAAAGATACCGGAAGCATTGAAAATGATAGTTGTTGAAAGATGTTTGGATCAAAAAACTTTAGATTGGCTACAAATGGTATCAGGGGGCGAAATTTCATATGAATCCTTTAACAGGTTATTTATGAACAGATTTTGGAATGTTACGGTACAGCACGGAGTACGAGCAATGCTTAGTCATGGACAATTTGATCCACGAGAGCGAATATCAATGACTGATTATTTACTAAAACATGCAAGTCAGGTTAGGAACTTGTCACCTCCAATCAATGAGGAAGATTTTGTGAGTTTGCTCACAAGGCATTATCCTTTAAGGATACAACATTATTTATTAATTGCAAAACCACGTAGTATCTTTGAGATTTACAGAATTAATGTCAGCTTTGGAACAACAGGAAGAAGATATATCTCAAGAGTGGGAGCATAGATTTTTAGACGTACGAAATTACCAAGGTAGTCATTATCACCAAAGCAGAGGACAAGACAGACGTCATGAGAATAATACCAGGCAACGTTATTAATCATACGTTCCAAATTTTGAAAGACCGAGGATAGATGGGAGACCAGGTCGGCAGGAACAAATAAATTACTTCAGGACAGAAAGATTGCCGGAAAGAGGTCAAGATCAAGGAAGGCGTTACGCCAGGCAAAGGGGAAATTTCACTCACTAGAGGGAAAACACTAACCGGGAAAAATCCGAGGAACGGCAAGAAAATTACGTGCCAAGAGGACATAATTTCAGAAATCGAGGATTTCGGACTCGAGGAAGGGGAACTCAAAATAGTGGGACCGAAAATGAGATAAATTTAGCACCGGTGAGGAATGGTAGTCCCGTACATGAACATGGAAGTGACCAGGAAAACTGCCAATAGACTCCTGTGCAGTAGGTTCTCAGGACGTCTTTAATAATTCAGTATCCATTACCAAAATAAACAATATGCCTATACACTCTCTGTGTAAGAAGATTGCAGCAAAGAAAGATAAGGAGGAAAATTTCGAGTCATCTCATGTTAAGACAGAAATCGCGAAGAAAGAGATTATTGCGACTATAGATTCCGGATCATCAGCTTCAATTTGTTCGCAGAAATTTTATATAAATTTGATAAATGAAGGTAACAAAATTATGGCTCTTCCCACCAGTAATTTAGTTTGTCGTGTTGCAATCGGAAGAACGACACAGGTCATACAAACACAAGCTTTACTTAACATACTTATCGGCGGAAAAAATTTCGAGGTTATGTTTCTAATTGTAAACCATTTGATTTGTGACATAATTTTAGGAATATTCATCCTACATGAATATGAAGCACGTATAGATTTTAAATATGAGGAATTAAAAATGACAAAAGAATACAGAAATAAAGGTACTGTTTATAAAAGAGTAAGTTTCCGTGATTGAGGTGACAAAGGATAACGAAACTCTTTGTGATCAAGAACTTTTTTGCAAATAATGGAAACGAATGGTAAGATCAGACAAAGCAAGTAGTCACAAGATATGAAGGGAACACCACACCATATTTTCGACAGCTAGTAGAAATGCCTGAGGAAGTAGAGAAATTTACAACCCGAACAAAAGACGACCGTGCGAGCGAGATAGACAATAACTGGGAAGAGAGGAGAAGTGAAGAAATACTACACAAGTGTGAAGAGGCTTACAACATTACGAATACACAAAAACAAATCCTTCATGATGTTTTGATGAACAATAGTTCAGTATTTAGTAATATCCCAGGCAGGTGTAACGTATATCAGCATACATTTCAGGTAGAAGATGTGCCACCATATAGGCATAAGTATGATAATTTGCCTATAAGTCTTCGGGACAAAGCTAGAAAAGTAATAAATAGCATGTTAGAAAATGTAATTATTGAGCAAAGTAATTCTCAGTATATAAATTCGATCTATTGGAGTATAAAACGAGATGTTAGTTTGAGATTAACACTAGATGGTAGATAGGTCAACCAATATATGAAGTCAGACCATTTTTAAAGTGGACGAATCGAACAACTCATCACGAAACTTTCAAGAGGGAGATTTTTGACATCCATTGACCTCACTGCGTCATATTGGCAAGTGGAACTAGATCCACAAGTGCGTGATTACACTTCATTTCAGTATTCGGGGATCCAGTATGGTTTTTGTGTAAATCTCTTTGGTTTAAAAAGCCCAGGAAGTGGATTTTTGAGAGCATTTCACAGTATTTTTGGAAATTCTGCAGACGACGTTTTAATAAAGTATATTAGCGGCTTTCTCATCATTGGTAAAACATTTGAGGAACATTTGAATAATGTACATTACGTATTAAATAAACTGCAACAACATGGTATGACTGTAAACATACTAAAATCAAAATTTTGTGTCAAGGAAATAAATTTTCTGTGTTATGTAGTGGATGAATGGGGTATAAGACCTGACCAGAAGAGAATAGAAGCAATAATGAAAATTCCACCACCAAGGAACATAAAGCAAATTAGACGTCTCTTAGGCGTATTGAACTTTCAGAGTAAGTTCGTACCAAGGTATTCGGCTGAAATAGAACCACTGCGGCAGCTACTCCCAAAGAATATCAAGTGGAGATGGACGGAGGATCATCAAAAATGTTTTGAGAGGATCAAAGAACTCTTTGCTAAGTCCATATTGCTCGAGAGGTCCAGAGAATATTTGAAATACGAGATTTATGTCGACGCATCAATCCAAGGATTCGCCGGAATTTTAGGACAGTGAGATATCAATAATGAGTTTCACGTCACTAGTACAGCTTCTAGAGGACTTACAAACATTGAGCGGAATTCTTCGGTGACTCAGTTAGAAATTGGAGCACTTTATTTTTCATTAACTCGTTTCAAGACCTATATTTATCAGCAAAAGATGAAAGTATATTGGGATCACATCAGCCTATCTTTCATCCAACGGTGTAGATTATGTAGTGTAAAACTTGCTAGATACATTAACGCAATATCCGCATTTGATATTGAAATTACATACATACCTGGCAAGAATAATACCTTCAGCTGTTTGCTACCAAGATTAAACTACAACCCACAAATTCCCGAGAATATTGAAAGGCCCAGAAATGAAGTCAAATTTTTGAAATTGAAATTCCTTTAAGCAAAGAAATGATAAGAAAATTGAAAAATATGGGGGAAATTCAAAATGATGACGCAAAATTATTTGAACTAAAAGGAAATGCACCATTAATTGAAGAGGCAAAGAAAGAAATTGTAGCAATTCGGAATGGAACATTATACAAGAAGCATGGAAAAGAAATGCCTAGTTGGAAGGTAATGGTTCCGAAAAGCATGGAAAAGGAGCTAATTAAGAATTTTCACGAAGGGTTAGCACACTCAAGGACGGTCCGAGCAACTTCTATGATTTTGGAAAATTTATATATATATATCTAAATTGCGTCAGAAGGTTCGGAAATTTATCTCGTGCTGCAACCTATGTCAGAAGGCAAATCAAATAAATGCAGCATATGCATTTGAGACTAATTCGGTTATAAGGGATAAGCCGAAGTGCGTAATTAGTATTGACATTCATGTTCCTATGCCTCGAAGTCAATTTGGAAACAAATATATGTTTGTCTGTTATGATATATTCAGCAAATATGTAAGAATTTACCCTTTGAGAAAACCTACAAGTTTACCAGGTTTGAATAGGCTACTCAAGTCATATGTGATAGAGGAAGGACCAATCCAATCCGTATTTAGCGATAATGCTTCGTCCTTCACAGGAAAAAGATTTATGGGGGGACTAAAAGAAAATGGCATTAAACAATATTTTTCGTCAAGATACAGACCGAACTCCAACCCAGTGGAGAGGGAAATTAAGGAAATTTCAAATTACCTAACGGTGCTCTGTCATCGAAAACAAACCCAATGGTATGGATACGTGAATTTTGTTCAGAATCTACTCAACGAAACAGTAAACAATGTGACAGGGTACAAACCATGTGAACTTAAATGGAAAGAAGATAAATACAATATGTAAGAAAATTCCAGAAGCCATTCCAGATGAGCACTCGATACCACAAACGGAAGAAGAGATGTTCCCACAAGCATTCGACATGATGAAGAAAAAAACCATAAAAAGAAAAAGGAAACATTAAGAAAAGAAAAGAATGAAAGATCAAAATAGGAGATTTAGTTTTGGTTAAAACTAAGAAATTGTCTGATAAGGCAAATAAACTTTATTGGCGAATGTTTCTAAAATATCATTGACCATATGAAGTTGTTAAAGTATATGGAACAAACACATATGAATTATGTAACCCAGCAACCCGAAAAACCATTGGAAAGTTGCATATTGAGATGCTGAAACAATACAACTTTGAGGATAAAGATGAAATAGAAGACCAAGAAGATGAAAAGTAAATTCAGGAAAAGTAAAGCTGAACTGCAGCATAAAGTATTGGAATTTAAGAGGGTTAACTATGTATATATGTCATAAGAAAGCAGAAATAAATTCAGGACAAAAATAAACTTTTAAAGGGGAAAAAGAACATTTTCGTAGTAGACTGTAACCACGTTTGAAATGAAGCATGTAATAATGATAATTTAATGTCATATTAAAGTAAAAGTATGTAGATATAATTCAAAGAGTATTGTGAATATAAAGTTCAAAACAATAAAAGAGGGGTAAAAATAATTAAAGCAAAACGTTTATGCAGCACAAAGATAATGTTAAATTATGTCTAGAATTAAGGGATGTAAATATATTTGTGTAGAGGATGAATATTTTGTTAAATATGTTCAATAATTACAAAATGAACCAGGTTAAAAATCTTAAGTGTATAAATTTTTATGTCAATAACCTAAGAAAGTATAACCATTTTGTAACAGTGACCTAAATAGTTCAGGGTACAGTATTTGCTGTATAAAAAACTTGTAATGTCAAATGTATGTATATAAACACATTAGACCCGAGCCGGTGAATAGTGGCGAGAAAAAGGCAAGATGTACAACGTGTGTAAAATGCGTGTGCAGTGTTACGTGCAACTGATAAATGCCGTGTGTTACAAGATTCTGGAGACTAAAAACCCAATTATAAAATTTCCAAAAAAAGGTTGTAAATATTTATAATTATGTTTCTAGTGGGGCATATGAGGCAGTATTTTATATCACAACACTGTGAATGCCAGAGTGATTGTAGTGTAAATTAACATTATTGTATGACAATGATTTTAGATGTTTGTTAGCTATAAGCATTGTTAGGAAATAAGTTTACACCGCCTCAATGAAACTGACAATAGGAGTGGGTAACAATGAAGCGATGGGGTGAGTTGTTTATCAATTAGAAGAGACAAACAAATGACGTCAGGGTAGCGTGCCTTTCTTTAGAAATGGAGGAATATCTTTCCTAAAGCATATGGGTTTGTAATTTTGATTGGCTTATAAAACAGACGCTAATGTTGGCGCGATTTAGTAACCAATAGCAGCTCTATTATAATGTTCAGGCATATCGGGGTGAGGGAGTATACATTCTTGAGCCAGAGGCAAGTATCGCGCAGTTCTACAGAATCATTCACAAGGTAAAAGTCGCGCAGTTCTAAGAAATCTCTCTCGCGAGTTACACGTCAGGCAGTTCTAAGGAAGCATTCACGAAGTACACATTACGCAATTCTACAGAATCTCTCGCGTCGTAAAGTTAGTTACAAAATGTGAAATACCCGAATTAATAGTGCGCTGCAAATAAGTGATTGTAGTTACATTCGAAAATATAACAGTTTCAGTCCGGCGTGTATCAAGATTAAATATGTGAAATGAATTAAGTGTGACGGCAATAAAAATGTAAAAACAAATTCTTTTATCTGTGTTATCTTTTAGTAACAACTCCTTTCCGTTTACACACCCTGTTCAAGAAATATTTGCTCGACTGAGTAATAATAGCTAGCCGGAGGACAAAGAACCCAAAATTCAAAATTGTAAAACAATAATAGGCGCCAAGTAAAAAAAAAAGATAACACGAACAGAATACCGCGACAGCGATTAGGTTTAGCTAAAGTTTAGGTTAGGCATAGTTCAATGAACGACTCAGTGTTTAGTGTACATAGCTAAACCTTTCTCAGTATAAGCTAAAAGGAGAAGTGAACAAAACCAAGTGACAAGCAGCACCTCATTGGCTTGTGGGCAAACTACAACCTTTCGCGTTTAGCATGTCGTCTCTTCCTCTACAAAAACCAGTTCGGTTCAGATCGTAACATTTTGTGGTTATTCTCGTGCAGATATTTATGAAACTAAATGTGTTTGTTAAGATTCGCCTTTAACTAAATGAACCGTTATAGTAGAGGGTTTAAGAGGTTATGCACAGGAGCTGCAGTTCGTTTTCGGCTAAGAAACCTGTGCTGTGGAAAACATAAACACGGCAAATGGAAAGAAGACAATTGTGTTAAATACTTTTAACAAATTCTGTGAAAAGTACCCACTTTTAATCGACAATGAATATGGCTGGCCATTGTTTAGCAATAATTAAACTCCTTTGTTAGTGATGTGTTAGCTCGGATAGCTTAGGTCGCATTTGTTTTCTGTTTTTTTAACCTATAGTACTAATCGTATGTTTTAACTGTTGAATCATAAAACGTTAAAGCAAAAGTGGTATACTAATATCAGTCATTAAATGAATGATTTTAAAAGCCTGAAGTTAACAGTTTCAACCAGTACCTTCAATCACAGATGCCGATTTGTTAAGGTACAGCTTTTATTTGTCTACTCTTAGTATTATGCGTTAGAAGTTTAGAATGTAAGGCAAAACATAGGAATAAGACATACAATGTTTAAAAGTTAATGATCCCCAAACTGCGCAGTACACTGTATTCGCATTCTGTTTGAAGCAATTTCCTCTAACGTGTCTTAGTTCCCGTCATCCTCCACGTGGTGCTGCCATGTGCTCCGTGGAGTGATACATTTAAGTTTTGTTTACTTCTCCATTCAGCTTATAGTGAAACAGGTATAGTCAGCATAATTTAGGAAACATGTGCATAATTATATATTTAGTGTAATTTAGTGACAAAAAAGCGTTTGCTGCATTACTTTGAGTGATGTAAGATGGTGAATTGCATTCTTCTATATGGTTACATGCGCGGTATATGCAAATAAATAAATAAATAATTATAACGCTTAAATTATGTTAATAAAATATTTTCCAAAAGAAATTATCGAAATAAATAATTTTAAATGCATATTAAACCAAAGAATGTGAAGCTGTACTGCCGCAGATGGACATAGAAGAAATCGCGTGTCACATGTAAAGTTGAGCCAAAACACGCTCTGAGTGATGTAAGAAGGGCAGTGAATGATCAATTAGCTGAGGAAAATATTTCAAAAGCAAGTAAAGTTGAAAAGGGGTTTTAGCTTAATGTTTATTTATCTTAGCGTCAATACGTTAAGGAATAAGTGCCCCACATTGAATTGGTTATAGAAGGTGAACATCCAGATATCTTAATATTGTCAGAACATGGTCTAAGAGAGCCGGAAATAGACTGTATACTTTTGCCCAACTTAAATCTAGTATCCAAATATTGTAGACTGAATCAACAAAAAGGTGGGTAGCTCCATATACTAAACTACAAAACAAAATTTATGAAAACTATACTAATTTAGAGGCTTTAAATTGATGAGTTTCAACAAAGAAGGCGATATTGTAATGTCTGGAATAAAATTTAAATACAGAGAAAATGCGTTTTATATTATTGGCCTGTACAGATCTCCCAATGTCAATTTTACTGTTTTCCAAAAACTGTTATTAAATATGTTAGATAAAGTAATGTTAAATGCAAACAGTAATGTAACAATAGCTGGTGATTCTAACATAGATTTCCTAGAAAAAGAACGCAAACAGTGTAGGTGTTTAGTAAACATTCTTTAATAGTCCAATCTAGGATATATAATAAATTGTACAACAGACAAACAGATAAAACTCAAAAAGTTATTGACAATATAATTACAAATATTGCATTAAACCACGTGCAGCCTCTGGGGCTACATACAAATATATCTGATATTATGCTCAATGTCTAACTATGCATGATTTTAACCAATTTATTGGAAATCAGGAATATAAAGGTACAATTGGTGGATATATGTCAATAGGTTTGATTCTAACCCGTTAGCGCTAAATGGAGTCCTGAGTGAGAGTCATGGTCTAATGTTATATGTGAAACTGATGTAAACAAAAAATTCAAGTGCTTTCACAACATATTTAGGTAATGTGACCGAAGGTGTGAACAAAGCAGTGTTAAAGATTTTTTTGCCTTTCATCAAGGAGAATAATCTAGAAATTACTTATTCAGAAGTGTTAAAGTTTTGCGAACTTGCAATGACAATTCCAGTAACCACTTTGTCCACTGAATGTATACCTTTTCTACTTAGAAGAATAAAGACAATTCTCATAAATACAATCAGTCAAGAGACTCTATAATCTGGCCGTCTTAAGTATGAAAAGAAATTACCTAATTAAAGACTTGAATGGAATGCCTTAATTTGATGACAGTGTCACTGCTGATTTTGCACAAAAAAGAAGAAGAAGAATCCTCTGCACTACAAATAACAAGTATGTCCCTATAAAAACGAATGCTTCTTTTTATTATTGCTTCTATACCATATATTGTCATCACATGCCGATGGTACAAAGTCTATATTATTTTTTAAAACCAGAAATCAAATTTGTGAGTTTTGTCAGTTTTTGGCCAATTTATACACATGTGTTCTAAAAACCAAGTTTTTAGAAAAAGGTGCGTGCGTGTGAACAGCTTAACTCAAAACGAAAAGTCGGTTAAATACCAAACTTGGAATTTAACTCCACCATTTTCCAAGCATGCGACATGATTTTTTAAGAAGATTCCGTATCACGAACTACCCTTTACATAGGAAATTATTCATTACTTTTATGTTCTCAAAATGACTAATACCATTTGATTAATGTGCATATGTTTAAAACATTTGCATGAACAAATAAAATGTATATTTTGAATTTCCTGTAATTAACCTGTTAAAAACTTCATATGAATGGAGTGTATAATTTGGTAAAGGTTAAAAGATTAAAAAATTACTTTAAAAAGTAGATCCCGTTAAAGCACACACTTTATGCCAAATAAATATTGTTATGGCGTTAACCATGTACAAGATATTCTGCGTTATTTGTCTGAATGTTCAAATATTTAAACTTTTTTAAGTGGTAAGTCGCTATTCGGCTTTTTTCCCTCGTGGTCATGCAAAGAGCATGGAATTTCAAAGCCATCACATAGCGACACGCTTTATAATTTAACTATTGGTTTAGCTTTCTGAACCCTTCTTATGCATACAACTAAATGTGTAATTAAAGTTCATCTCTCTTTAACAAGTTAGATAGAAGAATAAACTTCTTTATGGATATTTTATAGAAGAGTGAGCAAAGAAGGTCATGTGAATGTAGAAAATCCGATTTTTATAATTACAATGTATATTGTGCATATTTTCACACTTTAAACAACTATAAATAATTTTAGTTGTATATGTTATGTGTTTTCAGAGATAACCACAGTGATAAAAGTAAGCTATAGAAAATCCTTATTTGAGGTTGTAATATAATGTAATTTTATTGCAGATTACACTTTCTAGTTGAATACCATCACAATGTTATATCATTACAATGATATTCCTCAGCATGGACCGAGTGTTTGTTTCCCTTAAAATGGCAAAGAAAATGTTTTTCTTATTTCGATTTTAAAAGAGCACTTGCATAGGTATGCAAAAGGGTGATCAGCCTTTTGTCCACGTTATACCTGAATTTCCACGTGATTTGGTGTTTAAGCCGGTATATTACCCTAAGGCAAAGCCAAAGTTATTAGATTTCGCCTTCTTTTATCTTTCTGTTGAACTTCTTGAAAGTTTTGGAGACGTTGTGCCCGAATCCTTGTGCATTTGAAACAGCACCAACAGGTGTCATAAAGCGTGCCAAATTACCCTATTAGGTGCATTTGATTGCACGTGTTCACGCACTAATTTCTAAAACAGCATATTCGCTATTTTCTGTGGAAAAACCATTCTTAAATAACGCCTATATAATTATTTCGAGGAATCGCAGGACAACTCTTTAAATAATATTTTTCTGTAGTGCGTTGTACTTACCAATCATGAACAACAATTTTGTACCCCACAGGTGCAAACGTTGTTTGGTGAGCATTGTTGCTCACTAAATAAGAACGCTCTTTCCGATTATTTAGAAGTTAGTTCTAGTTGTGGATGGATTTGGAAATACAAGTGTGGTGTGCATTCGTGTTCAAAATGAATGTGAAAAAAAAGTTAACTGTGCTGTTGCGTAATGTTCTAATATAGGTACAAAATCCGCTGGAATTATGCATCATAGATTTCCTAAAATGATAAACTAAGGCACATATGGGTGTCTTGCTGTAAACGGAGCGATAAATTCAACACTAATAATGTTCGAGTCTGCTAAGTATATTTTCGGCCTGAGGACTTAAAAAAATGAATTACTTGGCCTACCTCTACGGAAAACTTTACGTAGTGATGCAGTGCCGTGTCTCTCTCCCGATGATATGATTCCATGGCTTTCATATTTCAAATATGTTAAGAGTATGAAAACACTTAGCGACATAATTTGCTCTAAATTCCCTGATTTAGACAAAAGAATCGTTTATAAATACGTCAGGACTTGCACATTTATTAGGATACGGTATTTGAATACAAAATTAAATGCTGCAACCATGGAAAAAAGAAGTACAAGGAAATGTCAGCAGTGGGTGGCATCTATTTCTTCTACAACAGCAGCATGACAAGTCACTTCTAAATTTAAATCTACTCTTAAGATTAAACAAATAATAATTTGTTACTTTTTATTTTAGTAACAGTTTGGATGGTGGTGCTGAAAAAATTGGTTTGTAATTAGTAGAATGAGTTGAGAAAAGTTTCCTTTGCATTTTCAGTTAAAATATCTTTCATAACATACGTCATTGCATTATGTTACACTTCCTTAATTACTGCTTAACCGTTTACACAATGGGTATACCAATCCGTGACTTAAATTGTACGTATTAGAACGGGTTTAAACCGTTCTCTTTCAATTACTATGCAAAGAGCGCACGTGCTCAACCTTCCACATGACGTCACAGGCGCGCAGCCAATGATAGCGAAATGGCCGGAGTGGTCTACCTTCCCTATCCTCAAGTTACATTGGGCAAGAAGAAAGGGACCATCTTGGAGTTTTATAGCTGAAAGTTTTCGTCCGATGCTTTTTCACAAGGAACAAAGCAGAGACGGTAATCATACATTTACGCTATTTCTGATTGAATGTATATTTTTTGTAATATTGGTATTTTCTATTAACTTCAGTGAAATTCGTAGAATGAGGTAGAAACCTTTGATACGTTATTGTGTGTTATAAAATTTTTATATAACGAATTAATTTTCATATACATTGAGCCGTCCAGACAGAGTGGGCAGAGTGCCTACGATTTACATTTCTTCCGGCGTTGTGGTTCGAGTCCCGAATGGTGACTTAGAATCTGAAGGTATGTTATTAAGTTTGAGCAACATAAAGTGATAATGCTGGATGAAAGTTTAAGTTTTTAAGAGCTTCTTATGCTGAATTTTATATTGTCCTGATTTACTTTTCAGATATAGCGAGTCATCCAGACAGTGGAATATAGACTAATTTTGTTGTTTGCACTATATAATTGATGGGTGGAGATCAGAACCAAAGTGGGTAAGGTAAAAATCAACTTTTAATGCACATTAAATAGTATGTTACAGTACCGATATTTAAACACAGAGATACAGAGCATGCGAGTGATACTCGTGTATAATTTAAAATGTAGGGTTATTGGTGGACTGACACTAATTGTCAAAGATAGCATGCCAATGATACTATAATTCTTTTAAGGCAGTGTACAACTGAAATTTTCTAATACAGAAGGAAGAAAGACATTTGATATCATTCATATATTTCAGTAATTCACTTGGTTTTGGGCATTTTTATCTAACTGCACTATGTCCTATTTTGAACTGGGCATGGTGTATGAAAATAGAAATTGTTGTAACTTTTTTGACAACTAAGGCTGGTTCACAACCGCCCGAGAACGGTAAGCAGAACGGAAACGAGAACGGGAAGCAATGCACCATGCAAGATATTGGTTCACAACAGCCCGGTAACGAGAACGGGAATGCATATCACAAAGTGAAGTAGATTTTGTGCATTGGGGTTTCATTTGCTTTTTAACTGACCAATGACATTTTTCACCTACTTCCAATTTAGCCAAGCCGACGTCAAAATTCGATACAGTAAACATTATCTAAATGTATATCCATTACATTTCCGATCCCTCTACTTATGCCAAGCTTTCATTCCTTTATTTAATGGCATACATTAAACTTGTTTATTGTTCTTTTTTCATTTATACCGGTTTTAGCTGTTCTTTGTAGCTTTTGCCATTGTTTTTTAGGTAATAGCCAGTTTTGAGTTGCATATAAACAAGCTACAAATGATCCCTTCACCACAGGAACCAACGCTGATTAGATTTGCGGGTGTCGGGTAGAGGTTAGGAAGCATATTTACTACTAATTCCTTCCACCTTCATGTTTCCAGTTTGCGAGTATAGAGAACACTAGTGGCTGTTTCATGTCACGACCGCCTAAAACAACCTCTAGAGTAAGTGTCTAATATGCAAAATAGGGTTCTAATATGCCGTGCCCGAGAACGCGAAAGTTAAAAGTTGGGCAACTCTTCTTTTCCTATCCCGGGGCCCGGGAAGCCTTCCCGTCGGCTGTGAATATTCCCATTTGAATACATGTATTTCAACTTTCTCGTTCTCGTTCTGGTTACCGTTCTCGTTGGTTGTGAACCAGCCTTTAGTGTCCTTGTAGTCTGTTAGTACAAGTGCTCAAAAGCATTTGTTTCCAAGAAAAACCTGAAGTGTTTGTTTTGAGTGAAATTAGCAGCTTCAATATGTGCTCTGAGACTTTGAAATTTCAAAGTGGTTTCAATCTTTTGTGTCCGTTTTCTACCATTTAAATCTTGTAGTAATTTTGATGATGCAAAAGCCGTCCCTTAGAAGATACATTGTGCAATAGTAATTAAGTTGCAGGATGTTATATGAAATGCATAGGCATTTAACGAATGTGTTGCTTTTTGTGAAAAAACCAAAGGTTTTGAAGTAATGGGCATGTAATATTTTTAAATGTATTGAAGCCTTTTAAGTTAACACATATGAGTAGGGGGTTTTAGGGATTTAAACACACTTAATATGAAGGAATATGTATTCATATGCAAATGAGTTCCCCACCTCCTGTCCCACCCGCTTCCCCAGCTCCTTGGTACTTTCAGGTGCAGCTGAGGGTCATAAATCTTGTTGAGTGTAATGGAAGCTTGACAGTTAAGCAATTAAGCGTTCACTCCATTTTCCTTCACCTGTCAAAGCGAACAAAGGGGGTCAAAAATTTACTTTTCTGTAACAAAGGCGGAGAGGTTTTTCTACCCATTCCATATCCGGCTACGTGCTTTCCTGCACTGCACCAACTCACACCACTCGCATTGTTTAACAACCACGTGCAAGCGGCTATCCATCACTGTCAAAATGAGCAAAGAGTATGCTGGACAAAGGAACAGATTCTATTGTGTCCCTTTCCATTGTTCGAGCAATTGCGTGTTTAACAAAAGAAACTGAGGAGGCATTGTTTTGCGAACACGTGCAGGCGAACAATAGAAAGACATGACCCGAGCTAACAAAAGGGAAAGATTCTATTGTATTCCCTTTCTATTGTCCGGGGCAAGGTTTCTTAAGAAAGACCACCTGGCATTCCCATTCCACCGCCGTATAACAAAAGAACAATGCTTGCCCTTCAACTGTCAAAATGAACAAAGGCCATGATAAATTAGGGTCGTGACAAAAGAGAACCTGAAGCCCGTTAACAAAGAAACAGATTCTATTTTATTCCGTTTCTTTGGTCCGGGGCAGGGCTTCTTTAGAAAGATTCCCTGCAGGCACCCCATTCCACTGCTGTATAACAAAGAACAAAGCTGGTCCCTTTCCATTGTTCGAACACGTGCGTGTTTGACAAAAGAATCTGAGGGATGCATTATACTCGCCCTGTCTTTGTTTGAATGTGGGAAAAGAGAGAGACTTGAGTTCCCACGGGGCAAGCGTCATATAACAGTTAGACCCTAAATTCCACCCCATCCCACATCGACTTCTTAGCAACACCTGCATTGCTTGAGGGTCACTTCTCTCTGCCCATGCGCTGTAAGAGATGATGTCATTGGATGCAATAATCACGTGACGTGTAACATCTCCCCCGCCATACCAGCGCTTGAAATTGCCTGAAGGCACTAGGTCCCTATATAAACAAGCGTCGGTGAATCCGGAAGCCACTGCAAGTTTATTAACTTAGTGATTCAGCTTAATCCAAGTCAGCGCTATAGTCTTCTAGACTGCATCCATCGTCATCTATATAATGCAAGGTGAGTGAGTTTTTACATGGCTAAGTGAAAGACGAATCATTGCAAGAGTATCATATTGTTTACCTGAATTTCATTTCCTTAATAATTAACATCAGAGTTGTTAAAAATGTAGAGCTTTCATCAATGGTATAAGTAGTTCTTTAGATCTGGGTATATACATTCATACTTAATCTCTAATCATTCTTCCTCTATTAAAAATCACGCCATTTTCTCTACACGTTCTTCTTCTATAAACATTCATAAGATTATCTCTACATATTCTTCTGTAACATTCACACCATCTTCTCTTACATTCTTCTTCTGTAAACATTTATATGATTTTTCTCTATACATTCTTCTGTAATGTTCATACGATTTTCTCTACATATTCTTCTGTAAACTTTCATATGATTTTCTCAACACATTCTTCTTGTAAAGGCATTCATGCGAATTTCGCTACACATTCTTCTAATAACATCCATATGATTTCTCAACACATTCTTATAATAACATCCACATGATTTCTCAACACATACTTCTATTAACACTCGTATGATTTTTTCACTACGCGTTCTTCTTTCGTAAACATTCATACGATTTCCTCAACACATTCTTGTATTAAGATTCACGCCATTTTCTCTAAACATTCTTCTTCTGTAAACATTCATATGATTTTCTCAACGTATTCTTCCTCTATTAAGATTCACTCCATTTTCTCTACACATTCTTCTGCAAACATTCATGCGATTTTCTCTACACATTCTTCTGTAAATGTTATACGATTTTCGCTACACACTCTTTTGTGAACATTCATATGATTTTCACTACGCGTTCTTCTTCTGTAAAAATTCATATGATTTTCTCAACGCATTCTTCCTCTATTAAGATTCACTCCATTTTCTTTACACATTCTTCTCCAAACATTCATATTATTTTCACTACGCGTTCTTTTACTGTAAACATTTATGTGATTTTCTCAACACATTCTTCTGTAACATTCACATGATTTCATAACACATTCTTCTAATAACATTCATATGATTTTCGCTACACATTCTTCTTATGTACACATTCATATGATTCTTCCTCTATTAAGATTCATGCATTTTCTCTACTCATTCTTCTTCTATTAACATTCAAAGCATTTTCTCTGCACATTCTTCTTATATAAAGATTCACATGATTTTCGCTACACGTTCTTCTGTAAGCATTCATATGATTTTCTCAACCCATTCTTCCTCTATTACGATTCACACCATTTTCTCTACACATTCTTCTGTAAACATTCATATGATTTTCTCTACTCATTCTTCTATTAACATTCACACCATTTTCTCTACACATTCTTCTTGTATAAACATTCACATTATTTTCGCTACACATTCTTCTTACATAAACATTTACACAATTTTCGCCGCACATTCTTTTTTAACATTCATACGACTTCCGCTACACATTCCTCTTTCAGTAAACCTATATACGATTTTTTCACAACGCATTCTATTAACATTCATACGATTTCCTCTACTCACTTATTTCATATTACATGACTATCTCTACTCATTCATCTTTTATCAGTTATAAAAACAGTTTGATTTACACATTAAAATTTTTTCACATGTAATACTGCAAACTCAATGGGAGTCGCCGGAACCGCACTCGTCAGAGGAACGGGCTCTCGACTTAACCAGATTTTGCAGGTTAATAGAGACCCCATTAATAACAATTACATCGTGATGTACAACATGCCGACACCCCTGGTGGGGGATCAGATATCAGATGTGCCGCTGCATAGCAGTTACATTTCTAATAGTACTAATAGCCTCCCGTCACCAATCTTATCGGGGGGTGATTATATTATTCCACCGCCACCTGGATTTGAGGATGTCACTCCCGTTACAGGGGTGAATGCAGGCATGGGCAGCGCTTCAGACCAGTGTTGTGCACATGCAATAACTGTGAATACCAAGTTGCTGCAATACAGATGATTAACGATGTGAACGGTGAGTTTAGATATATTATTTTTCTAGAAAATATTATCTTTGCCGTTAATCAATGTATAACCAGAGAACAATTCAGAATTTCAATTATGGAATGAAGCATTCAATTAAAAATATTCAATGTGAAGCTAATTCTGCTTTTTGCTTCTTTGTTGTAGTCCCTGAAGCAATTTCATTCGGGGCTGGGGAGACGGACGAGGGTTGTAGCATGCCCTCGCCTATATTCTCTCAAGACTACCTGACCCCGCCGCCTCCAAGGTTCGAGGATGTTGCACCGATGCCAATAGGAGATCCATGCCTGACTATTCATAACGAGGGGGTGTGAATTGTGCCTACAGGACTGTGTACTTGCAGATGCTTCGTGAATTGAATGGTGAGTTTTTAACTTCATTTATTCTAGATCTAGTGCCTTTCATAAATATTTACGTAACGTTAACGCATAACTTTTCTTAAAAAATTGTTACTCATTTTTATTGATTAAAATATACAATTGCATAAATAATTATCGCATCGTTAACGCATACATTTCATGAATCAAATTTTTTTACTCATTTTTGTTTATTAAAATATACAATTATATATATAATTATCTTGACATTAACACATGACTTTAAGCTTTTTCTTCAATGATTTAATAAACACATATATTCTCGCAATTCTATTTTATTTTGTCGGCAACGTTTCTCGATGCAGAGTCCTTATGCTGAGCGTAGGCAATGACGTGAAATTTGCACGCTTCGTCTAAGGGGTTGATTTCAGGGTCTCCTCTATGTAATCTTTTTTCTAGCTTTGTCCCAGGTCCACAGTATCTGTAGCCAGGCAAATGTGCTTCAAATGGTAGCAGGTTAATGAGAGAGTTAATTAAGGCGGAACCTTGTGCGGCCTTAGTCCCCTTAGCACTCATAGTATACTAATTGATTTTATTGGCGCATAGATCTTTTATACTCTATCATTGCTTACATTCATTAGAACATATACATTAAGGGTGATTTATTTTATTTTAGTTGTTACGACGGAGTTGGTGAAGCAAGATTGCTCGCTGCCTATCCAGGTGCTAGACTTTGAAAATGACTTTAGAAGCGATCGTCACGGGAAGCTATTTCCAGGCAATGATAGAACGCTAATTCTAGGTAGCTCCAGTGCTGGAAAAACAAATGTATTACTCAATATGACACTTCACGAAAATGGACTACGCTTTGAAAATGTGTACATTCAGTCAAAGTCGCTATACCAACCAAAGTATCAATATCTCGTTAAGCTGCTTGAAAACATTGAGGGTATAGGTCTGTATACTCATGAAGACGGTGAAAGCGTCTTGCACCCATCAGAGATTAAAGAAAATTCAATCTTTATATTTGATGATGTCATCACTGAAAATCAAGACAAGATTACATCCTTTTACAGTATGGGCAGGCCTCGAAATGTGGATTCTATATATCTCGCACAATCCTATGCCAAAGTTCCGAAGCATTTAATTAGAGATAATGCGAACATGATTATACTCTTCAGACAAGATAATTTAAACTTGAAGCATGTATATGAAGATTACGTAAACACAGATATGACGTATACGGAATTTAAAGATTTGTGCAAATGTGTTTGGAAGAGCTCTACAGAAGAAAGGCCCTTTATGGTGATAGTTCCCCAATTTCCGATGAATGACGGTCGATATAAGTGCGGATTCGATGTATATATTAAAGTTGTTAATAAAGAAATTGCTCATTCATAGTTCATCATGAGTATTGACAGGTTTGGATCACAGAGAGCTACGCCAGTGAAAAGATCGTTACATCAATTCATCATAAACAGAGATGGAAAAAGAAATTACCAATTCAGGAACAAGAGACTGTGCATTGTTCAGGATCCTGAGGAGGACGACGCAAGCACTAAACGCTATGTGGATACGCTTACGTCTTCTACTGAAAATCGAATGCAGGAGTTCACAGAAAAAACGAAATATCAGCGAATGGGCGAACTTCAAACTACGCTTAGGGATCACATCCAGAAGTCACTAGACGTGCAACATGATGCTCTAATGGAATATCTGAATAAAAATATCCTTAAACGCGACGATGGAAACAACATTATCCTGGATGCTATAAGATTGAAGATAATGCTGCCACCTACAGAGGACTCGACGTGCCAAATAAGAAGAATGTATTAGAATATATAAATGCAAGAACGCCACCGCTCGATTCACACGGTAACGTTTCATTTCGAAAAAGAAGACTAATAGAAGTAGAAGATCCTGTCGGTGACAGTGATGGAGGAACAAAAAAGTTTGTTAAAGTTCACGTGGGAAGGAAACAAAATGAAATACGCCAAGATTTAAACACCAGACTTGGTGCAATAAGTACCGCAGTTACAGAAACAGTGGGAAAACACATGGAAACTATGACGAACAGTCAGAAATCAATAGATGAGCATCTGACAACTACAATGGATAATATCAATACTCTTAAAATACAAATGAGGCATAAATTCATTAGTAGAGCAAATGAGAGGGGAGCATGTAATTACACTGCAGCCGTTGCCTTTCAGAGGGAAATCACAGAGGTACATGTTAACAACAGGTCTTGAATACTACAAATCAAGCGTAAATGGAGAGATAATTTCTTGCTATATGACGTCACCAACAGCTCCTACTGTAAGACCTGATACATTAATTGAAATAAACAACAAGTCTGTTAGAGCTCTGCCTGCACCAATTGCAAATGGCGATAGACTAAGCTTCATTGCTCCTGCAAATCGTGTAAGGGACGGCCATTTTCTAAATATTGAGCTGAAAATCTCTTATAAATTGAAGTCTGCTAAATAAATAGGGTATATATTAAAGCGAAAGTCTAATTTCAGTGTCATTTCAAGATGGACAGCGAGTGCATACGACTTAAGGAATCTGTAGCCATGCACACGAAGGCTATAAAAGAAAAGTTACGTTCTCTTAAAGGTCAGCAGTTTGAAACCCAGAGAGTGATGAGTGAAGCTTTTCAACCATTGACATATCCTCTTCAAGATATACTTGAAATACAGAAAAAGAATACTACAAGGAAGGAGGAATCACCGAAAGACATGAAAGATGAGAAACTCTACAACTACCTTAATAAAGTTCGAAAGAAGGACAGATATGAATTAGATTCATCATATAGAGTACGATATGAGGATGGAAGCTACATGCTAGGGAACAAGATTATTGATTTCTTCAATAATAAATGGAATTAATTGTTCTTTCACACAAGCCGTGTGTTGGACTGGGTTGGAAAGGTAGAATCAGATGACTGAAAAATTCAGTGCCATAGCCGGGATTTGAACCACGGATTTCCCGGTCTCCGTCCGGTTGCTCTAACCACTGAGCTACCATGGCAACATGCCGACACGACATTAAATTCTCCAACTGATTCGCATTTTCCCGGTAAACCACAAGGAGATCTCAAATTGTATTGAGATGTCATACCCCAATGGCGTCTTACATTCTTTGTAAGTACTTAAGTCCCGGTTTTATAGTACAACCACTATTAGGTCAATTAATGAAATTAATTGTTCTTTCACATAAGTCGCTTGTTGGACAGGGTTGGAATAAAGTTCGAATAGGGGACGAAACATATGAAACCACGCCTGGATGAAGGAGCTCATCTTCAAGAGAATACCTGAAATGCACGCATACACTGAGGATGACCTTGAAACATATAGTAAAATACTTAAAGCAACACACGTTCATCGAAGAAACTTCAGTAAGCACGGGCAGCTGAGATCGGGTAATTCCTACAAGTATAAAAGCGTTATACGCCCTCTAGTAACGAAACACAAGGGATTAGGACTACAGTGGAAAGAACATCACCCTAATACGAGGCAATACTGCGTCTACTGGACCGACCCTAATGATCTGGTGAATCGCCTTAGGCTACTTGTGGCATATAATCATACTCAAGAAATCGAAGAGATTCAAGAACTAAAAGTGGCATGACATAAGTGAAGCAAAATATAGCAAGCGAGATCCATTCTCCAGCCCGGAGAAACTTCATGCGTCGAAAGATTATCAGCAAGGGGCTCCAGGACTTGGTGCAGATCGACTTGGTGGAGATGATACCGCATGCAAAAATCAATAAGAATTTCAAGTACATCTTTGCAATTAACTTCTACTCTAAAATGGCATATGCGACACCGCTATTGGACAAGACAGGACTTCAAGTTGCAAAGACTATGGAAGATATACTGCAAGAAATGGTAACCCCGTCCAAGAACATACAGAGTGATAATGGAAAAGAATTTTATAATAAACATTTTACAAATTTAATGACAAAATATAACATCAATCACTACAGTACCTATACACATGTGTAGGCAGCTGCTGTTGAACGGTTAATAAGAACTTTAAGGAATATGATGAATCGCGAATTTCTAGCTAAAGGATCATACATGTGGCCAGATCTTTTACCTCAGATCATTGTAAGATGTAACAAAACTTACCAGTCCACTATTCGAATGAAGCCTATAGAGGTGTAGAACAATGATCTTCTGACTGTATATAACTACACTCAAGATCGAAGAGAGAAGAGAGGGGCAAGAAAGTTTAGTGTTGGTGATTATGTGAGGATATCCAAGGACAAGGGACATTTTGAAAAGGGCTTTGAAGCTAATTGGAGTTTTGAAATATTTCTAGTTGTTCGTGGGAATCGCACCAATCCCGTTACATACATGCTAAAAGGTAATGACGGTGATGAGAAAAAGGGGTCCTTTTATGGTCATGAACTGCGATCTACACTGTACCCTAATACATTTCTGGTAGAGAAAGTATTACGCAGGCAGGGAAATAGGATTCTTTTAAAGTGGTATGGATTCCCTAATACTCAATGGATTGACAGAAAGGATTTATTGTAGAAAAATAATAATGAAATAAAGAGGTTTTCATTCCACAATAATGTGCATTTTTATTTCATAATGTATTGAATCAAAAATCAATAGAATTCATTATTTAAACATATTTTTATATGACATTAATGCTTTACGTGATCGCAGGATTTACTTGGATTTTACACGATTAAAAATCAATAAATAATGAGTTTAAATGAATTAATGAAACTAAAAAAGTATATATACATACAGGTACATTTTTTTCAATTTATGATTAAAACCCTGCATACATACAATCACTATGCTGCATTTTACATGCATTTTTATATAATTTAAAAAAGCAATAAATAATGAATGGAAAAGAGTTAAACAATTCATGAAAAAAATTTACAATTATACATATACATATATTAAACAAATCATAAAAAATTTACAATTATACATATACATATATTTATGTGTAACAGACATTGTGTGTACATATAAACACACACACAGAAAGCTAAATTTTTTTAAAAAATTACATATCAGTGAATTTACAGTTCTAAAATTACACACACACATAGTGACCCCAGGCAATTGTCTGGTCTGAGCCTTCAATGAGTTTTCTCTTATCGTCTCTACCACAGAGAGCGACCTTATTCATTTCTATGGTCGAGACTTTATGTTTGAAACTTCGAAATGTTGTTGTTTAGACAGCGGAAATAGTGCTCAAAATTTGTTTCGCATGCCGGTCTTGTTGCTGCCCTTTGCTTTCATTACTGTTTGGTCCTCGTATCTGTAAGCATATAACTTGGACCTTAGCCCAACATATTCTATCATAGCAAGCTCATCCTTGAGCAGGCCGATAAATGTCTTGTTTAGCGGTGTAATTTCGTAGCCGTTTCGCGTCTCATAATTTGGTGTGTCAAGATGTTCCTGATTCTCTCTGATAAATCTGTAGATGTCACTTGGGGTTTCCAGAGTAAATGAATCTGTGTCCATGTAATTTAAAATTAAATCTTTTAGGCCTGGCTTCAATATATTATAATAAAAACTATACATGATGTATTTTGATATGTAAAGGATGACTTGCCCTATGTAGATGGCTTTGTTCATGTACACTTCCTCTCTGGCAAGTACTATCCCTACAGGAGTTTCTGAAAATAAAATTCTCCGAACGTAAGTTGGTCGCGCTGTCAATTTTTAGCATTGCTTCCAACTTGAAACGATACGGAAAGCATTGTATTTGCGTACATTATCAATAAATTTACCATATAGAGTTGTTCATTTTCTTCCATAAATTCTGACCGAATTTGTAAGTTTCCCTTGCACATCTCTGTATTTATATTAATCTAGGTTTTCAGCCATTTTGACTGATCATATGCAACTACTCTATGGATCTTCTTTAACTTCATGCCCGAGTCAATGCACTGCTGGAGGTTTCTATAGTGCAAGGTATACTTCTCTTTGTTCTCTAGCGTTGCCAGCAGTTTCTTGTATTGGCCTCCAGGTGGTATCTCACTTTTCGGGCAGAGAGGAAGGTTATTGTTCTCATTGTAGATGCTCAGGGTACTCAAGGTCGACTTCCAGGACGTATCCAGTTGGGGAATCAGGGGCAACAGCAAAGAAGTTTATGCTTAAAACTTCTTCAGGCAAATGCCATCTGAGGTTCTTGTGCGGCATGGGGCTCGCCATCGAAACACCATATAAATTATTGATGTCGACATAGGCCAAATATAAGCATTTTTGTTTTTGATCGTGTCCAGGAAGGTATTTATTGCTTGCTTTGGCATGTCTCTTTGACACTGTGCACATTCCGCCCCTGATTCCTCCCTTAAAGAATTTAATCATTTCCTCATCATGAATGAGGTCAAGCTTGACCTTGGTCACCTTGAGCATTGCATCAAATGCAAGTCCTGTTAGGGTATAGTACCAGCAGGGGTCCAAGTTATATACCTCCAGAGAGAGGTCCTTAAACTTCTCAAATGCATCGGCCAAATAGAGCGTATCCGTTTTCAGATACAGGTCGCTGTATTCGCCCAGATTGCTTATGTTGAAGGTATTCCAGACTTTGACAGCATGATTGTAGTCTTTTTGAGTTATATCATCAAATTTTTCTATTGAAGGGAGTGCTGTTTCCTGTAGTCTGGAAGGAGAGTCGACGTAACTGTAAGGGAATATTCCCTTAGATCTCACTAACTGCTGGTGTTCAGGATCGGGATACTCAGAGTTCGTGATCTTGAACTCATCGCTGCTCAGCATGCAGGCTAAACTAGATAGCTTATCGCCCAAGAACTTAAAGTTATCTAGAAACCTGAAAACGTTAGTCCTGTACTTTTTGTTGAATGATATATATCGCTCAGAGGAGTTTGAGATACACGAAATGGGGTGATTATCATATGCCAGGTGTTGCCTCAGGAAATGGCCGTCATAATTGCTAAGGCAATGAAAAAAGATGGGTATAAATTTAGGTACCCGTCTATTTAAATTGTATGCATTATGAGCAGCCCCCAGGAATACACTGGTCACATGGCAGTGATCGCGTACCTTCAAATCGTCTACCTCAAACTCCTTGCATATATGGCAATGACGAGCATTATCGAAATCAGCCACGTCCTGTGCAGTCAAGGTCATTTCTTCATTGCGACTATATTGCTCAATAACCATGTCGGCTATTAACCGAAGCTCAATGAAGAACTCCTTGATTGTATCAGGACCTCTGAATAGCTTAAATCTCGACAATGAATCGTCATGGCGACATACGAGCTTAAGTGATATAGATATAGCCTCAGGATGATGGATAGCCCGAGTCCAGCTCTGATTAGCCGACGGTTCACAGGACTGAACTCGGGCTAACACACTCTCAATATCGGCATACACAACAAGATTTACAGTAGTACCCTTCGACTAGGATGAGAACTCAATCAATTCAACCTGCTTAGGCATTTTGAGCGCCTGGCACTGCATGCACTTCAATTGATGCTTTTTAAAAGCACCTTCATTATTGAAGTGCTTCAGGAAGGGCCCGCATACCCGTTGTTTCCCTTTATATTTGTTGATTTATTAGAAGTCAGACTTGACATATCCTTAATTAGGCAGTAGTGAGATCTTCCATTTTGCTCATTTAGTAACAAGTTAACATTGAAATCTTACTTGCTGCTGGTTTAGTATAGCGGTATAATTGCGCACTTCCTTTCTAGTCCAAATGCTGAAACTGATACTCCAGTGTTTTGCTGCTCAAAGTCTGGAATCTGGTGTAGGCTTACAGGGAAGTTTATCCCACTGTAGTTGAATGCAGAGAATAACTGTTCTGCAGGGTATTTGTTCACTCTATGACAATTCTGCTTTGCAGGATACTTTGCAGCGAGCAAACACCATGCAAAACAGTATTCATCATAGTTTTTTATGTTTATTACAGCTCTCTTAGCCCTGATTGCACCGGGTAACTCTATGTATCGCGATGCATTCAAGGGATCATAGAAGCTAGTTCCAATAACAAGAGCCCTGACAGCGAGCAGAGATTTTGAGCTTGGACCTCCCTCGAAATTCGAGATGTTTTCTAGAAGTTCATTGACCATAGCAGTGTATACGTTATCAAGATTACTTGATTGAAGGCCCAGCTTTGTGTTGCTATTGAAAAATATGGTTTCTGCATGCTATTTTTCAGGAGATTGTACAATGTATGTGATCTCAATAGAGACGTTCACTTTAAAGCCAGAAGAGCTTCTCCCGAGTACAGAAACCATCTCCCCCAATACAAGATGCCTGCATTCCTGCAGAAATTGACCGGGGTCAGCTATCTCTAAAGTGTTTTCTATGCGGCTATTGAAAAGACGGCCCTTGAACGACTATTCAATAACCTTGCACTCTAGCTGAGTATGACTAACCTTTAGCCTTTTGGCGTTGTTGCTGTATTCAAGGTCGTCTCTATCAGTCAGTGTCAGCGGCAGTGGTTGAGGTGTCATAATGGTTGTTGCGACCGAAGCCTGATGGCCCTGCAACTGGTGATGGAGGGGCCATTGAAGATCCTGGATGGGCGAGGGAGTTAATTCCTTGACTGTGCTCCTCTTCAGCTTCGCGAGGTCTTTTGGAACCCCCGAGCAATGTTAAGTTGTCTACATATTCAGGCTTCGGGTTCGTGACCACTATTGAAGGTTCTATAACAATAACAAAATGGAATTAATTGGAATGTAAGTTAAACTAGAAATGCGAGATATATATGTTTATTAAATCATTGAAGAAAAAGCTTAGTCATGTGTTAATGTCAAGATAATTATTCATATAATTATATATTTTAATAAACAAAAATGAGTAAAAAAATTGATTCATGAAATTTATGCGTTAACGATGCGATAATTATTTATGCAATTGTATATTTTCATCAATAAAAATGAGTAATTTTTTTAAGAAAAGTTATGCGTTAACGTTACGTTAATTATTTATGAAAAGCGCTAGATCTAGAATAAATGAAGTCAAAAAACTGGCCATTCAATTCATGAAGCATCTGCAAGTACACAGTCCTGTAGGCACACTTCACACAGGTGCACATCCCCTCGCTAGGAATAGTCGCGCATGGATCTCCTATAGGCATCGGTGCAACATCCTTGAACCCTGGAGGCGGCGGGGTTAGGTAGTCTTGAGAGAATATAGGCGAGGGCATGCTACAACCCTCGTCTGTCTCCCCAGCCCCGAATGAAATTGCTTCAGGGACTACAACAAAGAAGCAAAAAGCAGAATTAGCTTCACATTGAATATTTTTAATTGAATGCTTCATTCCATAATTGAAATTCTGAATTGTTCTCTGGTTATACATTGATTAACGACAAAGATAATATTTTCTAGAAAACGTTAAGTGTAATAATATATCTAAACTCGCCGTTCACATCGTTAATCATCTGTATTGCAGCAACTTGGTACTCACAGTTATTGCATGTGCAACACTGATCTGAAGCGCTGCCCATGCCTGCATTCACCCCTGTAACGGGAGTGACATCCTCAAATCCAGGTGGCGGTGGAATAATATAATCACCCCCCGATAAGATTGGTGACGGGGGCTATTAGTACCAATGGAAATGTAACTGCTATGCAATGTTAACAAAGAATGTGCGGCGAAAATTGTGTGAATGTTTATGTAAGAGGAATGTGTAGCGAAAATATTGTGAATGTTTATACAAGAAGAATGTGCAGAGAAAATGGTGTGAATGTTAATAGAAGAAGAATGGATAGAGAAAATCATATGAATGTGTACAGAAGAATGTGTAGAGAAGATGGTGTGAATCTTAATAGAGGAAGAATGGGTTGAAAACTCATATGAATGTTTACAGAAGAACGTGTCGCGAAAATAATGTGAATGTTAAATAAGAAGAATGCGCAGAGAAAATGCTGTGAATGTTAATAGAAGAAGAATGAGTAGAGAAAATGTATGAATGTTAATAGAGGAAGAATGCGTTGAGAAAATCATGAATGTTACAGAAGAATGTGTTGAGAAAATCATATGAATGTTTACAGAAGAAGAACGCGTAGTGAAAATCATATGAATGTTTGCAGAAGAATGTGTAGAGAAAATGGAGTGAATCTTAAGAGGACCTAGGACATGTTTTAGTCAAAATTGCCAACATTTTCAATTTTTTGATTTGTGCAAAAATTAACTCTTTACAATGTTAGTCAAACATTTAAATGCGTTTTATGGTGATATAAACTGTTTAAAGGGTTTGGCAGGCGTCTTTTAAAAAACATGCACGGAAGTTTAAATTCCTGTCACGCCCATTTTTGTTCCCGCTTGCAAAATCATTCAAATTTGCGCCAGTCAGTGTGCCAAGAGGATGGGTACTGGATTAAGGACACCGGGAAGGGAATTTCCGAAAAGCATTCTGCTATACACTGCAATGTGCTTCCATCTTCAACTTGACTTCGACATCGGGATTTATGGCCATGCGGTCTAAGGCACGATAGGAGTAGCTAACCTATCGAGACCAAGGATCGAAGGATCGAAACCCGGTAAAATGCATGTTCGGCACTCAATTGAAACTGTGGAAAAGGATGGGGGGCCCAACTAAAGCAAGCGGTGTGACGGCACGGTTGGATGCTGACGGGTTTCAATTGAGTGCAGAACATGCATTTTATCATGTGTTCAGATCGCCGAGGAGTTTAAGCCACTGTGGCATGGTATGGTTACGTTGCATAGTCAGAGGTTCGCGCCCCAAAGTAAGGTTTTTTTAAATTTTTATTCTTACTCTCATTGTTAATTAATGCGATCAGACAATGCTGCAAGTAGCATGTGTTCAGATGGCCGAGCGGTTTAAGGCATTGTAGCATGGTATGGTTATGCTGCATAGTCAGAGGTTCGTGCCCCAGAGTAACAAATAAATGTTGTTTTTATTCTTACTCTCATTGGGTATCCTTGAAGGGGTTAATGAAGTGGTAGGCTTAAAGTTATGCAAAAATGGGTATCAAAACTGGTCAAATTATGAAGACAGCATTTTTAAAAAAATGATAGAGGCGAAAAAAGCAAAAAAGAGGAAGAGAGGAGCTCAAAACAACCATATTACAACAGAATAAGAAGAAAAAAGGTGTTGAAATTGCAAGCAGAGGAGGCAAAGAAGGAGAAAGCGAAAGAGCTATGGTTCTGGACAATTTTAACCCCTTACACCGGGTACATTAGCCTTTATAAATGTTTTCAATATAAAACTTAAGTTTTCTCAGAACGACTTTTTTAAATATGTCAAATGTCCCATGCGGGACAGTTTTCCTTAGTTTTGTATTAAACTTGGCATAATAGTTCTACTGTTCTATCTAAAGAAGTTGTAATATCATTTTTGGGCTACTATGTAAAACGTGGCCACAATGGGCTATTAATCCTAAAAAATTTTACTTTTTAGGCTGTAATATCTGTATCAATAATTATAGTTAGTAATTTGTTATTCAAAGCACAAAATGAAAAAGGAATACTAGGATAATTTGTTTGGAGTTCAAATATTAATGTGGCAAAGTGGTACTGATGAAAAATAAAATTTCTCCAGCAAGGAGTATTTCATAATTTTCAAGTATCGTGATATGAAAAACAGAAAATAACTCATATCTGAAAACCTACTTCATCAATTTTAATGAAATGTACACATTTAGAAGGAGGAGGGAAAGAGCTATGGTTTTGGACAATTTCAACCCCTTACACCAGGTACATTAGCCTGTGTAAATGTTTTCGGTATAAAACTTAAGTTTTCCCAGAACATTTTTCAGTATGTCAAATGTCCCATGCGGGACAGTTTTCCATAGTTTTGCATGAAACTTGGCATAATAGTTCTACTGTTCTATCTAAAGAAGTTGTAGTATCATTTTTGGGCTACTGTGTAAAACTTGGGCACAGTGGGCTATTAATCCCAAAAAAGTTTACTTTTTAGGCTTTGATATCTGCATCAATGATTATAATTAATAATTTGTTATTCAAAGCACTAAATGAAAAGGAATACTAGGATAATTTGTTAGGAGTTCAAATATTAATGTGACAAAGTGGTACTGATGAAAAATAAAATTTGTCCCGCAAGGAGTATTTCATAATTTTCTAATATGAAAAACAGAAAATAACTCATATCTGAAAAACTATTCATCAATTTTAATGAAATTTACACATAATTCTATTTAGAATGAAGGAAACCAACATACAATATTTTATAAATATTGAAAACATTTGTAGAAAATCACACAATCTGTTCTAGTCCTCTTAATAGTAGAATGTGTTGAGAAAATCATATGAATGTTTACGGAAGAAGAACGCGTAGTGAAAAAATCCTATGAATGTTAATAGAAGTATGTGTTGAGAAATCATATGAATGTTATTAGAAGAATTTGTAGCGAAATTCGTATGAATGTCTATACAAGCAGAATCTGTTGAGAAAATCATATGAATGTTTACAGAAGAATATGTAGAGAAAATCGTATGAATGTTACAGAAGAATGTGTCAAGAAAAATCTTATGAATGTTAACAGAAGAACAACGTGTAGAGAAAATGGTGTGAATTTTAATAGAGGAAGAATGATTAGAGATTAAGTATGAATGTATATACCCAGATCTAAAGAACTCCTTACACCATTGATGAAAGCTCTACATTTTTTTAACAATTCTGATGTTAATTATTAAGGAAATGAAATTCAGATAAACAATATGATACTGTTGCAATGATTCGTCTTTCACTGAGCCATGTAAAAACTCACTCACTTTGCAGTCTAGAAGACAATAGCGCTGACTTGGATTAAGCTATATCACTAAGTTAATAAACTCGCAGTGGCTTCCGCATTCACCGGCGCTTGTTTATATAGGGACCTAGTGCCCTCAGGCAATTTCAAGCCCTGGTATGGCGGGGGAGATATTACACGTCACGTGATTATTGCATCTAATGACATCATCTTACAGCGCATGCGCAGAGAGAAGTGACCCTCGGGCAGTGCAGGTGTTGCTAAGAAGTCGATGTGGGATGGGGTGGAATTTAGGGTCTAACTGTTATATGACGCTTGCCCCGTGAGAACTCAAGTCTCTCTCTTTTCCCACATTCAAACAAAGAGAGGGCGAGTATAATGCATCCCTCAGATTCTTTTGTCAAACACGCACGTGTTCGAACAATGGAAAGGGACCAGCTTTGTTCTTTGTTATACAGCAATGGAATGGGGTGCCCGCAGGGGATCTTTCTAAAGAAGCCTTGCCCCGGACAAAAGAAAGGGAATACAATAGAATCTGTTTCTTTGTTAACGGGCTTCAGGTTCTCTTTTGTCACGACCCTAATTTATCATGGCCTTTGTTCATTTTGACAGTTGAAGGGCAAGCATTGTTCTTTTGTTATACGGCAGTGGAATGGGAATGCCAGGTAGTCTTTCTAAAGAAACCTTGCCCCGGACAATAGAAAGGGAATACAATAGAATCTCTCCCTTTTGTTAGCTCGGGTCAAATCTTTCTATTGTTCGCCTGCACGTGTTCGCAAAACAATGCCTCCTCAGTTTCTTTTGTTAAACACGCACGTGCTCGAACAATGGAAAGGGACACAATAGAATCTGTTCGTTTGTCCAGCATACTCTTTGTTCATTTTGACAGTGATGGATAGCCTCTTGCACGTGGTTGTTAAACAATGCGAGTGGTGTGAGTTGGTGCAGTGTAGGAAAGCACGTAGCCGGATATGGGATGGGTAGAAAAACCTCTCCGCCTTTGTTACAGAAAAGTAAATTTTTGACCCCCTTTGTTCGTTTTGACGGGTGAAGGACACCTTTAATTGCTTAACTGTCAAGCTTCCATTATACTCAACAAGATTTATGACCCTCAGCCGCACCTGAAAGTACCAAGGAGCTGGGAAAGCGGGTGTGAGAGGAGGTGGGGGAGCTCAATTGCATATGAATACACATTCCTGCATATTAAGTGTTTTTAAATCCCTAAAACACCCTACTCATATGATAAACATGATTTTAAACACAATATATGATAAATCATTTTTAGAATATTTATAACAATAGCTTACTGTTAGTAGAGATAGTCTTAGATGGCAGAGTAGTGTTATGGCAAGTCAAAGTTGGTGGTTTGAATCCCAGGCATGGCACTGCATTTTGTCTGATTGTATATACTCTTCCACTATTCTGTATATGCAAATAATCCATGGATCTTTTCAGTGAATGTTCCATGAATCTTTTCAATGATTTGGATCTTTTGTATGACCCTTTGATCTGTTATTTATAGTGAACATTAACACACTTTAAGCATTTTAAATGCTTTTCATATACATCGCATTACTCTGGGGTACTGTGGGAGGTTAGTTTGTATATATAAGCTTAGTTTTCTGAATTCACGGAAGGTTAGCATTAGTTGTTATTATTATTATTATTATTATTATTATGAAAAGTGTTTAAAATTTCACTATAAATAACATTGAAGGATCATTCAAAAGGTCGGATTCATTGAACCTTCAATGAAAAGATCCATGGATCCTTTGCGTATACTGAATTTTGTCCAAGTAACAAAGTGCTGGTGCTTTTACAATAAGTGCTATTACCTTCGTATTTAACACTTTATCAACCAAACATGAGCACAGATTTCCAATTTTCTCATTTAATTCCTGTTTCCTTCAGGTATTTGCAGTGTGTTTCACTTCATTAGCTGACTAGTTAATTCACTCTATCAATATTTGCACATTGAAACTTATGTGTGGTTTTTAAATGTAAGCACCCCAAAGCACTCTCATTACTTATGCTGCTGGTTGCATAAAAATGCTGCTAGACGCTAGCAATTACTAACTAATGTGTTAAAATTCCTCTAGGTATAGTAGCAATAGTGGACCTATTTTCCATTCCAAACTAGAGTGGCTCTCACTATAAACAAAGATTTTGTATTATCTGCGCGAAAATAGTTTGCAATCCCTGCCCCTTATGACTGCTTCTTCCTCTCACACATACTTGCTACATATTAAGCTGAACGTTGCTTAAGTCTATAAAAAGGTGCCCTGTGAAAATCATAAGAATGCAACCTGAAGTAACAATTCATTTTATAAGAATGTGGAAAATGAACATTTTACTTATATTAATTGAACTCCTCAGGCAAAGGTGCAGTACGCTAATCCAAATCCTCCAAAGATGACTTAGCTGCCATATTGGAATCAGAACTATCCTTGAAGTTAATGACAAGCTTATCCATAACACTGTTGCATACAAAACAGGTTCCTGCATTTTAGTCTCCTATTATGTCTGTTTATATTCCCTGCGTGCTTTGGTTACACGTTTTTGCTGAAACGTCTGTAAACTCAGATGTTAGTGTCATAATATCTACTATTGCAGCTGTCAGGTGTTTTTATAATAGTGAGTTGAACACATAAGTATTTATTTTTTGCCATTTTTTTAACAGTTTCCCACTTTTGTGTTAAAAGCTTATTCACACTACAGACTTCTTCCTCTGTCATGGCAACTCAAACACTAACTATAGAATCACAAGATTTGATCTGAGCTGAGCATATGAGTGCTAGCGTATTATGAATGACTGTTACCTTATCATACTTCCTGTGTTATGCAAAAAGTTTATTTGGTACTCAGATAGCACCCCTGTGAATTCATTGCTGCATTTCTCATATAGGCAAGAGAATAGCAGTCATCCATAGAGTTGTTAATTAACAAACAGATACTCTTTGAGTGTTAGCGCAATAACAGTTTAGAATTAAGGAAATCATATTTTGTAATCTCGTAACAGTAGTTATATATTCATTACCTTTAACAATGAGTTCTTACGATAACCACAATAAAATGTGTCACCTTTCCACTCCAATATTTCATGATACAATACATTTATAAAGGAACTATTTACATTGGCATAAGCCTAGTGCTTAATTTCATGACAAGCAGAGGCATATGAACTCTGGTTTAGAATGGATAGTATGTAATATAATCACAAGGTGTTTGTAGCCACAAATGTTTCCTTGATGTAAGCAATTTCTGTTTTCAGAACCCTACCTTTAAGGTTAGTTTAAACATGTATTTCTATTTACTTCTAGGATATACACAATGGAAAGTTGGAGTTAAGTTGTGCCTATTTGTCTACACTCTACAGTGATGTTGCTTCAAGTCAGAGCACAGAGAGTGACAATTACATTAATAGTGTTAAATGGTGTGGTGAAACTGTTGCTAATGATGTTTATTGCTCTGCTACTAACGATTTAGTGAATGACAAACAATAGCTACACTATTGCATATAATGTGTGCAGAAGTTTCTTTGTAGGAAATGGAGTTAAGTTATTCATGTTATTCAAATATGTCAAATTGTGTTGCGCTATCTAGAGAGTAGAATAAAATAACAAGTGTCAAACATGTGCTATTCTTCCAATTTTCCTGTCAAATTCCACATCCCATTGTTGGTTGGTTGCAATTTAAGCAAAACATGGAAGTTAAGTGCAAAAGATTTCACTGTGAAGCATGCAGAGAAAATTATTGCAAGGTACCTGATCTTTTCATTCAGCCTCAAAAATTTAAATGTGACCATTATGTATTATGGCATAGAGACATTCCGCAACCACTATTAACCCCAATAGTATTATATAAAAGCGATGTTTGTACCGACTATTGGATAATTAAAATAAAAAGAGTTACACAGGAATAAACAGTTGTGTTTTTCATACTAGCCTAACTGTCAGATGTTCAGCTGATCATAATTATGTTCTAATATTGTATTACTACAGATGACAAGTTATTTTATGTGAGCTTTAATCGATTCCTTTAAAAGGAAATTTGAATAACTCAAAGTGCAATCACGATTACTGAAGCTCACGTAATTGACTCTGTACGTCGTCAGTAGTGATACAGTATTAGAACATATGATCAGCTGAGCAAGACAGCTGGGCAAGTACGAAAAATACAGCTGTAGTAGCTGCGAGTGACGTCATCCGAAAGCGCGATTTTGCATAGTTTAGTTCCATCCCAGATCACTACTCACGCTGCGATCGCCTTCGTGTTTCCACCGTTTAACACTTCTAATACTTTGTTGTTCTGTGTTCACACCCTAGTGGATATGTTTTTATTCAAAGCTGACTGAGTTGAGGAGCATCGAACTAGCATTTGACTTTATAATAATTAATCTCGTAGCTTGAATTAAAAATAAATTAAACATTGGCCAGAAAGTAAATAATACAAAAGCAGCAGTGCGAGGAACAACGGAGAATGCATCGTTTGTTTTCATAGGTATGATACCTACATTTAATTTAGTGTTCTTGTAAATTAGGTTCCGTTTTTCCAATTCCTGCAGAAACATACAGCCATACAAAATTTCACGGGTGATATTAACATAATACTTAATCCATACTTTCGTTTATTTAATAGGTTCTCTCATAAGTTTTAAAAGAAGAGGAAGAATGAGTTTAGGTTATGAATAACCATTTTAATTAACATGGATGTGAAAAAAGAAATTAAGAATTATTTATGGACGCTGTTTGACAGTTATGGTTCTTAGCGTCCCATTCTATATTGGGCGCGTAAGACCGGAAATTTTGCTGAGGCGTTTTTATCAGGCTTGATGTTGTCTCTCTCTCAGCTTTTCTTTGTGGTAATTCTGTGCGACGACTCTATTTAGTATGGCAGCCGCGCGCAGCGCTTATTGAAGTGCGAATATCACAACTGTGTTTCCTGGATACCAGCCGCTACCAACGTAATATGTAACAAAATTGCTAGGAACACAGAGGTGATGCTGAAATGTGCATATGATGTATTTGATGTTTTGTAGATAAAGCCAAACATATACAATGTTTAAAGCAAAGCGCATGTAAACTCTGGCAAGATTTCGAGTTTTTCATTAATTACTTTCTCTACTACGTATAGAAGTAGGGGAAGTATTGTATTCCACCCAAAAATTCGATACCGAGATTTCACCGGAAATACATGTTTTGAGACCCCCTGAATCCAAAAAAAGCATTTTTGGAAACATGTCCGTGTGTGTGTGTGTGTGTGTGTGTCTGTGAACAGCATAATTCAGAAACGAACAGTCGGATAAACACCAAACTTGGTATTTAGGTTCAGTATCTTCCAAGGATGCGACACGAAGGTTTTCAAGAAAATCCCCCCACCCCAGAGTACCCTTTACATGGAAGAGTATTCGAAAATTTTAATTTTCTCAAAAATGGCTCTAACGATTTTGATTAAAATATCATATATTTAAGATATTTTTATGACAAATAAAATGTATATTTTGAATTTCCTGGGAATGTCTCCAAAAGTATTCTTTATTGTGAACAACTTTTGCATAACTGGTAAACCATAAGAGATAGACAAAGTTTTACTACACAAAAAATGTAGATTGCGTTAAAATACACAATTTATGTCATATACATTTTTGTTGTTGAGTGAACCATTTTCGAGATATTGCTTGTTATTCCCTTAAATTTTTCAATACTTATTTTCTCAAATGGGAATTCGTTATTCATTTTTACTTTCTCTACTACGTATAGTAAGTAGGGGAAGTATTGCATTCCACCCAAAAATTCGATACCGAGATTTCACCGGAAATACATGTTTTGAGACCCCCTGAATCCAAAAAAAGCATTTTTGGAAACATGTCCGTGTGTGTCTGTCTGTGTGTCTGTGAACAACATAACTCAGAAACGAACAGTCGGATAAACACCAAACTTGGTATTTAGGTTCAGTATCTTCCAGGGATGCGACATGAAGGTTTTCAAGAAAATCCCCCCACCCCAAACTACCCTTTACATGGAACATTTTTCGAAAATTTTAATTTTCTCAAAAATGGCTCTAACGATTTTGATTAAAATATCATATGTTTAAGATATTTTTATGACAAATGAAATGTATATCTCAAATTTTCTGAGAATGTCTCCAAAAGTATTCTTCATTGGGAACGACTTTTGCATAACTGGTAAACCATAAGAGATAGACAAAATTTTACTGTACATAAAATGTAGATCACGTTAAAATACACAATTTATGTCATATACAGTTTTTTTGTTGAGTGAACCATTTTCGAGATATTGCTAGTTATTCCTTTAGATTTTCCAATAATTTTTCTCAAATACGTTATTCATTTTTTTATGTCCTGTACAAGCAAATAGAATGGAATGCGCCACATAGCAACCAGCGCTTAAAATATTTCACTATCGCTTAAAACCTACCATATTCCCCTTGCGTCTACAAGAAAATTAGCAATAAGATTGACATCTTGATATCTCGATTAACATGAAGCATATGGAGAATAAGCGTTTGTAAAAATAGTTTGTACAAGAGTAGGGAAAGTCATGTGAGTGTAACACATCAGATTTTGTTGCTTGGAAATACATGTTTTGATGCCCACCAAATAAAAAAAGCACTTTTATTTATCCTACCGCGTACCTAAAAAGGTAGAGGAGGTATTGCATTCCACGCAAAAATTTGATACCGAGATTTCACCGGAAATACATGTTTTGAGGATCCTGAATAAAAAAGAACACTTACTTATTCTACCACGCACCTAAAACGGTAGAGGAGGTGTTGTGCACCACAAAAAATTTGATACCCAGATTTCTTCGAAAATACATGTTTTGAGCCACCCTGAACAAAAAAAAACATTTTTATCTTTTCTACCATGTACTTGTAGGTAGAGAAAGTATTTGTCAGTTTTACTTTCTGAAAACTAATTTCTTGGATTCATAGTGCCTCAAAACAAGCATCTCCGGTGAAATTTAGGTACCAAATTTTTTGTGTGAAATGAAATACCTCCTCTGCTTACTAGGTAAGTGGTTGAATAAGTAAAAGGTATTTTTCTTTCCATTCAAGGTACCTCAAAACGTGTATTTTTTTGAAATCTTGTTAGAGAATTTTTATGTGGAATGCCAATCCTCCTTTACCTACTAGGTGTTTGGTAGAATAATTAACGAGAAAAAGAATAAGTAAAAATGAATTTTAAATAATCAACAATTGTAAACTTCATATATTGCAGATATTCCCAAAATTTCATGCATATTTACTATGTAGTTTACGTGTGCTTTGCTTTAAGCATTATTTATGTTTGGCTTTATCTACGTAGTTTGCTTTACAGTGTCATTACTTCTCATTTTTGTGATTTTGCACACAATCCAGGAATATTTATGTGCGTTATACCCATGTTTATGCACATTTCACTTTTTATTTGCCTTTACAGAAAACACGCATTAGACATTTTACGCGTGTCTACATTGCATGTGACATCTATGATTATTCAGGTTCTTCTCTGCTTCGAAATGCACATTTTTGAATATATCATGGACATTTCAATATTGTGTGTGTGTGTGTGTGTGTGTGTGTGTGTTCCAGATTTGTTTGAGTGATGTTAAATATTATGTTGGTAGTGGCTGGCATGCTGTAAATATACAGTTCTGATGTTGGCACTTCAATAGTTACCTTTTTTTTTATTTTAAGTCAGTCTCTGTGGTGTAGTGGTGTTACCATGCTAGCTCCCGAGGTGTGGGTTCAAACCCGGCGTTGGGCCATGGATTTTTTTGTGCATAAAAATCCTTA
This sequence comes from Deroplatys truncata, assembly GCA_030765065.1. Classification (NCBI taxonomy): domain Eukaryota; kingdom Metazoa; phylum Arthropoda; class Insecta; order Mantodea; family Mantidae; genus Deroplatys; species Deroplatys truncata. The sequence continues at coordinate 132,033,221 of CM060979.1, read as the reverse complement.
GCATGGCTTCCTTCAAAAGAGAAGTAAAGCCAGTGGTCCCAGGTCATAGATTTACAGCACGTAAAAGAGCCTCAAGCCTGATATAGAGGCCTCTGAGCCAAATTAGTTGTCTTTCACATCTAATATAGCATGGGACGCTAAGGACTACAGCAGTTATACAGTGTCCATAAATAAAACTCAATTTAATGTAATTGAGGTTATTTTAGGTGCCCAAATCTACGACACAGGACCACCTGCTTTAAGGTTGGTTCACAACCAACGAGAATGGTAACGGGAAAGTTGAAATACAGGTAGGAAGCCTTCTCAGCCTCCGGGAATGGGAAAGAAGACTTGCACAAATTTTAACTTTATTGTTCTCGTTCCCTGGCATGGCATATTAGATCCATATTATCCATGTGCATATTAGGCTCCTCACTCTAGAGGTATTCTAGGTGGCCGTGACATGAAAAACCTGCTAGTGCTCTCTATAGTCGCAAGCTGGTAACACAAAACTGGAAGAAATTAGTAGTAAATGTGCTTCCTATCCTCAGATGCTGACATCTGCAGATCCATTGAGCATTGGTTCTTCTGGTGAAAGGGTCATCTGTAGTTTGTTTATATGCAACTCAAAACTGGCTGTTGCCTCAAAAACAATGGCAAAGCTACAAAGAACAACAAAAACCAGAGGAAATTAAAAAAGAACAATAAACAACTTTAACCCTTTGCAATGCATAGCGAAGTAAAGCATAGTGAAATGATAAATGCCCTTATGCACATAGCATAGTAGAATGAAGTAAATGTGTTTCATATAGGTTCTGCTAATGCTGATCTCAGCGTTAAGGAGCTGTGTTGATGTAAACATACTCCTGTTGCATTGTTTCAATGATTTCATAAGCCAGAATGTAATGGCTAACCATAAACAGCACTGCTTACAGCTAAGTGCAATGTGTAATTAAGCAGTTTCCTGACACGTTAATAGCCATATCAGTACCATGGAGACTACTCCAAGTACATTACAGTCTAGAAAATGCTGTAGTGAAAAGGTATTGGTAACAGACAAGGAAATGCTTGCAGCAGTTTATGAGGAATTAGATCACGAAGGTAGCTCCGACGAATCTTGGTTTGGCGAATTAGTGGAAGACAGTGATAAGGAACAAAGTGACAGTAAGAGTCATAAGATACAGGTAGCAAAACGGGGCTAAATTTAGTGAAAGGCAAACTAAAACTAAAGCAATACCAGCACAGTGACCTCCAATTTGACTTTCAATAAATTACAAACATTTTCATCCCCTACAAGTGCAAATCATTCTATTCCTACAGGAAGTCCATAAATAGATTATTTTGACCTTTTTATAGATTCCAATTTTTGCAGAAAAATCATGGAGGAAACCAGCAGATATGCAGCTCAGATTCAAGCTAAAAAGGCAGATCCAAAATGGGAAGTTACAAATTCAAGGGAGATACAGGGCTATTTAGGCATTTTGATATATATAGTGATGGTGGATTTACCTGAAACCAGAGATTACCTTTTGAAGGATTTTTGCATTTGTCCAATTGTAAGACAAGCAACGACATTGCTCCGCTTTCAAAAGATATTCAGTACCGTCACCTGAATGACGAGTCTGCAAGGCCACGATTAGGGGTAGATTGTTATGATTATCTGTATAAAGTACAACATGCATTAGGCATAATCAAAAAGTTTGCGAGTGTCTACAAACCAAATCGCTAACTTTCTGTTGACGAAGCAATAATAGGCTTTAAAGGAAGCTTTTTGAAAACAATATATGCCTGCTAAACCAACAAAATGGGGGATATAGGCATGGGGTATTGCAGATAGTAAAAGTGTGTATTTATTGGAATGTAAAATCTATCTGGTGAAAAAAGAGGCAAGAAACAGCAATCTTCTACTTGGAAACTTTTGGATAGGAAACTGAATGCGTACGGTACCACTCGTGCCGGAAGGAAAGACTGGCCAAAACAATTTTCAAAGCCAAAATAACTGAAATTGAAAAGGGGCAAATCTTGCAAACTGCAACTTGAAGGTGTAACTGGGGTTGTTTGGCATGGTAACAGGGACATTCTTTTATTATCTGCCAACTGCGATCCTAGAACTGATGGAGAAGTAGAAAGGAAGAGTGGCAAGGGGAAAAAACAAATAAAGATACCATGTCCTAATGCAGTGATAAACTATACTCGTAATATGGCACAGATTGATCTCGCAGACCAAAGGAGGGAGTATTATGGTGTCGGCCGATCCTAAAAAAAGTGGTGGAAATACTTGTTCCATTTTGTAGTGAATGTTGCTATCATTAATAGTTTTATTACATACAACATATCAAACAGACCTGCTTCTACAGCTCATGGCAACAGGCTTCTTCACTACAGGCAAAATTTAGTGCAACAGTTAATTGCAGACTTCATGTCATGCGAGCAGGATTTCAGCGTAGCTTACCTTCTGCTACTCCTGCACCAGGTTCTCTTAACATCCTCATAAAAATTAAAAGGCTGGGTGAAATCGTGTGTTCAGTGCATAGAGAAGAAAAGGAAAATACCATCAAGTCATGCCATACAGTCACAATACCAGTGCAAACAGTGTGATATTGCAGTGTGTGTAGAATTGGGTGCTTCCTTAATTATTATCAAGCAAAGGGGGTGAAAATTCAAAACTAGCACAAGGGTGTACATACTAAACCATTAATAACCTCAAGTGTGTATAGAATATTTTTATTGTACAAGAGAATGGTCTAGGTAACATTTTATGGACATGCTGAAATATCTTAGCTGCAATAATAGTTTTGCAGAAATTATTGTATTTTATTGTACTTAAGTATAGCAGATTTTATTCCAGGTTTTAATATCCTAAAGTAACGAATTTCATTGCTATTAATATTGCAGAATTATAAAGATGCATTGCAAAGGGGTGCACGTATATAAATGAAGTTCCTCTACAAAGGGCTTCATGTTTGCAGTTATAAGCTATTGAAATAACATCTAATCTTATTTACGTCAAACCAATTTTAAATGAGTTATTAATTAATCAATTTAATTTGGCTACTAAAAAATGTAATTATGCATGTATATAGGTCACTTTTAATTTAACATCTGTAGTAGCAGCTCAGAATTTAAATGGACAAACTCTGCTTGTAGAACAACTAGCTAACACTCTATGCGCAGCAAAGGGTCAATGTATATAATTAAATAAATGAATAAAAGCTTGGTAGCACTAGAGGGATCGGAAATGTAATGGATATGCATTCAGATAGTGTTTACTCTATCGGATTTTGATGTTGGCTAACCCAGATTATGTTGGCAAGATGAAAGAAGGTGAAAAATATCATTTGTCAGTTAAAAAGAAATGAAATCCCAATGCGCAAAATCGACTTTCACTTTGTGATCGATATGATCATTGATATGCATTCCTGTTCTCGTTATTGGACTGTTGTGAACCAACATCTTGTATGCTGTATTGCTTCCTGTTCTTGTTTCTGTTTTGGTTACCATTCTTGGCTTCCAAGCTTTACTTGGCTTCCAACGCAAGCCATGCTAAGAATTTGTACACCTGAAAAAATCCATCGCTCTCCACCAGGTTTGAACCCGTGACCTTAGGAACCAGAGACTAGCATGGTACCACTAGAACATGGATGACGACCATGGCTGTGATAGCATCAAACATTATATTAAAGGAGAACTGAACTATTTTTAAAGACTACTAACAATAAAATATAAACAAGTATAAGCCCATTGTTGAAAACCGTGTCATTCTAGGACTTCTCATTTTTGTTCTGGGAGCACTTTTATGTTTAATCCTCACCTTGCGGTTACATCATCAAGCCTGTAGCATGCCACACTACTCATTGACACTTGTATTGGTAAGCCTTGCATTGCCTTTAATTCCTATTTGATTTTGAGATTGTAGGACAGATTTCCTTCCCTAGTGTCCTGTGAGGCGAAAGGACAGGAATGGCTGTGTACATTGCCTATGGTTGTGCAAATAATTCTGGCATAAAAACAAATATTGGTCATTACTCACTCCCTGTTAGAGATAAGAATCAACATATTGCTGAGAAGCGCTAACCTGAGCCAAAGTTTGCCTAATGAGGAAGGCGAATGGGCAGTTGTAAATGATGTAGATAGTAAACCAAATGAATATTTGAGGGAAGCCAGTGAAGTTGAAGAAAATTTGTATGTCCAGAAAATATTCTTTTTTAAATGCTCTCTTTGCGCTATTCAGTATTTGTCATCCATTTGATGGGCCTGTCACTGAAAGAAAATGTAACACATGTGGGGCATTAATACAAATTATAACTCACGGTGTGAATGGGTACACTTATGAGTGCTGCTCTGGAGGCAAAATTAAAATCACTTTCTGTAAAATGAATTCCACCTGCTCTAGTATTTCTGATTGACACAAAGTTTTTGTATTTCATAGCACAGGTGTTGATTCTTATCTCTATCTGGGAATGAGTAATAACCAATATTTCTTTTGATGCCGAAATTATTGGCATGACCTTACACCTCACAGGTCACTAGGAACGGAAAGCTGTCTACAATCGCAACATAGTAACAGGGATTAAATGCAACATAAGGCTTACTAATAACGTGACATTGAATAGCATGCCACCTTCCCAGTCTGATGACGTCACTGGGATGCGAGGATTAAACATAAAAGTGCTTCCAGAATGAAAACAAAAGTGATAGAATGATGAGATTTTCAACAATGTGCTCAGATTTGTTTATATTTTATGTTAGAAGTCTTTAAGAAGTTAGTTCAGTCCTTTAAAGAATGAAAATTTAGGTTATTCTGTGCAGTTGTACTAGTTTCTATGGCCAGTGTTGCCAAGCTCTTTCCTATGTAAAATCCGTATATCGGGTATAAAAATCATACATTTTGCGTAACATACAGTATATAACATTCTTATTCGTACGCATCAGGTTTTCAATAAAAAGTAATTCTCTACTTGCTTAAGAAGTTGTGTTTTTCTGTGAGTCATTTATACGTGCTTGACGAATCTAATTCAAACAAATTCCAATGAAAAAATGCATTTCAAAACTTACACCATTGTATGAAACAGCAATGTTAAAGAAGTAGCCCCCAATTTTATACAACATTCCCATTTGTACAGTTGTTAAGAATGACCACTGCGAGGTACACAGCTTCAACATTCACGTGTTTCAAAGGTCACTTTAGGTTACTTTGGTTGCAGTTGTGTACGTTCTGTCAGTACCGATCGAAATGGGTAAGCAAAAGGAACTTAGTTCTGATCTTAAGCAAGTAATTATAGACTTGGTACTTAGAGGGTATTCTCTCAGAAAAATAGGAGAAACAGTAAATAAACCACAGTACCTAGTCAAAAAATTTAGGGAGCAGGATTCTACAAAGAATTTACCAAGAAAACCTAAAGAAAGTAGGCTAAATGCATGAGAAGAACATTACATTGTAAGCCGAATCCAAGAAAACCCAAAATTAAATATTCCTCAATTACGACCATAAGTAGAAAATGTGTCTGGAAAGAAGATGTTTGACCAAAAAGTTCATCGTGTCTTATGGAAGTATGGATACCATGGCTGAACACCAAGGAAGAAGCCCTATGTAAGTGCAGCAAACAGGAAGAAACGAGTTGCATTTGCTAAAGATCACATTCATAAGGATCAGAACTTTTGGGACAGCGTGATATGGCCAGACGAGACTAAGATAAACCTCTTTGGGTCAGATGGGATAAACAGAGTCTGGAGAAAAGCAAATTCAGACAATGACACCAGGAACATCCTTCCCACAGTTAAGCATGGTGGTGGTTCCATTATGTTCTGGGCCTGCATGTCATCCAATACTGTTGGTAATATACAGTTTATTGATGGCACTATGAACAAACGTGTTTATATTGACATTTTAAAGAACAATGTAAAGCAGAGTGCTGAGAAAATGGGCATGACACCTTGTTATAGGTTTCAGCAGGGTAACGATAGTAAACACAAGGCAAGATTGAACATGAATTGGTTGATATGGAATGTACTCAAACTACTACAAACACCTCCTCCGAGTCCAGACTTGAATCCAATCAAGAATCTGTGGACAATTCTGAAGAAATGAGTCTATGAAAGCGGAGTAAAATCTAAACAAGAGCTTAAACATGTTGTGGAAGAAGAAAGGAATAAAATTAGTCCAAAAAATGAAAAAACTTCGTTACTTCTATGAAGAGAAGGTGTGAGGCAGTTATTAAAGCCAAGGTGTACCCAAAAAATATTACATTATCAGTGTTGTATTTGTTATTAAACTATTACTTCTACTGTAGGAATAGAAAAGTTGTACAAACATGGTCATGTTTCTTTTACAATGTTATGTAATTTAGTTTGTAAGTTCATAAGTTAATATTTAGTTAATTCCTAAAACAGCTTGTGTTATATTGTTCAACATGTATGGAAAAAAATATTAATTTAACTGTGTCTTCTAATAAATATTAAAGTATTTTCTTAGAAAATTGAATAAGAATGTTATATACTGTATCATAAAATTGTTTAACTCCGGAGAAAAGTAGTCGAGGTAGAGAATGAACATGCATTGAAAAATGAGAGAAAAGTATGGTATACAAGTACAAGACAGACTCATTATACACATGACTTACACGTATCTAGATTGTTATTTTTATTGCTTAATTGTGATCAATACAGAGAGTGTACAGCAATTTGCAGTCTAGATAACATATCTCAATGCATTTATGATAATTACTGGCACTTTTGTTCCTTATAAAGAAGTTCCATAATATCCATCATACGCATCCTACCCAAGGCATTATGGGAACGTTGCATGTGCTGGCTTATGCTGCCAACATTGGCACTGCCATCATAGTTGAAGTTATGGAATGTTGCCAAAATATCTTACTACAGTCTACCACTAAGGCTGCAATGGCATTTATTCAAAGTACATACTGAAAATTTATGATGTCAATCCAGTCGTACTAAAAATGGGAGGTTTATTAAAGTGAGTACCCTTTTGGAAGTGCACCAGTTGATGGTGATAAAACAAACTAAATTCCTCATATAACAGTAATACCACAAGATATTCTTTGGACTTATCAACTAGACTTGTGTTATAAATTTGTAAAATGACATGTCATTTGTACGTCCCATTTCTAGTGTCAGCAATGTTCTTTGTGCTTATCTAAGTGCTTTAACCTTAAAATGAGTACGGGACAAGCTCAGATTTTTAGGGCATAGGTCCCGTAGTGAAACCACTAGGAACTTAACTTTGAATAGTTGACTCTGGATTGGGCTCAAATAAGTGTGGGTTTGTGAGAGATCCAATGTTACTGTTATTACCAGCATTGTTGCGTTTCAACATATTATACATGGAGAGGTCCATCCTCATACCACATAGACTAAAGTGCATGTGGTTTTAGGGATATAATTAAAATAAGGGGTAACTAGATCTATAAATATCAATTCACTGTGTGGTTTAGGCTATGAAATATTATAAGCATGTGAATTCAAATTTCAGGTAATTATGTACTTAATAGCGACACCTCTGCCTACAGCCTAACAGTGTTCTACATTGACAAGCACACACCTAAACTCTTCTTGGATTAGCTGTTGAAATGAAAAGAAAACTATAATTTATTATAACTTGCTATGGTTTTAATGTCATACTTACCTGAGTAACACAAATACATACTGGCAGTACTCAAAGCTGGGCATATCTTGAGAACCATTTGTGCAGCATGGAAAACAATTCAAAGTTTAGGATTTGGAGATTGAAATTGATAAAAGTGGAGATTCCATTAATGTAATTAAATACTACATAAATGTTATTGAAGCATAGTTATTGTTTATTTCATGGAATAAAAGTATACTGCCTTCCATTTGTTTTGAGGGAACAACATGTGATTTACATTTGAAGGTGGCTATCTGCTCAACATTTTAGAAATATCTGTCTTTGTGAGGCAAAAGTGTATCTGGAAAATCTAAACAAATTACAATTGCTCAGCCAAGCTTAGAGTGTATGTAGTCCAAGTTTAGCTGAGGCAAATAATTTCCACACTTTAAACCTAAGAATATACCTGTGCCGTGCACTTTAAGACAGATAGAAACATATAAATACAGATAAAAACTGCATTTTATGTTCATCTTTTAAAAAAATAATATAAGGTGAACTGTAGATGTTTGTTAGAAAAATAAATAAAGATATTATGCAGATGTTATTTTCCTTGAAAGATTAATGAACACATTGCTACTGGTAGATAATGTTATGCAGATAACAATTCTTTCAGTTTTGTTTCTTGAAATAGCTTCATTATACAATAATGTTAATTTATTATATACTATAAATTAATTTTAACTTACCCCTTAGTGTTAGAAGGAGCAGAATTTCAGCTGCTAACTCTGGCTGCTACTACTTCGGTCATATCTGATGACAGTAACATCAGTTCATATGCACACTAAACTTGAGGCTAACCGTAGGTTAAATCTGGAAAAGATGGGACTCCTTAGTTTCAATGTGGTTCACTACAGCCTACGCTGTGTGCCTCCTATATGTACCAGATTAGCTTGTAACTAACAGAGGTTTTCCTAGAAACAAAATTGGTAACAACATAATCAGCTTAAATCAACCTACCAGTTACGGTGCATTTCATTAATATTTTTAACTGCCCAGCTTCATCATGATTACCAAAATTAATGTAAATTAGTTAAGTCAGTTGAATCAGTGAATTGAAATGAGATCCAGAGGAAGTCCAAAAAGAGAAGGTGTGATATAAATAATATTCTAGTACCTTTCACTACACTTAATTTTGATAACTGCTGAATTCTTTACCCAGCATACTAATAAAACTTAAACATTTAAAATATTTTGAGTTGGATATCTGTGCTTATTTTCAGGTCTAGAGCCCGCCTCACAGGAAGTAGTTTGTGTGCTGTTGATAATTGTTCTTTATGACTAGCCGTGTTAAGGGACTAAGTTGTAAAACTGCATCAGATTTTAAAAATTCAATTCCACTGTCAGGGTTTCAACCATGGAGCTTTGGTACTCTGAGTCAGTGTTCTTTCCACTTTATCTGTCATGGCAAGTAGCCAATATAATCATTAAACCTTCTCATTTGGTTTAATTATCACATCAAACCTCAAAGTTGATATCAAATACAGAGATATGATACCTCAAAGGTGATTTGTAATGTTGCACATGTCTTATAGTAACTTGACCCACAAGTATTATAACTGACCTGTCCATTCACTAGTGTGTTGTGTCAGAAATAGTTACTGAGAATCCTGCCAAATACTACTACTCTTCAGCTGTTCTTGTGGGTAGCTATTTGCTACACCTAAGCAGAGTAGTGTGCATGTTACCAAGATTTTTACATGTAGTAGTTTCTATGTGTGTTTTGTGATTCTGTTTGAGAGGAACAGTGTTTATAATGATTTATTATTGTGTTCTGTATGTAGAGATATGAAAAAGAAAATGCAAGGTGACCAATGTATCCTTTTGATAATGATCTTGACTAAAAATGGTAAAAAATTATTTCCTGCCAAGGTGTGTATTGAATATCCTTTTTTAATCAAAGCTGTTCTTTAATATTTGGCTTTAAATTTTGTTCTTGTTTTAATTCCCCATTGAGAAACAAAAGAATTGAAATCCCTACAAGTACCTAATACCATTTTTTAATGTTTCAATTTAGGGAATCTGGTGGATGTTGGCAGCCTTTGGACCATAGGGTAGTTTACAGTGACCGTTACACAGACAATTGTAAATGAAGGGTATTGAAAGTCAGTTCCATCCCCTCAATATTTTGCAGTTATCGTAAATGTTTTAAAGGGTAAATTTGAGCCACTAAGGAGGTAATTAAAATGAAATATAACAATCCTTTTGCTGCAGCATTTTAAAAATATAAAAATGGTCTAACTGGGTCTGTAGATATTAACACAAACTAAGATAACAATGAAACATGTTCCACACAAAAGCGAGGAGTATAAAACTGAATATGTGAGAAAAATGACAGTTTGTTAGCTACTCCTGTTTATAAAACTAGACAAATTCCTTCTTTAAAACAAAGTAATCTTAGGTTAAAAAGGCAAACTGAAGGTGCTGAGGGCCATGATAAAGGAATTATGAACAAATTGGCATCAGACCAATGAAAAAATTAATAATCTGTATGTACAAACTATACTAGAGAATGAGGGTATTCATGGTTTATTTCTCAAAGAACAAATGCAACATTAGGGCAAATAGAGCTTTACTGAAGTGAACTGAGTGTTAGATATTGTATATTACAGCAGAGTAAATCCTCATCAGCATATGAATTAATTCCAAATGCTTCCTTACCCTTCCTAGCAGGTATACACTGAGAAGGTATACCAGCACATGTATGAAAGAAAATACCATCTCTCATAACCAGCAGCCATCAGAATTATGTGCATCATTACAATAAGAGGAGACATTCGGTTTGCTAATAATAGATTATATGGCTATTCGACCAAATGTGTAATATGTCAGATCATGTGATGTTGTAATAGGAACTGTAGAGGTGGGTGAACTTGAAAAGAATGGTAGGCAGGAAAATAGTACGGCAACTACATTAGGATGTTTTGTTTTTCAATGTCTAGCAACACATTTTTAATACCTGTACAACATTTTCTGCACAGATATCACTGGCCAACAAAATTTACCTTTTTTTCTGTAACATTGATGAGAATGGTTGACATTTAAATTTTTAGGGGAGCTGAAGAGAAAAATAATAAATAAGATGGAACATAATCTCAATTTTTTTCATTATTTTAGCTTTTACTAATTTCCCTTAAAAGTTTAAGCATTATTTACCTTGTTGTTCTCCCTCAGACGAAGGCTACTGAAATCGCAATTGCTTTTGCTTTGCCTGCTGTTTGTTGTCTGTTGCTGGTGATGGCTTTTTAATGAATGTCTAGCAATAATTGGCTAACATTCATGTGCTCCAATGACTTAGATATCTTTCTTCCACTTCTGAAATTTGTTAGTGATGTCCATTTTGTTCCTTGTCCATTGCTTACCATAGTTCTCAGGGAGAATATAAGAAGTTATCTTCAAAGACACATTATACCCCAGTCTCTCATAGCAGTGCAGAAGATTTTCCACTAGATCTTTATAGTTTTCTGTCTACTTATTTCTAAGAAAGTTGCAAGGCACTTGAATAAAGGTGTCTCAGGCTAACATCTGATCCCCTATGAGAGTATTATTCAAATGTTCATCTTCAAATAGTTCAGGTATCTTTGGACTAATGAAAGACCTCTTTTATTTTGGCATCACTGATACATGGAAATTTCTGACACAAGGACAGGATTGCTTCGCCAGTCTTATCCATGGCATGGTTTCATAAGGCCCAGTTTTATACGAAGTGCAGGAACTATTACTTTTCTGGATTTGACAAGTACATGAAACATAACGTTATGTGTTCCAGGTTCAATTGATTGACGCATAGGCCAAGATTTCTGTTTATAGTAAAGTGCCTGGGTTCAGTTGCCACAGACACAAGAAACAACATAAAACTGTAGTAGTCTAATATGACAATGACCTTGAGAACCCCGGAAATCTGTCATTTAAGGTTGTCATAATTTATTCTGCAAAGCAGTTGCTTCATGTTGTGATATGTTTCCTTAATGTAAACTGATGGAACCGATGGAAACAAGTTGTCATTATGCAGGCTTTAGATTTAATTTGGAAGAATCCAGAACAATCTCCAATCATCAATTTTGTAGTCAATTTCTAGTGTTGTTATTTTCGATTTTGAAAACTGGAAGAAATGGAGTATGGTGGTTATGGAACACATTTACATTTACCATCTGGTCAAGACAATTCCACACTGCAGTCTAGATGCCAAGAGTTGTGATTTACTTTCAGGCAGTTGCAGATTGTTTACTAGGTCATTCAGTTGATGCTGTGTTGACTCCTCATTACACTAAAAATCAACATCTTTAGATGTACTCTGTTTTGAAGGTGACACAGCAGCACTAGATTCACTAACTGTATTAGTTAGAGATGGGACCAGAACAGGCAGTTTGACTCCAGGAGGCATGGTAGTATAGCCGACATTGTATTAGGATATGTCAACGATCACTTTTTTTTTCTTTGACATGACATGTGATAATGTAGTTGTCATACAAAAACAACAACCATTTACGTGGTTTGATGGTTCTCTCTAGATTATGGGGATGGCAAAGCCCATTGAAGTTCTTTAATGATTCAACCAGGAATGAAGACTTGAGACACAAGATATGCTACATATATGAACAGCCCAGGGCTTGTCCCGGTCTCTGATAACACAACCAAAGTACAGATTGTAAACTTGTTTAGCATTGACATTATTGGTCATTTTTATGATTTCAAAGTTACCTTTACACAGATATAGCAAACATTCTTCACAGAGATTACATATTTGCAAGGCATTTTGAATCAAGTTAAACCGAAGCATTGCTACGACACTGTTGTACGTGTTCTTCCAGCACAAGAGCAGAACACAACTAGTACGGACAAAAAATGAGCTTAAATGTGTCATCACAGACTGCATGCTCTGCCCCTCCCTTCCCCTCTACTTTTTGCTACAAGCCCAGGCTGAAAATAGACTGCATTCATCACAATACACCAGTATGTGTTTTTTCCAGGAAACAACAACATGCTATTTGCAATCCACAGGATTCTGAAGGCAATATTGTGAAGATGAAAAGGAATTTTAAATCATTATTTCATATGTCCCACCCCCTATCCCCCATATTTTGAAAACTAGAGCTAATCAGAGATTTTCATGGTTGTTTTCATCATTAGTGTGGTTAGTTTAGTAAAGAATAATTGTTTGTGCTTCTGTTACATTTTCATTGTTGGCTACTGTAAGTGACTGGTGAAGAATTGAAGCAATTGACTCTTAATGTTATTAGGAAATTAGAAGATTCCAAATTCAAGATGATAGGCATTGTAATCGACAAGCACTCTACAAATGTAAAAATGTTTTCTGAATTCCTCAATCAGAAATATGTCATCATTGTGATGTTGAGCAACCACTCTTTCTATCTTATAATTACTGCCATAGATCACTTACCAATAATGGGAAATCAGTTACTCCTATGTACTTAGGATGCTTTTTCAAATTCAGAAAGGTGAAGTGTGGAAACCCATCCAGTTTCTGACCGAAACACATCTCAGTCGTAGCAGTTTTGAAAAATTAATGTTAAAAGGGCCTTTCAAATGTTTCCAGAGAAATAACAGCTTCTCTACTTCTCCTCAAAATAGATGGGAGTTTTTTAAGCTTGAGGGGTTCCAAAATTGTGATACTTCAGTTCAGTTCTTGAAAATAATGAAAAAATATTTTAAAACTCACTATGTGAAGAACACAAATTGTGACATGTTCTCGTGATGAGACATCAAAACATTTTTACAAAGTAACATTTCTAGATTGCAGTGACTGGAGGATGAGGTTTTAAACTATTTAGATACTTAGAACAACAGTTGCCAAGTCCCAGAAAGCAGTTTCCTAGTAAAGAGATTTATGATGCTGTGGTTATCAATACAAAATGCAAAAAGTATTTCTTGATGCATGAATTCCACTTTGTTCTTACAAGGAAATTTTCAAGTGATCACATAGAAATGTTGTTCAGTTCACTTAGAAGACGAAGGAGCAATGGCCAAGCTAATGCTGTTGTAGCAGTCCGTACTGCACATAAAACATTGACTACTGGAATTAGATTCTACATCTCCCAGTGCTAATTATGTTGAATCTAAAAAGGAATTAACACAATAATGACATGTTCAATACTACGACAGATAAACATTATCACTTCTGAAGCCCATGATTTTCACAGTTTGCTTGAATCATCTAAAGCTACTTAAAGGTGGTATTGATCACCTTGACATGACATTAAAATCGGCGACTTTATCATCTAATGCTTTGATCCAAACAAAGAACTACAAGTCTATTTTTTGTGTCTGATAGAGGTGACATTCCTATACTGTCGCTCTTGAAAACTATTAATTGTGGTGCCTATTTCTGTCCTACCATGGAATTTGTGGCAGCAATTGTACCTTATGTGTACAGTCTTCACAAACTATTTCACAAAGCTTATGTCAAAATCCACAACTGATTTGTAATAATGCCGATCATCATATGAAAAAATTGTCCACTACTGTTCCAAACAAATTTCTTAGACCTTGCATCAATAATTACTGCTGAAAATCCAAGGAGAGACAGAAAATTAGGAGAATGGTTTGCTGCTCAAAATCATTATCAAGGAAAATACACAAATAATAGGTGTAGATATAAATCTTATGTGTCATTAACTGTTGTTTAATAGCTACAAGTTACATAGCAGTATCAAAAAATAGGCCCAATGAATTACATAACACTGTGTTAAAAGTGAAACTTGTGCTGCAGGCCTACAGAACAGTGTTAAGTTTTATTTAATAGCTACAAGTTACATAACAGTGATAGAAGATAATAGGCCTAAATACATTTAAATTAGTGATCCTTGTTAAAAGTCATGTTATAAAGGACTTCAGAACAATGTGTTGCATCCAACTCTGTTTTTAGTCCATCAGCAGAAAAATTTAAATTGAGTTTTATTTATGGATGCTTTTAACTACTATGGTTCTTGTCAGAGGCCTCTTTATCAGGCTTGAGGTTCTACCTACGGCACAGGAACTTTTGCTTTACTTCCCTTCTGAAGGCTGCCTTGCTAATGATTTTTATCCTCAAAATCCACCGCTCTCTGCCAGCTTCAAAAACATAATCCCAGGAGCTAGAGGCTAATGTAGTACCCCTAGACCATGGAGGACAACCCAGTCACCAGAGCTCCAATAACACAATTAGGGTAATGTCCATTTCATAGTACCAACTAGGGTTTTGCACCATTATTACATAGAAAAACAATATTAATATTCTATACAGTGTTATGTGATTGAATTGTGTTAAAATTCACTTTGTATATCAATGTAAACTTACCAAAACAATGAAACAAACAACTGTTTACATTATAAATTAGTGGCACACAGTCACTTCAGCTTATAGCAGTTCCGTACATTCTATATAAAATTCTTTGCAATTTGCAAAATATTTATAGCTAATATAATGCTGTAGCCGCACAAATCGACAATCGCAACAAGTCTTGGAAATGGATGAATGCTGGCGTAGCCGTGCAGCTAGTTGTAGTACTCTGTGCAGACTCTCGAATACACTGCTCTCACAGCAAAGGAGCAGGTCACTTTAATACTTATAGGTCAAAACAGTAATCACTATATGGGTTAATTTTTCAACTTATTTGCTGCACACAGCTTGTGTGGATGATCAATTAACAAACATTGTGTTAACATTTCAAGTTACAGTGTAGATATATCTAATATTTGAGATTACCTTGAAGGTAATCACATCAGAAGGTTTAAAGCACACTGGTTACAGTCCAAGGCATGGCATTGCAAGTCTGATTCAACTTTAAAAGAGGTAGGTTTATTTCTGAGAGAACAATGGAGTAGTTTGAACAATCGCTAATGGATTCAAAGAAGTTGATGGTTAAAATTACAATATTTTATGCCATACATAGCATTTCTTTCTCCACAGTTTTGTTAAGGAAATAAAATCCGCACCATCAGACTCAGCATCAGTTGTGAAATGAATGCCAAAATAGAAATCAAAGAAGAGACGACATCTTTTAGATGTATCTCAGACGACATAGCGTTACAGAATGAGAGAAAATACTTTCCCGAGGATGTTGCAGTGAAGACAAACACTGATACTGTGCTTCTGGATGATTGTGATGTGGCACTCAAAACAGAAATTAAATCAGAGACTCCCTTTCCAGACTTTTGTTCACAGAAAGAGGGAGAATTTATTCCAGAGGATCCTACACTGAATGTTAAGAAATACAACAGTGATCATGAAATGGATAACAAAATAGAAATTCAAAAGGAACCTAGGTGGCTGGACACAGTAACTTCATTTGGTTGTGATGACATTAAGGTAAGCTTTGTGGAAATCTACAGCAGTTCCAACTTTTTTTATTATATACTTGATAGCATATTTGAATTATGTGATACAAAGCTAATAAGACAAGAGATAATCTGCAAGTGTATACAATGTTTGTCAGATGGTGTACTTAAACGTTGAGAATAATAGTGGTGATAGTTGCTGAAAATTGTAAGATAATTTAGGACAGTTTGATTCAAATCATACCAAAATATACTGATGTAGCATCTTCTGATCAGACACACTAGAAATAAAAAATTAAAAGATTAATGTGATTTTAAAGGAAGTTCTTCTTGTACTGGATGTCTGGACATCCACATCTTAAATAGGATGTTTATACATATCACATGCCACATTTTACATGGATGTCTTACACATCTATATCACTTTGACATATTTTACATTGGATATCTATACACATCAACATAACTCAGTCACATTTTATATTGGATGTCCATACACGTCCATGTCACTCAGTCACATTTTATATTAGATGTCTATACACATCCATATCACTCAGTCACATCTTATATTGGATGTCCATACACATCCATGTCACTCAGTCACATTTTATATTAGATGTCTATACACATCCATATCACTCAGTCACATCTTATATTGTATGTCTATACACATTCATATCACTCAGTCATATTTTATATTAGATGTCTATACACATCCATATCACTCAGTCACATCTTATATTGTATGTCTATACACATTCATATCACTCAGTCACATTTTATATTAGATGTCTATACACATCCATATCACTCAGTAACATTTTATATTGTATGTCTATACACATCCATGTCACTCAGTCACATCTTATATTATATGTCTATACACATTCATATCACTCAGTCACATTTTATATTAGATGTCTATACACATCCATATCACTCAGTCACATCTTATATTGTATGTCTATACACATTCATATCACTCAGTCACATTTTATATTAGATGTCTATACACATCCATATCACTCAGTCACATCTTATATTGTATGTCTATACACATCCATGTCACTCAGTCACATCTTATATTAGATGTCTACACACATTCATATCACTCAGTCACATCTTATATTGTATGTCTATACACATCCGTGTCACTCAGTCACATTTTATATTAGATGTCTACACACATCCATATCACTCAGTCACATCTTATATTGTATGTCTATACACATCCATGTCACTCAGTCACATTTTATATTAGATGTCTATACGTATCCATGACACTCAGTCAGATTTTATATTGTATGTCTATACACATTCACATCACTCAGTCACATTTTATATTAGATGTCTATACATATCCATGTCACTCAGTCAGATTTTATATTGTATGTCTATACACATTCACATCCCTCAGTCACATTTTATATTGTATGTCTATACACATCCATGTCACTCAGTCACATTTTATATTGTATGTCTAAACACATTCACATCACTCATTCACATTTTATATTGTATGTCTATACACATTCACATCACTCAGTCACATCTTATATTGTATGTCTATACACATCCATGTTACTCAGTCTCATTTTATATT
Source organism: Deroplatys truncata (assembly GCA_030765065.1). Taxonomy (NCBI): domain Eukaryota; kingdom Metazoa; phylum Arthropoda; class Insecta; order Mantodea; family Mantidae; genus Deroplatys; species Deroplatys truncata. The sequence continues at coordinate 132,015,717 of CM060979.1, read as the reverse complement.
GTATGTCTGTACATATCCATGTCACTCAGTCACATTTTATATTGTATGTCTATATACATCCACATTACTCAGTCACATTTTATATTGTATGTCTATACATATCCATGTCACTCAGTCACATTTTATAGTAGATGTTTATATACAACCACATCACTCAGTCACATTTTATATTGTATGTCTATATACATCCATGTTACTCAGTCTCATTTTATATTGTATGTCTGTACATATCCATGTCACTCAGTCACATTTTATAGTAGATGTTTATATACAACCACATCACTCAGTCACATTTTATATTGTATGTCTATATACATCTACATTACTCAGTCACATTTTATATTGTATGTCTATACACATCCACATCACTCAGTCACGTTTTACGTTGGATGTCTATAGACATTCATATCACTCAGTCACATTTTACATTGGATGTCTATACACATCATATTACTCAAGTCACATTTTACGTTAGATGTCTATACACATCATATTACTTAAGTTACATTTTATATTAGATGTCCTACGCTAACAATGAACTGGCTGGAAAGGCTCTACGAAGCAGTAGTTGAGTGTAAAATGTTATATGGAATAGAAATATGGGGGTGGTAAAGGGATGGGTTAAGATTGATGTAGCCCATAGAATGTTTTGTAGAGAAGTTCTGGGTTTATCTAAGAGCTCACCAACAGGTATGGTACTGGCAGAGCTAGGTAGGGTAGGGAGAAAAGGTATAATAGTGGAAAGAATTTTGAAGTATTGGTATAGATGCTTAAATCTAGAAGATAGTAATATATTAAAAGAATGTATACAGTTCCAAAAATCCCTCTTAGGAGAAGAGAGTTGGTTTGGGGAGATGTGCAATGTACTAAAAGATAATGGCATGAGGAATATTTTTCTATTAGATAAAGATAATAATACTGGGTTTTGGAAAGAAGTGAGATTGAGGGTGGAAGACATTGAGGAACAAGAGCTATGGGCTAGTTTTGAGGGTAAAAGTTCATTAATCTTGTATAAATCAGTTAAAAGAAATTGGGCAAGGAGAAGTATGTAGATATATGCAATCAATTTGGTAGAATAGGTCTTGCGTGGATGCGCATGCACACAGGAGTAATATTTTTAAAAAGGACTGGATATAATTGTTCAGGGATGAATTGTGTGATGAATTGAGTAGTATTTTTCATTGGCTAATAGAATGTGATAAGGTTAAAAGGTGGAGAGAGGTTATTTGGAATAAAACTGGGACAAGCTAAATAAAGAAATAGTAGCAATAAGAATGTTGGGAAATACAAAAGCAGAAACAATTAATATGATGGGGATATTTTTAGGCAACATAAGGGATAAGTGGATAAGGAGCTTAAGAAAGGTATATCAGAATGGGCACAGTTTGGAAAGTGGTGAGATTGTATAGTAGCTTTATCCCATTTAAACAGCCTAGGGGTTAAATATGGGAGAGCTAGAGAACTGAAGCACTAGATTTTAAGCTTTAGATGTTTATTGTAATAAGGATGGAAATAAATATTACAAATTAAAAATATTAGATGTCTATGCACATCCACATCACTCAGTCACTTTTTATATTAGATGTCCATACACATTCACATCATTCAGGCACATTTTATATTGGATGACTATACATTTTTGTATGACTTAGTCACATTTTATATTATGTGTCTATACATATTCACATCACTCAGGCACATTTTATATTGTGTGTCTATACATATTCACATCACTCAGTCACATTTTATATTGTGTATCTATACATATTCATATCACTCAGGCATATTTTGTATTGGACATCTATATTCTGACACAGTGGCTATGGCCAAGGTTATTGGGAGGTCGCTGCCGAGTGTTCGGAGTAAACAAGCTAATGACCGCCTGCCAGTGTAAACTCCTGGTGCAGTAATCAGGAAATAACTATAACTTTCTAGAAGGTTTATCTTCCCCCTCCTCCAGAAGATTTGTCACAGTAGTTCTGGTATGTTTGCGAACATTCTGGGAAGGTTTCTTTGCCTATGTAAGTGAGCACTCTTGGGTGCCTTGAGTCAGTTGTGATTTGAAAGACAAGTCAAGTGTTACAGAATGGAGTTAAGTCAATCTGTGTATGAGCAAGCTAGTGTCTGCATTTCTGGTGTGACATAACAGTGATTCTCCAGGCATATTGATAAGGGCTTCTGTAACGTGCGAGTGCTACACATGCGTGTGGAGTGATAGTTGTGTAGGACTTGTGTTCGACTCCCGAGTGAAGTGAACCTTCTAGCATGAAGAGACTGGTCACAAAGGAAGTGAACTGAACTATTTCACCGAAGTGAAGAAACATTAGTGAAGTCCTTCCCAGTGAAGGCGAACTAAGTGAAAAGAAAATAGTGATAGTGAGAGAACTGTGTGAAAGTTGAAAAACTGGACAAAGTCACATTGGTGTCAGTAGTGGGATACAAAGGCCATGATGAAGAAAATACTTGAACAATTATTATGAAATCCAAAAGGGATGAGATAAGAACTGAATTGAAGAGTGTACGGACTGCAATGGAGAAATTTAAATGTGATCTCATGGGTGACATCAGCTCTGTAAAGTCTGAGATAATGAAATCGGTGAAAGTCCCGAAAGACAACATTACAAAGAAGTTAAAAGATACTAAATCTGACATGAAATGACTTTAATGTAGTGCAGGAGCATCTAGATCAGCAAGGGAAATGGCTAGACAGGCAGATGAAAGGAAACAAGGGGATGATGGAGGCCAAATGGATGACCATCTGGAGCAGCAGGGGCTGGAGGGTGCTGCAGCCCTATACCCAGTCACGGTGCAACCTGCAATTGGTCGGACAAGGAGACCTTGGGGATGGAGACATGAGACTGATTCTGAAGGAAAAGAATCTGGCATACAACCTGCATAGATGGATGTTTCTCCCAGAGGCCTAAGCTATGAAAGTGGTTGGATGTGGTGAGATCCCCTGATGGTCAGGAACAGTGTACTGAAAGGAGTGTGGGAGTTTGTAGCCAGAAGTACTACGGTGAAACAGCTGGTGCTCCCAAAGACAACACTGAAGGAAGTCCTCAAGGAAACCCATGCCAGCAGTACTGGGGGCCACCTGAATGCAAATATGACCTAGACACAGCTTTTTTGCTGATTCTGTGGTTTGATCTTCGAAGCAACATGGAGAGGTGGTACCCACCATGCGACATCTGTGCAATGTCCTGGGCCACTGTTGTGGAAGAAGGCTAGTGGTAAGTCATTCTGATCACCCTGCTACAGATCATGGAGCTTTTCGTGATGAAGAGCTATGCGACATAGTGGCTATGACCAAGGTTAACAGGAAGTCAGTGGCGATCAGTTGAGGTATAGAAGATGATGGCTAGTTGCCAGTGTAAACACTAGGTGCACTATCAGAGAATAACTAGAACTTTCTGGAAGCTTTATCTCTCCCTCCTCCAGAAAGTGTGTCAAATAGTTCTAGAATGTTTAAGAACCTTCTGTGGAAGATTCTATTACCTATGTAGATGAGCGCTCTCGCAGGCAGTATGTCAGTGGCAGGCTGAAAGTGAGACAAATGTGACAGAGTGGAGTTGAATTAGTGCTTGTCAAGTTGTGAGGTAAGTGCAACAGAGTGAGGTTGAGTCAGTCATTGTGCAAGTGATTTAGCAATTGTGTTTCTGGTGTGACATCAAGAGCAATTCTCTGAGCAGATTGGTGAAGTCTTTTGTGATGTGCAGGTAAGTGCTACCTTGGAATGATCGTTGTGGAGGAATTGTGTTCAGTTCTCGAGTGAAGTCAACTGTTCAGCATGAAGAAGCAATGGAGAATTGCACTAGTTCTTCAAACCGAGGTCACATTTGTAAAGCGAACTCTCAGTAAAGTTCTGGATAAGAACTTAAATCAGTGAAAGTGAGAGCTGACAAAAGAATGACAGTTTGTAGAAGCTTGACAAAGTCAAAATATACATATATATTGCAAAAACTTCCTCTGATATTAATATTTGAGAAAGGTAGTGTAAAATTGGAAGATATGACTATGGAAATTCCCCAATTGCATATTTTAAAAAAAATTGGTTGAATATTTTATTGTTTTTTTTTGGCATCAAGAAATGTAATTCAGTGGTGAAGGAATTATCAAAATGAGTTGAATGTTCTCCGATAATTCCTTGAATACAAGCACATACATACACCTACACTTTCTGTCTGTATGATATTCTGTGTATATTATTATAGGCAAGTATATGAGTACTTAGGAAAAGAATGGGCACTTTACTTTTACACTTTCGGCTCTTACAATTCCCTTTATTATAAAATGAATACAGTGTTGTATAAGATATAATTCAAAATGAATTAGAATGTGTACGGAGTTTGTATTTCTGAAAATCCATGTGAATTTACTGTTTTGTTGTTGTTGTTATTATTATTATTATTATTATTATTATCATCATCATCATCATCAAGATTGTCTCTTAGATATTGTAGTGTAGAATCTATTAGCTTTTAAATTATTGATGTAAAATTCTAAGATTCTTGTTTATAGACCTAGTATCTTATAAACATAAACCCAGATTATTAGTAGAGAAGAAGCCAGTTTATTCCTGTTCTCTTCCCTATTGCCATCTCCCCATGCATCAAAACCAGTTTTGTCTTAATTTTTTGTAAATACTTCGCTAATTGTATAATATATTCTGATTTACTTAATATTCCCTTTGCTAGTTCATTGTTGTATAAACTAAACCATTTCTCTAGTTGTAAACACTTTCTCTATTGCTTGGTTTTCTTACACCTCATTACATAATGAAACATCAAAATCTTAGTTTACACATATCTTGTAATACAGTATACCAATATATAAACAAATCAAACCATGTGCTTTAAAAGCTTACTACGTTATGCAAGACATTTAACTAATACTGTATAAATGATTGTGTGTTACTGTGCATTTGAATTGTTCTGTTACAGACTGGGGACTTCCCTCCAGTAGAATATTCAAGGTAAGACCCTAAATCCAAAATAGGAATTAAAAAAGAGCGTGTGTGAGGGAGAGAGAGCATAACTAGCAATTATGTCTCCTAAATATCAAACTTGGTATCAAAATTTTGCAACTTGCAAATGTGCAACACACAGGTATTCAGTAAAATTCTCCCATCTGAAACTGCCCTTTACAGTGCAGATTTTTCATTATCTTTATTTTCTCAAAATTGGACCTGACAGTTTTAATTACAATAACATGCTTTTTGGATATTTTCACGTAAATAAAACATATGTCTTGGATTTTCTTTGAACAGATTGTGATGTCCTTTTCATCCTGAATGAATACTAAGTAAATTTCTGTTTCTTGTAAAGCATAAGAAATAGACAAAAACCTACCACACTAAAAGTGCAAATATCATTAAAGACACAATTTATGTCAATTCCTTTTGTGGCATTTCTGATATATTCGTTTCAGTTTATTTTGTTTCTTGTAAGGTGTAAAGAGTACTGAATTCCAAAGACAGCATATAGCAATCCACTTTTAAAGATTTTATTATAAATTCAGCTTCATTAGCCTCCTTATACTTGCAACAAAATGCTCTGTGTGAATGTCCAGGAACAACAGACTGGAGCAGTCAGCTAATCAAAGAAAAATATTCTGCATGAATGTCCAGGAACAACAGTCTGGATGAGTCAGTTCAAAGAAAAATGCTCTGTATGAATATCCAGACACAAGGACCTGGAGGAGTAAGATAAAGAAAAATGGGCTCAGTTAAAACATGAACATTTTTTGGAGATAAATATAAAATCAGAAATTTAGGCCAATATCTTTATCAAGTTAAAAATAAATCGGTATGGATAACCAATAAGTTATTTAGTATTGATTATATGAGTTCAAATTAATGAGGCATATTGTTTGAAAGATTTTGCAATCAGGAGAATTATATTAATGGATGTAGTGTTTTAAGATGTTCATCTTTGTTATCTGATCAGATATTATGGCCTGGGAGAGAGCTAAGGCTGAAACCAAGCCATGAACATTGCAGTTTTTTAATCACTTAGTACTTCAATAAATATTACTGTTACAAAAGAATGTGTAATGAAACCTTTTCTGTTAAGATTTGTGTGGATTAGCATAAAGTCAGTAGAAGGAATGATGCTAGAAGAGAAATAAATATAAAAATAGGCGCTAGAGAAGTTAATCTGAATGTAACACACAAGCTTTTTTTTTTTAATTTATTGAGGCAATGAAAAGGTGCACAATAATATATCACTTTTCTGCATAGTCTTCTGATTTCAGATCATACCTTTCCAATGAGTTGACATATTTTTATTTCTTCAAAGAAAGATTATTATATATTTATTGTGGAATGTTGAATACAAGGCTTTATTCACACTCTGGGGATAAATATCAGAAAAGCAAAGAAAGAAAGAACATTACAGTGTTTCGTTTACAGGACATGAGATCTGAAATTTCATTGCTGTGATAGAATAACCAAATCCTCGTATGTGTACAGTTGAACCCCTTACTGTATCTTGTGGGCATTAACTGATACAGTATTGTGTTTAGTTACTCTTTTTTCATCCCTCAACATAGGGCAAAGATTTCAATGCTGGGCTGGACTCTTGTAGGTTTATATAAACGAAGCAAAGCATAATAATTGTTGCTTGACTCATCATTTGTCACTTTTTATTTTGTTTCTGTGTTTTACTTTATTACTACAATGTATCAATAATTCTGTAAGATTTCACATGTTTTGAAACATTATCTAAGAATAGAAATGTCACCTTGTGGATGATTATGATTACTGTGGTGCAGCTATTTTGAATCTTTATCCTATGTTAGGAAGAAGTGGTATTGAATTCCATTTAAAAATTCAGTATTTAGATTTCTCCAGAAATATACAATTTGAGGTCTCCTGAATCCAAAAAGAATAATTTTAGAAATACATGTGTTATATCTGATAATGAACTCAAACCTGAAAAGTGAAATGAATATGAAGTTATATGTATGTAATGCTTGAAATTTAATAATACAATTCTTATTTTCCTTGCTTCCTAATGTTTTGAGACCAGACCTTCTTGGGATATTCAACATGGTGACCAATGTGCATTACATTCTTATAACATGTATGCCTAATACTAAAGATTTAATAATAAAATGATTTTTCTCTTTGCTTTTTGAGACCAAACTGAACTCTTTTGAGATATTCACATGCAGCTGTGATCAATGTTTATTACATTGTCTGTGTTGCTGTATAACAAGCACTCCTTGCATTTACATATTTGGTTTTCTTTATCCCCCTCTAAAAAAAATGACTGATATTTTATTCTACCCAAAAATTAGAAATTATTCACTAGAAAAACATGTTTTGAGGCCCATGAAACAGAAGAAATTGTCTTAAACAGTCTCTATCTTTGTGTGTGGACAACATTAAATAAAAAATGAAAATTCACATGATTTCCAAACTTACTATAGAATCTTTAGAAGATTGACAGAAAGATTTTGAAAAAAATCCCCAGCCCTTGCATGGTAAATTTGCAGTTAATTTATATTTTCTCTAAAATGTTCTCTTGACAGTTTTGACTTTATTGTAACATCTTTTATATATTTTCATGGCTAATAAATTTATATTTGAATTTTCTGTAATAGCCTTTGGAATCATTTATTTGTTCTGAATACATTTAATTTGGTATTATTGGTAAACCATAAGATAGAAAGAAATGGAAAATGTAAATCTTGATGAGGTATACACTTTTTTGGTAACATTCAACTCAGGAATTGCTTGCAAAAATACTTTGCATAGTTGTTAAAGAGAACCTGGAAGTTGATGTAATCCTTAGTCCAAGTAACATTGTATTGTCACAAATATCAGATTGGTTTTACTATTAACATGTTTTTCATTTGAAAGGGTTTACATATTGTGGATTAGTGAAGTTAATTTAGTTGTAGTGAAACATAGTTATGCTTTGTGTGAGGAACTTATAACTAAAGTTGTTACTTATATCTGAGTAACATGTGTGCCCATTATTAGGACTGTTCTCTGATGATTGTACTTAGTGCACTAAATCCTGCAATATTTCAGGTTATTTACAAAAGCAATTTCTGGTAATTGCAGTGGTAAATCACCAATGCCATCTCCTGAAGTCTTAGGAAGAGACACAAGCTTCTGTAATGGAAAGGATTGTCCTGAATATGAGAGTTGGGAAAGTAATATCACAGAAATATCAACTGTTGATGAACATCTTCACTCAGAAAAATCTAGTAAATGTAGTGATGGGGGGGAAATTTACAACAGGGCTTTATACTTCAAGCAAAAAAATTTGATTCATAAGGCCAAAAGGCCACACAAGTGTAACATTTGTGATAAGAACTTTACTAAGTTGTCAAGTTTGAAAAGGCATAATTTGATTCACGAGGGTAAGAAGCCACACCAGTGTAAAGCTTGTGGTAAGAGTTTTACTGAGTGGTCAAATTTGAAAAGCCATAATTTGATTCATGAGGATAAGAAGTCTCACCCGTGCAACAGCTGTGATAGGAGCTTCAATCGGTTGTCAAGTTTGAAAAGGCATAATTTGTATCATGATAGGAAGCCACATGAATGTAAAACTTGTGATAAGAGCTTTATTCTGTTATCACATTTGAAAAGGCACAATTTAATACATGAGGGTAACAAGCCACACCAATGTAAAACTTGTGATAAAAGCTTTATTCAGCTGTCACACTTGAAAACACATAATTTAATTCATGAGGGTAGGAAGTCGCACCAATGTAAAGCTTGTGGTAAGAGCTTTATTCTGTTGTCACATTTGATAAGGCACAATTTAATACATGAGGGTAACAAGCCACACCAATGCAAAACTTGTGATAAGAGCTTTATTCGGCTGTCACATTTGAAAACACATAATTTGATTCATGAGGGTAGCAAGCCACATCAATGTAAAACTTGTGATAAGAGCTTTACTTGGTTGTCACATTTGAAAATACATAGTTTTATACATGAGGGTAAGAAGCCACACCAATGTAAAACTTGTGATAAGGGCTTTATTCAGCTGTCAGATTTAAAAACACATAATTTGATTCATGAGGGTAAGAAGCCGCATTGTTGTAAAACTTGTGATAAGAGCTTTACTCGGTTGTCATATCTGAAAAGGCATGTTTCGAGTCATGAGGGTAAGAAGCCACACCAGTGTAAAAATTGTGATAAGAGCTTTACTCGGTTGTCAGATTTGAAAAGGCATAATTTAATTCACGAGGGTAAGAAGCCACACCAGTGTAAAACTTGTGATAAGAGCTTTACTCAGTTGTCAACTTTAAAAATACATCGTTTTATACATGAGGATAAGAAGAAGCCACATCAGTGTAAAACTTGTGATAAGAGCTTTATTCAGTTGTCACATTTGAAAAGGCATAATTTAATTCATGAGGGTAAGAAGCCACACCAGTGTAAAACTTGTGATAAGAGCTTTACTCAGTTGTCAACTTTAAAAATACATCGTTTTATACATGAGGATAAGAAGCCACATCAATGTAAAACTTGTGATAAGAGCTTTATTCAGTTGTCACATTTGAAAACACATAATTTGATTCATGAGGGTAAGAAGCCTCACCAGTGTAAAACTTGTGATAAGAGCTTTACTCAGTTGTCAATTTTGAAAAAGCATAATTTAATTCATTAGTGCCATTACGTCATACAAATGCAACATTTATGAACAGATGGTTATTTATTTACTTTTTGTATAGTTTGCAAAATGCATAATTTGAATGACAAGGAGAGAAATTCATACAAATAAAGTCATTTATGAGGGTATCAGTGATTTAATTAATTTTGAAGATTTAGAAGCTAGTAACAGTGATGTGTCATTATTTAAAATAAAGAGAGTTGAAAGTTGTTACACTACATTACTAAAATGTTCTTTCTTGTATGCGTTTCAGGAGACTGTTTGCTCCCATCATCAGCATGTTTTCAAATCTCTTTATTTTAAAATATCAGTGTTTTGTTACATTTTAAAGACATAACTTACCTTGTAAGATAAGACAATTATACACATATGACATGCAATCATGGCTTCATTGAGATTTGCAATATATAATTTTGTCTATAAGGCAAAAGTTGTAAAATTCTCACCTCTCCATGTATTTCTCTTATAAATGTCTATGTTCGACTGTAAGGAATGTTTTGTGTGTGTGCAACAGGTTGGATTCTGCACCAAGCTTAGGGCAGCAACAAATAGACATTTAACTCAGATTTATTGTGACCATGCCTTGGAATTATAAGCTATATGTTACAATAAATAGATCCCATACAATTTTTAAATACTTTTTTGGTAATGCTATGCCACTTCTGTACAATTTACCTAAATCAACCATTATGCTTCACTAAGGTTTTTAAAGATTAGTTAAAATGAGAACGCTTTGGTGACTCAATAACCACATCTTCAGTTCTTTGTTTGATTTACGTGGTTATGGTTGATGCTGCGAAGTACTGGATTTTTGCATGTACTGGAGCCAAAAGAAATGTGTTATAGAATCATTTGGAAAACATATCTGGCATTTAGTAACACTATTCTGAGTCGGTTTTTTAAAAATGGGACATTTGAAGAGCTCAAATTGCTTCCATCATCAACCTGGAGAAATTTTTTCTTGAACATATCCCATTTTATAATAAGCAAGGGAAGCAGTGTTATTAAATTGTTTAGTACATTTTTCCACATAAACTTCATTTCAAGAAAATGAAATGACACATCTATATGGAAGATCAGATGTTCAACCTGGAGCAGCATGCATGTCTGCCTTGCTCATGTTTACTGCTATGTAGTTTATTGCAACCTGATCCAATTACAGAAATTCAAGTAATGTATGTTGTTAGCTGTACCTCACTCATTGTACAGCTTGAGTTAAGTTAATGCAAAAGCTTAAGCTTTTGAATAAGTTGTCTTTATAACAGATGGCATTGGAACATTCTAAAGCTGCCATCAAGGTGTGTAACAATCCAAATTTTAACAAATTAATTTCTTTAACTCTAGAATGACTATAGGGTCATTTTGACTCATTTGCAAATATGTTTTAAATCATTACTTGTGTTTGCGATATTCCACGGCAAAATCCTTGCATGAGTTTTAATTATTGTTAGTTTATATATATATAAACATCCGACCATATAAATAGAAGGTTGGACACATATTGCAAGATGCAGAAGCAATAGCGTCCTTATGTATGGTCATTAATCTACTCAACAGAGATCTCAAAAATAAAGAGTGAATCAAATGCCCTAGAACCAAACAACGAAGAACTCACAAGAGCAAATTAAAAAGTGCAATTGAGGTGAAAAATAAAGGAATAGAATATAATGTGAATGAATAAAAGAAAACAATATGTGGTATATGGGAGGGGGGAAGACTGGGTAAACGACGAAAAACATGATTCCAACAAGAAATGAACATCGGTAAAAATAGTTTCCACACCCCTTGAGTGTCTCCAAGACGAAAAACCACAGGGGAAAGTATATGTTTTGCTGACAGCCATAGTCGAGGTCTGATACTTAATTTCAATAAAGAGAAACGAATTATGCCAGTTTCAGGAACCATAAAACCAAGTGCTTGTTTTGCCGAAGTTACGAAAAATATCACAAATGAATGTTCAAAATAAACGAAAGAAGACGCAGTTGCCGGCAGCAACGACATTGCAAGAGACTCAAAACATATACTGAAGAAGATGGAAAATACAAATGAAACTTCCTCACAGGTGCAGCTCCAAACTCCAACATAAACGAAGAAATCGTTACCTAAGGTAAACATGAACATAACCACAATCTGTAAAAGCTTTAAACATGTGAAAATGATAAATATCTATAATGTAAAGCGAGACTTTCATACTAATCATGGTCTGCGTTTCAGTAATAAAAGAAAACGGGAGATACCTTGGTACATGTGAAAGTCCAAAGTTTCTCCAAAGCGCATGCGTAAGCAGACTGAAGCGTCCAATGGCTATTACAATAGTTTTATTGCTTCTCGCACACAGCCAACATGTGCTTCATTTGTAACAACCGTAACCAACCTCTGAAAAAGATTCCCATACATATGCACAACAATCTGGAAGCGATTAGCACCCGGTCACTTTTGAAAAGTTCTGACCATGCTTTCTCTCGTTTTATTGCTTTACAATCGTGGTCATGCAGCGAAGTAGACTTTATTGTACTGTGAGAAGCGAAGTTTGTATGTTCTTGGAGATATTCTTGCAAATAATAATATTTTTAGAAATGGCTCATCCGATTAATAAGACGGATCTGTCGTTTATCTCAGTGATACAAAGAAGACCTAGATGCTCACATTTGTCAGTATTTATGGCATCCTGACACTAAGAATCGTTCAGCAGACCCTTTCCGGGAACTAATGGAAGGCATTAGGCATAATGATTTTAGTTTTAGTTTAGTTTTTAGTTTAGTGGTTTAGTTTTGGTTTAGTGATTAGGTTTAGCTAAAGTTTAGATTAGGCATAGTTAAATCAACGAGTTAGTGTTTAGTGTACATAGCTAGTAAGTATAATTTAGAAAGCATGCGTATAATTATACAGGATGTTTCAGAAATTCTTTTACAAACTTTGGGTATGGGTTCCTTACACCACAAGGAGAAAAAACGTTCATGTGAACATATGTCCCATAATCCTTTGTTTTCTCGTTAGGAGGTGTTCAACACAGTGGTACACTTACAACACACAAAACTCATAATAAATGCTCGAAATGCCCTCCTCTTGCTTCTGTGCATGCCTGAACTCGTCAAATCATGGAAAGTCACACCCTGTCAAAACCTCCGGGATGGTGTCGAATGGTTTCGCAGGCTTCCATGACACGTCGATGAAGCGTTTCTGCATTCGGGATGGCTGCTCCTTAAACCAATGCTTTAAGATGCCCCCAGAGGTAAAAATCCACAGGATTGAGGTCGGGAGAACGTGCTGGCCATGGAACTGGTCCTCCTCGATCAATAGTCCATGGTGCAACGGTTCCTGTCTCAGCAAGGCGGCGATAAACAGCGGCAAAGGTTGGATGACTCCGTTGTCTTCGGTCTGGAAAAATCTGATGAGCCGTGCAGCTACGCGTCCATTGCCATTCGCGCGACCATACATAAACATCATGTCTGTCCACGAAATGAATATCCAGCCATGGTGGAACGAAACACGTGCAGTTAACTCACTACATGTACACAATTGAAACGTTGAAGCCAGACTAATGACAAACGTACAGTAGAAACGATAGTTCTGTGTCGGTGACCTTGCTTCCTCGCGCACTGAAGCGAGTCTATGTCTAACGCCAGGCAGCTCTCTGTAAATGTGGTGTATGGAAACGGTAAACAAACAGTAAAACAGAAAACCCGGGAAAATAAACCGGCAAAAGAATAACTAAGTAGTATACTATCATGTGACTCACCGTATTGTTGTTCATTCCTAGAATGACGACTGCTACGGGCGGGTGAACAATGTATTGCACTCCTCACAGAACACCCGGTTAATAACCATTTTAAATATTGTGGTACAGCTCGTTTCTCTTTTTTCCAACACGCACACACTCGCACACAGTTTTATCAATGAGGTATCTAATCATCTGGCAAATATTCAACACCTGACAGCTCACTATCATGTATGTTTCATCTTCATATATAATCGGCCTTCCTTCGTCTCTAAACTTTTTAATGGCACGCAAATATGACACGCGCCAATCTCTTATCTCATGTCTTTCCTGTAAAAAGACCTTATTCCTTGTTTTCTTCCACGTGAAACCCATGTCATGTAAGATAATATTTAAACTAGTGCTTCCCCCTTTAAAGTTAATGGAATCCTTAAGCTTCAGGGGCAGATTTCTGACAGTGTGTACGGTTTTCTCCTGAATATAAAAATTGTAAATTGTTTGCCGAATCACACACCTATCAAAGTCATCAATGTCTGTGATCCATTTTGGTACACGATGTACCTTTCCAGGTGTCCCAAAGGAGGTTCCCTGTTCCTCACATGTTCCCCCTTCTTTAATTATTTTACGTATTGTCCTCTCAGATACTGTTGTTGCTGCACTCACTCTCTCTTGCACTTTCTTCAATGGAATTAGAAATCGCCAGAAGCTGCTTCCCGCTTCATGAAGAAATGGACGTTATTAACAACTTCACGTGTTTGGCTGTGCAGTGTTTTCCCACCAAGTTTGCTTTGAATGGGAGACATTTTAGTCTAAATAAGCAAATACATATACATACATACACACAAGACACAAAACACTAATCACGAATGCGATTAACAATCACTTTCTAAAACTTGTAAAACTTAACGTGCTGGCACCGAAGCGGTAGAAGACGGATGTTGCACGGTCAAAGCTCTCCACGATATTGGCCATTTCAGTATACTGCGCATGACCGAGAATATAGGCTCGGCAACTGGGCTCTAAACGATTGCGCACCCAGTCTTCACCGGCACAAATCCATTGTTCCTGTTGTAAATAAGTCTCCATAGCAACACTTCGCCATCTACCGTATGTAGTACGATGAGTCAACGCCTTCTATGAATGCATAGAGAAATGAAGTTTTGAGGTTGGACCTCGAAGGCCGTTGAACTCACACTTTCATTGTGACAGGAATAACGTGAAAACCAAGGATTATGGGACAAATGTTCATATGAACCTTTTTGCTTTTGGTGTGAGGAACCCATACCCGAAGTTTATAAAAGTATTTCTGAAACACCCGGTATAGTTAGTGCAATTTAGGTACAAAAAAAGTGTTGGCTGCATTACTTTGAGTGATGCAAGATAGTGAATTGCATTTTTCTATATGGCTACATGCACAGTATGTAAATAAATAATATAAGGCCTAAATTATGTTAATAAAACGTTTTCCAACAAGAAATCCAAATAAAGAATTTTGGCCAATCTGCTCTTAGTGTATCCCTGTTGAAAATGCTTATAAAATCCTAAGGAAAGGGAATAAATTATCTTAGGAGTGAGTTTAGAAGTGGATGTGATCTCTCCAATGTCTGGTGCCCACCTGCCCGCTCCTATTAGGTGTTTTACTTTTATAGGAAAATTGCGTTATGAACACAACAAACTTAGCCATTTTTGCACTAAAGCATATGCAAAATAGGAACTGCCAACCTAAATAAAAAGTGAAATCCGCTAAATATGCGATGTGCTGTTGTTTCTGCGAACGTGAATCATTGGAGTTTTAGACACGCAGATCCCTCGGCTATGCCTTGTCGCAACTTGCTACACTCCTCTCCTAAAAAACATCCCTTGGCTACGCTTTGAGGCTGACGGCCCTCAATCTCGGCTACGCTTTGAGGTTGAGTATCTTACCGGCTTCGGCATTATTCATATGTTCTCAGCATTGCGTTAGAGCTAGCGTATAACATAGAGTGACATCTGTTGGACATATAACACATCATTTTCATCGCTGTGGGGGATACACTAAGAACAGAATGTCGATAATTTTAAATACATATTAAACCAGAAAATGTGAAGCTGAACTTCCAAAAAATATGCCGCAGATGTTGGACGTAGAAATCTCGCGTCATATGTTGTAAAGTTGATACAAAACAGGCTCCGAGTGATGTAATAGGTAGGGCAGTGAATGATCAATTAGCTGAGGAAAAGATTTCAAAAAAGGCAAAATTGAAAGGGGGCTTTAGCTTAAAGTTAATTCATTTTAACGTCAATTGATTAAGAAACAAGGTGCCCCACACTGAATTGGTTGTAGAAGGTGAACATCCAGATATCTTAATATTGTGAGAACATGGTTTAAGAGAGTCGGAAATAGACTGTATACTTCTGCCCAATTTAAATCTAGTATCCAAATATTGTGGACTCAAAAAAAAGAGGGATAGCTCTGTATACTAAACTACAAAACAAAATTTATGAAACCTACACTAATTTAGATGCTCTAATTTGCTGAGTTTTAACCAAGAAGGCGATACTGGAGTGTCTAGATTAAAATTCAACTACACAGGAAATGTATTTTATATTATTGGCCTGTACAGCTCTCCCAATGGCAATTTTACTGTTTTCCAAAAGCTGTTATTAAATCTGTTAGATAAATTAATGTTAAATGCAAACTCTAATATAACAATAGCATAGATTTCCTACAAAAAAGGACACAAACTGTGTAGGTGTTTATTAAACATTCTTTAAAAGTTCAATCTAAGGTATATAATAAATGATATAACTAGACAAACAGATAAAGTTCAAAAAGTTATTGACAATATAATTACCAATATTGCACTAAACCACGTGCAGGCTGTGCTATTACATACTAATATGTCTGACTCAATGTTTAACTATGCATGATTTCAATCAATTTGTTGGAAATCAGAAGTATTGGTGGCATATATGTCAATAATTGTGATTCTAACCTGTTAGCCCTAAATGAGTGAGAGTCACTTCTAATGTTATGTGTGAACAAAACGTTCACGTGCTTTCACAACAAATTTAGGTATTATTTTGATATTTGTTGTCCATAAAACAAATAAATCTCATTAATCAGCCTCAAAAAAGGTTAATATAAGTTGGATTATTGGTGAATTAAAACGATTTCGCACAATACTGCATATATCTAATGCAATTATATCAAATAATTTGCAAAGTAATTATGTAAAAAGCACAAAGAAGTTTTATGATAAACAAGTTGTGCTCACATAGCAGAACTATTTCAACAAAACAATTGTTACTCAGACAATAAGATTAAAACAACTTGGTAGATAATAAGTAATTTTAGAGGTGAACAGAAATCAAGTACAAAAAATGACATTAAAATTATCCAAAATGGCTGGCGGATAAATAAACCACAGAAAATAGCCCAACTTAATAAATGATCACTTTATATCTATAGGCCCTAACATAGCCAAAAATATGTTTCATGGAGATATTAATAACTACATAATTAATAATGTTAGTCAATTCATATTTGTGGAGCCAACTAATAATTCTAAAGTTCTTGATGTTATAAATAAGCTTAAATCAATGAGTAGTGTTGGCTATGATAAAATTCCTCTTAAAGCAATAAAATCATGTTAGAATGCTATTGTTAATACTCTTGTTGATATTATTAATACTGTTTTATCAAAAGGAATATTTCCTGAAGACTTATACATTGCCAGAGTCGTTCTATATTACCAACACTATTAAAAGTAGTTGAAAAAATAATATATATATATGCGAATTGTAAAATGTCTAAATCACTTTCACTTAGCCTAAATATGTATTCTGATAACACAACAATGTGTTTCAAGAATAAAGATCTTAATATGTCAGAAATACAAATGAGTGAAACTGCGAATTATATAACCCAATGTTTTAATAATTCTAAATTATGCATTAATACAAAAAAGTGAATTAATAGTTTTGAACTTCAAAACTACTTACTTTGTGCCCCATCTATACTTGGATAATGATATGATTTTCTGTGTTGAAACAGTGAATATCCTTGGCTTAATAGATGATAGTAAATTATCTTGGAATATTAGTAAAACAGAAACTAAACTATGTTCAGCCCTCTTTGTGTTATGTAATATGTCAAAGTTTGTATCGGCAGAAACTGCAAAGATAGAATACTCTGCATTAATCCACCCAATAATTATATATGTTATAGAGCTGTGGGGCTCTACATCCAAAGCCAACTTTTAAAAAAATGTTGCTTTACAGAAACAAGCTTTCAGATACATAGCCAATTTGCCGATAAATAGTTCATATTAAATAGCATTAGGAACTTTCAATACTAAACCTCCCAGTATCTCTATATTGAAATTCATTTTGTATGTACGTCACTTTTACAATATTCATAAATACATAACCATAACACAAGAGGAAAACAGAATCTAATGACTCAAACACATAGATTGAGATTATATAAATAAAAGACTGACTATATTGGCAGCAAATTTTTTAATAAACATCCAATAAACTTTAGGAATAATATTCTGTCATGTCCAAGTTTAAACATGTTCTTACTAAACTTCTTATAAGAAAATCTTATTACAATGTTGAAGAATTTCTTAATGGTAATAGCATTCCACTTGATTTCCCATAGCACACATGCTACTAGGTCTAACGTGTAATCTTATCTGTTTACCTTCTTATTGTTATGTTTTTTCGCACTGTTTTTATTATAATGATTTATATGATATTGTTTTCTTTTCTCATTTGCTTATAAACACTATGTTCTTAAACATGTTTTTAATTGTACATATTTGTATAACATGTTATACAGGACAATAAATGTGAATTGAATTGAATTTATGATTTACCTAAAATGTCAAATGGAGTCAATTTGACTCATATGAATTTCTATCTATGAACTAAGGTTAGTATGTGCAATTTATACTCCTTGATAAGTGCCATGACTTCAATGGACATTTACTTCTACAATATGAACACATGATTTCATTCACATTGTCCAGCTTCATTATCAAAACAGCAGTATTACATACTGGCTGATGCTGAATAACATACTCTGTTTAGTGCTAATGTAGTATGATTTTGGCTTCTTTTTTTTTTTTTTTTTTTATTTTATTTATGGACGCTCTTTAACTACTATGGTTCTTAGCGTCCCATTCTATATTGGGCGTGAAACACCTGTAATTTTGCTCAGAGGCCTCTTTATCAGGCTTGAGGTTCTTTTACGTGCCGTAAATCTACGACACGGGACCACCGGCTTTACTTCCCTTCCGAAGGAAGCCGTGCTAACGATGTTATTGCTATTTGATACTAAAAATGTCATTTTGGAAGAAACTTAGTAATGAAGAAATGCTAAGCATTTTTCAGGAAATACATGGAGGAAGAACTTGAACCAGTTGAGGATTTTATTCTAGAAGAGTCAATTGATGGTGATGAAGCATTTCAAAGTGAAGAGGAATATTCAGATGTCCATGTCCATGCCAAGAAATCAAAGCTGGAAATTCGTTCTAGAAATAGGGAAAGTGTTGCTGTTCGCAATACCTATGGTGATGATGATGATGACAATGGAGTTAATGCTTTGAAAGTAATCATTGACAGTGCACCAAATGCAGAAGAAATGGTCATGAGCATCAGAAAGTGGAGTTTGTATAAGAAGCACATCTGCAGAAGAGGCACCTATAACGGGATGCTCCAGGTAGCTCAGCAGACTCACACTTTGGTGACAAATTGCTGACTTGTTTGCTCCAGATGGAACAGCATGGGAACCACTTAACATCATCCTCGATACTCCAGGTAGGACATTACATCAAAATATTTTGAAAGAGGCTCCAGGGCCTATAGGATATGCAAAGAGAAATGTAAAAGGTAGCCCTGCTAAGTGCTTGGCGTTTGTTCATTGACAAATTTATAATTGAACACATTCAAAACTGTATAAGTATTGAGGCTCAGCAGCAATTGCAGAATAATAGCTAGAAGCTTTCATTGTAATAATGTATGCCCAAGGTACAAGCGGAAAAAAACGATACTCCTGTGCACGCCTTGTGGACCCTTCTTTGGGGTGTATCATTGTGTGAAAAAGCAATATCAAGAAACAGATTTTGCGAAATTACCAGATACTTACACTTTAATGAGAAGTGTAGTTTATCTGAAAGATTGAAAACGGACAATTTGTTCTGTTCTCAATTACTTGGAATAGGTTCACTGAAAACTGCATCTTCTGTTTCAGATCTGGTCCTTTTATAACACTTATTGAACAACTTTTTTCAAGCAAGGTACAATGCCCATTTACTCAGTATAAGGCATCAAAGCCTGATAAATATTGCCAAAAGTACTGCTTGCTGTAGATATGGATACCAAATATGTTGTAAACGGGTTCCCTTATGTTAAGGATGAATTATGGCATAACGAAAGGCTAGCAGATCATGTGGTAATGTGTCTGATGGACCCATACCTTGGAAAGGGAAGAAATATGAGAACCGAAAAATTCTTTACCCCACTTCTCCTTGCCGAGAAACTCAGAGATGAATCTACTAGCCTTATAGGGACTCTCAATAAATGCAGAAGAAAGGTTCCCAATGATCTAAAACGGATGAAGTCATTCATTATATCCCACCATAGCCTATAAACACAAAGAAATTGTATTGACTGCTTACCAAGGTAAACAAACAAACAAAAAATGTTAATTTTGAGCAGCAATACAGGTGTCAAAATTTTGGATAACCAAAAGGAAACTCCTGACACAGTGAAAAACTACAATGAAACAAACTATGGTGCAGATAGTTTTGACCAGATGGCACAAAATATTCAGTGTACATGGGCACCAGAAGAAGGCCTGTTCATTCCTTTCAGAATACCTAGGATTTCGCCGCTCTTAATGTTTGGGTCATTCACAAGGAAATAATTAAAGAAAAGATCAGTTGGTGGAATGTCTCAAGGCTTTGGCAACAAACCTCTCACATCTCAACATGGAACAAAAATTAAGAACAAAACTTTGAAGAACGAAAAGAGCAGACAAGCAGTTTCTACTACTAAATACTGTCATATAAGACATAAGTATAAAGAAAATCATACCGTAGGGGTTTGTAAATGTTTTAAATAAATCATTGTGAGGAACAAGTACTGCCAAAATTCAATACACTCATACTTGTGTATAAGTTGAGAGCCATAATAACTCATATTTGGTTGTTCATATTTGTATACACTAATTTTCCTAAAACAATATTACTCCTATATGTGTTTACACAGCTCAGAGAAGTGTGCTAGATAGCATTTTGAGGAAGGTACAGATTTGGTTTTATGTTATTTTTAAGATGTTCATTTTCTTTCATGTGGTTAGTAAGAGGTGCAGCATTGAATAAAAGCACTGCATACAAAAATGCTGCAACAATGCATTTTTATTTGTAATACTGTTCTGACAACCATTTAGAATCCTAATGTCATAGTAGCTATCTTATTTTCTCATTTTTCTTTACATAATGATGGGAAAATACTGCTTTTAAAAGCATTGACAGCTGTAGTAGCATAATTAATAAACTTGCAGTAATTTCAAGTTGCAAATTTGCACATAGTGTGTGAATATTGTGATTCCATGAGATGTCAACATGATTCCAGTGGCATTCATGGGTGTTTGACACAGCTGGGCATTCTAGTGTTAAATCTAAGAACCAGTCCCATAACTGTGTTTGGAAATTCAGTGCTTACTCAATACAGAACTCTAGACATAGTCAATTTTCACAAAGTGTTGTACAAGAAAATCCTTTGTTTTAATCTTAACCTTTTGCCAGAATTTCAACAGAACAATAATTTGCTTACACAGCAGCTATACAGAAATAAATAACGTGACAGTAAAGTTTACTCCTGAACAATGCATGTGATAGGAACAATCAGATTGAACTGTTTATTTATAGTGTCGTGTATGCACATACAACATGAGCCCGAAAGCCTACTTTACTTCTCCTGCTCTACTGGTTGAAACATACCTAACTGCTCACAGACTTCAAATAAGAAGAATTTGCTTTACTGTGACTGACTTTTATTCAATATTCTCATATAGGTTTACACCACATCTCACTAATTTATAAAGTTTATTAATGCACATAGTCAAACAAATACATACAGTAATAATAGCCCTGGCAAACCTTTAAGCGGGTGTTAAAACTACCTGTCTCAAGCTTGAGTAACTTACAGCTGATTGAGAAACATTACAAAAGTGATATGTTTGTGCTAACTGTGTGTCTAAGTGATAAATAAAGTATGTTTCACAGTAAGTGGTAGTCTCATTTGTTACAGTATACTGAGATCAGTGACTCAAGTGCATTGTTTGTGCTATACTGAGTGTCTAAGTGATAAATAAAGTGTGTCACAGTAAGTGGTGAACTCTTTGTTGCAATATAATGAGATCATTGACACAGTAACTCAAGTGTTATGTTTGTGCTACACTGAGTGTCTAAGGGACAAATAAAGTGTGTTTCACAGTAAGTGGTGCTCTCATTTGTTACAATATAATGAGATTATTACACAGTAACTCAAGTGTTATGTTTGTGATACACTGAGTATCTAAGGGATGAATAAAGTCTTTTTCACAGTAAGTGGTGCTCTCTTTGTTGCAATATAATGAGATCATTGACACAGTAACTCAAGTGTTATGTTTGTGATACACTGAGTGTCTAAGGGACAAATAAAGTCTTTTTCACAGTAAGTGGTGCTCTCTTTGTTGCAATATAATGAAATCATTGACACAGTAACTCAAGTGTTATGTTTGTGCTACACTGAGTGTCTAAGGGACAAATAAAGTCTTTTTCACAGTAAGTGGTGCTCTCTTTGTTGCAATATAATGAGATCATTGACACAGTAACTCAAGTGTTTTGTTTGTGCTACACTGAGTGTCTAAGGGACAAAAAAAGTGTGTTTTACAGTAAGAGGTGCTCTCATTTGTTTCAATATAATGAGATCATTCACACAGTAACTCAAGTGTTTTGTTTGTGCTACACTGGGTGTGTCTAGGGGACAAATGAAGTGTATTTCACAGTAGGTGGTGCTCTCATTTGTTGCAATATAATGAAATCATTGACACAGTAACTCAAGTATTATGTTTGTGATTCACTGAGTGTGTAAGTGATAAATAATGTTTGTTTTATGGTAAGTGGCGCTCTCATTTGTTACAATATAATGAGATCATTGACAACAAGTGTTTTGTTTGTGCTATACTGAGTGTGTGAAAGAGATAAATAAAGAGTGTTTTACAGTAAATGGTGCTCTTATTTGTTACAATATAATGATATCATTGACACAGTGACTCAGGTGTTATGTTTGTGCTACACTGAGTATCTATGGGAGAAGTAACGTGTGTTTCACAGTAAGTGGTGCTCTCATTTGTTACAATATAATGAGTGCTTCCCACAGTAACTCAAGTCTGTTTATGTTGTGTTACACTCAGTGTGTCTAAGTGATAAAGTGTATTTCACAGAAAGTGGCATTCTCATTTGTTACAGTATAATGAGGTCATTAAGACAGTAACTCAAGTGTTATGTTTGTGCTACACTGAGTGTGTCTAGGTGACAAATAAAGTGTGTTTCACAGAAAGTGGTACGCTCATTTGTTATAGTATAAAGAGATTATTGACACAGTAACTCAACTGTTTTGTTTGTGCTATACTGAGTGTCTAGGGGACAAATAAAGTGTGTTTCACAGTAAGAGGTGCTCTCATTTGTTTCAATATAGTGAGATCATTCACACAGTAACTCAAGTGTTTTGTTTGTGCTACACTGAGTGTGTCTAGGGGACAAATGAAGTATATTTCACAGTAGGTGGTGCTCTCATTTGTTGCAATATAATGAGATCCTTGACACAGTAACTCAAGTATTATGTTTGTGCTACACTGAGTGTGTCTAAGTGATAAATAATGTTTGTTTTATGGTAAGTGCCGCTCTCATTTGTTACAATATAATGAGATTATTGACACCAAGTGTTTAGTTTGTGCTATACTGAGTGTGTGAAAGAGATAAATATAGAGTGTTTCACAGTAAATGGTGCTCTCATTTGTTACAATATAATGAGATCATTGACACAGTGACACTCAGGTGTTATGTTTGTGCTACACTGAGTATCTATGGGAGAAGTAACGTGTGTTTCACAGTAAGTGGTGCTCTCATTTGTTACAATATAATGAGTGCTTCCCACAGTAACTCAAGTCTGTTTATTTTGTGTTACACTCAGTGTGTCTAAGTGATAAAGTGTATTTCACAGAAAGTGGTTTTCTCATTTGTTACAGTATAATGAGGTCATTGAGACAGTAACTCAAGTGTTATGTTTGTGCTACACTGAGCGTGTCTAGGTGACAAATAAGGTGTGTTTCACAGAAAGTGCTACTCTCATTTGTTATAGTATAAAGAGATTATTGACACAGTAACTCAACTGTTTTGTTTGTGCTACACTGAGTGTCTAGGGGACAAAAAAGGGTGTTTCACAGTAAGAGGTGCTATCATTTGTTCCAATGTAATGAGATCTTTCACATAGTAACTAAAGTGTTTTTTGTGTTACACTCAGTGTGTCTAAGTCATAAAGTGTGTTTCACAGAAAGTGGTACTCTCATTTGTTACAGTATAAGGAGATCATTGAGACAGTAACTCAAGCGTTAGGTGTGTGACACACTGAATGTGTCTAAGTGATAAATGAAGTGTGTTTCACAGTAAATGGTGCTCTCATTTGTTACAATATAATGAGATCATTGACAGTGACTCAGGTGTTATGTTTGTGTTACACTGAGTATCTAAGGGACAAATAAAGTGTGTTTCACAGTAAGTGGTGCTCTCATTTGTTACAATATGATGAGTGTGAAGTGGTATACTTCTGTTATATTTATTTAATTTGTTGAGCCCCACGTTTGGGAGCCAATTTGCGGCGGTATTAATGTTATATTATTTAACATTATTGTAGCCCCACGTTGTGGTAGCCAATTTGCGATGGTAATTATAATGTTATTTGTGTATGTGTATTTACTTCACGTGGTGAAGCCATTTTGTGACGTGATTCTTTATAATGTTTGTTAGCTCCATCTGGTGTTAGCAATTAGCGGCAGTATTAGTGTTTGTTTGAAAGAATGCTACTGTTATTTTATTTAATTTTTGTTCACTGTCCTCCGGCTAGCTATGATCTTTTTGGTCGAGCACATCTCTTTATACAGGTTGTGTAAACGGAAAGGAGTGTTTTATCCAAAGATAACACTGATGAAAGAATTTCTTTTATACTTTTATTGTCGAACACTTTCACTATCACATTTACACATTGACTCAGACACTCGCCAAACTGAAACTGTTATAACAACTTATTTACTTATCATTCTTAATTCGCGTACTTCAACTTTTTGTGTGATTAACTTTACAACACTTGAGATTTTTTATAATTCTGCTACGCGTAACTTGGGAATCGATAGCCGATATTTCTGCTGGAGTGAAGGCGACGTGTAACGTACAAATATTTTCGACGAACTGACGGGCTCTACCTCTAACCTAGCCCTTTTATACTCCTACACCCGATATGCCTAAAGATTATAACTGAGCTGCAATTGGCTAATAAAACGCGCCAACATTAGCGTCTATTTTTATATCCAATGAAAATTATGAATACATATGCTCTAGGGAAGATGTTCCAGCAAATTCTACAGAAAAACGCGCCAACATTACGTAACTTCCTCGTCTCTAATAATGATAAACAGCTCACCCCCTCGCTGCATTATTGCACTCTATTATTGTCAGTTTCAGTAAGGCCGTATAAACTTACTTCTCAACAATAATTACAATCAACAAAAATCTTAAATCAATGACACATAAAAATGCATATTCATACAATAATCATTCTTTACATTTAAGTAATTTATGATACAAATTACTGCATCAAGTGCTTCCCACAGTAACTCAAGTGTTTTGTTTGTGCTACACTGAATGTGTTAAAGTGATAAATAAAATGTGTTTCACAGTAAGTGGTACTCTTGTTTGTTACAATATAATGAGATCATTCACACAGTAACTCAAGTGTTTTGTTTGTGCTACACTGAGTATGTATAAGTGATAAACAGAGTGTGTTTCACAGTAAGTGGTGCTCTCATTTGTTGCAATATAATGAGATCATTGACACAGTGACTCAAGCATTTTGTGTGTGTTACACTGATGTCTAAGTGATAAATAATGTATGTTTCACAGTAAGTCGTGCTCTCATTTTTTACAATATAATCAGATGATTGACACAGTGACTCAAGTGTTTAGTTTGTGCTACACTGAGTGTGTCTAAGTGACAAATAAGGTGTGTTTCACAGAAAGTGGTAGTCTCATTTATCACAGTATAAGGAGATTATTGGCACCCTAACTCAAACGGTTTGTTTGTGCTACGCTGAGTGTCTAAGGGACAAATAAAGTGTTTTTCACAGTAAGAGGTACGCTCATTTGTTACAATATAATGAGATCATTCACATAGTAACTCAAGTGTTTTGTTTGTGTTAAACTCAGTGTGTCTAAGTGATAAAGTGTGTTTTTCACAAAAAGTGGTGCTCTCATTTGTTACAGTATAATGAGGTCATTGACACAGTGACTCAAGCATTTTGTGTGTGTTACACTGATGTCTAAGTGATAAATAATGTATGTTTCACAGTAAGTCGTGCTCTCATTTTTAACAATATATTCAGATGATTGACACAGTGACTCAAGTGTTTAGTTTGTGCTACACTGAGTGTGTCTAAGTGATAAATTAAATGTGTTTTACACTAAGTGGTGCTCTGATTTGTTGCAATATAATCAGATCATTGACACAGTAGCTCAATGATTATGTTTGTGCTACACTAAGTGTGTCTAAGTGATAAATAATGTTTGTTTTATGGTAAGTCCCGCTCTCATTTGTTACAATATAATGAGATCATTGACACCAAGTGTTTAGTTTGTGCTATACTGAGTGTGTGAAAGAGATAAATAAAGAGTGTTTCACAGTAAATGGTGCTCTCATTTGTTACAATATAATGAGATCATTGACACAGTGACTCAGGTGTTATGTTTGTGCTACACTGAGTATCTATGGGAGAAGTAACGTGTGTTTCACAGTAAGTGGTGCTCTCATTTGTTACAATATAATGAGTGCTTCCCACAGTAACTCAAGTCTGTTTATTTTGTGTTACACTCAGTGTGTCTAAGTGATAAAGTGTATTTCACAGAAAGTGGTTTTCTCATTTGTTACAGTATAATGAGGTCATTGAGACAGTAACTCAAGTGTTATGTTTGTGCTACACTGAGTGTGTCTAGGTGACAAATAAAGTGTGTTTCACAGAAAGTGCTACTCTCATTTGTTATAGTATAAAGAGATTATTGACACAGTAACTCAACTGTTTTGTTTGTGCTACACTGAGTCTCTAGGGGACAAATAAAGTGTGTTTCACAGTAAGAAGTGCTATCATATGTTCCAATGTAATGACATCTTTCACATAGTAACTAAAGTGTTTTTTGTGTTACACTCAGTGTGTCTAAGTCATAAAGTGTGTTTCACAGAAAGTGGTACTCTCATTTGTTACAGTATAAGGAGATCATTGAGACAGTAACTCAAGCGTTAGGTGTGTGATACACTGAATGTGTCTAAGTGACAAATGAAGTGTGTTTCACAGTAAATGGTGCTCTCATTTGTTACAATATAATGAGATCATTGACACAGTGACTCAGGTGTTATGTTTGTGTTACACTGAGTATCTAAGGGACAAATAAAGTGTGTTTCACAGTAAGTGGTGCTCTCATTTGTTACAATATGATGAGTGTGAAGTGGTATACTTCTGTTATATTTATTTAATTTGTTGAGCCCCACGTTTGGGAGCCAATTTGCGGCGGTATTAATGTTATATTATTTAACATTATTGTAGCCCCACGTTGTGGTAGCCAATTTGCGATGGTAATTATAATGTTATTTGTGTATGTGTGTTTACTTCACGTGGTGAAGCCATTTTGTGACGTGAGTAGTAATAGTCCGGGATGAGCCAATTGGATTAACGATAATCCTGCCGCTAGGGGCGCTCGTGTCGCTAGTGTCGCTGCGTGCGACGGCGGCGGTGGTAAGTTTGAAAAGCGCCCTGAGCGGTAGGATTATCGTTAAATCGATTGGCTCATCCGGGACGAGTTGAAAGAATTGAGGAAGTGACGTGGAGTGTTTTGATTGGTTCGTTAATTTGGGGTGGAACATGAAGGAAGGAAGATGGAGGAGTATGGAGGTCGCGTGATGGAGAGGAGTTGGGTGGCGAAGTGTTGTCTTTGCGGAGTTCGGTACTGAAAGAGGGAAAAGATGGGGAGCGAGGGATAAAAAGTGTAACAGAAAGTGACGTGTGAAGTTGTGATTGGTGGGAATAAGAAGTGATTTTATTGGTGGAAAGGAGCAAATGAAAGTTGTTGATTGGTAAGAATAAGAGAGATTATGATTGGTGGAAAGAAAAAGGTGTGGGAGTGGGGTATGTTGGAGGTGATGGGAAAGGTAAGTTTTGCTAGCAACAGGATTTGCAGAAGCCTGTCGTGAACTGATCAGCAATTTTTTGAACGTTGGATGGTAGTTTTCTTGAGTGGATAGAGAGATGTGGCGATATGAGATGCAGTGGCGAAAATGGGAACTAAACAAGGTAGTTGAGACAAGAGGTTTAAGGACGAGGAAATTTGGAGGTTAGTGGTGAACATGGCGGTCGCAAGAGGTGGGGGTAAGGAGACGCGGTGGTGAGAATGGGAACTGTAAGAAGATGGCGGTAGCAAGAGCTTAGAAGAGTAGATTTTGAGGTTAAAATAGTGGGAACTAAAAATGGCGGAGGGTCTGCGACAAGGAGATGCGGTGAGAACTAAACAAGATGGCGGACGCAAGAGGAGGGTAAGGAGATTTGAGGTTACAGTACCAAAACACGAAAGGATATATTCCTACGCCAAGCAGGTCCGAAAAATAATTATGCGTGTGGTACTTACCTGTTACCGGTGTGGATGCGTCACCAAAAGCGCGGCACGCGAGGCGGAAAAATAAAAGCAAACTGTTTTTGAAAATGCTTAACCAGCTTTAAGATCAACCAACATCACTACGCACTGATATACCTAGGTTTTTAAAGCGGTACAGACACCCTTTGCAGAGGCGTAATTTAACTATACCAAAACCTGGTACTGGACCATCGTGATGGTCGCTAGCGTACGTAGGAGCAGGGTTCTCATAGCCGGTCGAAAGCGGTCAAAAACGTGTACGACGTAGGTGTTCACAGTAGCTGCTGTCGAGTCAACCGTCGAGGTGTGAATAAACGAGATCTGTTCTCGCCGGCAATCTGGTTCGGAGATGTGAGCAGCTGCGAGGTGTTGTCTGTGCGGAAGTCGGGACTGAAAGAGGGAAAAGATGGGGAGCGAGGGATAAAAAGTATAACAGAAAGTGACGTGTGAAGTTGTGATTGGTGGGAATAAGAAGTGATTTTATTGGTGGAAAGGAGCAAATGAAAGTTGTTGATTGGTAAGAATAAGAGAGATTATGATTGGTGGGAAAGAAAAAGGTGTGGGAGTGGGGTATGTTGGAGGTGATGGGAAAGGTAAGTTTTGCTAGCAACAGGATTTGCAAAAGCCTGTCGAGAACTGATCAGCAATTTTTGAACGTTGGATGGTAGTTTTCTTGAGTGGATAGAGAGATGGGGCGATATGAGATGCGGTGGCGAAAATGGGGACTAAATAAGATGGTTGAGACAAGAGGTTTAAGGGCGAGGAAATTTGGAGGTTAGTGGTGAATATGGCGGTTGCAAGAGGTGGGGCAAGGAGACGCGGTGGTGAGAATGGGAACTAAAAGAAGATGGCGGTAGCAAGAGGTTAGAAGAGTAGATTTTGAGGTTAAAATAGTGGGAACTAAAAATGGCGGAGGTTCTGCGACAAGGAGATGCGGTGAGAACTAAACAAGATGGTGGACGCAAGAGGAGGGTAAGGAGATTTGAGGTTACAGTACCAAAACACGAAAGGATATATTCCTACGCCAAGCAGGTCCGAAAAATAATTATGCGTGTGGTACTTACCTGTTACCGGTGTGGATGCGTCACCAAAAGCGCGGCACGCGACGCGAAAAAATAAAAGCAAACTGTTTTTGAAAATGCTTAACCAGCTTTAAGATCAACCAACGTCACTACGCACTGATATACCTAGGTTTTTAAAGCGGTACAGACACCCTTTGCAGAGGCGTAATTTAACTATACCAAAAACCTGGTACTGGACCATCGTGATGGTCGCTAGCGTACGTAGGAGCAGGGTTCTCATAGCCGGTCGAAAGCGGTCAAAAACGTGTACGACGTAGGTGTTCGCAGTAGCTGCTGCCGAGTCAACCGTCGAGGTGCGAATGAACGAGATCTGTTCTTGCCGGCAATCTGGTTCGGCGATGTGAGCAGCGGCGAGGTGTTGTATGTGCGGAGGCCGGGACTGAAAGAGGGAAAAGATGGCGAACGAGGGATAAAAAGTATAACAGAAAGTGACGTGTGAAATTGTGATTGGTGGGAATAAGAAGTGATGTTATTGGTGGAAAGGAACAAATGAAAGTTGTTGTTTGGTAAGAATAAGAGAGATTATGATTGGTGGAAAGAAAAAGGTGTGGGAGTGGGGTATGTTGGAGGTGATGGGAAAGGTAAGTTTTCCTAGCAATAAGATTTGCAAAAGCCTCTCCAGAACTCATCAGCAATTTTTGAACGTTGGATGGTAGTTTTGTTGAGTGGATAGAGAGATGGGGCGATATGAGATGCGGTGGCGAAAATGGGAACTAAACAAGATGGTTGAGACAAGAGGTTTAAGGACGAGGAAATTTCGAGGTTAGTGGTGAACATGGCGGTCGCAAGAGGTGGGGGCAAAGAGACGCGGTGGTGAGAATGGGAACTAAAAGAAGATGGCGGTAGCAAGAGCTTAGAAGAGCAGATTTTGAGGTTAAAATAGTGGGAGCTAAAAATGGCGGAGGGTTGGCGACAAGGAGATGCGGTGGCCAACGTGAGAACTAAACAAGATGGCGGACGCAAGAGGAGGGTAAGGAGATTTGAGGTTAAGATTTTTAGGTTAAAACAGGGCGTAAGCATGGGAACGAAATCCAAGATGGCGAAGGCAATGGTGTGGACGAGGAGATGTGAGGTGCGGTGGCGAAAATGGGAACTAAACAAGATGACGAAGACAAAAAGTGTAAGGACGAGGAGATTTCGAGGTTAGTGGTGAACATGGTGGTCGCAAGAGGTGGTGGGCAAGGAGACTTGAGGTTAAGATTTTTAGGTTAAAACAGGACGTAAGAAGGGGAACTAAATCCAAGATGGCGGAGGCAAGGGTGGGACGAGGAGATGTGAGGCGCGGTGGTAAAAATGGGAACTAAATAAGATAGCGGAGGCATGAAGTTGAGGTTAAAAATTGAGGTAAACGTGGAGAGCTTAAACCAAGATGGCGTGGCGTGGTGGTGAAAATGGGAACTAAACAAGATGGCGGAGGCAAGAAGTGGAGGGACGAAGAGGTTTGAGGTTATGGTCAACATGCGAAAGATGTCGAACGCAACAGATGGTGACGAGGAGATAGAATTGAGGATTAGGGAAAGATGAAGGAAAACAGGAAGTGACGTGGAGTGTTTTGATTGGTAAAAATAAGACGAAGTGTGATTGGTGCGTTAATTCGGGTGGAAGATGAAGGAAGGAAGGTAAAAGAGTATGGAGGACACGTGATGGAGTGGAGCGGAGCGGCGAGGTGTTGTCTGTGCGGAGGTTGGGACTGAAAGAGGGAAAAGATGGCGAACGAGGGATAAAAAGTATAACAGAAAGTGACGTGTGAAGTTGTGATTGGTGGGAATAAGAAGTGATGTTATTGGTGGAAAGGAACAAATGAAAGTTGTTGATTGGTAAGAATAAGAGAGATTGTGATTGGTGGAAAGAAAAAGGTGTGGGAGTGGGGTATGTTGGAGGTGATGGGAAAGGTAAGTTTTGCTACCAACAAGATTTGCAAAAGCCTCTCCAGAACTCATCAGCAATTTCAGCAGTCGATGTGCGTGGCGATAGGCCCGCTGCGATGAAAGAGCTGCAAACTGCGCGATAACTTGAAAAATATTGCCCGCCGTGACGCATTGCGAGCGCGCGCGTTTACCGTAAACCGTTACAGTTGCCATACTTATATTATCCGTCTTTTTCTTTTTTTTTCTTTTCTTTTTTTTTCGGGGGTTTTCTCTGGTTGGTAGACGAATGCAAGCTCTTTCTGCTTTTTCACAGGTTTTCCCTGGTTGGTAGGCGTTTGCTGTAGTGGTTGACGAAGCCCTTTCTAATTTTCGAGGTTTTTTCAGGTTTTTCGTGGTTGTCCCTGCCCGGTAGGCAAATGATGAAGTTTTTGCTTGTCAGCGCACGGATACTAGGCACATAATCGCACACACACACACACACCCGTTGCAGTTGCCATACTTATATTATTCGACTTTTCCTTTTTTTTCTTTTTGTTTTTTCGTTTTTTTAAAAAATAACTAGTTTTTTTGGAGGTTTTCTGCGGTTGGTAAACGAATGCAAGTCCTTTCTGCTTTTTCACAGGTTTTCCCTGGTTGGTAGGCGTTTTCTGTAGTGGTTGACGAAGCCGTTTCTAATTTTGGAGGTTTTCTCAGGTTTTTTAGTGGTTGTCCCTGTCCGGTAGGCAAATGATGAAGTTTTACCTTGTCGGCGCACGGATACTAGGCACATACTCGCGCACACACACACACACAGACACACACACAAACGTTGCAGTTGCCACACTTATATTATTCGTCTTTTCCTTTTTTTTCTTTTTTTTTTAAAAATAACTAGTTTTTTGGGAGTTTTCTGCGGTTGGTAAACGAATGCAAACTCTTTCTGCTTTTTCATAGGTTTTCCCTGGTTGGTAGGCGTTTTCTGTAGTGGTTGACGAAGCCGTTTCTAATTTTCGAGGTTTTCTCAGGTTTTTTTTTAGTGGTTGTCCCTGTCCGGTAGGCAGATGATAAAGTTTTTCTATAATGTCGTCGTTTCGGCTTGTGCCGCACGGATACTAGGCACATACTCGCGCACACACACACAAACGTTGCAGTTGCCATACTTATATTATTCGTCTTTTCCTTTTTTCTTTTTTTTTTAAAAATAACTAGTTTTTTGGGAGTTTTCTGCGGTTGGTAAACGAATGCAAACTCTTTCTGCTTTTTCATAGGTTTTCCCTGGTTGGTAGGCGTTTTCTGTAGTGGTTGACGAAGCCGTTTCTAATTTTCGAGGTTTTCTCAGGTTTTTTTTTAGTGGTTGTCCCTGTCCGGTAGGCAGATGATAAAGTTTTTCTATAATGTCGTCGTTTCGGCTTGTGGCGCACGGATACTAGGCACGTACTCGCGCGCGCACACACACACACACAGACAGACAGACACACACGGACATGTTTCCAAAAATGATTTTTTTTTATTTTTTATTCAGGAGGTCTCAAAACGTGTATTTCCGGTGAAATCTCGGTATCGAATTTTTGGGTGGAATGCAATACTTCCCCTACTTACTATACGTATTAGAGAAAGTAAAAAAGTATAAGAATTGAAAAATTTAAGGAAATAACAAGCAATATCTCGAAAAACGGTTCACTCAACAAAAGAAATGTATATGGCATAAGTTGTGTATTTTAACGCGATCTACAATTTTTGTGTAGTAAAATTTTGTCTATCTCTTATGGTTTACCAGTTATGCAAAAGGCGTTCACAATGAAGAATACTTTTGGAGACATTCCCAGAAAATTTGAGATATACATTTTATTTCTCACGACATTATCTTAAACACACGATATTTTCATCAAAATCGTTATAGCCGTTTTTGAGAAAATTAAACAAAGTGTACTATCTTGTTTTCATGGGTTTTCCAGATCGGTAAGCGTTAGAATACTCTTAGAGCTTTTTTCAGGTTTTTTTCGCGGTTGTCCCTGTCCGGTAGGCAGATGATAAAGTTTTTCTATAATGTCGTCGTTTCGGCTTGTGGCGCACGGATACTAGGCACGTACTCGCGCGCGCGCACACACACACACACACAGACAGACAGACAGACATACACACGGACATGTTTCCAAAAATGCTTTTTTTTTTATTTTTTATTCAGGAGGTCTCAAAACGTGTATTTCCGGTGAAATCTCGGTATCGAATTTTTGGGTGGAATGCAATACTTCCCCTACTTACTATACGTATTAGAGAAAGTAAAAAAGTATAAGAATTGAAAAATTTAAGGAAATAACAAGCAATATCTCGAAAAACGGTTCACTCAACAAAAGAAATGTATATGGCATAAGTTGTGTATTTTAACGCGATCTACAATTTTTGTGTAGTAAAATTTTGTCTATCTCTTATGGTTTACCAGTTATGCAAAAGGCGTTCACAATGAAGAATACTTTTGGAGACATTCCCAGAAAATTTGAGATATACATTTTATTTCTCACATTATCTTAAGCACACGATATTTTCATCAAAATCGTTATAGCCGTTTTTGAGAAAATTAAACAAAGTGTACTATCTTGTTTTCATGGGTTTTCCAGATCGGTAAGCGTTAGAATACTCTTAGAGATTTTTTCAGGTTTTTTTCGCGGTTGTCCCTGTCCGGTAGGCAAATGATAAAGTTTTTCTATAACGTCGTCGTTTTGGCTTGTGGCGCACGGATACTAGGCACCTACTCGCGCGCACACACACACACACACAGGCACACAAACAGACACACACACGGACATGTTTCCAAAAATGCTTTTTTTCTGATTCAGGAGGTCTCAAAACGTGTATTTCCGGTGAAACCTCGGTATCGAATTTTTGGGTGGAATGCAATACTTCCCCTACTTACTATACGTGGAAGAGAAAGTAAAAAAGTATAAGTATTGGAAAATTTAAGGAAATAACAAGCAATATCTCGAAAAACGGTTCACTCAACAAAAGAAATGTATATGGCATAAGTTGTGTATTTTAACGCGATCTACATTTTTTGTGTAGCAAAATTTTGTCTATCTCTTACGGTTTATCAGTTATGAAAAAGTCGTTCACAATGAAGAATACTTTTGGAGACATTCCCAGAAAATTCGAGATATACATTTCATTTCTCACGACATTATCTTAAGCATATGATATTTTTCATTAAAATCGTTAGAGCCCATTTTTAATACAAAGAGAACGGGATTTCACAAGTGAAACAGTACTGTGATAACGATACCAACAAACTAATTATTATTCACCCACTGAAACACAAAAAAAAATCTGATGTGTAACACTCACATGACTTTCTCAACTCTTGTACAAAGTATTTTTACAAACGCTTATTCTCCATCTAGTTCATGTTAATCGAGATAAACATTTGCAAACTCTATTTTATTGCTAATTTTCTTGTATAAAAAAAATCTGATGTGTAACACTCACATGACTTTCTCTACTCTTGGACAAAGTATTTTTACAAACGCTTATGCTCCATCTAGTTCATGTTAATCGAGATAAACATTTGCAAACTCTATTTTATTGCTAATTTTCTTGTAGATGTAGGGGAAAATATATTTACAAGGGGAATATAGAAAAACAGTAGCCTTTAAGCACATACATATCTCTTAATAGCTGGTTGCTATGTGCAGCACCATTCTTTTTGCCACAGATTAATACTCTTTGCATATCAAAGACAAAAAAAAAATGAATAACGAATTTCCACTTGAGAAAATAAGTATTGGAAAATTTAATGAAATAACAAGCAATATCTCGAAAATGGTTCACTCAACAACAAAAATGTATATGTCATAAGTTGTGTATTTTAACGCGATCTACATTTTTTGTGTAGTAAAATTTTGTCTATCTCTTACGGTTTATCAGTTATGAAAAAGTCGTTCACAATGAAGAATACTTTTGGAGACATTCCCAGAAAATTCGAGATATACATTTCATTTCTCACGACATTATCTCAAACATATGATATTTTTCATCAAAATCGTTAGAGCCATTTGTTTTTAATACAAAGAGAACGGGATTTCACAAGTGAAACAGTACTGTGATAACGATACCAACAAACTAATTATTATTCACCCACTGAAACACATAAAAAAAATCTGATGTGTAACACTCACATGACTTTCTCAACTCTTGTACAAAGTATTTTTACAAACGCTTATTCCCCATCTAGTTCATGTTAATCGAGATATGCACCGATCGCTCTTTCCCTGCAAAGTGCTGCGGCTATTTTGTTTTTATTTTAAAACTATTTTTCGTCAAATAGAACGATTTTGTAGAAAAACCCACTATCGCTTCCGTTTCACACTACGGGTTTTCGCTGTTGGCACCGGGTTTTTATAAGCTCGCTTATCGCAACCGTTGTTTCATCATGCGTGTCGAGTTAAATGCCTCGTTTCGCTAAAAAATTGTCTAGTTTTAAAAACTAGAGTCATCCTGTCACGAGCCGCCACTGCACAATTCCCACCGCCGACATAAGGGTTGCATTTATTTTATTGCTGACAAATTTCCGCTTCTCAAGCCTTTCACTGTCATCAGCACACGGTTCTTTTGCGTGTAGCGCTGTATGCGAACGAGCTGAGCTAAGTTATTCCTGATGTTATTAGTGCAATATTAAAACTATGAGTATCGTGTGTAGTGTTTTATGTTGTGCCAGTGCATACGTGTTATGTAAAATGTATGAATTAAATACAATCAGCAGATACTTCCTTTCTAAGGAGTAACACCAACTGTTGAATATAAATTCTCAAAGTGCTACGTTCGTACGACCTCTACCCTCTATCTGTTATAGGTGAGTACGAAAGTATGTAGATCGTGTTAAAATACACAACTTATGTCATATACATTTTTATTGTTGAGTGAACCGTTTTCGAGATATTGCTTGTTATTTCCTTAAATTTTCCAATACTTATTTTCTCAAATGGGAATTCGTTATTCATTTTTTTTGTCTTTGATATGCAAAGAGTATTAATCTGTGGCAAAAAGAATGGTACTGCACATAGCAACCAGCTATTAAGAGATATGTATGTGCTTAAAGGCTACTGTTTTTCTATATTCCCCTTGTAAATATATTTTCCCTACATCTACAAGAAAATTAGCAATTAAAAATAGAGTTTGCAAATGTTTATCTCGATTAACATGAACTAGATGGGGAATAAGCGTTTGTAAAAATACTTTGTACAAGAGTTGAGAAAGTCATGTGAGTGTTACACATCAGATTTTTTTTTATGTGTTTCAGTGGGTGAATAATAATTAGTTTGTTGGTATCGTTATCAAAGTACTGTTTCACTTGTGAAATCCCGTTCTCTTTGTATTAAAAACAAATGGCTCTAACGATTTTGATGAAAAATATCATATGTTTGAGATAATGTCGTGAGAAATGAAATGTATATCTCGAATTTTCTGGGAATGTCTCCAAAAGTATTCTTCATTGTGAACGACTTTTTCATAACTGATAAACCGTAAGAGATAGACAAAATTTTACGACACAAAAAATGTAGATCGCGTTAAAATACACAACTTATGACATATACATTTTTGTTGTTGAGTGAACCGTTTTCGAGATATTGCTTGTTATTTCATTAAATTTTCCAATACTTATTTTCTCAAGTGGAAATTCGTTATTCATTTTTTTTTGTCTTTGATATGCAAAGAGCATTAATCTGTGGCAAAAAGACTGGTGCTGCACATAGCAACCAGCTATTAAGAGATATGTATGTGCTTAAAGGCTACTGTTTTTCTATATTCCCCTTGTAAATATATTTTCCCCTACATCTACAAGAAAATTAGCAATAAAATAGAGTTTGCAAATGTTTATCTCGATTAACATGAACTAGATGGAGCATAAGCGTTTGTAAAAATACTTTGTCCAAGAGTAGAGAAAGTCATGTGAGTGTTACACATCAGAATTTTTTTTATACAAGAAAATTAGCAATAAAATAGAGTTTGCAAATGTTTATCTCGATTAACATGAACTAGATGGAGAATAAGCGTTTGTAAAAATACTTTGTACAAGAGTTGAGAAAGTCATATGAGTGTTACACATCAGATTTTTTTTATGTGTTTCAGTGGGTGAATAATAATTAGTTTGTTGGTATCGTTATCACAGTACTGTTTCACTTGTGAAATCCCGTTCTCTTTGTATTAAAAAATGGGCTCTAACGATTTTGATGAAAAATATCATATGTTTAAGATAATGTCGTGAGAAATGAAATGTATATCTCGAATTTTCTGGGAATGTCTCCAAAAGTATTCTTCATTGTGAACGACTTTTTCATAACTGATAAACCGTAAGAGATAGACAAAATTTTGCTACACAAAAAATGTAGATCGCGTTAAAATATACAACTTATGCCATATACATTTCTTTTGTTGAGTGAACCGTTTTTCGAGATATTGCTTGTTATTTCCTTAAATTTTCCAATACTTATACTTTTTTACTTTCTCTTCCACGTATAGTAAGTAGGGGAAGTATTGCATTCCACCCAAAAATTCGATACCGAGGTTTCACCGGAAATACACGTTTTGAGACCTCCTGAATCAGAAAAAAAGCATTTTTGGAAACATGTCCGTGTGTGTGTCTGTTTGTGTGACTGTCTGTGTGTGTGTGTGTGTGCGCGCGAGTACGTGGCTAGTATCCGTGCGCCACAAGCCAAAACGACGACGTTATAGAAAAACTTTATCATTTGCCTACCGGACAGGGACAACCGCGAAAAAAACCTGAAAAAATCTCTAAGAGTATTCTAACGCTTACCGATCTGGAAAACCCATGAAAACAAGATAGTACACTTTGTTTAATTTTCTCAAAAACGGCTATAACGATTTTGATGAAAATATCGTGTGTTTAAGATAATGTCGTGAGAAATAAAATGTATATCTCAAATTTTCTGGGAATGTCTCCAAAAGTATTCTTCATTGTGAACGCCTTTTGCATAACTGGTAAACCATAAAAGATAGACAAAATTTTACTACACAAAAATTGTAGATCGCGTTAAAATACACAACTTATGCCATATACATTTCTTTTGTTGAGTGAACCGTTTTTCGAGATATTGCTTGTTATTTCCTTAAATTTTTGAATTCTTATACTTTTTTACTTTCTCTAATACGTATAGTAAGTAGGGGAAGTATTGCATTCCACCCAAAAATTCGATACCGAGATTTCACCGGAAATACACGTTTTGAGACCTCCTGAATAAAAAATAAAAAAAAAAAGCATTTTTGGAAACATGTCCGTGTGTATGTCTGTCTGTCTGTCTGTGTGTGTGTGTGTGTGCGCGCGCGAGTACGTGCCTAGTATCCGTGCGCCACAAGCCGAAACGACGACATTATAGAAAAACTTTATCATCTGCCTACCGGACAGGGACAACCACTAAAAAAAAACCTGAGAAAACCTCGAAAATTAGAAACGGCTTCGTCAACCACTACAGAAAACGCCTACCAACCAGGGAAAACCTATGAAAAAGCAGAAAGAGTTTGCATTCGTTTACCAACCGCAGAAAACTCCCAAAAAACTAGTTATTTTTAAAAAAAAAAGAAAAAAGGAAAAGACGAATAATATAAGTATGGCAACTGCAACGTTTGTGTGTGTGTGTGCGCGAGTATGTGCCTAGTATCCGTGCGCCACAAGCCGAAACGACGACATTATAGAAAAACTTTATCATCTGCCTACCGGACAGGGACAACCACTAAAAAAAACCCTGAGAAAACCTCGAAAATTAGAAACGGCTTCGTCAACCACTACAGAAAACGCCTACCAACCAGGGAAAACCTATGAAAAAGCAGAAAGAGTTTGCATTCGTTTACCAACCGCAGAAAACTCCCAAAAAACTAGTTATTTTTAAAAAAAAAAGAAAAAAGGAAAAGACGAATAATATAAGTATGGCAACTGCAACGTTTGTGTGTGTGTCTGTGTGTGTGTGTGTGCGCGAGTATGTGCCTAGTATCCGTGCGCCGACAAGGTAAAACTTCATCATTTGCCTACCGGACAGGGACAACCACTAAAAAACCTGAGAAAACCTCCAAAATTAGAAACGGCTTCGTCAACCACTACAGAAAACGCCTACCAACCAGGGAAAACCTATGAAAAAGCAGAAAGGACTTGCATTCGTTTACCAACCGCAGAAAACCTCCAAAAAAACTAGTTATTTTTTAAAAAAACGAAAAAACAAAAAGAAAAAAAAGAAAAGAAAGGAAAAGTCGAATAATATAAGTATGGCAACTGCAACGGGTGTGTGTGTGTGTGTGTGCGCGAGTATGTGCCTAGTATCCGTGCGCTGACAAGCAAAAACTTCATCATTTGCCTACCGGGCAGGGACAACCACGAAAAACCTGAAAAAACCTCCAAAATTAGAAAGGGCTTCGTCAACCACTACAGCAAACGCCTACCAACCAGGGAAAACCTGTGAAAAAGCAGAAAGAGCTTGCATTCGTCTACCAACCAGAGAAAACCCCCGAAAAAAAAAGAAAAGAAAAAAAAAGAAAAAGACGGATAATATAAGTATGACAACTGTAACGGTTTACGGTAAACGCGCGCGCTCGCAATGCGTCACGGCGGGCAATATTTTTCAAGTTATCGCGCAGTTTGCAGCTCTTTCATCGCAGCGGGCCTATCGCCACGCACATCGACTGCTGAAATTGCTGATGAGTTCTGGAGAGGCTTTTGCAAATCTTGTTGGTAGCAAAACTTACCTTTCCCATCACCTCCAACATACCCCACTCCCACACCTTTTTCTTTCCACCAATCACAATCTCTCTTATTCTTACCAATCAACAACTTTCATTTGTTCCTTTCCACCAATAACATCACTTCTTATTCCCACCAATTACAACTTCACACGTCACTTTCTGTTATACTTTTTATCCCTCGTTCGCCATCTTTTCCCTCTTTCAGTCCCAACCTCCGCACAGACAACACCTCGCCGCTCCGCTCCACTCCATCACGTGTCCTCCATACTCTTTTACCTTCCTTCCTTCATCTTCCACCCGAATTAACGCACCAATCACACTTCGTCTTATTTTTAACAATCAAAACACTCCACGTCACTTCCTGTTTTCCTTCATCTTTCCCTAATCCTCAATTCTATCTCCTCGTCACCATCTGTTGCGTTCGACATCTTTCGCATGTTGACCATAACCTCAAACCTCTTCGTCCCTCCACTTCTTGCCTCCGCCATCTTGTTTAGTTCCCATTTTCACCACCACGCCACCGCCATCTTGGTTTAAGCTCTCCACGTTTACCTCAATTTTTAACCTCAACTTCATGCCTCCGCTATCTTATTTAGTTCCCATTTTTACCACCGCGCCTCACATCTCCTCGTCCCACCCTTGCCTCCGCCATCTTGGATTTAGTTCCCCTTCTTACGTCCTGTTTTAACCTAAAAATCTTAACCTCAAGTCTCCTTGCCCACCACCTCTTGCGACCGCCATGTTCACCACTAACCTCGAAATCTCCTCGTCCTTACACTTTTTGTCTTCGTCATCTTGTTTAGTTCCCATTTTCGCCACCGCACCTCACATCTCCTCGTCCACACCATTGCCTTCGCCATCTTGGATTTCGTTCCCATGCTTACGCCCTGTTTTAACCTAAAAATCTTAACCTCAAATCTCCATACCCTCCTCTTGCGTCCGCCATCTTGTTTAGTTCTCACGTTGGCCACCGCATCTCCTTGTCGCCAACCCTCCGCCATTTTTAGTTCCCACTATTTTAACCTCAAAATCTGCTCTTCTAAGCTCTTGCTACCGCCATCTTCTTTTAGTTCCCATTCTCACCACCGCGTCTCTTTGCCCCCACCTCTTGCGACCGCCATGTTCACCACTAACCTCGAAATTTCCTCGTCCTTAAACCTCTTGTCTCAACCATCTTGTTTAGTTCCCATTTTCGCCACCGCATCTCATATCGCCCCATCTCTCTATCCACTCAACAAAACTACCATCCAACGTTCAAAAATTGCTGATGAGTTCTGGAGAGGCTTTTGCAAATCTTGTTGCTAGGAAAACTTACCTTTCCCATCACCTCCAACATACCCCACTCCCACACCTTTTTCTTTCCACCAATCATAATCTCTCTTATTCTTACCAAACAACAACTTTCATTTGTTCCTTTCCACCAATAACATCACTTCTTATTCCCACCAAACACAATTTCACACGTCACTTTCTGTTATACTTTTTATTCCTCGTTCGCCATCTTTTCCCTCTTTCAGTCCCGGCCTCCGCACAGACAACACCTCGCCGCTGCTCACATCGCCGAACCAGATTGCCGGCAAGAACAGATCTCGTTCATTCGCACCTCGACGGTTGACTCGGCAGCAGCTACTGCGAACACCTACGTCGTACACGTTTTTGACCGCTTTCGACCGGCTATGAGAACCCTGCTCCTACGTACGCTAGCGACCATCACGATGGTCCAGTACCAGGTTTTTGGTATAGTTAAATTACGCCTCTGCAAAGGGTGTCTGTACCGCTTTAAAAACCTAGGTATATCAGTGCGTAGTGATGTTGGTTGATCTTAAAGCTGGTTAAGCATTTTCAAAAACAGTTTGCTTTTATTTTTTCGCGTCGCGTGCCGCGCTTTTGGTGACGCATCCACACCGGTAACAGGTAAGTACCACACGCATAATTATTCTTCGGACCTGCTTGGCGTAGGAATATATCCTTTCGTGTTTTGGTACTGTAACCTCAAATCTCCTTACCCTCCTCTTGCGTCCACCATCTTGTTTAGTTCTCACCGCATCTCCTTGTCGCAGAACCTCCGCCATTTTTAGTTCCCACTATTTTAACCTCAAAATCTACTCTTCTAACCTCTTGCTACCGCCATCTTCTTTTAGTTCCCATTCTCACCACCGCGTCTCCTTGCCCCACCTCTTGCAACCGCCATATTCACCACTAACCTCCAAATTTCCTCGCCCTTAAACCTCTTGTCTCAACCATCTTATTTAGTCCCCATTTTCGCCACCGCATCTCATATCGCCCCATCTCTCTATCCACTCAAGAAAACTACCATCCAACGTTCAAAAATTGCTGATCAGTTCTCGACAGGCTTTTGCAAATCCTGTTGCTAGCAAAACTTACCTTTCCCATCACCTCCAACATACCCCACTCCCACACCTTTTTCTTTCCCACCAATCATAATCTCTCTTATTCTTACCAATCAACAACTTTCATTTGCTCCTTTCCACCAATAAAATCACTTCTTATTCCCACCAATCACAACTTCACACGTCACTTTCTGTTATACGTTTTATCCCTCGCTCCCCATCTTTTCCCTCTTTCAGTCCCGACTTCCGCACAGACAACACCTCGCCGCTGCTCACATCTCCGAACCAGATTGCCGGCGAGAACAGATCTCGTTTATTCACACCTCGACGATTGACTCGACAGCAGCTACTGTGAACACCTACGTCGTACACGTTTTTGACCGCTTTAGACCGGCTATGAGAACCCTGCTCCTACGTACGCTAGCGACCATCACGATGGTCCAGTACCAGGTTTTGGTATAGTTAAATTACGCCTCTGCAAAGGGTGTCTGTACCGCTTTAAAAACCTAGGTATATCAGTGCGTAGTGATGTTGGTTGATCTTAAAGCTGGTTAAGCATTTTCAAAAACAGTTTGCTTTTATTTTTCCGCCTCGCGTGCCGCGCTTTTGGTGACGCATCCACACCGGTAACAGGTAAGTACCACACGCATAATTATTTTTCGGACCTGCTTGGCGTAGGAATATATCCTTTCGTGTTTTGGTACTGTAACCTCAAATCTCCTTACCCTCCTCTTGCGTCCGCCATCTTGTTTAGTTCTCACCGCATCTCCTTGTCGCAGACCCTCCGCCATTTTTAGTTCCCACTATTTTAACCTCAAAATCTACTCTTCTAAGCTCTTGCTACCGCCATCTTCTTTCAGTTCCCATTCTCACCACCGCGTCTCCTTACCCCCACCTCTTGCGACCGCCATGTTCACCACTAACCTCCAAATTTCCTCGTCCTTAAACCTCTTGTCTCAACTACCTTGTTTAGTTCCCATTTTCGCCACCGCATCTCATATCGCCACATCTCTCTATCCACTCAAGAAAACTACCATCCAACGTTCAAAAAATTGCTGATCAGTTCACGACAGGCTTTTGCAAATCCTGTTGCTAGCAAAACTTACCTTTCCCATCACCTCCAACATACCCCACTCCCACACCTTTTTCTTTCCACCAATCATAATCTCTCTTATTCTTACCAATCAACAACTTTCATTTGCTCCTTTCCACCAATAAAATCACTTCTTATTCCCACCAATCACAACTTCACACGTCACTTTCTGTTACACTTTTTATCCCTCGCTCCCCATCTTTTCCCTCTTTCAGTCCCGACTTCCGCACAGACAACACCTCGCCGCTGCTCACATCTCCGAACCAGATTGCCGGCGAGAACAGATCTCGTTTATTCACACCTCGACGATTGACTCGACAGCAGCTACTGTGAACACCTACGTCGTACACGTTTTTGAC
The DNA here is from genome assembly GCA_030765065.1 of Deroplatys truncata. Classification (NCBI taxonomy): domain Eukaryota; kingdom Metazoa; phylum Arthropoda; class Insecta; order Mantodea; family Mantidae; genus Deroplatys; species Deroplatys truncata. The sequence continues at coordinate 131,971,912 of CM060979.1, read as the reverse complement.
CGCTTTAGACCGGCTATGAGAACCCTGCTCCTACGTACGCTAGCGACCATCACGATGGTCCAGTACCAGGTTTTGGTATAGTTAAATTACGCCTCTGCAAAGGGTGTCTGTACCGCTTTAAAAACCTAAGTATATCAGTGCGTAGTGATGTTGGTTGATCTTAAAGCTGGTTAAGCATTTTCAAAAACAGTTTGCTTTTATTTTTCCGCCTCGCGTGCCGCGCTTTTGGTGACGCATCCACACCGGTAACAGGTAAGTACCACACGCATAATTATTTTTCGGAACTGCTTGGCGTAGGAATATATCCTTTCGTGTTTTGGTACTGTAACCTCAAATCTCCTTACCCTCCTCTTGCGTCCGCCATCTTGTTTAGTTCTCACCGCATCTCCTTGTCGCAGACCCTCCGCCATTTTTAGTTCCCACTATTTTTACCTCAAAATCTACTCTTCTAAGCTCTTGCTACCGCCATCTTCTTTCAGTTCCCATTCTCACCACCGCGTCTCCTTACCCCCACCTCTTGCGACCGCCATGTTCACCACTAACCTCCAAATTTCCTCGTCCTTAAACCTCTTGTCTCAACTACCTTGTTTAGTTCCCATTTTCGCCACCGCATCTCATATCGCCACATTTCTCTATCCACTCAAGAAAACTACCATCCAACGTTCAAAAAATTGCTGATCAGTTCACGACAGGCTTTTGCAAATCCTGTTGCTAGCAAAACTTACCTTTCCCATCACCTCCAACATACCCCACTCCCACACCTTTTTCTTTCCACCAATCATAATCTCTCTTATTCTTACCAATCAACAACTTTCATTTGCTCCTTTCCACCAATAAAATCACTTCTTATTCCCACCAATCACAACTTCACACGTCACTTTCTGTTACACTTTTTATCCCTCGCTCCCCATCTTTTCCCTCTTTCAGTACCGAACTCCGCACAGACAACACCTCGCCACCCAACTCCTCTCCATCACGCGACCTCCATACTCCTCCATCTTCCTTCCTTCATCTTCCACCCCAAATTAACGAACCAATCAAAACACTCCACGTCACTTCCTCAATTCTTTCAACTCGTCCCGGATGAGCCAATCGATTTAACGATAATCCTACCGCTCAGGGCGCTTTTCAAACTTACCGCCGCCGCCGTCGCACGCAGCGACACTAGCGACACGAGCGCCCCTAGCGGCAGGATTATCGTTAATCCAATTGGCTCATCCGGGACTATTACTACTGACGTGATTTTTTATAATGTTTGTTAGCTCCATCCGGTGTTAGCAATTTGCGGCAGTATTAGTGTTTGTTTGAAAGAATGCTACTGTTATTTTATTTAATTTTTGTTCACTGTCTTCCGGGTAGCTATGATCTTTTTGGTCGAGCACATCTCTTTATACAGGTTGTGTAAACGGAAAGGAGTATTTTATCTAAAGATAACACTGATGGAAGAATTTCTTTTATACCTTTATAGTCGAACACTTTCACTATCACATTTACACATTGATCTAGACACTGGCCAAACTGAAACTGTTATAACAACTTATTTACTTATCATTCTTAATTCGCGTACTTCAACTTTTTGTGTGATTAATTTTACAAGCCCTTTTATACTCCTACACCCCGATATGCCTAAAGATTATAACTGAGCTGCAATTGGCTAATAAAACGCGCCAACATCAGCGTCTATTTTTATATCCAATGAAAATTATGAATACATATGCTCTAGGGAAGATGTTCCAGCAAATTCTACAGAAAAACGCGCCAACATTACGTAACTTCCTCGTCTCCAATAATGTTAAACAGGCACCCCCTCGCTGCATTATTGCACTCTATTATTGTCAGTTTCAGTAAGGCCGTATAAACTTACTTCTCAACAATAATTACAATCAACTAACATCTTAAATCAATGACACATAAAAATGCATATTCATACTATAATCATTCTTTACATTTAAGTAATTTATGATACAAATTACTGCATCATATGCCCCACTAGAAACATAATTATAAATATTTACAACTTGTTTGGAAATTTTATATTTGGGTTTTAGTCTCCTAAATCCTGGAACACACGCTATCACTTTCACTTAACACTTCACACGCATTTAACACACGACATATGTTTTGTCTTTATCTCGCCACTATTTACTGGCTCTGGTCTAATGTATATAGACATTAATCTGACATCACAATTTTTTATAGCAAGTACTGTACCCTGATTTATTTAGTTACTGTTACAAAATTGGTTTACTCTCTTAGGTTGTTGACAAAAATTTATACATTTAAGAATTTTTGTAATTATTAAACATATTTACCCAAAAATATTCAACCTCTACACAAATATATTTACGTCTCTTAAATCTAGGCACTGTCTCACATTTGTGTTTGCTACATAAGTATTTGTTTTAGTTATTTTTACCCCATTTTTGTTGTTTTGTACTTTATATTCACAATACTCTTGGAATTATCTCTACGTACTTTTACTTTAATATCATATTAAGTTTTATTTCAAATGCTGTTACAGTTACTAAAAAAATGGTAATTTTTCCTTTTTTTTTAAACATTTAATTTTTTTCAGAACTTATTTCTCTTTTCACATGACATATATATTTATTTAACCCTCTTACGTTCCAATACATTGCTCTGCATTTCGTCTTTAACTATCCAGCATTTACTTTACATCTCATTGCTATTTACCCTCCTGGATCAAATTGTCTGTGGCTAAACATTACTCGTAGCCGTATCCTAACCTTCAAAAATTTATTCATGAATCGCCTCTTAAAGGATTCATATGAAATTTCGTCCCATGATAACATTTGAAAACAATCTAAAGTTTCCTGAACAACACATCTTTTAACAACTGTCATTTTCAATTCTTCTACTATCTCTTTAATTTGAGAGTACTCTGACAAATTTGTCATAAATTGTACTGGATTGGAGTTTTCATTTTGAAAAGCTTGGTACTTGTTAATTTCAGAAGTTAGCTTTTGATTATTTACAGGCAAAACTTTAACTTCTTCGTACAATTTATTTCTTTGCATTACTGACTCCTTCTGTATTTCTGATATCTCCCCTCTGAAATTAACTTGCGCCTGATTCACATCTACATTCATAACCCCTTTCATCTCTCTTATCTCACTTGAAATGTTACTCATTCTACTACCTAATTCTGTACATTCTACATCAACATGTTCACTTTTAGTATTAACCTCACTTTCTTTGTTACCTATTTCCCTACTCATGTTTAACATTTTCTTTGAAACTTCTCCTATCTCACCTGCTATTATTTCCTTTTCATCACTCATTTTTGGCATACTACTATCTAGCTTCGTAACTTTCTTTTCAATTTCTTCCCTGCCTTTATCTACTTTTTGCTCTAATATCTCATTACTCCTACCAATATCTTCAATTGATTTCCTATGATCTTTTTTTATAGCTTCTCTCAATTCCTCAAAACTCTGATGTATTTTTTTCTACACTCTTAATACTATCTTCCCTCAATTCCCTATTATTCTTAATTAATGTTTCACCAAAATTTCTCAGCATTTCCATCATCATACTAGCATCAAGATTAACATTTCCTGCTATTCTGTTCTGACTTTCTGCATAAACATTTTCACCATCAAATCCTACATTGTTTGAGCTATTTTCTGTAACCTGTATTGAATTACAGCTAACTGTTACACTATCCCTTTCCATCATTGTTTCTTGTTTTACACCTTTTTTTTAGAATTAAAATCACACTTTTCTAACCTTTCTGATGCTATCTACTGATGTTGCTTTGATGTCCAGCTGTCTGCCCCTCTCACCTAGGTTATATGTTGCTTCTGCGTCGTATTATGATGAATCTACGTCGTTTTGGTGTCCTGTATTTTAATTCGCCTGTTGCCTTTTAATCTCGGAATTATGATGTCCACTCATCCGCGTCGTCTGTCGTCTCTGTTGTTGTTTCTGGAATCTGCGTCTTGTATTTCAGTTCACTGCACCATTTGCTCCACGTCCTGGTTCATTCTGCTCTTTCCCGGTCATTCGGCTCCTTTCCTGATCATTATGCTCCTTTCCTGGTCATTATGCCCCACGTTCTGGGTGCCAATTTGAAGTGGTATACTTCTGTTATATTTATTTAATTTGTTGAGCCCACGTTTGGGAGCCAATTTGCGGCGGTATTAATGTTATATTATTTAACATTATTGTAGCCCCATGTTGTGGTAGCCAATTTGCGGTGGTAATTACTTATAATGTTATTTGTGTATGTGTATTTACTTCACGTGGTGAAGCCATTTTGTGACGTGATTCTTTATGTTTGTTAGCTCCATCTGGTGTTAGCAATTTGCGGCAGTATTAGTGTTTGTTTGAAAGAATGCTACTGTTATTTTATTTAATTTTTGTTCACTGTCCTCCGGCTAGCTATGATCTTTTTTGTCGAGCACATCTCTTTATACAGGTTGTGTAAACGGAAAGGAGTGTTTTATCCAAAGATAACACTGATGAAAGAATTTCTTTTATACTTTTATTGTCGAACACTTTCACTATCACATTTACACATTGATCTAGACACTCGCCAAACTGAAACTGTTATAACAACTTATTTACTTATCATTCTTAATTCGCGCACTTCAACTTTTTGTGTGATTAACTTTACAACACTTGAGATTTTTCATAACTCTGCTACGCGTAACTTGCGAATCAATAGCCGATATTTCTGCTGGACTGAAGGCGACGTGTAACGTACAAATAGTTTCGACGAACTGACGGGCTCTACCTCTAACCTAGCCCTTTTATACTCCTACACCCCGATATGCCTAAAGATTATAACTGAGCTGCAATTGGCTAATAAAACGCGCCAACATTAGCGTCTATTTTTATATCCAATGAAAAGTATGAATACATATGCTCTAGGGAAGATGTTCCAGCAAATTCTACAGAAAAACGCGCCAACATTACGTAACTTCCTCGTCTCCAATAATGATAAACAGCTCACCCCCTCGCTGCATTATTGCACTCTATTATTGTCAGTTTCAGTAAGGCCGTATAAACTTACTTCTCAACAATAATTACAATCAACAAAAATCTTAAATCAATGACACATAAAATGCATATTCATACAATAATCATTCTTTACATTTAAGTAATTTATGATACAAATTACTGCATCAAGTGCTTCCCACAGTAACTCAAGTGTGTTGTTTGTGCTACACTGAATGTGTTAAAGTGATAAATAAAATGTGTTTCACAGTAAGTGGTACTCTTATTTGTTACAATATAATGAGATCATTCACACAATAACTCAAGTGTTTTGTTTGTGCTACACTGAGTGGGTCTAAGTGACAAATAAGGTGTGTTTCACAGAAAGTGGTAGTCTCATTTATCACAGTATAAGAAGATTATTGGCACCCTAACTCAAGCGGTTTGTTTGTGCTACACTGAGTGTCTAAGGGACAAATAAAGTGTTTTTCACAGGAACAGGTACGCTCATTTGTTACAATATAATGAGATCATTCACATAGTAACTCAAGTGTTTTGTTTGTGTTAAACTCAGTGTGTCTAAGTGATAAAGTGTGTTTTTCACAAAAAGTGGTGCTCTCATTTGTTACAGTATAATGAGATCATTGACACAGGGACTGAAGTGTTTTGTTTGTGCTACACTGAGTATGTATAAGTGATAAATAGCGTGTGTTTCACAGTAAGTGGTGCTCTCATTTGTTGCAATATAATGAGATCATTGACACCGTGACTCAAGCATTTTGTGTGTGTTACACTGATGTCTAAGTGATAAATAATGTATGTTTCACAGTAAGTCGTGCTCTCATTTTTTACAATATAATCAGATGATTGACACAGAGACTCAAGTGTTTAGTTTGTGCTACACTGAGTGTGTCTAAGTGATAAATTAAATGTGTTTTACACTAAGTGGTGCTCTGATTTTTTGCAATATAATGAGATCATTGACACAGTAACTCAAGTATTATGTTTGTGCTACACTCAGTGTGTCTAAGTGATAAATAATGTTTGTTTTATGGTAAGTGGCGCTCTTATTTGTTACAATATAAGGAGATCATTGACACCAAGTGTTTTGTTCGTGCTATACTGAGTGTGGGAAAGAGATAAATAAAGAGTGTTTCACAGTAAGTGGTACTCTTATTTGTTACAATATAATGAGTTCATTCACACAGTAACTCAAGTGTTTTGTTTGTGCTACACTGAGTGTTTCTAGGTGACAAATAAAGTGTGTTTCACAGAAAGTGGTACTCTCATTTGTTACAATAATATGAGATCATTGACTCAGGTGTTATGCTTGTGTTACACTGAGTATCTAAGGGACAAATAAAGTGTGTTTCACAGGAAGTGGTGCTCTCATTTGTTACAATATAATGAGTGCTTCCCACAGTAACTCAAGTGTTTTGTTTGTGCTGCACTGAATGTGTAAAAGTGATAAATAAAGTGTGTTTCAGAGTAAGTGGTGCTCTTATTTGTTACAATATAATAAGATCACTCATACAGTAACTCAAGTGTTTTGATTGTGCTACACTGAGTGTGTCTAAGTGACAAATAAGGTGTGTTTCATAGAAAGTGGTACTCTCGTTTGTTACAGTATAAGGAGATTATTGACACCATAACTCAAGTGTTTTGTTTGTGCTACACTGAGTGTCTAAGGGACAAATAAAGTGTGTTTTACTGTAAGAGGTGCTCTCATTTGTTTCAATATGAGATCATTCACACAGTAACTCAAGTGTTTTGTTTGTGCTACACTGAGTGTTTCTCGGGGACAAATAAAGTGTGTTTCACAGAAAGTGATACTCTCATTTGTTATAGTATAAGGAGATTATTGACACAGTAACTCAGGTGTTTTCTTTGTGCTACACTGAGTGTGTCTAGGTGACAAATAAAGTGTGTTTCGCAGAAAGTGGTACTCTCATTTGTTATAGTATAAGGAGATTATTGACACAGTAACTCAAGGGTTTTGTTTGTGCTACACGGAGTGTCTAGGTGACAAATAAGGTGTGTTTCACAGAGAGTGGTACTCTCATGTGTTATAGTATAAGCAGATTATTGACACAGTAACTCAAGTATTTTGTTTGTGCTACACTGAGTGTCTAGGGGACAAATACAGTGTGTTTCACAGTAAGAGGTGCTATCATTTGTTCCTGTATAATGAGATCATTCACATAGTAACTGAAGTCGGTTTTTTTTGTTACACTCAGTGTGTCTAAGTGATAAAGTGTGTTTCACAGAAAGTGGTACTCTCATTTGTTACAGTATAATGAGGTCATTGAGACAGTAACTCAAGTGTTATGTGTGTGCTACACTGAGTTTGTCTAAGTGATAAATGAAGTGTGTTTAACAGTAAATGGTGCTCTCATTTGTTACAATATAATGAGATCATTGACACAGTGATTCATGTGTTTTGTTTGAGCTACATTGAGTATCTATGGGAGAAATAACGTGTTTTTCACAGTAAGTGGTGCTCTCATTTGTTACAATATAATGAGATCATTGACACAGTGATTGATGTGTTTTGTTTGAGCTACATTGAGTGTGTCTAAGTGATAAATAATGTGGGTTTACAGTAAGTGGTGCTCTAATTTGTTACAATATAATGAGACTATTGACACAGTGATTCATGTGTTTTGTTTGAGCTACATTGAGTGTGTTTAAGTGATAAAGTGTGTTTCACAGTAAGTGGTGCTCTGATTTTTGCAATATAATGACTTTATTGATACAGTAATTCAAGTGTTATGTTTGTGCTACTCTGAGTGTCTAAGGGACAAACAAAGTCTATTTAACAGTAAGTGATGCTCTCATTTGTTACAATATAGTGAGATCATTGACACAGTAACTCAAATGTTATGTTTGTGCTACACTGAGTGTCTACGGGACAAATGAAGTGTGTTTCACAGTAAGTGGTGCTGTCATTTGTTACAATATAATGAGAGCATTCACACAGTAACTCAAGTGTTTTTTTGTGCTACACTGAGTGTGTCTAAGTGATAAATAAAGCGTGTTTCACAGTAAGAGGTGCTCTCATTTGTTACAATATAATGAGATCGTTCACACAGTAACTCAAGTGTTATGTTTGTGCTACACTGAGTGTTTCTAAGTGATAAATAAACTATGTTTTGTTTTAAGTGGTGCTCTCATTTGTTACAATATAATGATATCATTCACACAGTAACTCAAGTGTTATGTGTGTGCTACACTGAGTTTGTCTAGTTGATAAATAAAGTGTGTTTCAGAGCAAGTGGTGCTCTCATTTGTTACGATAAAATGAGGTCATTGACACACTACACAGTAACATTGTTGAACAATTTTTCTGAGGACACAAAGCTTTGCGTTTTTACTTTTTTATTCATAATATTTTCAGGAATCTGAAATATCATTCCAAGATGGAGAGTTTCCATGGCTAAAATAGAATTACGAATCTTTCTTTGATTTTGTGGCTTTGAAAAGGAAACCTGTGGTAAACTATTTGGATCCAGATATGCTGAAAAATATGACATATCAGTGAGCGAAAGCTAGAGCTGACATCTGTTTTCCCACAAACATAAAAAGTTTGTTAGTTAATATTAACCATACCAGCAACTTACTGTGCTAATGATTAGCTATTTTCCACTTTAAGGGGACACATCTGCAAAAATTGATAGCTCTACAGTTTTTGTTGGATTTGTTTCAAATTTATACCATATATTTGTTATGATCAAGAATGTAAAATACCAAGGTTCAGCTTTTTAGCTTGAATACTTCATGCAGAATATGTTTTTTAAGCTCAATTGCAGGTATCCTTTAAAATGCCTAATTCCTAGTAATTTTACAGACTAATGTATGGGATATAAGGTTTTGCACTCATTTTAATCTGTTACGGACTTGTACCCATGTGAACTTATTTTCTTCACCAGATTGATGAAGGTAACATATAATAATCTTTAACAATTGCTATTTTCCTAATTTTCTAAAATAGAAATTAAACATAATTTTTTTGGTCCAAATAACAAAAATACAGCAAATGTAAATGCATACGCTTAATTTGCAGTTACCCTTAAAACCGTGTTTAAAATTTGATGTAGAAGATAGGAAATTGCATTGCATGGGACATGTTAAAGTTAGGAAAATGTAGAAAGTATGGAAACAGAAAATTCAGATTAAACATATATCAAAATATTTTGTCAGCTTTCAGTTCTCTTATTCACCAGCTCCATAAGTCGCTCTTAGCTACATTTTGCTTACCCAATAGGCTTCCCTTGGTTGGTCTTTTACTCTTATTTCTGTTAACTTTTATCCTGTACATGTTAAAAGATAATTATAGTATAATTAAATGAAAGTCTAGCCTTACAAGTAACCTATTCTAGTTGCACTATACGTGGAAAATCATAATTGCATTTTATAAATACGATTTTTTATCTTAACACTATAAAATATATAAGCTACAGATTTAGTTTTGTGTATATAATAAAATTTCTTCATGCGAGAGAAACATCATCATACTAATACTTAAACTTCCAAACTCACTCATAAACAAAATCAATATCAAGAAATTGGATAAAATGCACAATATATTGTAATGTGATCTTCTATACACCTCAAAAGAGTTCCAAATTTGAATACAGTATTAGCATCATCACAAGTGATATTAGATTTATCACCACAGTGCGTAGCACATAGTGGGCATGGCAGTCATGACACATACATATGTAGGGTTATTTAAATCACCATGTGATACTTTTTGTAGTGGTAAAAGCAAAGCAAGCTTGGTATTATTGAAGTACAAGGCAGAGACATGTATTCCATGGAAGCATTGCTTTAAGTTTGTCAGCAATGCATTAATTTCAATATTTTCATTAAACATTACCCTTTTGGAAAATTTAGCGATGCAATTTTCAATAAGTGCGCAGACTATGTAAGGAAAGAAATCATCAAAAAAGGCAGGGAAACCCTCCAGCATTACAGAATTTGGAAACAAAAATTAAAACTTTTGTGTGACATTTTAATAAAGATATTTATGGCAAGAATGGGTTACAGGTTTAAAAAGTGGAGCTAAGTTATTTTTTTTGGTCATGTCTATGCTTCTCAACAGATAAAAAGTGTAGGGAATAGTGTAGGGTTTTCTGATTTAAAAATAGACACAGGGTGATAAAAGGCACTCAAGTTGCAAAAATCATTGGCATTGTATCTTGAAATCAAAGATATTGAATAGTAATCCAAGGATTGCTTTAGACGAATGAATGAAAATATGCCACCAGCAACACAATGAAATTGTGCAAAAAAAAAATCATGATATTTTGAAAAGGCTCATAGATGCTATTTGCTTTCTGGGCTCCCATGACCTCACCTTTCATCATGATGAATCCCAAGACTATCAATAGAGGAAATTACACAGTTATGGTACATTTTTTTAGCAAAATATGACTCAGTTCTAGGCAACCATTTACAAAATTCTTCACTATTCCAGGGTACTTCCAATTTGATTCAAAATCATTTCATCCCTTTTATTGCCACTGTTACATTAAAGCATATTAGGAGAGAAATATATGAGAGTCATTTTTTGTCTTAGACAAAGCTAAAGATGGAAACAAGATCCAATTGTCCAAGATAATTCACTTTGTGACTAAAGACAAAACATTTGAAGACAGATTTCTTGGATTTGAAGGTATAACTTCAAATAGGACAGCTGAAGTTTTATATGGAGTGTGTATGATGTTGCAAATGACCTCAAATATGGCCATAAACTAATTGCTCAAGGTTATGATGGTGCCTCAGTGATGTCTGGACACTTGCAACTTTCTTCTTACAGTCATCTAAATGCTATTTCACACTAGATAAGGAGGTGAAAAAAGAAAAAAGGCTACCAAAAGCAGGTCCTACAAGATGGAATTACAACAGTAGATTGCTGTAGACTGTATATGAATACCACCAACCTCTTATATCCCTATTTTAGAATATTGTTGCAGGTGATGATGATTGGGATAATGAAACTGAAACAGCATCAGAAGGATATTTGAATATGCTAAATAGGGATTTTAACTTTAATTTAGTGTTACAAATTTATTCTCAAATTTTTCCCATAACTAAAAATGTGTTTAATGTGCTATAAACCAAAACAAACTATACTGAATTCTGTGTAAAATGGATGATCATAAGGGCTTCCTCAGAACTAAGAGAGAGAATAGCTTTGATACATTATGGGATTATGTTATGAACACAGAAGATATTGCAGAATTAAGAAAGAAAAGACTTATAAGGATAATCCTGGTGACTTGAAAACATGCTACCATGGGCTTTTTTGTTTATGAAATAATTGACAGTATCCAAGAAACAAGAAGTTCAAGATTCAGCACTTTTAAGAACTTACAAACATTGAAAAAAACTGCAGAGCACTATTACTGCAAAAAGCTTTTGATCCTTTAATTCAGTTATGGACTCATTTTGACATGGGTGGCTTTACGCTCTGAACTGTTATATATAATGTGACTGAAGGTGTGAACAAAGCAGTGATAAAGTTTTGTTGCCTTTCATCAGGGAAAATAATCTAGAAATGGCTTATTTAAAGTTTTGCAAACTTGCAATGACAATTCTAGCAACCACTTCTCCATTGAATTTATACCTTTTCTACACTTAGAAGAATATAGACAATTTCCAGAAATACAATCAGTCAAGAGATTCTATAATCCAGCCGTTTTAAATATGAAAAGGCATTAATTAGACTTGCGTGGAAGACCTAAATTTGATGACAGTATCACTGCTGATTTTGCAAAAAAAAAAAAAAAAAAAGAAGAAGAAGAAGAATCCCTCTGCACTATAAATAACAAGTATGCTCCTATAAAAACCACTGATTCTTTTCATTATTGCTTCTACACCATAGATTGTCATCACATGCCGATGGTACAAAGTCTATATTATTTTTTAACATCAGAAATCAAATTTGGGAGCTTTGTCAGTTTTGGCCAATTTTCACAAATGTGTCCCCTTAAAAAGAGTAAACAATTTATATCAGAAACTCACAGCGTCAGACTGTCGTCCTCCTTGGTCTAGGGGTACCTCTAGTTTACAAGGTCGCGGGTTCAAACCCGGCGGAGGACGACAGATTTTTTTTCGGGCGAAAAAATCCTTAGCATGGCTTCCTTCGGAAGGGAAGTAAACTCGATTGCCTCGTGTCGTAGATTTACGGCAAGTAAAAAATAGAACCTCAAGCCTGATAAAGTGGCCTCTGAGCAAAATTTCCGGTTTTTCACGCCCAATATAAAATGGGACGCTAAGAACCACAGTAGTTAAAGGGCGTCCATTAATAAAACTCAATTTAATTTTTTGCAGAGACAGACTGGAATATTATTGTATGCACTGATGACAAACCCTGCTAGCCAAACTACAAGTTCACAAGGAGCTTTCAGAATATCCACCTATTTGCAAAGAAATGTCGAAGAATTTGGACTGCAGTACAAAAAATGAGTTAAAATTTTTAACATAGCAAACCTTTTGCTTACTGAAGCATTAGTGATGTTTATTATTCACGTTAAAACGTTTCCTCATCTCTATTTAATTTGGAAACATTTAAGGTTTCCCTCAAATCGAGTCACGCCCGCCACGGGAGTTAGCTCCACTTCTTCCACAATAATTATATAATAGTATAATATATGATCGAAACTCCATTTCCTCACTTCCAGTATTGCATTGCCTACACAGAGTTTGGAGAGGAGATGCCAATCTAACACGAAATGAGTAATATTTATTAAATCGTGGAGTCGCCATATAGTTTTCTGGTGGAAGTTCACACCCTAGTGGATCTGTTTTTATTCAAAACTGACTGACTTGAGGACTAGAGTTGGGTCGAGCCATTCTTTTGCAGTAATCGATTAATGCGATTTGTTCACAGTTCATGAATCAATTCATACGATTCGTTCACGATTCATGAATCGTCCTCTTGCTATCTGTCCGCTTGTCTCTCCTCACGCACGATTCTTCATGAATCATCACTTTGTCTGCTGGTCTACCCTACTGCACGATTCAATCGTGAATCGTACCCTTGTCTGCTGGCCTGCCTTGGTGCACGATTCGTTCATGAATCTTCCCCTTGCCTACTGGTCTAACCTACTGCACGATTCAATCATGAATCCTATCCTTATCTGCTGGCCTGCCTTGGTGCACGATTCGTTCATGAATCGTCCCCTTGCCTACTGGTCTAACCTACTGCACGATTCAATCATAAATCATATCCTTGTCTGCTGGCCTGCCCTAGTGCACGATTCGTTCATGAATCGTCGCCTTGCCTGCCGCCTATTCTCACTCATGATTATTATATAAATCGTCCCCGTTTGTACTTCGCATTTTACAGCCAAAATACGATATCAGGACTTTTTTTGTTACGATGGGGGCTATGATCTTTTTTCTTTGGCATATAAAAGACAATGTATGTAAAAGCGCTTTCCGCATTATTTTGGGTAATACACTTGGAGTTTCCTGAATTTATCATAAAACTCAACTTGTGTGATTCCACTTAAGTTACGATTACATAAGGTGTTATGCAAAGTAATTATGAAGATATTATTATTGTTATTATTGTTGTTGTTATTATTATTATTATTATTATTATTATTATTATTATTATTATATTCTTCATTTTGATGATTAGGCATTCCACCTGTCTTGAATTTTTACTTTCTCTACTACGTATAGTAAGTAGGGGAAGTATTGTATTTCACCGGAGATACATGTTTTGAGACCCCCTGAATCCAAAAAAAAGCATTTTTGGAAACATGTCCGTGTGTGTGTCTGGTGTCTGTGAACAGCATAACTCAGAAGCGAACAGTCGGATAAAAACCAAACTTGGTATTTAGGTTTAGTGTCTTCCAGAGAATGCGACACGAAGGTTTTCAAGAAAATCCCCCCATCCCAGGTTACCCTTTACATGGAACATTTTTCGAAAATTTTAATTTTCTCAAAAATGGCTGTAACGATTTTGATTAAAATATCATATGTTTAAGATATTTTCATGACAAATGAAATGTATAACTCGAATTTTCTGGGAATGTCTCCAAAAGTATTCATTGTGAACGACTTTTGCATAACTGATAAACCATAATAGATAAGACAAAATTTTACTACACAAAAAATGTAGATCGGGTTAAAATACACAATTTATGTCACATACATTTTTTTTATTGAGTGAACCATTTTCGAGATATTGCTTGTTATTCCCTTAAATTTTCCAATATTTACGCTTTTTCTCAAATTCGTTATTCATTTTTTTATGTCCTGGACATGCAAAGAGAATGGAATGAGCCACATAGCAACCCGCTTAAAAGATTTGACTATCGCTTAAAGCCTACCTACCATATTCCCCTTGCACCTACAAGAAAATTAGCAATAAGATTAACATCTTGATTAACATGAAGCATATGGAGAATAAGCGTTTGTAAAAATAGTTTGTACAAAAGTAGAGAAAGTCATGTGAGTGTAACACATCAGATTTTTTTACTTTATTCCCCTCTTTTTCTGTGGTACCCGATGTCTCTTTTTCCTTGATGGTTTGTATTTATTAATTAATAGTGGTATTCTTCCTTCAGTTATGTAGTTCATATCGCTTTCCAGTTAAATTAATTTTCTTCAATTTTATCATATAATTTATAAATATTCAGTTCTCTAATTTTATCGTTTCATTTCTTATTAGGTCTAATCTTGTGCATTCTCAAGTTCTTCGTAAAAATCTCATTTCCGCTGTCTGAATTTTATTTTTGTCCAATTTATTACTATTATTATTAATTATTATTATTATTATTATTATTATTATTATTATTATTATTATTATTATTATTATTATTATTATTATTATTATTATTATTCGTCACTACTACCGAAGTTGCACGCGAAAATAAGCTATATAATGTTTATAAATACGTGAAAGGTATAAACCCGGTGTGCATAGAATAATAATTTTTTACATAAATTTTACATCAGCATATTCGAGGTACTTTTAATGTAGATTATAGTATACAAATTAATGCTTTTAAATTATATCACTTTAAAATGTTATTCAAACCAAGAGTTCAAAAATTCCCTATTTTCCCTCCATTTTGATATATTTTGGTATTGTATAATATAATACTTACTACACTGTAGTCATGCAATACTGTGTATCAGATCTCTCAGTAAAGTACTGAAAATTACTTCTATTGTTTATACCATGTACTGCATCTTCCGTTTAACCATTGGCAATGCTTACGATTTATTTTACTACGCTTTGCAGCTATTTACTTAATTTTCTTTTTAAGTATTCATCTTTCTCGGCTGAACTCGATACTCCTAGGTTATGCATTAGCATCTCAAAGAATCGTGTTGATCTGACAATTCACATTATAAATTCTAAGAAATCTTTCAACCTGTGCAATTCACTACTACGAATCGACAGAACTCGGCAATATATATTATTGCGGTGCTGTTCTGTTTTCGTATACCATGATATAGCATCACAATGCTTGGTAACTTCCCTGCTCATCATCGTACTCACTCGGCAGCATTCGTCCGGGCTCGTCTTGGAGTGAGTAGTAAAAGCGCAAGCGAGAATGAATCGAGAATGTCCTGATCACGATTCTTTTTGGACGATTCATGCGAGTTTCTTGCGATTCTTTTTGAACGACGATTCATGCACAATTCTTACGATTCATGCACGATTCTTACGATTCATTTTGAACGACGATTCATTCTAAGACTGACACGATTCATGCAATTATTTCCTTGTAATCATTCATATGAACGATTTGTTCATGAATTGCCTCATGTCTATTGAGGAGCATTGATTAATAGCATTAGACTTTATAATAATTAACGTGGTAGCTTGAATTAAAAATAAATTAAACATTGGCCAGAAACTAAATAATAAAAAGCAGCAGTGCGAGGAACAATGGAGAATGCATCTTGTGTTTTCACAGGTATGATATAATGGTACTTTTAATTTAGTGTTCTTGTAAATTAGCTTGCGTTTTTCCAATTCTTGCAGAAACATAAACCCATAGAAAATTTCACGGGTGATATTAACATAATACTTAATCCATACTTTCGTTTATTTAATAGGTTCTCTCATAAATTTTAAAAGAAGAGGAAGAATGAGTTTAGGTCATGAATAACCATTTTAATTAACATGGCTGTGAAAAATGAAATTGAATATTATTTATGGACGCTCTTTAATTGCTATGGCAGCCGCGTGCAGCGCTTATTGAAGTGCCAATATCACAACTGTGTTTTCGCTGGATACCAGCGGTTACCAACGTAATATGGAACAAAATCGCTAGACAAACAAGCAGGGGACAAACAGGTGATGTTGAAATGTGCATATGATGTACTTGATGTCTTGTACACGCGTAAAAGAAGTAATGCATGTTTTCTATAGGGGCAAATAAAATGACAAATATGTATAAACATGGGTATAACGCACAGAAATATGCGCGGTTTATGTGCGAAAACAAAGCGCAATAACACGTAAAACAAAATACGTCGATAAAGCCGAACATATACAATGTTTAAAGCAAAGCATACGTAAACTCTAGCAAGATTTCGATTTGTTTCATTAATTTTTACTTGGTAATACATGCTTTGAGGTCCCCAAATAAAAAAAGCACTTTTATTTATCCTACCGCGTACCTAAAAAGTTAGAGGAGATATTGCATTTCACACAAAAATGCGATAATGTATTTCACCGGAAATACATGTTTTGAGGCCCCTGAATAAAAAGAGCACACTTATTCTACCACGCACTTAAAAAGGCAGAGGAGGTATTGTACACCACAACAAATTTGATACCCAGATTTCTTCGAAAATACTTGTTTTGAGCCACCCTGAACCAAAAACAAAACAAAACATTTTTACCTTTTCTACCACATACTTGTAGGTAGAGAAGGCATTCCTCAGTTTTGCTTTCTGAAAATTAATTTCTTGGATTCATGGGGCCTCAAAACATGTATTTCTGGTAACATTTTATATCACATTTTTCTGTGGAATGAAATACCACCTCTGCCTACTAGGTACGTGATAGAATAAGTAAAAGTTATTTTTTTTTAATTAAAGGGACCTCAAAACATATATTTCCTCTGAAATTTCAGTATCGAATTTTTTGTGTGAAATGAAATACCTCCTCTGCTTACTAGGTAAGTGGTTGAATAAGTAAAAGTTATTTTTCTGTCCATTCAAGGTACCTCAAAACATGTATTTCGCTGAAATCTCGGTGGAGAATTTTTGTGTGGAATGCCAATCCTCCTCTACCTACTAGATATTTGGTAGAATAATGAATCAGAAAAAGAATAAGTAAAAATGAATTTTAAATAATCAACAATTATAAACTATTGCAGATTTTCCAAAATTTCATGTATATTTATTGTGTAGTTTACATGTGCTTTGCTTTAAACAATGTTTTGCTTTACAGCATCATTACTTTTCATTTTTGTGGTTTCGCATACAATCCATGCATATTTATGTGCGTTATACCCATGTTTATGCACATTTCTCTTTTTATTTCCCCTTACAGAAAACATGCATTAGTGATTTTACGCATGTCTACATTGCATGTGACATCCTCTGGTTATCCAGCTTCTTCTCTTATTTCAAATGCTCATTTCAAAATATCATGGACATTTCAACATTGTGTGTGTGTGCGTGTGTGTGTGTGTGTGTGTGTGTGTGTTCCACGTTTGTTTAATGTCTAGTGATGCTAAATATTACATTGGTAGTGGCTGGCATGTTCTGAATATACATTTCTGATGTTGGCACTTCAATAAGGCTCTGCACGCGGTCGCCATAGTAAATAGAGTCATCGCGAAGAATTACCATTTCCTTTTTTCATTTTTTCGTCCTCCGTGACTGGTTACCATGCTAGTCTCTAGTTCCTGAGATGCGGGTTCAAACCCAGTGTAGGTCCATGGATTTTTTCAGGTGTAAAAACCCTTAGCATGGTTTCCTTCGGAAGGGAAGTAAAGCCGGTGGTCCTGTGTTGTATATTTATAGCACGTAAAAGAACCTCAAGTCTGATAAAGAGGCCTCTGAACCAAATTAGTGGTCTTTCACCCCCAATATAGAATGCGACGCTAAGGACCACAGCAGTTAAAGAGCGTCCATAAATAAACCTCAATTTCATTTAATTGAGGTTCTTTTAGGTGCCATAAGTCTACTACATGGGACCATCTGCTTTAATATTGGTTCACAACCAACGAATAACGGGAAAGTTGAAATACAGGTATTTGAATAGGAGTGTTCACAACCGACGGGAAGCCTTCCCGGGCTTTGGGAACCAGAAAGAAGACTTGCCCAAGTTTTAACTTTCTCGTTCTCGTTCCTGGGTACGGCATATTACATCCATATTATCCATGTGCATATTAGTCTGTTCACTCTAGAGGTATTCTAGGCGGCTGTAACATGAAACAGCCGCTAGCGCTCTCTATAGTCGCAAGCTGGAAACATGAAACTGGAAGAAATTAGCAGTAAATGTGCTTCCTTACCTCGGATCCTGACACCTGCAGATCCATTGAGCGCTGGTTCTTCTAGTGAAAGGGTCATCTGTAGTTTTGTTTATATGCAACTCAAAACTGGCTGTTGCCTCAAAAACAATGGCAAAAGCTGCAAAGAACAACATAAATTAGTGGAAATTTGAAAAAGAACAATAAGCAACTTTAACCCTTTGCAACGCATAGCGTAGTAAAGCATAGTGAAATGATAAATGCCCTCATGCACATAGCATAGTAGAATGTAGTAAATGTGTTTCATATAGGTTCTGCTTATGCTGACCACAGCTGTGTTGATGTAAGCGTACTCCTGTTGCATTGTTCCAGCGATTTCACAAGCCAGAATGTAATAGCAAACAATAAACAGCACTGTTTAAAGCCGAATGCAGTTGTGTAAGTAAGTAGTCTCCTGACGCGTTTAAAGCCATATCAACACCATGGAGACTACTCCAAGTACATTACTCCAGGTGCTCCAAGTCTAGAAAACGCTGTAGTGAAAATGTATTGGTAACAGACAAGGAAATACTTGCAGCAGTTTATGGGGAATTAGATTGCGAAAGTAGCTCAGACTGATCTTGGTTTGGCAAATTAGTGGAAGACAGTGATAAGGAACAAAGTGACAGTGCTGAGATTAAGGTAGCACAACAAGGGCTAAAGTTAGTGAAATGCAAACTAAAAGTAAAGCAGTACCGGTACAGTGGACCTCCAATTTGTTTTTCAATATGTTACAAACATTTTCATTCCCTACAGTGCAAATCATTCTATTCCTACAGGAAGTCCATAAATAGATTATTTTGAGCTTTTAATAGATTTTAATTTTTGCAGAAAAATCCCGGAGGAAACCAGCAGATATGTAGCTCAGATTCAAGCTAAAAAGTCAGATCCAAAATGGGAAGTTACAAATTCAAGAGGGATACAGGCCAATTTAGGCATTTTGATATATATGGGGATGGTGGGTTTACCTGAAACCAGAGATTACTTTTTGGAGGATTTTTGCGTTTGTCCAATTGTAAGACAAGCAACAACATGCTCCGCTTTCAAAAGATATCGCAGTGCCTTCACCTGAATGACGAGTCTGCAAGGCCAAGATTAGGGTAGATTGTTAAGATTATCTGTAAAAAGTACAACCTGCATTACACATAATCAAAAAGTTTGGAAGTGTCTACAAACCAAATCGCGAACTTTCTGTTGACAAACCATAATAGGCTTCAAAGGACGCTTCTTTGTAAAACAATAATTGCCTGCTAAAGCATCAAAATGGGGGATAAACGCTTCGGGTGTTGCAGATAATAAAAGTAAGTATTTATTGGAATGTAAAATCTATCTGAAAAAAAAAGCAGGGAGAATCAGCAATCTTCTACTTGGGAAACAGGATGTTTTAGACATGTGTGAAAAATATACAGGCTTTTGGCATCACGTATATTTTGTTAATTTCTTTACTTCCACGTGGCTAATAATAGTAAACTTTTTGATAGGAAACTATGCATGTGGTACAACCTGTGCAGGAAGGTAAGACTAGGCAAAACAACTGAAATTGAAAAGTGGCAAATCTCGCAAACTGCAACATGAATGTGTAACTGAGGTTGTTTAGTATGTTAACAGGGATGTTCTTTTATTATCTACCAACTCCGACCAAGAACTGATGGGGAAGTTGAAAGGAAGAATGGCAAGGGAAAAGAACAAATAAAGATACCTTGTCCTAATGCAGTGATAAACTATAACATAAAATGGCAGGGATTGATCTCGCAGACCAAAGGAAGGAGTATTACGGTAGTAGTAATAGAAATGTATGTTTGGGCACACAGACAGATGCCGACAACTGATAAGATATAATCGACATCGTTTGTTCTGTGTTGCCGCCTCCCGCCGGCTCCCTTTGAGGCAGCCGCCGAAGATGACCCCTCCTTTTCGCCGGCTCCTTCCCTTTCTTTGTGTGCTAACCCTTAAAGCCGCCGAAGATGACCCCTCCTTTTGGCCTCCTAGCATGTCGTCAGACTCTGTGTCGCTAGCTCCCGCCCCCTCGCTTTGTGGCCTTACCTAATGCCGATAGGTCCTACCCCCTCCCCCATGCGGTGTGGTCGCGTGCCGTAGCGTCCTGTCTTGAGGTGTGCGGTAGGGAATGGTTTTCTTGATGCCTGCCGCCCCTCGGCAAATCAATTAGGTAATGTTCGTCAAACATTATTGAAAAAAAGAATTGGCATTTAATGACTACTAATGCCCGCACATTGCATATCTAATGTTCCTCGAGCAATTAAGTTTTTTTGATTAATTGTATATGAATTGACTCGAGCGAGGGTGGTAGCGTGTGTATAAGTAGCACGCTCACGGGAACAGTCCGCAATGTAATGAAAACCCTGCAACCTACTTCTGTCTGGTGATAACGGTAATATCCATGTATACACACACTAGCTGACACCGTTAGACGTTTTCACCACATTAAACACATTAATAGACTAAGATTGCATCCCGGATCTGTATACAGTCATTAGCGGACAATGTCAGTAATTGTTTTCCTAAGTGCTCTGAAAAACCCCAGACACTCAATGTAAATACCTTTTAGCTCGTAGAATTTCCATCACAAACTGTGGAAAAACCCTAGTCTAGACAATTTTTTCCCTGATAATTAATGATTAAGTTTCATAGCTCTTATTTCTTTCAATAAAATATTGCGAATAAAGTATTCAGAATTCAGATTGGCGGAAAGAAATATTACATACAGTATTCAAAATAAATAAGCGTCTCATTGATCGGTGAATACTACATATGTTATTAAAAATAAAATAAATACGGATAACATTATAGTTAAATATTATAAATGTTATTAAAAAAATAAATGATTCGGTTAACATTATAGGTGAATACTATATATGTTATTAAAAAATAAATACGGTTAACATTATAGGTGAATATTACATACGTTATTAAAAGTTTTAGGCAATAAGCAAGTGTTTCTTCCGACAAGATATTCAACCCTAACAAGCCAACAGTTGGAGGAAATGTCAGGGATGTTTCAAATGGTATATCATGGAGTAGTACCATCCGGCAAGTTTAAGACATGTAAATTGTCTTTTCTTCCTGTTAAGGTTTGTAGAAATAATTCAGCTATCCTTTCAAAGCTTCATTTAGAGTTACATTCGTTGAGTTTATAAATTCACACTTCACTAGGATAACATTCGTCTAAAGTATACATCACTGTGTAAATAACACCTAGGATGTAGTCTGGGCGAGGACCTACAGAAAGAAGTTTAATAGTCTATTCACTGATTCTTTACCTCAAAGCAGATACCTACAGCAAGTTGCATATAATTTCCAGTAGGTTAGCAGTTGTCAAAGCATACATCGCTGTATTAAAACAAATATGTGTAAATAATGTCTAGATTGTAGTCTGAATGATTTCTTGCAGAAAGAAGTTTAATACCCCTTGCAATAATTCTCCGCATCGAAGTATATACCTACAACAAGCTGCAAATAATGTGAATGTTTGTTACAGGAATGCCCAGATGAATGTAAATGAAGAGGAAGAACGAGATAGCTTAAAACAACATGAACAGAAATGTGATAGGAATATTCTCAACATGAATTGCAGCACCGTGCAGCATGGAACATTCGCGTGTGTAGAATATAGCAATAATATATAACTTATGTAGTCATTATTACTGCTATACCTGCCAATACCATTGATTTCATAAATAATTTCATAATTGATTAAAGGAGAATGCATTATCTTAAAACAATGATGCTACATGAAATCTAAACAAAATATTATTGAACTATTACTGAAAGAGACTTGAATAAATGGGAATCTAGAAGCCAGAACCATCTTAATATTGGACTGTGTGATATGAGGTGTATAAAAAGATTAATAAAAAATGAGGGTTATGTAACATAAACAACATTTATTTTTTATAAAACATTATCCTATTACATTCCTTCACAAAAAACCCGAACATATTTCCTAAAGACAAATGTGATAGTCTAGACCTTCTAAACATGCAGTTATAGGAGAAAGGATGCTCTCCTGAAACATTAGGCATCTAGACAGAAATTGTTCACAGAACCGGAGACGTCAGGACTGATGGGACTGACTCCAAGTTCAAATCTTTAAACGGTAGGGCCGCCCCCTTTTTGCCTATCATGTCTCCTGAACCACCCTTACAGCTTAACATTACGTTACAATGCCACGTAACCAGATTAACGACGGTCAGTCGCTCAGATCTTTGATTTTTTTGTGGTTTTCCCTGGTCTGCAGGCGAATGCCTGAGCACCGTATGCTACCACGTTTTTTATGTTATATCATTCTATCTTAACCTACGTGCTTCTAAGGCACTCTGACTGGATTACCGTCAGCCACTCGCTCAGACCTTTGATTTTTTCGTAGTTTTCCCTGGTCTGCATGCGAATGTCTACTCAAAAAGATACTTGTCCCTTCCTCGGTTGGCGGTTAAGGAGTACGGTATACGTTTATATGGGAGAAATATGGAAAACGGGAGAGATACAAGGATAGACAAGGATAGAATGCCATGTCATTCAGACCTTCCTGACTAGCCTAGCACTTCTCCTCATATTCCCCTACCTCTCTCATATAAGATGCATTCCCTCCTTCAACCCCGTCTAGCCTAGCATCGACCCTCGTATTCCCTATCTCTCGCATATAAACGCCTACTCTATCATTCAAAACTCCTATCCTAATACCTCTCCTCGGTTCGCTATATCGCTCATATAAAACGCCATATTCTACCCTTCAAGTCCTGTTTAGTATAGCATCTTTCCTTGCATTCCCTATCTCTCTCCTATAAAGCATATCCCTCCCTCCTTTAGCATCTGACTAGTCAGGCATCAGCCCTAGTATTCCCTATCTCTCCCCTATAAATGCATTTTCCTCCTTGAACCGTCGCATCTACCCTCGTTTTCCCTATCCTTTCCCATATAAACGCAAAAGTGGACCAGCTTCTGTCTATAATACCGCATGTCTCCGTTTTCCATATATTCCTCGTATAATCGTATACCGTACTCCTTAACCGCTAACCGAGGAAGGGACAAGTATCTTTTTGAGCAGACATTCGCATGCAGACCAGGGAAAACTACGAAAAAATCAAAGGTCTGAGCGAGTGGCTGACGGTAATCCAGTCAGAGTGCCTTAGAAGCACGTAGGTTAAGATAGAATGATATAACATGAAAAACGTGGTAGCATACGGTGCTCAGGCATTCGCCTGCAGACCAGGGAAAACCACAAAAAAATCAAAGATCTGAGCGACTGACCGTCGTTAATCTGGTTACGTGGCATTGTAACGTTATGTTAAGCTGTAAGGGTGGTTCAGAAGACATGATAGGCAAAAAGGGGGCGGACCTACTGTTTAAAGATTTGAACTTGGAGTCTGTCCCATCCGTCCTGACGTCTCCGGTTCTGTGAACAATTTCTGTCTAGATGCCTAATGTTTCAGGAGAGCATCCTTTCTCCTATAACTGCATGTTTAGAAGGTCTAGACTATCACATTTGTCTTTAGGAAATATGTTCGGGTTTTTTGTGAAGGAATGTAATAGGATAATGTTTTATAAAAAATAAATGTTGTTTATATTACATAACCCTCATTTTTTATTAATCTTTTTATACACCTCATATCACACAGTCCAATATTAAGATGGTTCTGGCTTCTAGATTCCCATTTATTCAAGTCTCTTTCAGCAATAGTTCAATAATTTTTTTGTTTAGATTTCATGTAGCATCATTGTTTTAAGATAATGCATTCTCCTTTAATCAATTATGAAATTATTTATGAAATCAATGGTATTGGCAGGTATAGCAGTAATAATGACTACATAAGTTATATATTATTGCTATATTCTACACACGCGAATGTTTCATGCTGCACGGTGCTGCAATTCTTCATGTTGAGAATGTTCCTATCACATTTCTGTTCATGTTGTTTTAAGCTATCTCGTTCTTCCTCTTCATTTACATTCATCTGGGCATTCCTGTAACAAACATTCACATTATTTGCAGCTTGTTGTAGGTATATACTTCGATGCGGAGAATTATTGCAAGGGGTATTAAACTTCTTTCTGCACGAAATCACTCAGACTACAATCTAGACATTATTTACACATATTTGTTTTAATACAGTGATGCATGCTTTGACAACTGCTAACCTACTGGAAATTATTTGCAACTTGCTGTAGGTATCTGCTTTGAGGTAAAGAATCAGTGAATAGACTATTAAACTTCTTTCTGTAGGTCCTCGCCCAGACTACATTCTAGGCGTTATTTACACAGTGATGTATACTTTAGACGAATGTTATCCTAGTGAAGTGTGAATTTATAAACTCAACGAATGTAACTCTAAATGAAGCTTTGAAAGGATAGCTGAATTATTTCTACAAACCTTAACAGGAAGAAAAGACAATTTACATGTCTTAAACTTGCCGGATGGTACTACTCCATGATATACCATTTGAAACTTCCCTGACATTTCCTCCAACTGTTGGCTTGTTAGGGTTGAATATCTTGTCGGAAGAAACACTTGCTTATTGCCTAAAACTTTTAATAACGTATGTAATATTCACCTATAATGTTAACCGTATTTATTTTTTAATAACATATATAGTATTCACCTATAATGTTAACCGAATCATTTATTTTTTTAATAACATTTATAATATTTAACTATAATGTTATCCGTATTTATTTTATTTTTAATAACATATGTAGTATTCACCGATCAATGAAACGCTTATTTATTTTGAATACCGTATGTAATATTTCTTTCCGCCAATCTGAATTCTGAATACTTCATTCGCAATATTTTATTGAAAGAAATAAGAGCTATGAAACTTAATCATTAATTATCAGGGAAAAAATTGTCTAGACTAGGGTTTTTCCACAGTTTGTGATGGAAATTCTACGAGCTAAAAGGTATTTACATTGAGTATCTGGGGTTTTTCAGAGCACTTAGGAAAACAATTACTGACATTGTCCGCTAATGACTGTATATAGATCCGGGATGCAATCTTAAAGTATATTAATGTGTTTAAGGTGGTGAAAACGTGTAACGGCGTCAGCTAATGTGTGTATACATGGATATTACCGTTATCACCAGACAGAAGTAGGTTGCAGGGTTTTCATTACATTGCGGACTGTTCCCGTGAGCGTGCTACTTATACACACGCTACCACTTGCGCTCGAGTCAATTCATATAGTTAATCAAAAAAACTTAATTGCTCGAGGAACATTAGATATGCAATGTGCGGGCATTAGTAGTCATAAAATGCCAATTCTTTTTTTCAATAATGTTTGACGAACATTACCTAATTGATTTGTCGAGGGGCGGCAGGCATCGAGAAAACCATTCCCTACCGCACACCTCAAGACAGGACGCTACGGCACGCGACCACACCGCATGGGGGAGGGGGTAGGACCTATCGGCATTAGGTAAGGCCACAAAGCGAGGGGGCGGGGGCTAGCGACATGCTAGGAGGCCAAAAGGAGGGGTCATCTTCGGCGGCTTTAAGGGTTAGCACACAAAGAAAGGGAAGGAGCCGGCGAAAAGGAGGGGTCATCTTCGGCGGCTGCCTCAAAGGGAGCCGGCGGGAGGCGGCAACACAGAACAAACGATGTCGATTATATCTTATCAGTTGTCGGCATCTGTCTGTGCGCTCAAACATACATTTCTATTACTACTTACGGTGTTGGCCGTCCCTAAAAAAATGGTGGAAATACTTGTTCCAATCTGTAGTGAATGTTGCTATAGTTAATAGTTTTATTATATATGACATATCGAACAGACCTGCTATTACAGCTCATGGCAACAGGCTTCTTTGCTACAGGCAAAATTTAGGGCAACAGTTAATTGCAGCCTTTATGTCATGTAAGCGAGCGGGATTTCAACGTAGCTTACCTTCTGTTACTGCTACACCAAGTTCTCTTCACACCCTTGTAAAAATTCAAGACCGGGTGAAATCACTCAGTCACATTTCATATTGTATGTCTATACACATTCATATCACCCAGTCACATTTTATGTTGTATGTCTAGACACATTCATATCAGTCAGTCACATTTTATGTTGTATGTTTAGACACATTCATATCAGTCAGTCACATTTTATGTTGTATGTCTAGACACATTCATATCAGTCAGTCACATTTTATGTTGTATGTATAGACATATCCATATCAGTCAGTCACATTTTACGTTGTATGTCTAGACACATTCATATCACTCAGTCACATTTTATATTGTATGTCTATACACATTCATATCACTCAGTCACATTTTATGTTGTATGTCTAGACACATTCATATCACTCAGTCACATTTTATATTGGATGTCTATACACATTCATATCATTCAGTCACATTTTATGTTGTATATCTAGACACATTCATATCACTCAGTCACATTTTATATTGTATGTCTAGACACATTCATATCACTCAGTCACATTTTATATTGGATGTCTATACACATTCATATCATTCAGTCACATTTTATGTTGTATATCTAGACACATTCATATCACTCAGTCACATTTTATGTTGTATGTCTAGACACATTCATATCACTCAGTCACATTTTATATTGGATGTCTATACACATTCATATCATTCAGTCACATTTTATGTTGTATATCTAGACACATTCATATCACTCAGTCACATTTTATATTGTATCTCTATACGCATTCATATCACTCAGTGACATTTTATATTGTATGTCTATACACATCCACATCACTCAGGCACATTTTATATTGGATGTTTATACACTTCACATCACTCAGGCACAATTTATATTGGACATCTATGTTCATACGCAGTGTCTATGGGCGATTTTATTGGGAGGTCGGCACCGAGTGTTCGGAGTAAACAAGCTAATGGCTGCCCGCCATTGTAAACTCAAGGCGGAGTAACCAGGAAATAACTAGAACTTTATGGAAGGTTTATCTTCCCCCTACTCCAGAAAATCTGCCACGATAGTTCTTGAATGTTCGAGAACATTCTGCAGAAGGTTCCATTGCCTATATAAGCAAGCACTCTCGGTTGCCTCGAGTCAGTTGTGAGAAAGCAAGTCGAGTGTGACTGAGTGGAGTTAAACCGATCTGTGTATGAGCACATTAGTGACTGCATTTCTGGTGCGACATAACAGTGATTCTCAAGGCATATTGATAAGAGCTTCTGTAACGTGCGAGTGCTATACGTGCATGTGAAGTGATAGTTGTGTAGGACTTGTGTTTGACTCCCGAGTGAAGTAAACCTTCCAGCATGAAGAGGCTGGTCACGAAGGAAGTGAAGTGAACAGAGAACTGAACTATTTCACCGAAGTGAAGAGACATTAGTGAAGTCCTTCCCAGTGAAGGTGAACTAAGTGAAAACAAAATAGTGATAGTGAGAGAACTGTGTGAAGGTTGAAAAACTGGACAAAGTCACATTGGTGTCCGTAGTGGGATACAAAGGCCATGATAAGGAAAATACTTAAACAATTATTATGAAGTCCAAAAGGGAGGAGATGAGAACTGAATTGAAGAGTGTGCAGACTGCAATGGAGAAATTGGAATGCGATCTCATTAGTAATGTCAACTCTGTAAACTCTGAGATAAATGCATCTGTGAAAAATCTTGAAAGACCACATTACAAAGAAGTGAAAAGATACTAAATCGGACATGAAGATGACATTAATGCAGTGCAGGAGCATGTAGATCAGCAAGAGAAATGGCTAGATAGGCAGACGAAAGGAAACAGGATGATGAAGGCCAAATGGACGAGTATCTGGAGCCACAGAGGCTGAAGGGTGTTGTAGCCCTATATCCTATCACGGTGCAATCTGCAGTTGGTGGGACACGGAGATCTTGGGGAAGGAGCAGCTGGGGATCGAGAAATGAGGCTGCTTCTGATGGATAAAGAATCTGGCATACTACCTGCATAGACGGATGTTTCTCCCAGAGCCCTCAGCTATGAGTGTGGTTGGATGTGGTGAGACCTTCTGATGGTCAGTAACGGTGTACTGAAAGGAGTGTGGGAGTTCGTAGCCAGTAGGACTACGGTGGAACAGCTGGTGCTCCCGAAGAAAACAGTGAAGGAAGTCCTCAAGGAAACCCATGCAAGCAGTATTGGGGGCACCTGGATGCAAACAAGACCTTGACACAGCTACTTTGCTGATTCTATTGGTTTGATCTTCGAAGCAACATGGAGAGTTGGCACCCACCATGTGACACACGTGAAATGTCCTAAGCCCCCATTGTGGGAGGGGGCTGGTGGTATTTCATTGTGACCACCCTGCTACAGATCGTGGAGCTTTTCAGGATGAAGAGCTATGCGACTTAGCGGCTATGACCAAGACTATCAGGAAGTCAGCGTTGATCAGTTGAGGTATATGATGGCTGGTTGTCAGTGTAAACATTAGGAGCACTATCATGAGATAACTAGAACTTTCTGGAAGCTTTATCTCTCCCTCTTCCAGAAAGTGCGTCAAAATAGTTCTAGAATCTTCTGTGGCCTATATAGATGAGCGCTCTCACAGGCAGTGTGTCAGTAGCGGGTTAAAAGTAAGACAAATGTGACAGAGTGGAGTTGAATTAGCGCATGTCGAGTTGTGAGTCGAGCACAACACAGTGGAGTTGAGTCAATCAGCGTGCAAGTGATTTAGCGACTGTGTTTCTGGTGTGACATCAAGAACATTCTCCGAGCAGATTGGTGAAGTCTTTTGTGATGTTCAGGTAAGTGCTACCGTGGAGCGATCATTGTAGACGTCTTGTGTTCAGCTCTCAAGTGAAGTGAACCGTTTAGCATGAAGAAGCAATGGAGAATTGAACTAGTTCTTCGAAGTGAAGTGACATTTGTAAAGTGAACTCTCAGTGAAGTTCTGGATAAGAATTTAAAACAGTGACAGTGAGAGCTGACAAAAGAGTGACAGTTTGTAAAAGCTGGACAAAGTCAAAATATACATCTGTAGTGCAGAAGCATAAAAAAAATTCCTCTGTGAATATGGAAATTCCCCAATCGCATATTTTTAAAAATTTAGGTAAATATTTTATTGTGTTTTTCGCATCAAGAAATGTAATTCAGTGGTGAAGGATTTATCAAAATGACCTAAATGTCTTCCAATAATTCCTTCAACACAAGCACATACATACACTCGCATTTTCTGTCTGTATAATATTCTGTGCATATTATTATAGGCAAGTATATGAGTACTTAGGAAAAGAATGGGCACTTTACTTTTACACTTTCGACTCTTACAATTCCTTTTATTATAAAGTGAGCACAGTGTGTATAGAATATAATTCAAATTGAATTATAATGTGGACGGAACCTGTATTTCTGAAAACCCCTGTGAATTTACTGTTTGTTATCATAATGATCATCATTAAGAATCGTCTCCTTAGATATTGTAGTATGGAGTCTATTAGCTCTTAAATTATTATTGAAAATTGTAATTGTAAGACTCTTGTTTATAGACCTATTATCTTATAAACATAAACCCAGGTTATTGGCAAGAAGAAGTCAGTTTATTCCTGTTCTCTTCCCTCTTGCCATCTCCCCATACATCAAAACCACTTCTGTCTAATTTTTATAAATATTTTGCTAATTGTATATTATATTCTGATTTACTTAATATTCTTTTTGCTAGTTCTTTGTTGTATAAACTAAGCAAATTCTCTAGTTGTAAACACTTTCTCTATTGCTTGGTTTGTTTACACCCCATTACAGAATGAAATGTCTAAATCATAGTTTACACAAATCTTCTAGTACAGTACACCAATTTATAAACAAATAAACCATGTGCTTTAAAAGCTTACTATGTTATCCAGGACATTTAACTAATACTGTATAAATGATTCTGTGTTACTGTGCATTTGAATTATTCTGTTACTGACTGGGGACTTCCCTCCAGTAAAATATTCAAAGTAAGACCCCTAAATCCAAAAAAAGAGTTAAAAAAGTGTGTGTGAGGGAGAGAGCGAGCATAACTAGCAACGATGTCTCATAAATATCAAACTTGGTATAAAAATTTTGCAACTTGCAAATGTGCAGCACACAGGTATTCAGCAAAATTCTCCCATCCGAAACTACCCTTTACAGTACAGATTTTTCATTATCTTTATTTTCTCAAAATTGGACCTGACATTTTTAATTACAATAACATGTTTTTTATATAGTTTTATGCAAATAAAACACATGTCTTGGATTTTCTTTGAACGGATTGTGATGTCCTTTTCATCCTGAATGAATACTAAGTAAATTTTTGTTACTTGTAAAGCATAAGAGAGACAAAACCTACCACACTAAATGTACAAATATCATTAAAGACACAATTTATGTCAATTCCTTTTGTGATATTTCTGATATATTGTTTCTTGTAATGTGTAAAGAGTACTGAATTTCAAAGACAGCATATAGCAATCCACTTTTAAAGGTTTTATTATCAATTCAGCATCCTGTAGCCTCTTTGCAACAAAATGTTGTGTGAATGTCC
This sequence comes from Deroplatys truncata, assembly GCA_030765065.1. Lineage (NCBI taxonomy): Eukaryota > Metazoa > Arthropoda > Insecta > Mantodea > Mantidae > Deroplatys > Deroplatys truncata. The sequence goes on along the minus strand of CM060979.1, from coordinate 131,940,972 downwards.
AGGAACAACAGCCTGGAGGAGTCACTTAATCAAAGAAAAATGGGCTCAGTTAAAACATGAACATTTTTTGGAGATAAATATCAAATCAGTAATTTAGGGCAATATCTTTATTAAGTTAAAAATAAATGGGTATGGATAACCAATAAGTTATCTAGTATTGGTTGTATAGTTTAAATTCATGACACACATTGCTTGAAGATGTTGCAATTAGGAGAATTATATTAATGAATGTAGTGTTTTAAGATGTTCATCTTTGTTATCTGTCGTCCTCCGTGGTGTAGTGGTTACCATGCTAGCCTCTAGTTACCAAGATTGTGGGTTCAAACCCACCAGAGGGCGATGGATTTTTTCGGGCGTAAAAATCCTTAGCATGGCTTCCTTCGGAAGGTAAGTAAAGGCTGTGCTCCTGTGTCATAGATTTACGACACGCTAAAGAACCTCAAGGCTGATAAAGAGGTCTGTGAGAAAAATTACTGCTCTTTCAAACTCAATGTATAATGGGACACTAAGGACCACAGCAGTTAAAGGATGTCCATAAATAAAGCTCAGTTTAATTTATCTTTATTATCTGATCAGATTTTATGGCCTGGGAGAGAGTCAAGGCTGAAACCAAGCCATGAACATTGCAGTGTTTTAATCACTTAGTACCTCAATATATATTACTATTACAACAGAAAGTGTAATGAAACCTTTTCTGTTAAGATTTGTGTGGATTAGCATAAAGTCAGTAGAAGTAGAAGAAAAATAAATATAAACAATGGGAGCTAGAGAAGTTAATGTGAATGTAACACATAAGTTTTTTTTTTTTTAAATTTATTGAGGCAATGAAAAGGTACACAATAATATATTATTTTTCTGCATAGTCTTCTGATTTCAGATCATACTTACCCCAATGAATTGGCATATTTTTATTTCTTCTTCAAAGAAAGATTATTATATATTTATTGTGAAATGTTGATTACAAAGCTTCATTCACTCACTGGGAATAAGTCTTAGGAAAGCAAAGAAAAAAGGAAGAAAAAAAAAATTACAGTGTTTTGTTTACAAGACATGACATCTGAAGTTTCATTGCTGTAATAGAATAACCAAAACCTTGTAGGTGTACAGTTGTCCCCCTTACTGTATCTTGTGGGCATCAACTGATACATTATTGTGTTTAGTTACTCTTTTTTCATCTCTCAACATAATAGGGCAAAGATTGCAATGCAGTGCTGGACACTTGCAGGGTATTGTAAATGAAGCAAAGCATGATCGTTGGTTCACTCATCATTTGTCACTTTTTATTTTGTTTCTGTGCTTTATGTTATTACTGCAATGCATCAATAATTCTGTAAGATTTCACATGTTTTGAAACATTACCTAAGAATAGAAATGTCACTTTGTGGGTGATTATGAATACTGTGGTGCAGATATTTTGAATGCTTTGTCCTATGTTAGGGAGAAGTGGTATTGAATTCCACTTAAAAATTCAGTATTTAGATTTCTCCAGGAATATACAATTTGAGGTCTCCTGAATCCAAAAAGAAGAATTTTAGAAATACATGTGTTATATTTGATAATGAACTCAAAAGTGAAATGAATATGATCGTATTATTATGTATGTGTGTAATGCTCGGAATTTAATAATAAAATTATTCTTTTCCTTGCTTCCTAATATTTTGAGACCAGACCTTCTTGAGATATTCAACATGGTGACCAATGTCCATTACATTGTCTTATAACGTGTATGCCTAAAACTCAAGATGTAATAATAAAATGATTTGTCTCTTTGCTTTCTGAGACCAAATTTTCTGAACTCTTGAGATATTCACATGCGGTTGTGATCAATGTTTATTACATTGTCTGTATATCTGTATAACAAGCACTCCTTGCATTTACATACTTGGTTTTCTTCATCCCATTTAAAAGAATGACTGATATTTTATTCCACCCAAAAATTAGAAATTATTCACTAGAAATACACGTTTTGAGGTCCATGAAACAAGAGAAATTGTCTTAAACAGTCTTTATCTGTGTGTCCTATGGACAACATTAACTCAAAAATGAAAATTCACATAATTCCCAAAATTTATTACCTAAGTTCAGGATTTCCAGAAGACTGACAAAAAGATTTTGAAAAAATCCCCAGCCCTTGCATGGAAAGTTTGTTTTTAATTTTTATTTTCTCAAAAATGTCTCTTGACAGTTTTGACGTACTTGTAACATCGTTTATATATTTTCATGGCTAATAAATTGTTATTTGCATTTTCTGTAATAGCCTTTAGAGTCTTATTTATTTGTTGTGAATACATTTAATTTGGTATTGGTAAACCATAAGACAGAAAGAAAGAGTTATTAAATGTAACATGAAAATGCTGATGTGGTATACAGTTTGTGAAATACATTTTTTGGTAACAATCAATTGCTTGCCTAATTAATTTGAGTAGTTGTTAAAGAAAGCCTGGATGTTGATGCAATCCTCAGTCCAGGTAACATTGTATTGTCACAAACATCAGACTGGTTTTACTATTAACGCGTTTTTCATTTGAAAGAGTTTACATATTGTGGATTAGCAAAGTTAATTTAGTTGTAATGAAACACAGTTATGCTTTGTATGAAGAATTTATATAACTAAAGTTGTCACATATATTTGAGTAACATATATACCTATTATTAGGAGACAGAGATTCTGTTTTCAGATGTAATTCTCTGGTTACTGTGCTTAATGTGCTAAATCCTCCAATATTTCAGATTATTTACAGAAGCAATTTCTGGTAATAGCAGTGATAAATCAATGCCATCTCCTGAAGTCTTAGGAAGAGACACAAGCTTCTGTAACGGAAAAGATTGTCCTGAATATGAAAGTCAGGAAAGTAATATCACAGAAATATCAGTTGTAGAAGAGCATCTTCACTCAAAAAAATATGATAAATGTAGTGCTGGGGAGATAATTTACAACAGGGCTTTATACTTCAAGCAAAATAATTTGATTCATAAGGCTGAAAGGCCACACAAATGTAAAATTTGTGATAAGAACTTTACCAAATTGTCAAGTTTAAAAAGGCATAATTTGATTCACAAGGGTAAGAAGTCACACCAGTGTAAAAATTGTGATAAGAGCTTTACTCATTTGTCACATTTGAAACAACATAATTTGATTCACGAGGATAAGAAGTTACATCATTGTTACACCTGTGGATGGAGCTTTACTCAGGTGTCAGATTTGAAAAATCATAATATGCTTCACGTGGGTAAGAAGTCACACCAGTGTAAAACTTGTGGTAAGAGCTTTATTCATTTGTCAAGTGTGAGAAGTCATAATTTGATTCACGAGGGTAAGAAGCCACTTCAGTGTAACACCTGTGGAAAGAGTTTCAATCGGTTGTCAAGTTTGAAAAGGCATAATTTAATTCATTAGTGCCATCGTCATACAAATGCATTATTTGTGAACAGATTGTTATTTATTTATTTTTTGTATAGTTGTAAAATGCATAATTTGAATCACGAGGAGAGATTCATACAAATAAAGATATTTATGAGGGTTTCAGTAATTTCTTACATTTTAAAAGACATAACTTATGTTGTAAGATAATACAATTTACACATATGATATGCAATCATGGCTTCATTGAGATTTGCAATATATAGTTTTGTCTGTAATGCAAAAGTTGTAAAATTCTCACCTCTCCATGTATTTCTCTTATAAATGTCAGTGTTCGACTGTAAGGAATGTTTTGTGTGTCTTTGTGCATGTGCAACAGGTTGCATTTTGCACCAAGCTTAGGGCAGCAGCAAATAAAGATATTTAATTCAGATTTATTGTCAACATGCACTGGAATTATAAGCTATACATTATAATAAATAGACCCCCTAACAATTTTAAATCCTATTTTTATAATGCTATATCACTTCTATATTTACATAAATCAACCATTAAGCTTCACTCACGATTTTGAGGATAGTTAAAATGAGAACATTTTGGTGACTCAATAACATCTTCAGCTCTTTGGTTGATTTACATGGTTGTTGTTGATGCTCCTAAATACTGGATTTTTGCAGTGTTCGTTCTATCTGCTGGAGCCAAAAGAAATGCTTTTTAGAATAATTTGGGAAACATCTGTCATTTAATAACACTATTGTGAGTTGGTTATGCTTCTACATCACTTTTTAAAAATGGGACATTTCAAGAGTACAAATTGCTCATCATTAACCTGGAGAAAATAACCCTTGAACATATCCCATTTTATAATAAGCAAGGAGAGTAGTGTCAATAAAACAATTCTCAGTAGTGTTATTAAATCGTTTAATACAGCTTTCCAAATAAGCTTCATTTCAAGAAAGTGGAATGACATTCTATATAGAAGATCAGATGTTTCACTTGGAGTAGTATACATGTCTGTCTAGCTCATGTTTACTGCTATGTAATTTATTGCAACCTGATCCAGGCACAGAAATTCAAGTGATGTATTTCCTGCACCTCACTCATTGTACAGTTAAGTTCATGCAAAGGCTTAAGCTTTTGAATGAGTTGTCTTTATAACGGATGGTATTAGAACATTGTAAAGCTGCCATTAATCCAAATTTTAACAAATTATTTTGTTTAACCCTAGAATGACCATAGGGTCATTTTGACTCCTTTGCAAATATGTTTTAAATCATTACCTGTGTTTGCAATATTCCACGGCACAATCCTTGCATGAGTTTTAATTATTGTTAGTTTCGAGTAAGCTGAAATGAAATTCATCACATGCAAATAATTTCTGTACAAGAAATTTCAATTTGATTGATGATCAAAAGCATGATCTCCATAAAAGCGCTGAGTGGTGTGGTAACGCGTTTGAGTAAGCAATTATTAGTTAAAAAAAAATGGTGTCAATAAAAATACAGATCAAGGAGAAGTGATGTCAATAAACAATAATAATGATAAAGTAAGTGGAAATGATTGTAACACACAAGAATGCAATGTATGGAAACATCCCACTGTCTGAATAGAAGATTGGACACAGAGTATGATGCAGAAGCAATAGCGTCCTCACTTATGGTCATTAATCTGCTCAACAGACATCTCATAAGAATAAAGAGTGAAGAAAATGACATAAATTAGACAACAAGGAGCTCAAGCAAAATAAAAAGTGCAACGAAGGTAAAAAAAAAACAAAAAGAATTAACAGAACATAATGTGCATGAAGACACAAAAAAAAAACTATAATGTGTGGTATATGGAAATAAAGACCAGGTAAACAAGGAAAAAAAGAATTCCAACTAGGAACAAACATTACCAGTAAAAATTGTTTCCAACCCCTTGAGTGTCTCCAAGATGAAAGACCACAGGGGAGAGTGTATATGTTTTGCTAACAGCCATAGCCAAGGTCTGATACCTAATCTCAATAAAGACAAACGAATTCCGCCAGTTTCAGGAACCATAATACCAGGTGCCTGTTTTGCCCTAAGTTATGAAAAATATCACAAATGAATGTTCAACATTAACAAAAAAAGACGAGGTGCCAGCAGCAATGACATTGTAAGTGGAAAAGCGCTGGACATTGCAAGAGACTCAAAACATATTGAAGAAGATGGAAAATACAATTGTCGTGGTGGTGAAATTTCCTCACAGGTGCAGTTCCAAACTCCAGAATAAACAAAGAAATCGTTAAGGTAAACATGAACATAACCACAATCTGTAAAAGCTTTAAACATGTGAAAATGATAAATACTTACAATGTAAAGCCAGGCTTTCATACTAAGCATAGTCTGCGTTTCAGTAACAAAGGAAAACAGGAGATACTTTCGCACATGTGACACGAGAAATTTTACAAGTCCAAAGGTTGTCCAATGCGCATGTGCAAGCAGACCGAAACGTCCGATGATTGCTTCTCACATAGCAGTCAACATGTGCTTCATTTGTAACAACCATAGCCAACCCCTGAAAAAGATTCGCATACATGTCCAAACAATCTGGAAGCGATTAGCTGCTTCTGACCATGCTTTCTCTCGGGTTTTATTGCTTTATAATCACGATCATGCAGCGAAGTAGAATTTATTGTAGTGTGAGATGCAAAGTTTGTATGTTTTTTAAGATATTCTTGCAAATAATAATGTTTTTAGAAATGGCTCATCAGATTAATAACACGGATCTGTCGTTTACCTCAGTGATACAAAGAACACCTAGATGCTCACATTTACCAATATTTGTGGCATACCGACACTAAGGATCGTTCAGCAGATCCTTTCCAGGAACTAATGGAAGGCATTAGGCAGATATAGCCCATGGTGTAGTGATTAGGTTTACCTAAAGTTTAGGCTAGGCATAGTTAAATTAGCAAGTTAGTGTTTAGTGTACATAGTCAGCATAATTTAGGAAACGGGTATAATTATATAGTTAGTGTAATTTAGTAACAAAAAAGTGTTGGCTGCATTACTTTGAGTGATGCAAGATGCTGAATTTGGCTGGCTTGCAATCTTCTATATGGCTACATGCGCAGTGTGTAAATAAATAATTATAAGGTTTAAATTATATTAATAAAACATCTTCCAAGAAGAAATATCGAAATAAATAATTTTAAATACATATTAAACAAAAAAAAATGTGAAACTGTAGTTCAAAAACTATGCCACAGACGTTGGATGTAGAAATCTCACGTCACGTAAAGTTGAGCCAAAACAGGCTCTGAGTGATGTAATAGGTAGGGCCATGAATGATCAATTAGCTGAGGAAAAGATTTCCAAAAATGGGCAAAATTAAAAGCGGGCTTTAGCTTAATGTTAATTCATCTTAACGTCAATTCGTTAAGAAATAAGGTGCCCCACATTGAATTGGTTATAGAAGGTGAACATCCAGACATATTAATATTGTCATAACATGGTTTAAGAGAGTCGGAAATAGACTGTATACTTTTGCCCAACTTAAATCTAGTATCCAAATATTGTAGACTCAATCAACAAAAAGGTGGTTAGCTCTATATACTGAACTACAAAACAAAATTATGAAAACTATACTAATTTAGAGGTTCTAAATTGATGAGTTTTAACCAAAAAGGCGATATTGGAGTGTCTGGAAAAACATTTAAATACAGAGGAAATGCGTTTTATATTATTGGCCTGTACAGATCTCCCAATGGCAGTTTTACTGTTTTCCAAAAACTATTATTAAATATGTTAGATAAAGTAATTATAAATGCAAACACTAATATAACAATAGCTGGTGATTATAACATAGATTTCCTACAAAAAGAACACAAACAGTGTAGGTGTTTATTAAACATTCTTTAACAGTTCAGTCTAAGGTATATATTAAATTATATAACTAGACAGAAAAAACTCAAAAAGTTATTGACAATATAACTACCAGTATTGCATTAAGCCACGCGCAGTCTGTGGTGCTACATACATATCTAAAATTATGCTCAATATAACAATGCATCATTTCAACCAGTTTATTGGAAATCAGGAATATAAAGGCACATACAATTGATGGATATATGTCAATAATTTCGAATCTAACCCGTTAGCCCTGAATGGAGTCCTGAGTGAGAGTTATGGTGTAATGTTATGTGTGAAATTGATGTGAACAGAAAATTCAAGTGCTTTCACAACATATTTAGGTAATGTGACCGAAGGTGTGAACAAAGCAGTGTTAAAGATTTGTTGCCTTTCATCAGGGAGAATAATGTAGAAATGGCATATTCAGAAGTGTTAAAAGTTTTGCGAACTTGCAATGACAATTCCAGCAACCACCTCGTCCATTGAATGTATGTCTTTTCTACACTTAGAAGAATAAAGACAATTCTCAGAAATACAATCAGTCAAGAGACTGTATAACCTGGCCGTTTTAAGTATGAAAAGGTATTAATTAAAGACTTGAGTTGAAGATCTAAATTTCATGACAGTGTCACTTCTGATTTTGCAAAAAAAAGAAGAATCCCTCTGCACTACAAATAACAAGTATGTCCCTATAAAAACCATTGCTTCTTTTCATTATTGCTTCTATTCCATGATTGTCATCACATGGGGTGGTACAAAGTTTATATTATTTTTTTAAGGCCAGAAATCAAATTTGGCAGTTTTATCCGTTTTTTGCTAATTTTTATACATGTGTTCGCCTAAAAAGAATAAACAATAATATCAAAAACTCACAGAGCCAGACTGTCGACCTCCTTGATCTAGGGGTATCCCTAGTTCATGAGGTCGCGGGTTCAAAACCGGCGAAGGGTGATAGATTTCCTTCGGGAGAAAAAATCCTTAACATGGCTTCCTTCGGAAGGGGAGTAAAGCCGGTGGTCCCGTATCGTAGATTTACGGCAAGTGAAAAAAGGAACGCAAGCCTAATAAGGTGGCCCTCAGCAAAATTTCCGGTCTTTGACGCCCAATATAAAATGGGACGCTAAGAACCACAGTGGTTAAAGAGCGTCCATTAATAAACCTCAATTTAATTTTTTACAGAGCCAGACTGGATTATTATCGTATGCACTGATGACAAACCGTGCTAGCCAAACTATTATACATGTCACTACGAGCTTTTGGATATCCACATATTTGCAAGGAAATGTCGAAGAATTGCACTGCAGTACAAAAAAATGAGGTAAGATTTTCAACATAACAAAACTTTTGCTTACTGAAGCATTAGTGATGCTTATTATTCACGTTAAAACGTTTCCTCATATTTATTTAATTTTGGAAACATTTAAGGTTTCCCTCAAATCGAGTCACGCCCGCCAAGGGAGTTAGCTCCACTTCTTCCACAATAATCATATAATAATATAATATATGATCGAAACTCCATTTCCTCGCTTTCAGTATTCCATTGCCTACAGTGAGTTTGGAGAAAAGATGCCAATCTAACACGAAATGAGTAAGTCGCGGAGTCGCCATATTGTTTTCTGGTGGAACCGTGGAAGTTCACACCCTAGTGGATCTGTTTTTATCCAAAGCTGAGGAGCATTGATTAATAGTATTAGATTTTATAATAATTAACCTGGTAGCTTGAATTAAAAATAAATTAAACTTTGGTCACAAACTAAATAATAAAAAGCAACAGAGCGAGGAACAACGGAGAAATGCATCTTGTGTTTTCACAGGTATGATAAAATAGTACTTTTAATTTAATGTTCTTGCAAATTAGATTGCGTTTATCCAATTTTTGCAGAAACATACAGCCATACAAAATTTCACGGGTGATATTAACATAATATTAAATCCATACTTTCGTTTATTTAATAGGTTCTCTCATAAGTTTTAAAAGAAGAGGAAGAATGAGTTTAGGTTATGAATAACCTTCATTTTAATTAACATGGCTGTGAAAAATGAAATTGAGTATTATTTATGGACGCGCTTTAATTGTTATGGTTCTTAGCGTCCCATTCTATATTGGGCTTGAAAAACGGGAAATGTTGCACAAAGGCGTATATATCAGGCTTGAGGTTTTTCTCTCATTTTTGGCGTAATTCTGTGCGATGACTATTTATTAAAGCTGGTTCACAACCAACGAGAACGGTAACCAGAACGAGAAAGTTGAAATACATGTATTCAAATGGGAGTGTTCACAACCGACGGGAAGCGTTCCCGGGAACGGGAAAGATGAGTTGCCCAACTTTTAACTTTCTCGTTCTCGTTCCCGGGCACGGCATATTAGATCCATATTGTGCATATTAGACTCTTCAGTCTAGAGATTATTCTAGGCGGTCGTGACATGAAACATCCACTATGCTCTCTATAGTCGCAAGCTGGAAACATGAAAGTAGAAGGAATTAGTAGTAAATATACTTCCTAACCTCATCCCGACATCCACAAATCTAATCAGCATTGCTTCCTCTGGTGAAGGGGTCATTTGTAGTTTGTTTATATGGAACTCAAACCTTGCTATTACCTAAAAACAATGGCAAAAGCTACAAAGAACAGCTAAAATCGGTGGAAATGAAAAAAGAACAATAAACAATTTTAATGTATGCCATTAAATAAAGGAATGAAAGCTTGGCATAACTAGAGGGATCGGAAATGTAATGCATATACAATTAGATAATGTTTATTCTATCGAATTTTGACGTTAGCTTGGCTAAATTGGAAGAAGGTGAAAAAATGTCATTGGTCAGTTATAAACAAATGAAATACCCAATCCGCAAAATCCACTTTCACATTGTGATTGATATGCATTCTAGTCACTGGGCTGTTGTGAACCAATATCTTGTATGGTGCATTGCTTCCCGTTCTCGTTTCCATTCTGGTTACCGCTTTCGGGCGGTTGTGAACCAGCCTTTATGGCAGCCCCGCGCTGCGTTTATTGAAGTGCCAATATCACAACTTGCTACCTTAGGATCAGACTGACGTAACTACATGATTGCATGTTTTGAGATATTTAAGTTTGTGATGATGCTATATGTATATTAGCCTTGCTGAACACAAACTTTGTTATGAAATTCGATAACCTAGTTCATTTGCCCAATGATTGTCATTGATGTTTAGTTTGTAATAATCATTTATTGAGCAGATATTTAATATTTTAATAAAACACACTGTAGTTACATCTCTTTGATCCCAAATAAATTACGATTTCCTGCTGCGACTCTATGGGAATTGCAATCTTATAATGAAACTGCACACGCTTTGTTGTTGTAAGACGTTTTTATTAAAGCATAAAATAAATGATAAATAAAATTACATTAATATTACACTGTTGTAATGGGAGTGAAGTGAAGAATGAAACTGATGGTGCTTCTGTGGAATTATCCCTTTCTGGCAAAACTCTTTCAGATTGGATAGTTTCTCTTTGGTGACTGGCAGGGGACCATCATAGACAGGTTGTAATGCTAACTCCTCTGCTTGATTTCTTCTTCTGTGCCCAGCTCTTCTGGTCTGGAACTCATGAAATTCTGTCTCATCGTAACAATACTTGAAATACATTTTGTATGGTTCACCCTTACGTATTGCATCCATACAATTTTCAACAAGCTCACTGCTTCTACTTTTTCATCTGTCTTTCTATTCCTTAATTGTTTCTTTCTGAAGTTCAGTAAAGTTTACGAATTTCGTAGAATCCATCTCTGACAGTGTGTGTCTTTGATGCCATGCGTATTACAATGAACCATCCTATGGGATCGAACACATCTACGAGCTTGCTCTAATTTTCTATGCAGGCATGTACGAGTCCACTTCCATCTGTGAGTGACCTGGTTCGAAAAACCACTGATTGATTACTAGAATGTTCATATTCTGGACGGCATATAACAACATCGCACACATGTTAATATTTTGGTTTTGTCCACCACATGTATCTGAAAATAGTGTTATTTCCTTTCCATTTGCAACATCTCTCAGAAAGTCCAAAACGCAAAATGCCCTTCTGTTGAACCCCTTTTCGCTGTTGACTCATCTCACATGTTGGCTTGGTTGTTTGGTAAATTAAAAATTGTCAAGTTATAAACAAAAAATTGTCTTTTATAAAACAAAGACTTGGAATTTGTCTTAGCACAGTACAGTACTGCCTCCAACTCATATTCTGCCATAACACATTCACCTGTTTTTGCTTCATCCTTTTTCTTATTCTTCATTTCTCATGCCAATTCTTTCTTCTTGATGTGATCATCACGGTTTATCTTGGTATTTTCATCTTCCTTCTCCATCTGTCTAAGATTAGAATGTTTGAAACATTTATTGTTATACATGATTGGAATATTTAAATATGCAGGTAAATATTCCTTGTTAAACTTCTTCCTGTATTAATGTGATGGGAGAACTGGAAATTTCCGGATATGGTTTCTGATTTCCTCCTTATCTTCCGGTGGTTTCCAACCAGGTGCATGATGACCTCTTTTCTCCTTATTACATTGTATCACCTCTTTTCTTAATGGTTGTCCTCACAAACGTTTCCAATATGTCAAAGGTAGTGAGGAAAAATTGCTTGTATACCTGAATTTTATCAAATCCTTTGACTAGGAAAAGACGTTTACTATTTTTTCTTTTAGAATGTTCTGATTGTGTTCGGATACTTTCCTTTTCATATTCATCAACTAATGAACTCAAATATTGTCTCTGAAGTTCAGTAGAACTAAGGTCCCAGAAAGCTTGATGGACTTTTTGTCTATCATCGTTACTGAAATTATCATTACATTTTTTAATACACCTTGAACAACCTTTTTCATGCACCCTTCAAGCTGGAACATCTTGGTTTGTGGTAGAAGTGTATGCTTTTCCCGACTGTCTTATTTTTTTGTTTCTTTTCCATTCTTCCATTGCAACCCTCTTCTTTCTTTTCCTTGTAACAGGGTCTTCACTGATTTTACCATTAGTTTCTTTAGATTCTGCAACCTGCTCTCTACATTTTCATTGAAATCCGTTCCTGTTTGTTCATCATAGTAGGAATCTGTAATAAATGGTAGCTATAAACAGGCCTATTCGTAAATATAGGAATAAATATGGTTTAATAAAAAGATAGTTCCCTAGGTTCTATGATGACTCACCCTTTCACACAGGTCATCTAGCACATGCTCTTTGCCTGAATTAGTATCATCCATTTCCATAGATTCTGCAACCTGAACCATGTTTACAGTAATAATGCCTCTCTGCGTCTCCTCATTAGAATCTGTAATACATTATATTCCAAAATGTAGTACCTATGTTAATCAGAAGAACTCTCAGAAGGTTATAAGATCATCACCCTTCTCATCCAGATAATTACAATCATTACTGTGTTCATTAACTGTCTCAGGACTATTAATTTACATAGATTGTGCCACCAGAACTCTGGCTTTCACATTAGGATTGACAACGCCCCTCTATACTTGTTCATCATTATAATCTGTAATAAATGAATAATGTGTGTATAGTATAGACCACCAAAACACAATAATAACAACCACAACAACAATAGTAATAACAATGATAATAACAAGGTGTAGGAGTAATAGTAACTAGCCCAAAACCATAACATCACAACTATTTCTCACCATTCTCACTTAGATCACTTTTTGGCTCATAATCAGGATCAGTATCTGAGTCAGCTGCTGCTATAAATTTTGTAAACAATGCTTCTCCTTCCTCATCTTCTGATGTCCCACTGTCATAAACTATAAAATAACAAAGTACTGAATGCTTTAACTAAGTTACAATGTTTAAATGACTTCATATATAATTCAATTATTATTTCAATATCCTATATACAAGTTTAGTAACTAACACAAACATATATTTATTTATATTTTGTTCCAATGTATTTTATACTTACATTTATCATTATTTTCATTATTCTTCTGTTCACTTACTAACTGAACCATTCTTCTCCCTCTGGATTCCGTAATAGAGTTTCACTAATTTTTAAATCTACAAATGTTATGCTTGTGAGCTAAAAACATACTGCTAAGCAATATTGCACTAAATAACAAATTGCCTTTAAATACATGCGCTTTCATGCGTGATTTGGTGCTGTGCACTCCTTCAAATGTGGGATTGTGTATGTAAAGGCAACAATTAAAAAATAACAGGAAAATTACAGTGGTTGGTCACGTAGGCAGGAAGTGAGACAAACGTAAGAGCTTATCAGGTGTGAATAATAAAATGAAGCATTAGGGTCAGACAAACGTATCAGCTTTTACCGTCCTCTGATCCTTACCAAAATTATTATTTTGCAGATAGTGTTAGGGTCAGTCAAACGTAACAGCTTTTACGTTCCTTTGACTTTTACAAAAAGTATGACATTGTAGTTACATCGATGCTTAACTTCAATACTATTATAGCTAGAGATACGATTGTTTGATCCTAAGATAGAGTGCAATTTTCTGATTATGGAAGTAGTCATAACTCAAAAACAGCAAAAAGTGTAGTTACGTCAGTCTGATCCTAAGGTATCAAACTGTGTTTTTGCTGATACCAGTCTTTACCAACTTAATGTGTAACAAAATCGCTAGACAAACAAGCAGGGAACACACAAGTGATGTTGAAATGTGCATATGATGTATTTGATGTTTTGTACACGCGTAAAATAAGTAATGCGTGTTTTCTATAATGTGCATAAACATGGGTATAACGCACAGAAATATGCGTGGATTGTTTGCGAAAATAAACCTCACTAACCCATAAAACAAAACACGTAGATAAAGCCAAACATATACAATGTTTAAAGCAAAGCATACCTAAACTCTGGCAAGATTTCAATTTTTTTCATTAATTTTTACTTGGAAATACATGTTTGGAGGCCCCCAAATAAAAAAGCACTTTTATTTATCCTACCGCGTAAAACAAGTTAGGGGAGGTGTTGCATTCCACGCAAAAATTTGATACCGAGATTTCACCTGAAATACATGTTTTTTAGGCGCCCTGAATGAAAAGAAAAATAATTTTAGTTATTCCAGCACGCACCTAAAAGGGTAGAGGAGGTGTTGTAAACCACAAAAAAATTTGATACCCAGATTTCGAAAATACATATTTTGAGCCACCCTGAACCAAAAAAAACCATTTTTAACTTTTCTACCACGTACTTGTAGGTAGAGAAGGTATTCATCAGTTTTACTTTCTGAAAATTAATTTCTTGGATTCATAGGTCCTCAAAACATGTATTTCCGGTGAAATTTCAGTATCAAATTTTTTATGTGGAATGAAATACCTCTTCTACTTACTAGGTACATGGTAGAAGAATTAAAAGTTATTTTTCTTTTCATTCAATGCACCTCAAAACATGCATTTTTGCTGAAATCTCAGTAGAGAATTTTTGTGTGGAATGTCAAACCTCCTCTATCAGAAAAAGAATAAGTAAAAATGAATTTTAAATAATTGAAAATTTTAAACTATTGCAGATTTTCCAAAATTTCATGCATATTTATTTTGTAGTTTATGTACGCTTTGCTTTAAACATTATGTTTTGCTTTATGCGTCATTACTTTTTATTTTTGTGATATCACACACAATCCGCACATATTTATGTGCATTATACCCATGTTTATGCTCATTTCACTTTTTATTTCGCCTTGCAGAAATCACGCATTAGTCATTTTATGCGTGTCTACATTGCATGTGACATCCATTGGTTATCCAGGTTCTTCTGTTATTCGAAATGCGCATTTCAAAATATCATGGAGATTTCAACATAGTGTGTGTGTGTTCCACATTTGTTTAACGTCTAGTGATGTTAAATATTACGTTGGTAGGGGTTGACATGCTGCAAATATACAGTTCTGATGTTGGCACTTCAATAATTACCTTTTTTTTCTTTTTTTTTTAGTCATCCTCTGTGGTGTAGTGGTAATAGTGGTAACCATGCTAGTCTCTAGTTCCCGAGGTGCGGGTTCAAATCCAGCATGGATCCATGGATTTTTTCGGCTGTAAAAATCCTTAGTATGGCTTCCTTCGGAAGGGCAGTAAAGCCGGTGGCCCCGTGTTGTAGATTTGCACCTTGTAGAAGAACCTCAAGTCTGATAATGAGGTCTCTGAACCAAATTAGTGGTCTTTCACGCCCAATATAGAATGCAACGCTAAGGACCACAGCAGTTAAAGAGTGTCCATAAATAAAACTCAATTTCATTTAATTGAGGTTCTTTTAGGTGCCATAAATCTACTACATGAGACCACCAGCTTTAAGGTTGACTCACAAACAACGAGAATGGTAACGGGAAAGTTGAAATACAGGTATTTGAATGGGAGCATTCACAATCGACGGAAGCCTTCCCAGGCTTCGGGAATGGGAAACAAGACTTGCCCAAGTTTTAGCTTTCTCGTTCTCATTCCTACATCTACTAGATCCATATTATCCATGTGCATATTAGTCTCTTCACTCTAGAGGGTATTTTAGGCAGCCGTGACATGAAACAGCTGCTATTGCTCTCAATAGTTGCAAACTGGAAACATGAAACTGGAAAAAATTAGCAGTAAATGTGCTTCCTAACCTCAGATCCTGGCACCTGCAGATCCATTGAGCATTGGTTCTTCTGGTGAAAAGGTCATCGGTAGTTTGTTTATATGCAACTCAAAACTGGCTGTTGCCTCAAAAACAATTGCAAAAGCTACAAAGAACAGCAAAACCAGTGGAAATTAAAAAGAACAATAAACAACTTTAACCCTTTGCAATGCATAGCATAGTAAAGCATAGTGAAATGATAAATGCCCTCATGCACATAGCATAGTAGAATATAGTAAATGTGTTTCATATAGGTTCTGCTTTTGCTGACATCAGCTTTAAGGAGCTGTGTTGATGTAAACGTACTTCTGTTTCATTGTTCCAGTGATTTCACAAGCCAGAATGTAATAGCGAACCTTAAACAGCACTGTTTAAAGTCGAGTGCAGTTGTGTAAGTAAGTAGTTTCCTGTCGCATTTATAGCCATATCAATACCATGGAGACCACTCCAAGTACATTATGGTCTAGAAAACGCTTTAGTGAAAAGGTATTAGTAATAGACAAGGAAATACTTGCAGTGGTTTACGAGGAATTAGATCATGAAAGTAGCTCCCATTAATCTTTGTTTGGCAAATTAGTGGAAGACAGTGATAAAGAACAAAGTGACAGTGCTAAGATACAGGTAGCAAAACAGGGGGCTAAAGATAGTGAAAGGCAAACTAAAACTAAAGCAGTACTGACTCAATGGACCTCCAATTTAACTTTCAATAACTTACAAACATTTTCATAGATATGCAGTTCAGATTCAAGCTAAAAAGACAGATCCAAAATGGGAAGTTACAAATTCAAGAGAGATATAGGCCTATTTAGGCATTATTATATATATGGGGATGGTGGATTTACCTGAAACCAGAGATTACACTTTGGAGGATTTTTGCGTTTGTCCAATTGTAAGACAAGCAACAACATTGCTCCGCTTTCATTGCTACCTTCACCTCAATGATGAGTCTTAAAGGCCACAATTAGGGTAGATTGTTTAGATCATCTGTATAAAGTACACCTGGATTACACATAATCAAAAAGTTTGCAAGTATCTATAAACCAAATCGCAAACTTTCTGTTGACGAAGCAATAATAGGCTTCAAAGGACTCTTCTTTCATAAAACAATATATGCCTGCTAAACCAACAAAATGGGGGATATAGGCATGGGGTATTGCAGATAGTAAAAGTGTGTATTTATTGGAATGTAAAATCTATCTGGGAAAAAAGAGGCGAGAAACAGCGATCTTCTACTTGGGAAACAGGATGTTTTAGATATATGTGTGAAAAATATACAGGCTTTTGGCATCAGGTATGTTTCGTTAATTACTTTACTTCAATGTGGCTAATAATAGGAAACTTTTTGATAGGAAACTGTATGCATGTGGTACAACTTGTGCTGGAAGGAAAGGCTGGACAAAACCATTTTCAAAGCCAAAATAACTGAAATTGAAAAAGGGCGAATCTCGCAAACTGCAACATGAAGGTGTAACTGTGGTTGTTTAGCATGGTGACAGGGACATTCTTTTATTATCTGTCAACTCCGATCCTAGAACTGATGGGGAAATAGAAAGGAGGAGTAGCAAGGGAAAAGAACAAATAAAGATACCTTGTCCTAATGCAGTGATAAACTATAACATAAAATGACGGGGATTGATCTCGCAGACCAAAGGAGGGAGTATTACGGTATCGGCCTTTCCTAAAAAAAATGGTGGAAATACTTGTTCCATTTTGTATTGAATGTTGCTATCGTTAATAGTTATATTATATATGACATATCGAACAGACCTGCTTCTACAGCTCATGGCAACAGGCTTCTTTACTACAGGCAAAATTTAGTGCAACAGTTAATTGCAGCCTTCATGTCATGTAAGCGAGCAGAATTTCAACGTAGCCTACCTTCTGTTGCTACTCCTGCACCAAGTTCTCTTCACACTTTCTTAAAAATTCAAGGCCAGGTGAAATAGTGTGCTCAGTGCATATAGAAGAAAAGGAAAACCCCATCAGGTCATGGCATACAGTCACAATACAAGTGCAAACAGTGTGACATTGCCTTATGTAGAATTGGGTGCTTCCTCAATTATCATCATCAGCCGAGGAGGATGGAAATTCAAAACTAGCACAAGGGTGTACATACTAATTCATTAATAACCTTATGTATATATAGAACATTTTTATTTTGCAAGAGAATAGTCTAGGTAACATTTTATGGATGTGCTGCAATATCTTGGCTGCAATAATGGCAGGGATGCAAACATTATAAGAGTGAGTACCATAATAATTTTGCAAAAATTATTGTATTTTACTTTACATAAATATAGCAGATTTTATTCTGGTTTTTAATAGCTTAAAGTAACGAATTTCATTGCCTTTAATATTGCAGAATTATAAAGATGCATTGCAAAGGGGTGCATGTATATAGATGAAGTTTGTCTACAAAGGGCTTCATGTTTGTGGTTATAAGCTATTGAAATAACATTTAATCTTATGTACTGCAAACCAATTTTAAATGAGTTATTAATTAATCAATTTAATTTGGGTGCTAAAAGATATAACTATGCTGGATATAGGTCACTTTTAGTTTAACATCTGTAGTTGCGACTTAGAATTTAAATGGGGAAACTCTGCTTGGAGAATAACTAGGTAACATACTATGCTACTATGCGCAGTAGAGGGTTAATATATACAATTAAATAAATGAATGAAAGCTTGGTAGCACTAGAGAGATCGGAAATGTAATGGATATGCATTTAAATAATGTTTACGCTATCAGATTTTTATATTGGCTAACCCTCATTATGTTGGCCAGATTGAAAATAGGTGGAAAAATATCATTGGTCAGTTAAAAACAAATGAATTCCCAATGCGCAAAATTGACTTTCACTTTGTGATCGATATGAACATTGATATGCATTCCTGTTCTCATTACATCTTGTACGCTGTATTGCTTCTTGTTCTCATTTTTTTTTGGTTACCATACCTGGACCAACTAGCTTTACCTGTCTTTCGATTTAAGCCATGCTAAGAATTTGTACTCCTGAAAAAATTCCATCGTCCTCCACCGGGTTTGAACCTGTAACCTTAGGAATCAGGTACTAGCATCATACCACCAGAGCATGGAGGATGATGCAAATGGCTGTGATAGCATCAAGCATTACATTAAAGCAGAATGGAACTATTTTTAAAGACTTCTAACAATAAAATATAAACAAATATGAGCCCATTGTTGAAAACTGTGTCATTCTACGACTTATCATTTTTGTTCTGGAAGCTCTTTTATGTTTAACCCTTTGTGACGCATAGCGTAGTAAAGCGTAGTGAAATGATAAACGCCCTGCTGCGCATAGCATAGTAGAACGTAGTAAATGTGTTTATCGTTTCATATAGGTTCTGCTTATGCTGACCTCAGCTTTTAGGAGCTGTGCTGATTTAAACGTACTCCCACTGCATTGTTCCAGCGATTTTGCAAGCCAGAATGTAATACCAAACCATAAATAGCACTGTTTACAGCCAGGTGCAGTTGTGTAAGCAAGCAGTTTCCTGTCGCATGTATAGCCATGTCAGTACAATGGAGGCTGTTCCAAGTATATCACGGTCTAGAAAACGTAGTGAAAAGGTATTGGTAACAGATGAGGAAATACTTGCAGCGGTTTACGAGGAATTAAATCGCGAAAGTAGCTCTGACGAATTTTGGTTTGGTGAGTTAGTGGAAGACAGTGATAAGGAACAAAGTGACAGTGAGAGTGCTGAGAACAGATAGCAGAACAGGGGGCTAAAGCTAGTGAAAGACAAATTAAAACTAAAGCAGTACCGGCAAAGTGGACCTCCAATTTGACTTTCAATAAGTTAGAAACATTTTCATCCCCTACAGATGCAAATCATTCTATTCCTACAGGAAGTCCAGAAATAGATTATCATGAACTTTTTATAGATTCCAATTTTTGCAGAAAAATTGCGGAGAAAACCAACAGATATGCAGCTCAAATTCAAGCTAAAAAGGCGGATCCAAAATGGGAAGTTACAAATTCAAGGGAGATACAGACCTGTTTAGGTATTTTGATATATATGGGGATGGTGGATTTACCTGAAACCAGAGATTACTTTTTGGGGGATTTTTGCATTTGTCCAATTGTAAGACAAGCAATGATGTTTCTCCGCTTTCAAAAGATATCGCAGTACCTTCACCTGAATGACGAATCTACAAGGCCACGATTAAGGGTAGATTCTTACGATTATCTGTATAAAGTACGACCTGCTTTAGACATAATCAAAAAGTTTGCGAGTATCTACAAACCAAATCGTGAACTTTCCGTTGATGAAGCGATGATAGGCTTCAAAGGACGCTTCTTTTTAAAACAATATATGCCTGCTAAACCAACAAAATGGGGGATAAAGGCATGCAGCATTGCAGATAGTAAAAGTGGATATTTATTGGAATGTAAAATCTATCTGGGGAAAAAAGAGGCGAGAAACAGCGATCTACTTAGGGAACAGGTTGTTTTAGACATGTGTGAAAAATATACGGGGTTTTGGCATCACGTAATTTTGATAAGTTTTTTACTTCCACGCAGCTAATAAAATTACTTTTGGACAGCAAAATGTATGTGTGTGGTACAACTCGTGCTGGAAGGAAAGACTGGCCAAAACAACTGAAATTGAAAAGGGGCGAATTTTGCAAACTGCAACATGAAGGTGTAACTGCGGTTGTTTGGCATGATAACAGGGACATTCTTTTATTATCTACAAACTCTTAATATGGCAGGGATTGATCTGGCAGACCAAAGGAGGGAATATTACGGTATCGGCCGACCCTAAAAAAATGGTGGAAATACCTGTTCCATTTCGTAGTGAATGTTGCTACCGTTAATCATTTTATTATATACGACATTTCGAACAGACCTACTTCTACAGCTCATGGCAATAGGCTTCTTTACTACAGGCAAAATTTAGTGCAACAGTTAATCGCAGACTTCACGTCACGAAAGCGAGTGGGATTTCAGCGTAGCCTACTTTCTGCTACTCCTGCACCAAGTTCTCTTCATACCCTCGTAAAAATTCAAGGCCGGGTGAAATCGTGTGCTCATTGCATAGTGAAGAAGAGGAAAACACCATCAGGTCGTGGCATACAGTCACAATACAAGTGCAAACAGTGTGACATTGCATTGTATAGAATTGGGTGCTTCTTCAATTATCATGAGGCAAAGGGGGTGGAAATTCAAAACTAATACAAGGGTGTACATACGAAACAATTAATCATCTTAAGTGTATATATAACATTTGTATGGTGCAAGAGAATAGTCTAGCTAACATGTTATGGACATGCTGCAATATCTTCGCTGCAATAATGGCAGGGATGTAAATATTTTAAGGGTGAGTACCATAATAATTTTACAGAAATTATTGTATTTATTTTACTTAAGTATAGCAGATTTTATTCTGGTTTTTAATATCCTAAAGTAACGAATTCCATTGCCATTAATATTGCGGAGTTATAAAGATGCATTGCAAAGGGATGCATGTGTATAAGTGTTGTTTGTCTACAAAGGGGTTGATGTTTGCAGTTTTAAATTATTGAAATAATATTTAATCTTATTTAGTTCAAACCAATTTTAAATGAGTTATTGATTAATCAATTTAATTTAGCTACTAAAAATATAATTATGTGTGTATATAGGTCACTTTTAGTTTAACATCTGTAATAGCAGTTCAGAATTTAAATGGACACAATTCTGCTTGGAGAACAACTAGCTAATACTCTATGCGCAGCAAAGGGTTAACCCTCACCTTGCGATGACATTGTCAAGCCTGAAGTATGGCACACTACTCATTGTCACTTGTATTGGTTAGCCTTGCATTGTGTTTAATTCCTATTGTGATTTTGACATTGTAGGACAATTTTCCTTTCCTAGTGTCCTGTGAGGTGTAAGGTGGCTGTGTGCTTTGCCTATGGTTTTGCAAATAATTCTGGCATAAAAAGAAATATTGCTTATCACTCACTCGCTGTTAGGGATAGGAATCAACATATGTGTTGAGAAGCACAAAAGCTTTGTGGCTTAAAAAATACTAGAGTACATTTTACAGAAAGTGATTTTAATTAGGTTATAAAAATAAGAATAATGAAGAATAAGACTGAGATTGAAAGATAATGCCTTCAAACATTTTTAGGAGGATTATTTTGTAAAGTGAAAGCAAGAGCTATCGGTAGTCCATAATTCAGTAGGATATTCTCAACAAAAAGGTGAATCTATACTAGTTTCTGAGTCTACACATGGAGCTGAAATACAGTGCAAGTTGGGAACTGCTTTAATTGATGCTAACCTGAGCCAAAGTTTGACTAATGAGGAAAGTGAATGTTCAGCTGTAAATGATGGAGATAGTATACCAAATGAATATGTGAGGGAAGCCAGTGAAGATGAAGAAAACTGGTACATCCAGAAAATATTCTTTTTTAAATGCTCTCTTTGCGCTATTCAGTATTTGTCACCCATATGATGGGCCTGTCATTGAAAGAAAATGTAACACATGAGGGGCATTAATACAAATTATAACTCATGGTGTGAATGGCCACACTTATGAGTACAGCTCTGGAGGCAAGAGTGACTCATTAAAATCGCTTTCTCTAAAATGAATTCCACCTGCTCTAGCATTTCTGATTGGCACAAAGTTTTTGTATTACATAGCACACATGTTGATTCTTATCTCTATCTGGGAATGAGTAATAAACAATATTTGTTTTGATGCCAAAATTATTTGCACAATCTTACACCTCACAGGTCACTAGGAACAGAAAACTGTCTACAATCGCAACATAGCAACAGGGATTAAATGCAACAAAAGGCTAACTAATAACATGACAATGAGTAGCATGCCACCCTCCCAGTCTGTTGATGTCACTGAGATGTGAGGATTAAATATAAAAGTGCTTCCAGAATGAAAACAAAAGTCATAGAATGACGTGATTTTCAACAATGTGTTCAGATTTGTTTATATTTTATGTTAGAGGTCTTAAGAATTTAGTTCAGTCCTTTAAAGAATGCAAATCTAGGTTATTCTGTGCAATTGTACTAGTTACTATGGCGAGTGTTGCCAACCTCTTTCCTATGTAAAATCCGTATATCGGGTATAAAAAGTGTACATTTTGCGTAACATATCATGAAATTGTTTAACTCTGGTATAAGGTAGTCGAGGTAGAGATGCATACAAAAATGAGAGATAAAAGTATGGTATAAATGTACAAGACGGACTCAAGATACATATGACACATGCACATCTACATTGTTATTTTTATTGCCTAATTGTGATCAATACAAATAATGTACAGCAATTTATACTGTAGATAACATATTTGAAGGGATGTGATAATTACTGGCATTTTTGTTCCTTATAAACAAGTTACACAATATCCATCATACGCATCCTACCCAAGGCATTATGGGAACGTTGCATGTGCTGTGCTTCTGCTGTCAACATTGGCACTGACATCATAGTGGAAGTTATGGAATGTTGCCAGAATATCTTACTATAGAGTCTACCACTAAGGTTACAATGGCATTTATTCAAAGTATATACTGAAAATTCATGATGTCAATCCAGTGGTAATAAAAATGGGAGGTTTATTCAAGTGAGTACTCTTTTGGAAATGCAATAGTTGACTATGATAAAACAAGTGAAATTCCTCATATAACACTAATACCAGAAGATATTCTTTGGGCTTATCAACTAAATTTGTGTTGTAAATTTGTAAAATGACATGTCATTTGTAAGTCCCATTTTTAGTGTCAGCAATGTTCTTTGTGCTCATCTAAGTGCTTTAACCTTAAAATGAGTATGAGATGAGCTCAGGTTTTTAGGGCATAGTGACCCACAGTGAAACCACCAGGAACTTAACTTTATCTATTTAACCCTGGATTGGGCTTAAATAAGTGTGGGTTTGTGAGAGATCCAATGTTACTGCTATTACCAACAATGTTGTGTTTCAACATATTATACATGGAGAGGTCCATCCTCATACCATATAGACTAAAGTGCATGTGGTTTTAAGGGGTATAATTGAAATAAGGGGTAACTAGATCTATAAATATCAATTCACTGTGTTGTTTAGGCTATGAAATGTTATAAGCATGTGAATTCAGATTTCAAGTAATTTTGTATTTAATAGTGACACCTCTGCCTACAGCATAACAATGTTCTACATTGACAAAGACACACCTAAACTCTTATTGGATTAGCTGTTGAAATGAAGAGAAAACTATAATTTGTTATGACTTGCTATGGTTTTAATGTCATGCTTACCTGAGTAACACAAATACATGCAGGCAGTTCTCAAAGCTGTGCATGTCTTGAGAACCATTTGTGCATCATGGAAAACAATTCAAAGTTTAGGATTTAGAGATTGAAATTGAAAAAAGTGAAGATTCCATTAGTATAAATAAATCTACATAAATGTTACTGAAGCATAGTTATTGTCTATTTCATGGAATAAAAGCATGCTGCCTTCAATTTTTTTTGAGGGAACAACATGTGATTTACATTTGAAGTTGGCTACCTGCTCAACATTTTAGAAATAGCTGTCTTTGGGAGGCAAAAGTGTATCTGGAAAATTTAAACAAATTACAGTTACTCAGCCAAGCTTAGAGTGTTATGTAGCCCAAGTTTAGCTGAGGCAAATAATTCCCGACCACACTTTAAACCTAAGAATATACCTGTGCCGTGTAGTTTAAGACAGATAGAAACATATAAATAGAGATTAAAATTGCATTTTATGTTCATCTTTTAAAAAATTAATATAAGGTGAACTGTAGATGTTTGTTACAAAAATAAATAAAGATATGCAGATGTTAGGCTCCTTGAAAGATTGATGAATACATTGTTACTGGTAGATAATGTTATGCTGATAACATTTCTTTCGGTTTTGTTTCTTGGAAATAGATTCATTATACAATAATATGTTAATTTGTTATATGCTGTAAATTAATTTTAACTTACTCATAGTGTTAAAAGGAGCGTAATTTCAGCTGCTAAATCTGGCTGCTACTACTTTGATCATATCTAATGCCAGTAACATCAGTTCATATGCATACACTAAACTTGAGGCTAATGTTAGGTTAAATCTGGAAAACACAGGACCCCTTAGTTTCAATGTGGTTCACTACAGCCTATGCTGTGTGCCTCCTATATGCACCAGATTAGCTTCTAACTAACAGAGCTTTTCCTAGAAACAAAATTGGTAACAACGTAATCAGCATAAATCAACCTACCAGTTATGCTGCATTTCATTAATATTTTTAACTGCTCAACTTCATGATTACCAAAAATAATGCAAATGAGCTAAGTCAGATGAATCGGTGAATTTAAATGAGATCCAGAGGAAGTCTTAAAAGAGAAAGTGTGATATAAATAATATTCTACCAAATTTCACTTATAATGCTGTACATATAATTTTGATAACTTTGTTGAATTCATTACCCAACATACTTATTAAAAATTAAACATTTAAAATATTTTGGGTAGGATGTCTATAGTTATTTACTGGTCTAGAGCTCACCTCACAGGAAGTACTTTGTGTGCTTTGGATAATTGTTCTTTATGACTAGCTGTGTTAAGGGACTAAGTTGTAAAATTGCATCAGATTTTAAAAATTCAATTCCACAGTCAGGGTTTCAAGCATGGAGCTTTGGTACTCTGAGTCAGTGTTTTTTCCACTTTATCTGCAATGGCAAGTAGCCAATATAATCATTAAATATTCTCATTTGGTTTAAATATCGCATTAAACCTCAAAGTTGATATCAAATACAGAGATATGATATCTCAAAGATGATTTGTAATGTTGCACGTGCCTTATAGTAACTTGACCTACAAGTATTATAACTGACCTGTCCATTCACTAGTGTGTTGTGTCTGAAATAGTTACTGAGAATCCTGCCAGATACTACTACTCTTCAGCTGTTCTTGTGGGTAGCTATTTGCTTCACCTAAGCAGAGAAGTGTGCATTTTACCAGGATTTTTACATGTAGTAGTTTCTAAGTGTGTTTTGTGATTCTCTTAGAGAGGAACAGTGTTTATAATGGTTTATTATTGTGTTCTGTGTGTAGAAATTAAAAAAAAATGCAAGTTGAAAATGTATCCTTTTGATAATGATTTTGAATAGAAATGGTTAAAGCTTATTTCTTGCCAAGGTATGTAATGGATACCTTTTTTTAATCAAGGCTGTTTTTTAATATTTGCCGATAAATTTTGACCTTGTTTTAATTCTCCATTGAGGGACAAAAGAATTGAAATTCCTACAAGAACCTAATACCGTTTTTTAATGTTTTAATTTAGGGGAATCTTGTGGACATAGGCAGCGTTTGGACTGTACGGTAGTTTGCAGTGACCGTTTTACACTTGGAAGTTACACAGACAATTGTAAATGAAGGGTATTGAAAGTCATTCCATCCCCTCAATATTTTGCAATTATCCTAAATGTTTTAAAGGGTAAATCTGAGCCACTAAGGAGGTAATTAAAATGAAATATAACAGCCCTTCTGCTGCAGCATTTCAAAAATGTAAAAATGTGTAACTGGGTCTGTAGATATTAACACAAACTAAGTTAACAATGAAACATGTTCCACACACAAACGAGGAGTATAAAACTGAATGTGTGGAAAAAAATGACATTTCTGACCCCAAGAAAGTTCGTTAGCTGCTCTTGCTTATAAAACCAGGCAAATTCCTTCTTTAAAACAAAGTAATCTTAGGTTAAAAAGACAAACTGAAGGTGCTGAGGGCCACGCTAAAGGAATTATGAACAAATTACAATCACGGCAATGAAAAGGTGTACCAGCACATGTATGAAAGAAAATACCATGAATCTCATAACCAGTGGTCATCAGAATTATGTACATTAGAAGAAGAGGAGACATTCGGTTTGCTAATAACAGATTATATGACTATTCGACCAGATGTGTAATATGTCAGATCATGTGATGTAATAGGAATTGTAGACATGGGTGGACTTGAAAAGAATAGTAGGCAGGAAAATAGTACTGCAACTAGAACTAACATGTTTTGTTTTACAATGTCTAGCAACACATTTTTTAATACCTGTACAACATTATCTGCTCAGATAACACTGGCCAACAAAATTTAACTTCTTTTTCTGTAACATTGATGAGAATGGCTGCCATTTATTTTTTTGAGGGTGCTGAACAAGAAAATGATAAAGAAAATTGAACTTTATCTCTAGTTTTTTCATTATTTCAGCTTTTACTAATTTCCCTTAAAAGCTTTAAGCATTATTTACCTTGTTCTCCCTCAGAGGAATGTCATTGATATCACAGTTACTTTGCTTGCTGTTTGTCGTCTGTTGCTGGTGATGATCCTCTAATGAATGCCTAGCAGTAATCGTTTAACATTAGTGTGCTCCAATGATGCAGGTGTTGAAATTTATTGGTGAAAGCATTCCCCGTGTTCATTGTTTACCATAGTTCTCAAGGAAAAAGTCCAAGTGGGAATGTAAGAAGTGTACCTTCAAAGACATATTACACCCAGTCTCTCATACCACTGCAGAAGGTTTTCCACTAGATCTTTATAGTTATCTGTCTTAAGAAAGTTGCTGGACACTTGAACAAAGGTATCTCAGGCTAATTTCTGATCCCCTATGAGAGTATTGTTCAAATGTTTGTCTTCAAATAGTTCACATATCTTTGGACCAATGAAAAACCCCCTCCTTTGGTTTGGTTTCATTGAGACATGGAAATTTCTGACACAAGGACAGGATTGCTTCGCCAGTCTTATCCATGGCATTAACAAAGTTTTTCATAAGACCCAGTTTTACACGAGGAGTATTACTTTCCTGGATTTAACAAGTACATCAAACATAACATTATGTGTTTCAGGTTCACTTGATTGACGTATAGACCAAAATTTCTATTTGTAGTGAACTACCTAGGTTCAGTTGCCACAGACAGGAAACGACATAAACCTGTAGTACTCTAAGTAATACTTCAATGACTTTGACAACCCCGAAAATCTGTCATTTAAGGTTGTCATACTTTATTCTGCAAAGCAGTTGCTTCATGTTGTGATATGTTTCCTTAATGTAAACTGATGGAACCGATGGAAACAAGTTGCCACTATGCAGGCTTTATATTTAATGTGGAAGAATCCATGAACAATCTCCAATCATCAGTTTTGTAGTCAATTTCCAGTGTTGCATTGAGACTTTCTATGTTACTGCAAAATACCAAGTTATTTTCAGTTTTGAAAATTGGAAGAAATGGAGTATGGTGGTTATGGAACACATTTACATTTACCATCTGGTCAAGACAATTCCATACTGCAGTCTAGATGCCAAGAGTTGTTTTACTTTCAGGCAGTTGCAGATCTTTTACTAGGTCATTCAGCTGACACTGTGTCAACTCCTCATTACACTAAAAATCAGCATCTTTAGATGTACTCTGTTTTGAAGGTGACAGAGCAGCACTAGATTCACTAACTGTATTAGATTGAGATGGGACTAGAACAGGCAGTTTGACTCCATGAGGCATGGTAGTATAGCTGACGTATTAGGATATGTCAACGATCACTTTTTTTCTTCTTTGAAATACCATGTGATAATGGAGTTGTCATGCAAAAAGAACAATAATTTACATGGTTTGAAGGATCTCTCTGGATTATGAGGATAAAAAAAACCCATTAAAGTTCTTTAATGATTCAACCAGGAATGAAGACTTGAGAACAACAAGATATGCCATATATATGAACAGCCCAGGATTGTCCCGGTCTCTGATTTCACAACCAAAGTACAGATTGTAAGCTTTTTTAGCATTGACATTATTGGTCATTTTTGTGATTTCAAAGTTACCTTCACACAGATATAACAAAAATTCTTCACAGAGATTACAAATTTGCAAGGCATTTTAAATCAAGTTAAACTGAAGCATTGCTATGACTGTTGTATGTGTTCTTCCAGCACAAGAGCAGAACACAACTAGTACAGACAAAAACTGAGCTTAAATGTGTCACCACAGACTGCATGTTCTGCCCCTCTCTACCCCTCCACTTGTCGCTATGAGCCCAGGCTGAAAATAGACTGCAATCAACACAATACACCGGTATGTGTTTTTTGCAGGAAACAACATGCTATTTGCAATCCACAGAATTCCGAAGGTAATATTGTGAAAATGAAAAGGAACTGTAAATCATTAGCTGATATGCCCCTCCCTCCATATTTTGAAAAC
Organism: Deroplatys truncata; assembly: GCA_030765065.1. Lineage (NCBI taxonomy): Eukaryota > Metazoa > Arthropoda > Insecta > Mantodea > Mantidae > Deroplatys > Deroplatys truncata. The sequence goes on along the minus strand of CM060979.1, from coordinate 131,911,919 downwards.
TAGAGCTAATTAGAGATTTTCGTGGTTGTTTTCATGATTAGCGTGGTTAGTTTAGTAAAGAACAATTGGTTGTGCTTCTGTTACATTTTCATTGTTGGCTACTGTAATGTGAGCAGTGAAGAATTGAAGCAATTGACTCTTAATGTTATCAGGAAATTAGAAGATTCCAAATTCAAGATGATAAGAATTATAATTGGCAAGCACTCTACAAATGTAAAAATATTTTCTGAATCCCTCAATCAGAAATATATCATCCTTGTGATGTTGAGCAACCACTCTTTCTATCTTATAATTACTGCCATAGATCACTTACCAATAACGGGAAATCAGTTACTCCTATGTACTTAGGATGCTTTTTCAAATTCAGAAAGGTGAAGTGTGGAAACCTGTCCAGTTTCTGACCGAAACACATCTCAGTCCTAGCAGTTTTGAAAGAAATTAATGTTTAAAGGGCCTTTCAAATTTTTTCAGAAAAATAACAGCTTTTCTCTTTCTCCTCAAGATAGAAGGGAGTATTTTAAGGGTAGAGGGGTTCCAAAATTGTGATACTGCAGTTCAGTTCTTCAAAATAATGAAAAAATATTTTAGAATTCACAAATTCACAATGTGAAGAACACAAATTGTGACATGTTCTCGTGACGAGACATCAAAACATTTTTCCAAAGTAACAATTCTAGATTGCAGTGACTGAGGATGAGGTTTTAACTATTTAGATACTTAGAACAACAGTTGCCAAGTCCCAGAAAGCAGTTTTGCTAGTAAAGAGATTTATGATGCTGTGGTTATCAACACAAAATGCAAAAAGTATTTCTTGATGCATGAATTCCACTTTGTTCTTACAAGGAAATTTTCAAGTGATCATATAGAAATGTTGTTCAGTTCACTTAGAACACGAAGGAGCAATGACCAAGCTAATGCTGCTGTGGCAGTCCGGACTGCACATAAAACATTGACTACTGGAATTAGATTCTACATCTCTCAGTATGTTGAATCTAATAAGGAATTAACACAATAATGACATGTTAAATACTACGACAGATAAACATCGCTTCTGAAACCCATGATCTTCACAGTTTGCTTGAATCTCATCTTAAGCTACTTAAAGGTGATATTGACCACCTTGCCACAACATTAAAATCGGCGACTTTATCATCTATCACTCTGATCCAAACATAGAACTAAAAATCTATTTTTGTGTCAGATAGAGGTGACATTCCTATACTGTCAGTCTTGAATAATAATAATTGTGGTTTCTATTTCTATCCCACCTGGAATTTGTGGAAGCAACTGTACCTTATGTGTACAATCTTCACAAACTCTTTCGCCAAGCTTATGTGAAAATCCACAACTGATTTGTAATAATGCCAATCATCATATGAAAAAAATGTCGACTCTTGTTACAAACAAATTTCTTGGACCTTACATCAGTAATTACTGCTGAAAGTACATGGAGAGACTGAGAATTACGAAAATGGTTTTCTGCTCAAAACCATTATTGAGAAGAATACACAAATAATAGGTGTAGATATAAATCTTATGTGTTATTAACTGTTGTTATATAGCTACAGGTTACATAGCAGTGTCAAAAAATAGGCCCAATGAATTACATAACACTGTATATATTGTAATGAAAAGAAGCTAGAAACAGTGATGTGTATTGAATTTATTTAAATAAAAACATAACACTGTGTTAAAAATGAAACTTGTGCCGCAGCCCTACAGAACAGTGTTAAGTGTTATTAATAGCTACAAGTTACAGAACAGTGATAGAAGATAATAGGCCTAGATACATTTAAATTAGTGATCCTTGTTAAGTCATGTTATAAAGGACTTAAGAATGATGTGTTGCATCCAACTATGTATTTAGTCAGTGATCAGAAAAATTTAAATTGAGTTTTATTTATGGACGCTCTTTAACTACTATGGTTCTTAGCGTCCCATTCCATATTGGATGTGGAAGTCTGGAAATTTTTCTCAGAGACCTGTTTATCTGGCTTGAGGTTCTTTTACATGCCATAAATCTACGGTACAAGAAGTATGCTTTACTTCCCTTCTGAAGGAAGCCTTGCTAATGATTTTTGTGCCCAAAATCCACCGCTCTCTGCCAGCTTTAAAAACATAACCCCAGAAACTGGAGGCTAACGTAGTACCCCTAGAACATGGAGGATGATCCAGTCACCAGAGCTCCAATAACACAATTAATGCAATGTCCATTTCATAGTACAAACTAGGGATTTGCACCGTTAATACATAGAAAAACAATATTAATATTCTATACAATGTTATGTGATTGAACTGTGTTAAAATGCACTTTGTATATCGATGTAGACTTACCAAAACAATGAAACAAACAACTGTTTTCATTATAAATGACTGGCACACAATCACCTCAGCTTATAGCAGTTACCTACATTATATATAAAATCCTTTGCAATTTGCAAAATAATTGTAGCTAATATAATGCTGTAGCTGCACAAAGGGAATTGCAGCAAGCTTGGAAGTGGGCTAATGCTAGCGTAGCAGTGTAGTTAGTTGTAGTACTCCATGCAGACTCTCAAATACACTGCTGTCACAATAAAGGAGAAGGCATTTGTAATACTTATAGGTCAAAATAGTAACCACTATATGGGTTAATTTTTCAACTTATTTGCTCCAAACAGCTTGTGTGGATGATAGTTATCAAAACTTGTGTTAGCATTTCAAGCTACCTTTTAAGTGTATCTAATATTTGAGTTTGCCTTGAAGTTAATAACATGAGAAAGTTTAATGCACATTACGGTTACAGTCCCAGGCATGGCATTGCATTTTTCAAATCTGATTCAACTTTAAAAGAGGTAGGTTTATTTCTGAGAGAACAATGGAGTATTTTGAATGATGCTAATGTACTCAAACAAGTTGATGATTAAAATTACAGATATTTTATGCCATACATAACATTTCTTTCTCCACAGTTTTGTTAATGAAATCAAAATCTGCAGCATCAGTTGTGAAATGAATGCCAAAATAGAAATCAAAGAAGAGACAACATCTCTTAGCTGCCGCTCAGATACCATAGCGTTACAGAATGAGAGAAAATACTTTCCCGAGGACGTTGCAGTGAAGATAAACACTGATGCTGTGCTTCTGGATGATGATTCTGATGCACTCAAAACAGACCTTAAATCAGAGACTCCTTTTCCAGACTTTTATTCACAGAAAGAGGGAGAATTTCTTCCAGAGGATCCTACACTGAAGGTTAGGCAATACAACAGTGATCATGAAGTGGATAACAAAATAGCAATTAAAAAGGAACCTAGGTGGCTGGAAACAGAAGCTTCGTTTGTTTGTAATGACATTAAGGTAAGCTTTGTGGAAATCTACAGCAGTTACAATTTTTTTTATATAACATATTTGAATTATGTAATACAAAGCTAATAAGACAAGAGATCATCTGCAAGTGTATACAATGTTTGTCAGATGGTGTACTTAAACGCTGAGAATAAAAGTGGTGATGGTCGCTGAAAATTATAAGATAATGTAGGACAGTTTTGTTCAAATCATACCGAAATATTCATGATCAGACACACTAGAAGTAAAAAATTAAAAGAATAATATGATTCTAAAGGAAGTTCATCTTGCACTGGAGGTCCATAGACATCCACATCTTAAACAGGACGTCTATACATATCACATGCTATTTTACATGGATGTCTTACACATCTGTATCACTTTGACATGTTTTACATTGGATATCTATACACATCAACATAACTCAGTCACATTTTATATTGGATGTCCATACACGTCCATGTCACACAGTCACATCTTATATTGTATGTCTATACACATTCATATCACTCAGTCCCATTCTATATTGTATGTCTATACACATTCATATCACTCAGTAACATTTTATATTGTAGTATATACACATTCATATCACTTAGTAACATTTTATATTGGATGTCTATACACATTCATATCACTCAGTAACATTTTATATTGGATGTCTATACACATCCACATAACTTAGTTACATTTTATATTGTATGTCTATACACATTCACATCACTCAGTCAAATTTTATATTGTATGTCTATAAAAACTCATATCACTTAGCGACATTTTATATTGTATGTCTATACACATTCACATCACTGTCACATCTTATATTGTATGTCTACACACATCCAAATCACTCAGTCTCATTTTATATTGTATGTCTATACACCAACCACATCAGTCAATCACATTTTATATTGTATGTCTATACACCACCACATCACTCAGTCACATTTTATATTATATGTCTATACACATTCACATCACTCAGTCACATTTTACATTGTATATCTATACACCACCACATCACACAGTCACATTTTACATTGTATATCTGTACACCACCACATCACTCAGTCGCATTATATATTGTATGTCTGTACACCACCATATCACTCATTCACATTTTATATTGTTTGTCTATACACCACCACATCACTCAGTCACATTTTATATTGTATGACTATACACCACCACATCACTCAGTCACATTTTGTATTGTATGTCTATACACCACCACATCACACAGTCTCATTTTATATTGTATGACTATACACCACCACATCACTCAGTCACATTTTATATTGTATGTCTATATACCATCACATCACACAGTCACATTATATATTGTATGATTATACACCACCACATCACTCAGTTACATTTTATATTGTATGTCTATAGGCATCCCCATAACTTAGTCACATTTTATGTTGTATGTCTATACACATTCACATCACTCAGTCACATTTTATATTGTATGTCTATACACATTCACATCACTCAGCCACATTTTATATTGTATGTTTATACACATTCATATCACTCAGTCACATTCTATATTGTATGTCAATACATATCCACATAATTTAGTCACATTTTCTATTGTATATCACTACACATCCACATAACTTAGTCACATTTTATATTGTATGTCTATACACATTCACATCACTCAGTCACATTTTATATTGTATGTGTATACACACTCCTATCATTCAGTCACATTTTATATTGTAAGTCTATACACATTCACATCACTCAGTCAAGTTTTATATTGTATGACTGTATACCACCACATCACTCAGTCACATTTTCTATTCTATGCCTATACACCACCACATAACTGAGTCACATTTTATATTATATGTCTATACACATTCATATTACTCAGTCACATTTTATATTCTATGTCTATAGGCATCCACATAACTTAGTCACATTTTATTGTGTATGTCTATACACATTCACATCACTCAGTCACATTTTATAATGTATGTTTATACGTATTCATATCACTGCGTCACATTCTATTTTGTATGTCAATAAATATCCACATAATTCAGTCACATTTTATATTGTATGTCAATACATATACACATAACTTAGTCAAATTTTATATTTTATGTCTGTACACATTCACATAACTCAGTCACATTTTAAATTGTATGTCTATACACATTCATATCACTGTCACATCTTATATTGTATGTCTACACACATCCACATCACTCAGTCTCATTTTATATTGTATGTCTATACACCAACCACATTACTCAATCACATTTTATATTGTATATCTATACACCACCACATCACTCAGTCACATTTTATATTATATGTCTATACACATTCACATCACTCAATCACATTTTATATTGTATGTCTATACACATTCACATCACTCAGTCACATTTTGTATTTTATGTCAATACATATCCATATAATTCAGTTACATTTTATATTGTATGTCAATACACATCCACATAACTTAGTCACATTTTATATTGTATGTCTATACACATCCACATCACACAGTCACATTTTATATTGTATGTCTATAAACATCCATATCACTCAGTCACATTTTATATTGTATGTCTATACACCTCCACATCACCTATTCACATTTTATATTCTATGTCTATACACCACCACATCGCTCAGTCACATATTGTATGGTATGTCTATACACATTTACATCACTCAATCACATTTTATATTGTATGTCTATACACCACCACATCACTCAGACACATTTTATATAGTATGTCTATACACCACCACATCACTCAGTTACATTTTATATTGTATATCAATACACATCCACATAACTTAGTCACTTTTTATATTGTATGTCTATACACATCCACATCACACAGTCACATTTTATATTGTATGACTATAAACATCCACATCACTCAGTCACATTCTATATTGTATGTCAATACATATCCACATAATTTAGTCACATTTTATATTATATATCACTATACATCCACATAACTTAGTCACATTTTATATTGTATGTCTATACACATTCACATCACTCAGTCACATTTTATATTGTATGTGTATACACACTCCTATCATTTAGTTACATTTTATATTGTATGTCTATATACATTCACATCACTCAGTCAAGTTTTATATTGTATGACTGTATACCACCACATCACTCAGTCACATTTTCTATTCTATGCCTATACACCACCACACAACTCAGTCACATTTTATATTCTATGTCTATACACATTGATATCACTCAGTCACATTTTATATTCTATGTCTATAGGCATCCACATAACTTAGCCACATTTTATTGTGTATGTCTATACACATTCACATCACTCAGTCACATTTTATAATGTATGTTTATACGTATTCATATCACTGAGTCACATTCTATTTTGTATGTCAATAAATATCCACATAATTCAGTCACATTTTATATTGTATGTGAATACATATACACATAACTTAGTCAATCTTTATATTTTATGTCTGTACACATTCACATAACTCAGTCACATTTTATATTGTATGTCTATACACATCCACATCACTCAGTCTCATTTTATATTGTATGTCTATACACCAACCACATTACTCAATCACATTTTATATTGTATATCTATACACCACCACATCACTCAGTCACATTTTATATTATATGTCTATACACATTCACATCACTCAATCACATTTTATATTGTATGTCTATACACATTCACATCACTTAATCACATTTTATATTGTATGTCTATACACATTCACATCACTCAGTCACATTTTGTATTTTATGTCAATACATATCCATATAATTCAGTTACATTTTATATTGTATGTCAATACACATCCACATCACACAGTCACATTTTATATTGTATGTCTATAAACATCCACATCACTCAGTCACATTTTATATTGTATGTCTATACACCTCCACATCACCTATTCACATTTTATATTCTATGTCTATATACCACCACATCGCTCAGTCACATTTTGAATTGTATGTCTATACACATTTACATCACTCAATCACATTCTATATTGTATGTCTATACACGACCAAATCACTCAGTCACATTTTATATTGTATGTCTGTACACCACCACATCACTCAGTTACATTTTATATTGTATGTCAATACACATCCACATAACTTAGTCACATTTTATATTGGATGTCTATACACATTCATATCACTCAGTAACATTTTATATTGGATGTCTATACACATCCACATAACTTAGTTACATTTTATATTGTATGTCTATACACATTCACATCACTCAGTCTAATTTTATATTGTATGTCTATAAAAACTCATATCACTTAGTGACTTTTTATATTGTATGTCTATACACATTCACATCACTGTCACATCTTATATTGTATGTCTACACACATCCACATCACTCAGTCTCATTTTATATTGTATGTCTATACACCAACCACATCAGTCAATCACATTTTATATTGTATGTTTATACACCACCACATCACTCAGTCACATTTTATATTATATGTCTATACACATTCACATCACTCAGTCACATTTTACATTGTATAACTATACACCACCACATCACACAGTCACATTTTATATTGTATGTCTATACACCACCACATCACTCAGTCGCATTTTATATTGTATGTCTGTACACCACCATATCACCTCATTCACATTTTATATTGTTTGTCTATACACCACCACATCACTCAGTCACATTTTATATTGTATAACTATACACCACCACATCACTCAGTCACATTTTGTATTGTATGTCTATTCACCACCACATCACACAGTCTCATTTTATATTGTATGACTATACACCACCACATCACTCAGTCCCATTTTATATTGTATGTCTATATACCATCACATCACACAGTCACATTATATATTGTATGATTATACACCACCACATCACTCAGTTACATTTTATATTGTATGTCTATAGGCATCCCCATAACTTAGTCACATTTTATGTTGTATGTCTATACACATTCACATCACTCAGCCACATTTTATGTTGTATGTTTATATACATTCATATCACTCAGTCACATTCTATATTGTATGTCAATACATATCCACATAATTTAGTCACATTTTATATTGTATATCACTACACATCCACATAACTTAGTCACATTTTATATTGTATGTCTATACACATTCACATCACTCAGTCACATTTTATATTGTATGTGTATACACACTCCTATCATTCAGTCACATTTTATATTGTATGTCTATACACATTCACATCACTCAGTCAAGTTTTATAATGTATGACTGTATACCACCACATCACTCAGTCACATTTTCTATTCTATGCCTATACACCACCACATAACTGAGTCACATTTTATACTATATGTCTATACACATTCATATTACTCAGTCACATTTTATATTCTATGTCTATAGGCATCCACATAACTTAGTCACTTTTTATTGTGTATGTCTATACACATTCACATCACTCAGTCACATTTTATAATGTATGTTTATACGTATTCATATCACTGAGTCACATTCTATTTTGTATGTCAATAAATATCCACATAATTCAGTCACATTTTATATTGTATGTCAATACATATACACATAACTTAGTCAAATTTTATATTTTATGTCTGTACACATTCACATAACTCAGTCACATTTTAAATTGTATGTCTATACACATTCGCATCACTGTCACATCTTATATTGAATGTCTACACACATCCACATCACACAGTCTCATTTTATATTGTATGTCTATACACCAACCACATTACTCAATCACATTTTATATTGTATATCTATACACCACCACATCACTCAGTCACATTTTATATAATATGTCTATACACATTCACATCACTCAATCACATTTTATATTGTATGTCTATACACATTCACATCACTCAGTCACATTTTGTATTTTATGTCAATACATATCCATATAATTCAGTTACATTTTATATTGTATGTCAATACACATCCACATAACTTAGTCACATTTTATATTGTATGTCTATACACATCCACATCACACAGTCACATTTTATATTGTATGTCTATAAACATCCATATCACTCAGTCACATTTTATATTGTATGTCTATACACCTCCACTTCACCTATTCACATTTTATATTCTATGTCTATACACCACCACATCGCTCAGTCACATATTGTATGGTATGTCTATACACATTTACATCACTCAATCACATTTTATATTGTATGTCTATACACCACCACATCACTCAGTAACATTTTATATTCTGTGTCTATACACATTCATATCACTCAGTCACATTCTATACTGTATTTCAATACATATCCACATAATTCAGTTATATTTTATATTGTATGTCTATACACATTTACATCACTCAGTCACGTTTTATATTGTATGTCTATACACACTTATATCACTCAGTCACATTTTATGTTGTATGTCTATACAGATTCACATGACTCAGTCACATTTTATATTTTATGTCAATACATATCCATATAATTCAGTCACATTTTATATTGTATGTCTAATCACATCCACATCATTCAGTCACATTTTATATTGTATGTCTATACACCAATACTTCGCTCAGTCACATTTTGTATTGTATGTCTATACACATTCACATCACTCATTCACATTTAAATTGTATATTTATACACATTCATATCACTGTCACATTTTATATTATATATATGTACACATTCCTATGACACAGTCACATTTTATATTTTATGTCTATACACATTCATATCACTCAGTCACATTTTATTTTGTATGTCTATACACAACCACCTCTCTCAGTCGCATTTTGTATTCTATGTCTACACATCCACATCACTCAGACACACTTTATATTCTATGTCTATACACATTTATATCACTCAGTCACATTTTATATTGTATGTCTATACACATTCATATCACTCAATATCATTTTATATTGGATTTCTATACACGTTCATATCACTCAGTAATATTTTATATTGATATACACATAGCTACATCACTCAGGAACATTTTATATTGTATGTCTATACACATTCATATCACTAAGTAATATTTTATATTGGATGGTTATACATATTCACTTCACGCAGTTACACTTTTATAATGTATGTCTATACGTATCGACATCACGCAGTCACATTTTATATTATATGTTTAAACACATGCACATCATTCAATCACATTTTCCATTGTATGTCAATACACCTCCACATCACTTAGTCACATTTTATATTGTATGTCTACACACATTCATATCACTCGGTCAATTTTATATTCTATGTCTATAGGCATCCACATAGCTTAGTCTTATTTTTATTTGTAAATCTATACACATTCACATCACTCAGTCACATTTTATATTGTATGTCTATACACATTCTTATCACTCAGCCACATTCTATATTGTATGTCTATACACACTCATATCACTCAGGAACATTTTATATTGTATGTCTATACACAGTTATATCACTAAGTAATATTTTATATTGGATGGTTATACATACTCACATCATTCAGTAACAGTTTTATATTGTATGTCGATACATATCGACATCACTCAGTCACATTTTATATTATATGTTTAAACACATCCACATCATTCAATCACATTTTACATTGTATGTCAATACACACCCACATCACTTAGTCACATTTTATATTGTATGTCTACACATATTCATATCACTCGGTCACATTTTATATTCTGTGTCTATAGGCATCCACATAACTTAGTCATATTTTATATTGTATGTCTATACACATTCACATCACTCAGTCACATTTTATATTGTATGTCTATACACATTCTTATCACACAGTCGCATTCTATATTGTATGTCTATACACACTCATATCACTCAGTCACATTTTATATTGTATGTCTATACACATTCACATCACTCAGTCACATTTTGTATTGTTTGTCAATACATATCCACAATAATTCAGTTACATTTTATATTGTATGTCTATACACATCCACATCACTCATTCACATTTTATATTGTATGTTTATACACCACCACATCACTCAGTCACATTTTATATTGTATGTCTATATACCACCACATCACTCAGCCACATTTTACATTGTATGTCTATACACATTCATATCACTCAGTCACATTTTATATTGTATGTCAATACATATCCACATAATTCAGTTACATTTTATATTGTATGTCAATACACATCCACATAGCTTAGTCACATTTTATATTGTATGTCTATACACATTCACATCACTCAGTCACGTTTTATATTGTATGTCTATACACACCCATATCACTCACTCACATTTTATATTGTGTGTCTATACATATCCACATCACTCAGTCACATTTTATATTATGTGTTTAAACACATCCACATCATTTAGTCACATTTTATATTGTATGTCTATACACATCCACATCACTCAGTCACATTTTATATTGTATGTCTATACACCACCACATCACTAAGTCACATTTTATATTGTTTGTTTATATACCAACACATCACTCAGTCCCTTTTTGTATTGTATGTCTATACACAACGACATAACTCAGTCACATTTTATATTGTATGACTATACACCACCACATCACTCAGTCACATTTTATATTGTATGACTATACACCACCACATCACTCAGTCACATTTTATATTGTATATCTATACACCATCACGTTACACAGTCACATTTTATATTCTATATCTATACACCACCACATAACTCAGTTACATTTAATATTGAATGACTATATACCACCACATCACTCAGTGACATTTTATATTGTATGTCTGTATACCACCATATCACTCATTCACATTTTATATTGTATGTCTATACACCACCACATAACTGAGTCACATTTTATATTATATGTCTATACACATTCATATCACTCAGTCACATTTTATATTCTATGTCTATAGGCATCCACATAACTTAGTCACATTTTATATTGTATGTCTATGCTCATTCACATCACTCAGTGACATTTTATATTGTATGTTTATTCGTATTCATATCACTCAGTGACATTCTATATTGTATGTAATTACATATCCACATAATTCAGTCACATTTTATATTGTATGTCAATACACATACACATAACTTTGTCAAATTTTATATTGTATGTCTATACACATTCGCATAACTCAGTCGCGTTTTATATTGTATGTCTATAGACACTCTATCACTCAGTCACATTTTATATTGTATGTCTATACACATTCACATCACTGTCACATTTTATATTGTATGTCTACATACATCCACATCACTCAGTCACATTGTATATTGTATGTCTATACACATCCACATCACTCAGTCACATTTTATATTGTATGTCTATACACTAACCACATCACTCAGTGACATTTTATATTGTATGTCTATACACATTCACATCACTCAGTCACATTATGTATTGTATGTCAATACATATCCATATAATTCAGTTACATTTTATATTGTATGTCAATAACACATCCACATAACTTAGTCACATTTTATATTGTATGTCTATACACATCCACATCACACAGTGACATTTTATATTGTATGTCTATACACATCCACATCACTCAGTCACATTTTATATTGTATGTCTATTCACCTCCACATCACCTAGTCACATTTTATATTCTATGTCTATTAACCACCACATCGCTCACTCACATTTTGTATTGTATGTCTATACACCACCACATCACTCAGTCACATTTTATATTGTATGTCTACACACATTTATATCACTCAGTAACATTATATACTGTAGTATATACACATTCATATCACTCAGTAACATATTATATTTGATGTCTATACACATTCATATCACTCAGTAACATTTTATATTGGAAGTCTATACACATACACATCACTCAGTAACATTTTACATTAGATGTCTATACACATTCATATCACTCAGTAACATTTTATATTGTATGTCTATACACATTCATATCACTCAGTAACATTTTATATTTTATGTCTATACCGCACCACATCACTAAGTCACATTTTATATTCTATGTCTATACACATCCGCTTTACTTACCCACATTTTATATTGTATGTCTATACACATCCACATCACTCAGTCACATTTTATATTGTACGTTTATAAACATTCATACCACTCAGTCACATTTTATTGTATGTTCATACACATTCATATCACTAATTCACATTCTATATTGTATGTCTATGCACATTCATATCACTCAGTACCGTTTTATATTCTATGTCTATACACATCCAGATCACTCGGTCACATTTCATATTGCATATCTATACATATCCACATCACTCAGTCACATTTTATATTCTATGTCTATACACCACCACATCATTCATTCACATTTAATATTGTTTGTTTATACAGCACCACATCACTCAGTCACTTTTTGTATTTTATGTCTATACACCACCACATCACTCAGTGACATTTTATATTGTATGTCTGCACACCACCATATCACTCATTCACATTTTATATTGTATGTCTATATACCACCACTTAACTGAGACAGATTTTATATTATATGTCTAAACACATTCATATCACTCAGTCACATTTTATATTCTATGTCTATAGGCATTCACATAACTTAGTCACATTTTATATTGTATGTCTATACACAATAACATCACTCAGTCACATTTTATATTGTATGTTTATACGTATTCATATCACTCAGTCACATTCTATATTATATGTCAATACATATCCACATAATTCAGTCACATTTTATATTCTATGTCAATACACATCCACATATTATATTGTATGTATATACACACATTCACATCACTCAGTCATGTTTTATATTGTATGTGTATACACACTCATATCACTCAGTCACATTTTATATTGTATGTCTATACACATTCACATCACTGTCAAAATTTATATTATATGTCTATACACATCAACATAACTCAGTCACATTTTATATTGGATGTCCATACACGTCCATGTGTCACAGTCACATCTTATATTGTATGTCTATACACATTTATATCACTCAGTCCCATTCTATATTGTATGTCTATACACATTCATATCACTCAGTAACATTTTATATTGTATATACACATTCATATCACTTAGTAACATTTTATATTGTATGTCTATACACATTCACATCACTGTCACATCTTATATTGTATGTCTACACACATCCACATCACTCAGTCTCATTTTATATTGTATGTCTATACACCAACCACATCAGTCAATCACATTTTATATTGTATGTCTATACACCACCACATCACTCAGTCACATTTTATATTATATGTCTATACACATTCACATCACTCAGTCACATTTTACATTGTATATCTATATACCACCACATCACACAGTCACATTTTATATTGTATGTCTATACACCACCACATCACTCAGTCGCATTTTATATTGTATGTCTGTAGACCACCATATCACTCATTCACATTTTATATTGTTTGTCTATACACCACCACATCACTCAGTCACATTTTATATTGTATGACTATACACCACCACATCACTCAGTCACATTTTGTATTGTATGTCTATACACCACCACATCACACAGTCTCATTTTATATTGTATGACTATACACCACCAGATCACTCAGTCACATTTTATATTGTATGTCTATATACCATCACATCACACAGTCACATTATATATTGTATGATTATACACCACCACATCACTCAGTTACATTTTATATTGTATGTCTATAGGCATCCCCATAACTTAGTCACATTTTATGTTGTATGTCTATACACATTCACAACACTCAGTCACATTTTATATTGTATGTCTATACACATTCACATCACTCAGCCACATTTTATATTGTATGTTTATACAGATTCATATCACTCAGTCACATTCTATATTGTATGTCAATACATATCCACATAATTTTGTCACATTTTATATTGTATATCACTACACATCCACATAACTTAGTCACATTTTATATTGTATGTCTATACACATTCACATCACTCAGTCACATTTTATATTGTATGTGTATACACACTGCTATCATTCAGTCACATTTTATATTGTATGTCTATACACATTCACATCACTCAGTCAAGTTTTATATTGTATGACTGTATACCACCACATCACTCAGTCAGATTTTCTATTCTATGCCTATACACCACCACATAACTGAGTCACATTTTATATTATATGTCTATAGACATTCATATTACTCAGTCACATTTTATATTCTATGTCTATAGGCATCCACAATACTTAGTCACATTTTATTGCGTATGTCTATACACATTCACATCACTCAGTCACATTTTATAACGTATGTTTATACGTATTCATATCACTGAGTCACATTCTATTTTGTATGTCAATAAATATGCACATAATTCAGTCACATTTTATATTGTATGTCAATACATATACACATAACTTAGTCAAATTTTATATTTTATGTCTGTACACATTCACATAACTCAGTCACATTTTAAATTGTATGCCTATACACATTCACATCACTGTCACATCTTATATTGTATGTCTACACACATCCACATCACTCAGTCACATTTTATATTGTATGTGTATACACACTCCTATCATTCAGTCACATTTTATAGTGTATGTCTATACACATTCACATCAGTCAGTCAAGTTTTATATTGTATGACTGTATACCACCACATCACGTCACATTTTCTATTCTATGCCTATACACCACCACATAACTGAGTCACATTTTATATTATATGTCTATACAAATTCATATTACTCAGTCACATTTTAAATTCTATGTCTATAGGCATCCACATAACTTAGTCACATTTTATTGCGTATGTCTATACACATTCACATCACTCAGTCACATTTTATAATGTATGTTTATACGTATTCATATCACTGAGTCACATTCTATTTTGTATGTCAATAAATATCCACATAATTTAGTCACATTTTATATTGTATGTCAATACATATACACATAACTTAGTCAAATTTTATATTTTATGTCTGTACACATTCACATAACTCAGTCACATTTTATATAGTATGTCTATACACCAACCACATTACTCAATCACATTTTATATTGTATATCTATACACCCCCACATCACTTAGTCACATTTTGTATTATATGTCTATACACATTCACATCACTCAATCACATTTTATATTGTATGTCTATACACCTCCACATCACCTATTCACATTTTATATTTTATGTCTATACACCACCACATTGCTCAGTCACATTTTGTATTGTATGTCAATACACATCCACATAACTTAGTCACTTTTTATATTGTATGTCTATACACATCCACATCACACAGTCACATTTTATATTGTATGTCTATAAACATCCACATCACTCAGTCACATTCTATATTGTATGTCAATACATATCCACATAATTTAGTCACATTTTATATTATATATCACTATACATCCACATAACTTAGTCACATTTTATATTGTATGTCTATACACATTCACATCACTCAGTCACATTTTATATTGTATGTGTATACACACTCCCATCATTTAGTCACATTTTATATTGTATGTCTATACACATTCACATCACTCAGTCAAGTTTTATATTGTATGACTGTATACCACCACATCACTCAGTCACATTTTCTATTCTATGCCTATACACCACCACACAACTCAGTCACATTTTATATTCTATGTCTATACACATTGATATCACTCAGTCACATTTTATATTCTATGTCTATAGGCATCCACATAACTTAGCCACATTTTATTGTGTATGTCTATACACATTCACATCACTCAGTCACATTTTATAATGTATGTTTATACGTATTCATATCACTGAGTCACATTCTATTTTGTATGTCAATAAATATCCACATAATTCAGTCACATTTTATATTATATGTCAATACATATACACATAACTTAGTCAAACTTTATATTTTATTATCTGTACCCATTCACATAACTCAGTCACATTTTATATTGTATGTCTATAGACATTCACATCACTGTCACATCTTATATTGTATGTCTATACACCAACCACATTACTCAATCACATTTTATATTGTATATCTATACACCACCACATCACTCAGTCACATTTTATATTATATGTCTATACACATTCACATCACTCAATCACATTTTATATTGTATGTCTATACACATTCACATCACTCAATCACATTTTATATTGTATGTCTATACACATTCACATCACTCAGTCACATTTTGTATTTTTATGTCAATACATATCCATATAACTCAGTTACATTTTATATTGTATGTCAATACACATCCACATAACTTTGTCACATTTTATATTCTATTTCTATACACATCCACATCACACAGTCACATTTTATATTGTATGTCTATAAGCATCCACATCACTCAGTCACATTTTATATTGTATGTCTATACACCTCCACATCACCTATTCACATTTTATGTTCTATGTCTATATACTACCATATCGCTCAGTCACATTTTGTATTGTATGTCTATACACATTTACATCACTCAATCACATTTTATATTGTATGTCTATACACGACCAAATCACTCAGTCACATTTTATATTGTATGTCTATACACCACCACATCACTCAGTTACATTTTATATTGTATGTCAATACACATCCACATAACTTAGTCACATTTTATATTGTATGTCTATACACATCCACATCAGACAGTCACATTTTATATTGTATGTCTATAAACATCCACATCACTCAGTCACATTTTATATTGTATGTCTATACACCTCCATATCACCTAGTCACATTTTATATTCTATATCTATACACCACCACATCGCTCAGTCACATTTTGTATTGTATGTCTATATACATTTACATCACTCAATCACATTTTATATTGTATGTCTATACACCACCACATCACTCAGTCACATTTTATATTCTGTGTCTATACACATTCATATCACTCAGTCACATTCTATACTGTATTTCAATACATATCCACATAATTCAGTTATATTTTATATTGTTAGTCTATACACATTTACATCACTCAGTCACGTTTCATATTGTATGTCTATACACACTTATATCACTCAGTCACATTTAATATTGTATGTCTATACACATTCACATGACTCAGTCACGTTTTATATTTTATGTCAATCCATATCCATATAATTCAACACATTTTATATTGTATGTCTAATCACATCCACATCATTCAATCACATTTTATATTGTATGTCTATACACCAACACTTCGCTCAGTCACATTTTGTATTGTATGTCTATACACATTCACATCACTCATTCACATTTTATATTGTATACTTATACACATTCATATCACTGTCACATTTTATATTATATATCTGTACACATTCCGATGACACGATCACATTTTATATTTTATGTCTATACACATTCATATCACTCAGTCACATTTTATATTGTATGTCTATACACAACCATCTCTCTCAGTCGCATTTTGTATTGTATGTCTACACATCCACATCACTCAGGCACACTTTATATTCTATGTCTATACACATTCATATCACTCAGTAACATTTTATATTGGAGTTCTATACACGTTCAAATCACTCAGTAATATTTTATATTGATATCAACATAGCTACATCACTCAGGAACATTTTGTATTGCATGTCTATACACATTCATATCACTAAGTAATATTTTATATTGGATGGTTATACATATTCACCTCACTCAGTAACAGTTTTATATTGTATGTCTATACATATCGACATCACTTAGTCACATTTTATATTGTATGTATACACACATTCATATCACTCGGTCAATTTTATATTCTATGTCTATAGGCATCCACATAGCTTAGTCTTATTTTTATTTGTATATCTATACACATTCACATCACTCAGTCACATTTTATATTGTATGTCTATACACATTCTTATCACTCAGCCACATTCTATATTGTATGTCTATACACACTCATATCACTCAGGAACATTTTATATTGTATGTCTATACACATTTATATCACTAAGTAATATTTTATATTGGATGGTTATACATATTCACATCACTCAGTAACAGTTTTATATTGTATGTCAAAACATATCGACATCACTCAGTCACATTTTATATTATATGTTTAAACACATCCACATCATTAAATCACATTTTACATTGTATGTCAATACACATCCACATCACTTAGTCACATTTTATATTGTATGTCTACACATATTCATATCACTCGGTCACATTTTATATTCTGTGTCTATAGGCATCCACATAACTTAGTCACATTTTATATTGTATGTCTATACACATTCACATCACTCAGTCACATTTTATATTGTATGTCTATACACATTCTTATCACTCAGTCGCATTCTATATTGTATGTCTATACACACTCATATCACTCACTCACATTTTATATTGTGTGTCTATACATTTCCACATCACTCAGTCACATTTTATATTATGTGTTTAAACACATCCACATCATTTAGTCACATTTTATATTGTATGTCTATACACATCCACATCACTCACTCACATTTTATATTGTATGTCTATTCACCACCACATCACTCAGTCACATTTTATATTGTTTGTTTATACACCAACTCATCACTCAGTCACTTTTTGTATTGTATGTCTATATACAACCACATAACTCAGTCACATTTTATATTGTATGACTATACACCAGCACATCACTCAGTCACATTTTATATTGTATGACTATACACAACCACATAACTCAGTCACATGTTATATTGTATGACTATACACCACCACATCACTCAGTCACATTTTATATTGTATATCTATACACCACCACGTTACACAGTCACATTTTATATTCTATGTCTATACACCACCACATAACTCAGTTACGTTTTATATTCAATGACTATACACCATCACATCACTCAGTGACATTTTATATTGTATGTCTGTATACCACCATATCACTCATTCACATTTTATATTGTATGTCTATACACCACCACATAACTGAGTCACATTTTATATTATATGTCTATACACATTCATATCACTCAGTCACATTTTATATTCTATGTCTATAGGCATCCACATAACTTAGTCACATTTTATATTGTATGTCTATGCTCATTCACATCACTCAGCCACATTTTATATTGTATGTTTATACGTATTCATATCACTCAGTTACATTCTATATTGTATGTAATTACATATCCTTATAATTCAGTCACATTTTATATTGTATGTCAATACACATACACATAAATTTGTCAAATTTTATATTGTATATCTATAGACATTCGCAAAGCTCAGTCACATTTTATATTGTATGTCTATACACATTCACATCACTGTCACATTTTATATCGTATGTCAACATACATCCACATCACTCAGTCACATTGTATATTGTATGTCTATACACATCCACATCACTCAGTCACATTTTATATTGTATGTCTATACACCAACCACATCACTCAGTCACATTTTATATTGTATGTCTATACACATTCACATCGCTCAGTCGCATTTTATATTGTCTGTCTACACACATTTATATCACTCAGTAACATTTTATTTTGGATGGCTATACACATTCATATCACTCAGTAATATATTATATTTGATGTCTATACACATTCATATCACTCAGTAACATTTGATATTGGATGTCTATACACATACACATCACTCAGTAACATTTTACATTACATGTCTATACACATTCATATCACTAAGTCACATTTTATATTCTATGTCTATGCACATCCACTTCACTTACCCACATTTTATATTGTATGTCTATACACATCCACATCACTCAGTCACATTTTATATTGTATGTTCATACACATTCATATCACTAATTCACATTCTATATTTATGTCTATGCACATTCATATCACTCAGTACTATTTTATATTCTATGTCTATACACATTCATATCACTCAGTCACATTTTATATTCTATGTCTATAGGCATCCACATAACTTAGTCACATTTTATATTGTATGTCTATACACATTCACATCACTCAGTCACATTTTATATTATATGTTTATACGTATTCATATCACTCAGTCAGATTCTATATTATATGCCAATACATATCCACATAATTCAGTCACATTTTATATTGTATGTCAATACACATCCACATATTATATTGTAACTATATACACATTCACATCACTCACTCATGTTTTATATTGTATGTCTATACACACTCATATCACTCAGTCACATTTTATATTGTATGTCTATACACATTCACATCACTGTCACATTTTATATTGTATGTCTATATACATCCACATCACTCAGTCACATTTTATATTGTATGTCTATACACATCCACATCACTCAGTCACATTTTATATTGTTTGTCTAAACACATCCACATCACTCAGTCACATTTTATATTGTATGTGTATACACCTCCACATCACTCAGTCACATTTTATATTGTATGTCTATACACATTCCTATGACACAGTCACATATTATATTATATGTCTATACACATTCATATCACTCAGTCACTTTTTATACTGTAGGTCTATACAGATTCATATCGCACAGTCACATTTTATATTGTATATCTATACATAACCATCTCACTGAGTCACATTTTGTATTTTATGTCTACACATCCACATCACTCAGGAACACTTTATTTTCTATGTCTATACAAATTCATATCACTTGGCCACATTTTATATTGTATGTCTATACACATTCATATCACTGTCAGATTTTATATTGGATAAATATACTTGTTCATATCACTCAGTAACATTTTATATTGCATATCTACATATCCACATCACTCAGGCACATTTTATATTGTATGTCTATACACATCCATATCACTCAGTAACATTTTATATTGGATGTTTATAAACATTCGTATCACTCAGTACCATTTTATATTGTATGTCTATACACATTTATATCACTCAGTAACATTCTATATTGTATGTCTATACACATTCATATCACTCAGTAACATTTTACATTGTATGTCTATACAGCACCACATCACTAAATCACATTTTATATTGTATGTCTATACACATCCAATTCACTTAGCCACATTTTATATTGTCTGTCTATACACATCCAGATCACTCAGTCACATTTTATATATTTATGTTTATACACATTCCTATCACTCAGTCACATTCTATATTCTATGTCTATACACATCCAGACCACTCAGTCACATTTTATATTGTATGTCTATATATATCCACATCACTCAGTCACATTTTATATTGTATGTCTATACACATCCACATCACTCAGTCACACTTTATATTGTATGTCTATACACCACCACATCACTCAGTCACAATTGATATTGTTTGTTTATACACCACCACATCACTCAGTCACTTTTTGTATTCTATGAATATACACAACCACATCACTCAGTCACTTTTTGTATTGTATGTCTATACACAACCACATAACTCAGTCACATTTTATATTGTATGACTATACACCACCACATCACTCAGTCACATTTTATATTGTATGACTATACACAACCACATAACTCAGTCACATTTTATATTGTATGACTATACACCACCACATCACTCAGTTACATTTTATATTATATATCTATACACCACCACATTACACAGGCACATTAAATATTCTATGTCTATACACCACCACATAACTCAGTTACATTTTATATTGTATGACTATACACCACCACATCACTCAGTGACATTTTATATTGTATATCTGTATACCACCATATCACTCATTCACATTTTATATTGTATGTCTATACACCACCACATAACTGAGTCACATTTTATATTGTATGTCAATACACATACACATACACATAATCTTGTCAAATTTTATATTGTATGTCTATACACATTCGCATAACTCAGTCGCGTTCTATATTGTATGTCTATACACACTCTATCACTCAGTCACATTTTATATTGTATGTCTATACACATTCACATCACTGTCACTTTTTATGTTGTATGTCTACATACATCCACATCACTCAGTCACCTTTTATATTGTAGGTCTAAACACATCCACATCACTCAGTCACATTATATATTGTATGTCTATACACCAACCACATCACTCAGTTACATTTTATATTGTATGTCTATACACATTCACATCACTCAGTCACATTTTATATTGTATGTCTATACACATTCACATCACTCAGTCACGTTTTATATTGTATGTCTATACACACCCATATCACTCACTCACATTTTATATTGTGTGTCTATACATATCCACATCACTCAGTCACATTTTATATTATGTGTTTAAACACATCCACATCATTTAGTCACATTTTATATTGTATGTCTATACACATCCACATCACTCAGTCACATTTTATATTGTATGTCTATACACCACCACATCACTAAGTCACATTTTATATTGTTTGTTTATATACCAACACATCACTCAGTCACTTTTTTTATTGTATGTCTATACACAACCACATAACTCAGTCACATTTTATATTGTATGACTATACACCACCACATCCCTCAGTCACATTTTATATTGTATGACTATACACCACCACATCACTCAGTCACATTTTATATTGTATATCTATACACCATCACGTTACACAGTCACATTTTATATTCTATATCTATACACCACCACATAACTCAGTTACATTTAATATTGAATGACTATACACCACCACATCACTCAGTGACATTTTATATTGTATGTCTGTATACCACCATATCACTCATTCACATTTTATATTGTATGTCTATACACCACCACATAACTGAGTCACATTTTATATTATATGTCTATACACATTCATATCACTCAGTCACATTTTATATTCTATGTCTATAGGCATCCACATAACTTAGTCACATTTTATATTGTATGTCTATGCTCATTCACATCACTCAGTGACATTTTATATTGTATGTTTATTCGTATTCATATCACTCAGTGACATTCTATATTGTATGTAATTACATATCCACATAATTCAGTCACATTTTATATTGTATGTCAATACACATACACATAACTTTGTCAAATTTTATATTGTATCTCTATACACATTCGCATAACTCAGTCGCGTTTTATATTGTATGTCTATACACACTCTATCACTCAGTCACATTTTATATTGTATGTCTATACACATTCACATCACTGTCACATTTTATATTGTATGTCTACATACATCCACATCACTCAGTCACATTGTATATTGTATGTCTATACACATCCACATCACTCAGTCACATTTTATATTGTATGTCTATACACTAACCACATCACTCAGTGACATTTTATATTGTATGTCTATACACATTCACATCACTCAGTCACATTATATATTTTGAATGTCAATACATATCCATATAATTCAGTTACATTTTATATTGTATGTCAATAACACATCCACATAACTTAGTCACATTTTATATTGTATGTCTATACACATCCACATCACACAGTGACATTTTATATTGTATGTCTATACACATCCACATAACTCAGTCACATTTTATATTGTATGTCTATTCACCTCCACATCACCTAGTCACATTTTATATTCTATGTCTATTAACCACCACATCGCTCACTCACATTTTGTATTGTATGTCTATACACCACCACATCACTCAGTCACATTTTATATTGTATGTCTACACACATTTATATCACTCAGTAACATTATATATTGTAGTATATACACATTCATATCACTCAGTAACATATTATATTTGATGTCTATACACATTCATATCACTCAGTAACATTTTATATTGGATGTCTATACACATACACATCACTCAGTAACATTTTACATTAGATGTCTATACACATTCATATCACTCAGTAACATTTTATATTGTATGTCTATACACATTCATATCACTCAGTAACATTTTATATTTTATGTCTATACAGCACCACATCACTAAGTCACATTTTATATTCTATGTCTATACACATCCGCTTTACTTACCCACATTTTATATTGTATGTCTATACACATCCACATCACTCAGTCACATTTTATATTGTACGTTTATAAACATTCATACCACTCAGTCACATTTTATTGTATGTTCATACACATTCATATCACTAATTCACATTCTATATTGTATGTCTATGCACATTCATATCACTCAGTACCGTTTTATATTCTATGTCTATACACATCCAGATCACTCGGTCACATTTCATATTGCATATCTATACATATCCACATCACTCAGTCACATTTTATATTGTATGTCTATACACCACCACATCATTCATTCACATTTTATATTGTTTGTTTATACAGCACCACATCACTCAGTCACTTTTTGTATTTTATGTCTATACACAACCACATCACTCAGTTACATTTTATATTGTATGACTATACACCACCACATCACTCAGTGACATTTTATATTGTATGTCTGCACACCACCATATCACTCATTCACATTTTATATTGTATGTCTATATACCACCACTTAACTGAGACAGATTTTATATTATATGTCTAAACACATTCATATCACTCAGTCACATTTTATATTCTATGTCTATAGGCATCCACATAACTTAGTCACATTTTATATTGTATGTCTATACACAATAACATCACTCAGTCACATTTTATATTGTATGTTTATACGTATTCATATCACTCACTCACATTCTATATTATATGTCAATACATATCCACATAATTCAGTCACATTTTATATTCTATTTCAATACACATCCACATATTATATTGTATGTATATACACACATTCACATCACTCAGTCATGTTTTATATTGTATGTGTATACACACTCATATCACTCAGTCACATTTTATATTGTATGTCTATACACATTCACATCACTGTCACATTTTATATTGTATGTCTATACACATCAACATAACTCAGTCACATTTTATATTGGATGTCCATACGCGTCCATGTCACACAGTCACATCTTATATTGTATGTCTATACACATTTATATCACTCAGTCCCATTCTATATTGTATGTCTATACACATTCATATCACTCAGTAACATTTTATATTGTAGTATATACACATTCATATCACTTAGTAACATTTTATATTGGATGTCTATACACATTCATATCACTCAGTAACATTTTATATTGGATGTCTATACACATCCACATAACTTAGTTACATTTTATATTGTATGTCTATACACATTCACATCACTCAGTCAAATTTTATATTGTATGTCTATAAAAACTCATATCACTTAGTGACATTTTATATTGTATGTCTATACACATTCACATCACTGTCACATCTTATATTGTATGTCTACACACATCCACATCACTCAGTCTCATTTTATATTGTATGTCTATACACCAACCACATCAGTCAATCACATTTTATATTGTATGTCTATACACCACCACATCAATCAGTCACATTTTATATTATCTGTCTATACACATTCACATCACTCAGTCACATTTTACATTGTATATCTATATACCACCACATCACACAGTCACATTTTATATTGTATGTCTATACACCACCACATCACTCAGTCGCATTTTATATTGTATGTCTGTACACCACCATATCACTCATTCACATTTTATATTGTTTGTCTATACACCACCACATCACTCAGTCACATTTTATATTGTATGCCTATACACCACCACATCACTCAGTCACATTTTGTATTGTATGTCTGTACACCACCACATCACACAGTCTCATTTTATATTGTATGACTATACACCACCACATCACTCAGTCACATTTTATATTGTATGTCTATATACCATCACATCACACAGTCACATTATATATTGTATGATTATACACCACCACATCACTCAGTTACATTTTATATTGTATGTCTATAGGCATCCCCATAACTTAGTCACATTTTATGTTGTATGTCCAATACACATTCACAACACTCAGTCACATTTTATATTGTATGTCTATACACATTCACATCACTCAGCCACATTTTATATTGTATGTTTATACACATTCACATCACTCAGTCACATTCTATATTGTATGTCAATACATATCCACATAATTTTGTCACATTTTATATTGTATATCACTACACGTCCACATAACTTAGTCACATTTTATATTGTATGTCTATAGGCATCCACAATACTTAGTCACATTTTATTGCGTATGTCTATACACATTCACATCACTCAGTCACATTTTATAATGTATGTTTATACGTATTCATATCACTGAGTCACATTCTATTTTGTATGTCAATAAATATCCACATAATTCAGTCACATTTTATATTGTATGTCAATACATATACACATAACTTAGTCAAATTTTATATTTTATGTCTGTACACATTCACATAACTCAGTCACATTTTAAATTGTATGTCTATACACATTCACATCACTGTCACATCTTGTATTGTATGTCTACACACATCCACATCACTCAGTCACATTTTATATTGTATGTGTATACACACTCCTATCATTCAGTCACATTTTATATTGTATGTCTATACACATTCACATCACTCAGTCAAGTTTTATATTGTATGACTGTATACCACCACATCACTCAGTCAGATTTTCTATTCTATGCCTATACACCACCACATAACTGAGTCACATTTTATATTATATGTCTATAGACATTCATATTACTCAGTCACATTTTATATTCGATGTCTATAGGCATCCACAATACTTAGTCACATTTTATTGCGTATGTCTATACACATTCACATCACTCAGTCACATTTTATAACGTATGTTTATACGTATTCATATCACTGAGTCACATTCTATTTTGTATGTCAATAAATATCCACATAATTCAGTCACATTTTATATTGTATGTCAATACATATACACATAACTTAGTCAAATTTTATATTTTATGTCTTTACACATTCACATAACTCAGTCACATTTTAAATTGTATGCCTATACACATTCACATCACTGTCACATCTTATATTGTATGTCTACACACATCCACATCACTCAGTCACATTTTATATTGTATGTGTATACACACTCCTATCATTCAGTCACATTTTATATTGTATGTCTATACACATTCACATCAGTCAGTCAAGTTTTATATTGTATGACTGTATACCACCACATCACGTCACATTTTCTATTCTATGCCTATACACCACCACATAACTGAGTCACATTTTATATTATATGTCTATACAAATTCATATTACTCAGTCACATTTTAAATTCTATGTCTATAGGCATCCACATAACTTAGTCACATTTTATTGCGTATGTCTATACACATTCACATCACTCAGTCACATTTTATAATGTATGTTTATACGTATTCATATCACTGAGTCACATTCTATTTTGTATGTCAATAAATATCCACATAATTTAGTCACATTTTATATTGTATGTCAATACATATACACATAACTTAGTCAAATTTTATATTTTATGTCTGTACACATTCACATAACTCAGTCACATTTTATATAGTATGTCTATACACCAACCACATTACTCAATCACATTTTATATTGTATATCTATACACCCCCACATCACTTAGTCACATTTTGTATTATATGTCTATACACATTCACATCACTCAATCACATTTTATATTGTATGTCTATACACCTCCACATCACCTATTCACATTTTATATTCTATGTCTATACACCACCACATTGCTCAGTCACATTTTGTATTGTATGTCAATACACATCCACATAACTTAGTCACTTTTTATATTGTATGTCTATACACATCCACATCACACAGTCACATTTTATATTGTATGTCTATAAACATCCACATCACTCAGTCACATTCTATATTGTATGTCAATACATATCCACATAATTTAGTCACATTTTATATTATATATCACTATACATCCACATAACTTAGTCACATTTTATATTGTATGTCTATACACATTCACATCACTCAGTCACATTTTATATTGTATGTGTATACACACTCCCATCATTTAGTCACATTTTATATTGTATGTCTATACACATTCACATCACTCAGTCAAGTTTTATATTGTATGACTGTATACCACCACATCACTCAGTCACATTTTCTATTCTATGCCTATACACCACCACACAACTCAGTCACATTTTATATTCTATGTCTATACACATTGATATCACTCAGTCACATTTTATATTCTATGTCTATAGGCATCCACATAACTTAGCCACATTTTATTGTGTATGTCTATACACATTCACATCACTCAGTCACATTTTATAATGTATGTTTATACGTATTCATATCACTGAGTCACATTCTATTTTGTATGTCAATAAATATCCACATAATTCAGTCACATTTTATATTATATGTCAATACATATACACATAACTTAGTCAAACTTTATATTTTATTATCTGTACCCATTCACATAACTCAGTCACATTTTATATTGTATGTCTATACACATTCACATCACTGTCACATCTTATATTGTATGTCTATACACCAACCACATTACTCAATCACATTTTATATTGTATATCTATACACCACCACATCACTCAGTCACATTTTATATTATATGTCTATACACATTCACATCACTCAATCACATTTTATATTGTATGTCTATACACATTCACATCACTCAATCACATTTTATATTGTATGTCTATACACATTCACATCACTCAGTCACATTTTGTATTTTTATGTCAATACATATCCATATAACTCAGTTACATTTTATATTGTATGTCAATACACATCCACATAACTTTGTCACATTTTATATTCTATTTCTATACACATCCACATCACACAGTCACATTTTATATTGTATGTCTATAAGCATCCACATCACTCAGTCACATTTTATATTGTATGTCTATACACCTCCACATCACCTATTCACATTTTATGTTCTATGTCTATATACTACCATATCGCTCAGTCACATTTTGTATTGTATGTCTATACACATTTACATCACTCAATCACATTTTATATTGTATGTCTATACACGACCAAATCACTCAGTCACATTTTATATTGTATGTCTATACACCACCACATCACTCAGTTACATTTTATATTGTATGTCAATACACATCCACATAACTTAGTCACATTTTATATTGTATGTCTATACACATCCACATCAGACAGTCACATTTTATATTGTATGTCTATAAACATCCACATCACTCAGTCACATTTTATATTGTATGTCTATACACCTCCATATCACCTAGTCACATTTTATATTCTATATCTATACACCACCACATCGCTCAGTCACATTTTGTATTGTATGTCTATATACATTTACATCACTCAATCACATTTTATATTGTATGTCTATACACCACCACATCACTCAGTCACATTTTATATTCTGTGTCTATACACATTCATATCACTCAGTCACATTCTATACTGTATTTCAATACATATCCACATAATTCAGTTATATTTTATATTGTTAGTCTATACACATTTACATCACTCAGTCACGTTTCATATTGTATGTCTATACACACTTATATCACTCAGTCACATTTAATATTGTATGTCTATACACATTCACATGACTCAGTCACGTTTTATATTTTATGTCAATCCATATCCATATAATTCAACACATTTTATATTGTATGTCTAATCACATCCACATCATTCAATCACATTTTATATTGTATGTCTATACACCAACACTTCGCTCAGTCACATTTTGTATTGTATGTCTATACACATTCACATCACTCATTCACATTTTATATTGTATACTTATACACATTCATATCACTGTCACATTTTATATTATATATCTGTACACATTCCGATGACACGATCACATTTTATATTTTATGTCTATACACATTCATATCACTCAGTCACATTTTATATTGTATGTCTATACACAACCATCTCTCTCAGTCGCATTTTGTATTGTATGTCTACACATCCACATCACTCAGGCACACTTTATATTCTATGTCTATACACATTCATATCACTCAGTAACATTTTATATTGGAGTTCTATACACGTTCAAATCACTCAGTAATATTTTATATTGATATCAACATAGCTACATCACTCAGGAACATTTTGTATTGCATGTCTATACACATTCATATCACTAAGTAATATTTTATATTGGATGGTTATACATATTCACTTCACTCAGTAACAGTTTTATATTGTATGTCTATACATATCGACATCACTTAGTCACATTTTATATTGTATGTATACACACATTCATATCACTCGGTCAATTTTATATTCTATGTCTATAGGCATCCACATAGCTTAGTCTTATTTTTATTTGTATATCTATACACATTCACATCACTCAGTCACATTTTATATTGTATGTCTATACACATTCTTATCACTCAGCCACATTCTATATTGTATGTCTATACACACTCATATCACTCAGGAACATTTTATATTGTATGTCTATACACATTTATATCACTAAGTAATATTTTATATTGGATGGTTATACATATTCACATCACTCAGTAACAGTTTTATATTGTATGTCAAAACATATCGACATCACTCAGTCACATTTTATATTATATGTTTAAACACATCCACATCATTAAATCACATTTTACATTGTATGTCAATACACATCCACATCACTTAGTCACATTTTATATTGTATGTCTACACATATTCATATCACTCGGTCACATTTTATATTCTGTGTCTATAGGCATCCACATAACTTAGTCACATTTTATATTGTATGTCTATACACATTCACATCACTCAGTCACATTTTATATTGTATGTCTATACACATTCTTATCACTCAGTCGCATTCTATATTGTATGTCTATACACACTCATATCACTCACTCACATTTTATATTGTGTGTCTATACATTTCCACATCACTCAGTCACATTTTATATTATGTGTTTAAACACATCCACATCATTTAGTCACATTTTATATTGTATGTCTATACACATCCACATCACTCACTCACATTTTATATTGTATGTCTATTCACCACCACATCACTCAGTCACATTTTATATTGTTTGTTTATACACCAACTCATCACTCAGTCACTTTTTGTATTGTATGTCTATATACAACCACATAACTCAGTCACATTTTATATTGTATGACTATACACCAGCACATCACTCAGTCACATTTTATATTGTATGACTATACACAACCACATAACTCAGTCACATGTTATATTGTATGACTATACACCACCACATCACTCAGTCACATTTTATATTGTATATCTATACACCACCACGTTACACAGTCACATTTTATATTCTATGTCTATACACCACCACATAACTCAGTTACGTTTTATATTCAATGACTATACACCATCACATCACTCAGTGACATTTTATATTGTATGTCTGTATACCACCATATCACTCATTCACATTTTATATTGTATGTCTATACACCACCACATAACTGAGTCACATTTTATATTATATGTCTATACACATTCATATCACTCAGTCACATTTTATATTCTATGTCTATAGGCATCCACATAACTTAGTCACATTTTATATGGTATGTCTATGCTCATTCACATCACTCAGCCACATTTTATATTGTATGTTTATACGTATTCATATCACTCAGTTACATTCTATATTGTATGTAATTACATATCCTTATAATTCAGTCACATTTTATATTGTATGTCAATACACATACACATAAATTTGTCAAATTTTATATTGTATATCTATAGACATTCGCAAAGCTCAGTCACATTTTATATTGTATGTCTATACACATTCACATCACTGTCACATTTTATATCGTATGTCAACATACATCCACATCACTCAGTCACATTGTATATTGTATGTCTATACACATCCACATCACTCAGTCACATTTTATATTGTATGTCTATACACCAACCACATCACTCAGTCACATTTTATATTGTATGTCTATACACATTCACATCGCTCAGTCGCATTTTATATTGTATGTCTATACACATTCACATCACTCAGTCACATTATGTATTGTATGTCAATACATATCCATATAATTCAGTTACATTTTATATTGTATGTCAATAACACATCCACATAACTTAGTCACATTTTATATTGTATGTCTATACACATCCACATCACACATTGACATTTTATATTGTATGTCTATACACATCCACATCACTCAGTCACATTTTATATTGTATGTCTATTCACCTCCACATCACCTAGTCACATTTTATATTCTATGTCTATTAACCACCACATCGCTGACTCACATTTTGTATTGTATGTCTATACAGCACCACATCACTCAGTCACATTTTATATTGTCTGTCTACACACATTTATATCACTCAGTAACATTTTATTTTGGATGGCTATACACATTCATATCACTCAGTAATATATTATATTTGATGTCTATACACATTCATATCACTCAGTAACATTTGATATTGGATGTCTATACACATACACATCACTCAGTAACATTTTACATTACATGTCTATACACATTCATATCACTCAGTAACTTTTTATATTGTATGTCTATACACATTCATATCACTAAGTCACATTTTATATTCTATGTCTATGCACATCCACTTCACTTACCCACATTTTATATTGTATGTCTATACACATCCACATCACTCAGTCACATTTTATATTGTATGTTCATACACATTCATATCACTAATTCACATTCTATATTGTATGTCTATGCACATTCATATCACTCAGTACTATTTTATATTCTATGTCTATACACATTCATATCACTCAGTCACATTTTATATTCTATGTCTATAGGCATCCACATAACTTAGTCACATTTTATATTGTATGTCTATACACATTCACATCACTCAGTCACATTTTATATTATATGTTTATACGTATTCATATCACTCAGTCAGATTCTATATTATATGCCAATACATATCCACATAATTCAGTCACATTTTATATTGTATGTCAATACACATCCACATATTATATTGTAACTATATACACATTCACATCACTCAGTCATGTTTTATATTGTATGTCTATACACACTCATATCACTCAGTCACATTTTATATTGTATGTCTATACACATTCACATCACTGTCACATTTTATATTGTATGTCTATATACATCCACATCACTCAGTCACATTTTATATTGTATGTCTATACACATCCACATCACTCAGTCACATTTTATATTGTTTGTCTAAACACATCCACATCACTCAGTCACATTTTATATTGTATGTGTATACACCTCCACATCACTCAGTCACATTTTATATTGTATGTCTATACACATTCCTATGACACAGTCACATATTATATTATATGTCTATACACATTCATATCACTCAGTCACTTTTTATACTGTAGGTCTATACAGATTCATATCGCACAGTCACATTTTATATTGTATATCTATACATAACCATCTCACTGAGTCACATTTTGTATTTTATGTCTACACATCCACATCACTCAGGAACACTTTATTTTCTATGTCTATACAAATTCATATCACTTGGCCACATTTTATATTGTATGTCTATACACATTCATATCACTGTCAGATTTTATATTGGATAAATATACTTGTTCATATCACTCAGTAACATTTTATATTGCATATCTACATATCCACATCACTCAGGCACATTTTATATTGTATGTCTATACACATCCATATCACTCAGTAACATTTTATATTGGATGTTTATAAACATTCGTATCACTCAGTACCATTTTATATTGTATGTCTATACACATTTATATCACTCAGTAACATTTTATATTGTATGTCTATACACATTCATATCACTCAGTAACATTTTACATTGTATGTCTATACAGCACCACATCACTAAATCACATTTTATATTGTATGTCTATACACATCCAATTCACTTAGCCACATTTTATATTGT
The DNA here is from genome assembly GCA_030765065.1 of Deroplatys truncata. Classification (NCBI taxonomy): domain Eukaryota; kingdom Metazoa; phylum Arthropoda; class Insecta; order Mantodea; family Mantidae; genus Deroplatys; species Deroplatys truncata. Next base: position 131,876,522 of record CM060979.1, on the reverse strand, counting down.
CTGTCTATACACATCCAGATCACTCAGTCACATTTTATATATTTATGTTTATACACATTCCTATCACTCAGTCACATTCTATATTCTATGTCTATACACATCCAGATCACTCAGTCACATTTTATATTGTATGTCTATATATATCCACATCACTCAGTCACATTTTATATTGTATGTCTATACACATCCACATCACTCAGTCACACTTTATATTGTATGTCTATACACCACCACATCACTCAGTCACAGTTGATATTGTTTGTTTATACACCACCACATCACTCAGTCACTTTTTGTATTCTATGAATATACACAACCACATCACTCAGTCACTTTTTGTATTGTATGTCTATACACAACCACATAACTCAGTCACATTTTATATTGTATGACTATACACCACCACATCACTCAGTCACATTTTATATTGTATGACTATACACAACCACATAACTCAGTCACATTTTATATTGTATGACTATACACCACCACATCACTCAGTTACATTTTATATTATATATCTATACACCACCACATTACACAGGCACATTAAATATTCTATGTCTATACACCACCACATAACTCAGTTACATTTTATATTGTATGACTATACACCACCACATCACTCAGTGACATTTTATATTGTATATCTGTATACCACCATATCACTCATTCACATTTTTTATATTGTATGTCTATACACCACCACATAACTGAGTCACATTTTATATTGTATGTCAATACACATACACATACACATAATCTTGTCAAATTTTATATTGTATGTCTATACACATTCGCATAACTCAGTCGCGTTCTATATTGTATGTCTATACACACTCTATCACTCAGTCACATTTTATATTGTATGTCAATACACATACACATAACTTTGTCAAATTTTATATTGTATCTCTATACACATTCGCATAACTCAGTCGCGTTTTATATTGTATGTCTATACACACTCTATCACTCAGTCACATTTTATATTGTATGTCTATACACATTCACATCACTGTCACATTTTATATTGTATGTCTACATACATCCACATCACTCAGTCACATTGTATATTGTATGTCTATACACATCCACATCACTCAGTCACATTTTATATTGTATGTCTATACACAACCATCTCTCTCAGTCGCATTTTGTATTGTATGTCTACACATCCACATCACTCAGGCACACTTTATATTCTATGTCTATACACATTCATATCACTCAGTAACATTTTATATTGGAGTTCTATACACGTTCAAATCACTCAGTAATATTTTATATTGATATCAACATAGCTACATCACTCAGGAACATTTTGTATTGCATGTCTATACACACTCATATCACTAAGTAATATTTTATATTGGATGGTTATACATATTCACTTCACTCAGTAACAGTTTTATATTGTATGTCTATACATATCGACATCACTTAGTCACATTTTATATTGTATGTATACACACATTCATATCACTCGGTCAATTTTATATTCTATGTCTATAGGCATCCACATAGCTTAGTCTTATTTTTATTTGTATATCTATACACATTCACATCACTCAGTCACATTTTATATTGTATGTCTATACACATTCTTATCACTCAGCCACATTCTATATTGTATGTCTATACACACTCATATCACTCAGGAACATTTTATATTGTATGTCTATACACATTTATATCACTAAGTAATATTTTATATTGGATGGTTATACATATTCACATCACTCAGTAACAGTTTTATATTGTATGTCAAAACATATCGACATCACTCAGTCACATTTTATATTATATGTTTAAACACATCCACATCATTAAATCACATTTTACATTGTATGTCAATACACATCCACATCACTTAGTCACATTTTATATTGTATGTCTACACATATTCATATCACTCGGTCACATTTTATATTCTGTGTCTATAGGCATCCACATAACTTAGTCACATTTTATATTGTATGTCTATACACATTCACATCACTCAGTCACATTTTATATTGTATGTCTATACACATTCTTATCACTCAGTCGCATTCTATATTGTATGTCTATACACACTCATATCACTCACTCACATTTTATATTGTGTGTCTATACATTTCCACATCACTCAGTCACATTTTATATTATGTGTTTAAACACATCCACATCATTTAGTCACATTTTATATTGTATGTCTATACACATCCACATCACTCACTCACATTTTATATTGTATGTCTATTCACCACCACATCACTCAGTCACATTTTATATTGTTTGTTTATACACCAACTCATCACTCAGTCACTTTTTGTATTGTATGTCTATATACAACCACATAACTCAGTCACATTTTATATTGTATGACTATACACCAGCACATCACTCAGTCACATTTTATATTGTATGACTATACACAACCACATAACTCAGTCACATGTTATATTGTATGACTATACACCACCACATCACTCAGTCACATTTTATATTGTATATCTATACACCACCACGTTACACAGTCACATTTTATATTCTATGTCTATACACCACCACATAACTCAGTTACGTTTTATATTCAATGACTATACACCATCACATCACTCAGTGACATTTTATATTGTATGTCTGTATACCACCATATCACTCATTCACATTTTATATTGTATGTCTATACACCACCACATAACTGAGTCACATTTTATATTATATGTCTATACACATTCATATCACTCAGTCACATTTTATATTCTATGTCTATAGGCATCCACATAACTTAGTCACATTTTATATTGTATGTCTATGCTCATTCACATCACTCAGCCACATTTTATATTGTATGTTTATACGTATTCATATCACTCAGTTACATTCTATATTGTATGTAATTACATATCCTTATAATTCAGTCACATTTTATATTGTATGTCAATACACATACACATAAATTTGTCAAATTTTATATTGTATATCTATAGACATTCGCAAAGCTCAGTCACATTTTATATTGTATGTCTATACACATTCACATCACTGTCACATTTTATATCGTATGTCAACATACATCCACATCACTCAGTCACATTGTATATTGTATGTCTATACACATCCACATCACTCAGTCACATTTTATATTGTATGTCTATACACCAACCACATCACTCAGTCACATTTTATATTGTATGTCTATACACATTCACATCGCTCAGTCGCATTTTATATTGTATGTCTATACACATTCACATCACTCAGTCACATTATGTATTGTATGTCAATACATATCCATATAATTCAGTTACATTTTATATTGTATGTCAATAACACATCCACATAACTTAGTCACATTTTATATTGTATGTCTATACACATCCACATCACACATTGACATTTTATATTGTATGTCTATACACATCCACATCACTCAGTCACATTTTATATTGTATGTCTATTCACCTCCACATCACCTAGTCACATTTTATATTCTATGTCTATTAACCACCACATCGCTGACTCACATTTTGTATTGTATGTCTATACAGCACCACATCACTCAGTCACATTTTATATTGTCTGTCTACACACATTTATATCACTCAGTAACATTTTATTTTGGATGGCTATACACATTCATATCACTCAGTAATATATTATATTTGATGTCTATACACATTCATATCACTCAGTAACATTTGATATTGGATGTCTATACACATACACATCACTCAGTAACATTTTACATTACATGTCTATACACATTCATATCACTCAGTAACTTTTTATATTGTATGTCTATACACATTCATATCACTAAGTCACATTTTATATTCTATGTCTATGCACATCCACTTCACTTACCCACATTTTATATTGTATGTCTATACACATCCACATCACTCAGTCACATTTTATATTGTATGTTCATACACATTCATATCACTAATTCACATTCTATATTGTATGTCTATGCACATTCATATCACTCAGTACTATTTTATATTCTATGTCTATACACATTCATATCACTCAGTCACATTTTATATTCTATGTCTATAGGCATCCACATAACTTAGTCACATTTTATATTGTATGTCTATACACATTCACATCACTCAGTCACATTTTATATTATATGTTTATACGTATTCATATCACTCAGTCAGATTCTATATTATATGCCAATACATATCCACATAATTCAGTCACATTTTATATTGTATGTCAATACACATCCACATATTATATTGTAACTATATACACATTCACATCACTCAGTCATGTTTTATATTGTATGTCTATACACACTCATATCACTCAGTCACATTTTATATTGTATGTCTATACACATTCACATCACTGTCACATTTTATATTGTATGTCTATATACATCCACATCACTCAGTCACATTTTATATTGTATGTCTATACACATCCACATCACTCAGTCACATTTTATATTGTTTGTCTAAACACATCCACATCACTCAGTCACATTTTATATTGTATGTGTATACACCTCCACATCACTCAGTCACATTTTATATTGTATGTCTATACACATTCCTATGACACAGTCACATATTATATTATATGTCTATACACATTCATATCACTCAGTCACTTTTTATACTGTAGGTCTATACAGATTCATATCGCACAGTCACATTTTATATTGTATATCTATACATAACCATCTCACTGAGTCACATTTTGTATTTTATGTCTACACATCCACATCACTCAGGAACACTTTATTTTCTATGTCTATACACATTCATATCACTTGGCCACATTTTATATTGTATGTCTATACACATTCATATCACTGTCAGATTTTATATTGGATAAATATACTTGTTCATATCACTCAGTAACATTTTATATTGCATATCTACATATCCACATCACTCAGGCACATTTTATATTGTATGTCTATACACATCCATATCACTCAGTAACATTTTATATTGGATGTTTATAAACATTCGTATCACTCAGTACCATTTTATATTGTATGTCTATACACATTTATATCACTCAGTAACATTTTATATTGTATGTCTATACACATTCATATCACTCAGTAACATTTTACATTGTATGTCTATACAGCACCACATCACTAAATCACATTTTATATTGTATGTCTATACACATCCAATTCACTTAGCCACATTTTATATTGTCTGTCTATACACATCCAGATCACTCAGTCACATTTTATATATTTATGTTTATACACATTCCTATCACTCAGTCACATTCTATATTCTATGTCTATACACATCCAGATCACTCAGTCACATTTTATATTGTATGTCTATATATATCCACATCACTCAGTCACATTTTATATTGTATGTCTATACACATCCACATCACTCAGTCACACTTTATATTGTATGTCTATACACCACCACATCACTCAGTCACAGTTGATATTGTTTGTTTATACACCACCACATCACTCAGTCACTTTTTGTATTCTATGAATATACACAACCACATCACTCAGTCACTTTTTGTATTGTATGTCTATACACAACCACATAACTCAGTCACATTTTATATTGTATGACTATACACCACCACATCACTCAGTCACATTTTATATTGTATGACTATACACAACCACATAACTCAGTCACATTTTATATTGTATGACTATACACCACCACATCACTCAGTTACATTTTATATTATATATCTATACACCACCACATTACACAGGCACATTAAATATTCTATGTCTATACACCACCACATAACTCAGTTACATTTTATATTGTATGACTATACACCACCACATCACTCAGTGACATTTTATATTGTATATCTGTATACCACCATATCACTCATTCACATTTTATATTGTATGTCTATACACCACCACATAACTGAGTCACATTTTATATTGTATGTCAATACACATACACATACACATAATCTTGTCAAATTTTATATTGTATGTCTATACACATTCGCATAACTCAGTCGCGTTCTATATTGTATGTCTATACACACTCTATCACTCAGTCACATTTTATATTGTATGTCTATACACATTCACATCACTGTCACATTTTATGTTGTATGTCTACATACATCCACATCACTCAGTCACCTTTTATATTGTAGGTCTAAACACATCCACATCACTCAGTCACATTATATATTGTATGTCTATACACCAACCACATCACTCAGTTACATTTTATATTGTATGTCTATACACATTCACATCACTCAGTCACATTTTATATTGTATGTCTATACACATTCACATCACTCAGTCACGTTTTATATTGTATGTCTATACACACCCATATCACTCACTCACATTTTATATTGTGTGTCTATACATATCCACATCACTCAGTCACATTTTATATTATGTGTTTAAACACATCCACATCATTTAGTCACATTTTATATTGTATGTCTATACACATCCACATCACTCAGTCACATTTTATATTGTATGTCTATACACCACCACATCACTAAGTCACATTTTATATTGTTTGTTTATATACCAACACATCACTCAGTCACTTTTTGTATTGTATGTCTATACACAACCACATAACTCAGTCACATTTTATATTGTATGACTATACACCACCACATCCCTCAGTCACATTTTATATTGTATGACTATACACCACCACATCACTCAGTCACATTTTATATTGTATATCTATACACCATCACGTTACACAGTCACATTTTATATTCTATATCTATACACCACCACATAACTCAGTTACATTTAATATTGAATGACTATACACCACCACATCACTCAGTGACATTTTATATTGTATGTCTGTATACCACCATATCACTCATTCACATTTTATATTGTATGTCTATACACCACCACATAACTGAGTCACATTTTATATTATATGTCTATACACATTCATATCACTCAGTCACATTTTATATTCTATGTCTATAGGCATCCACATAACTTAGTCACATTTTATATTGTATGTCTATGCTCATTCACATCACTCAGTGACATTTTATATTGTATGTTTATTCGTATTCATATCACTCAGTGACATTCTATATTGTATGTAATTACATATCCACATAATTCAGTCACATTTTATATTGTATGTCAATACACATACACATAACTTTGTCAAATTTTATATTGTATCTCTATACACATTCGCATAACTCAGTCGCGTTTTATATTGTATGTCTATACACACTCTATCACTCAGTCACATTTTATATTGTATGTCTATACACATTCACATCACTGTCACATTTTATATTGTATGTCTACATACATCCACATCACTCAGTCACATTGTATATTGTATGTCTATACACATCCACATCACTCAGTCACATTTTATATTGTATGTCTATACACTAACCACATCACTCAGTGACATTTTATATTGTATGTCTATACACATTCACATCACTCAGTCACATTATATATTTTGAATGTCAATACATATCCATATAATTCAGTTACATTTTATATTGTATGTCAATAACACATCCACATAACTTAGTCACATTTTATATTGTATGTCTATACACATCCACATCACACAGTGACATTTTATATTGTATGTCTATACACATCCACATAACTCAGTCACATTTTATATTGTATGTCTATTCACCTCCACATCACCTAGTCACATTTTATATTCTATGTCTATTAACCACCACATCGCTCACTCACATTTTGTATTGTATGTCTATACACCACCACATCACTCAGTCACATTTTATATTGTATGTCTACACACATTTATATCACTCAGTAACATTATATATTGTAGTATATACACATTCATATCACTCAGTAACATATTATATTTGATGTCTATACACATTCATATCACTCAGTAACATTTTATATTGGATGTCTATACACATACACATCACTCAGTAACATTTTACATTAGATGTCTATACACATTCATATCACTCAGTAACATTTTATATTGTATGTCTATACACATTCATATCACTCAGTAACATTTTATATTTTATGTCTATACAGCACCACATCACTAAGTCACATTTTATATTCTATGTCTATACACATCCGCTTTACTTACCCACATTTTATATTGTATGTCTATACACATCCACATCACTCAGTCACATTTTATATTCTACGTTTATAAACATTCATACCACTCAGTCACATTTTATTGTATGTTCATACACATTCATATCACTAATTCACATTCTATATTGTATGTCTATGCACATTCATATCACTCAGTACCGTTTTATATTCTATGTCTATGCACATCCAGATCACTCGGTCACATTTCATATTGCATATCTATACATATCCACATCACTCAGTCACATTTTATATTGTATGTCTATACACCACCACATCATTCATTCACATTTTATATTGTTTGTTTATACAGCACCACATCACTCAGTCACTTTTTGTATTTTATGTCTATACACAACCACATCACTCAGTTACATTTTATATTGTATGACTATACACCACCACATCACTCAGTGACATTTTATATTGTATGTCTGCACACCACCATATCACTCATTCACATTTTATATTGTATGTCTATATACCACCACTTAACTGAGACAGATTTTATATTATATGTCTAAACACATTCATATCACTCAGTCACATTTTATATTCTATGTCTATAGGCATCCACATAACTTAGTCACATTTTATATTGTATGTCTATACACAATAACATCACTCAGTCACATTTTATATTGTATGTTTATACGTATTCATATCACTCACTCACATTCTATATTATATGTCAATACATATCCACATAATTCAGTCACATTTTATATTCTATGTCAATACACATCCACATATTATATTGTATGTATATACACACATTCACATCACTCAGTCATGTTTTATATTGTATGTGTATACACACTCATATCACTCAGTCACATTTTATATTGTATGTCTATACACATTCACATCACTGTCACATTTTATATTGTATGTCTATACACATCAACATAACTCAGTCACATTTTATATTGGATGTCCTTACGCGTCCATGTCACACAGTCACATCTTATATTGTATGTCTATACACATTTATATCACTCAGTCCCATTCTATATTGTATGTCTATACACATTCATATCACTCAGTAACATTTTATATTGTAGTATATACACATTCATATCACTTAGTAACATTTTATATTGGATGTCTATACACATTCATATCACTCAGTAACATTTTATATTGGATGTCTATACACATCCACATAACTTAGTTACATTTTATATTGTATGTCTATACACATTCACATCACTCAGTCAAATTTTATATTGTATGTCTATAAAAACTCATATCACTTAGTGACATTTTATATTGTATGTCTATACACATTCACATCACTGTCACATCTTATATTGTATGTCTACACACATCCACATCGCTCAGTCTCATTTTATATTGTATGTCTATACACCAACCACATCAGTCAATCACATTTTATATTGTATGTCTATACACCACCACATCAATCAGTCACATTTTATATTATCTGTCTATACACATTCACATCACTCAGTCACATTTTACATTGTATATCTATATACCACCACATCACACAGTCACATTTGATATTGTATGTCTATACACCACCACATCACTCAGTCGCATTTTATATTGTATGTCTGTACACCACCATATCACTCATTCACATTTTATATTGTTTGTCTATACACCACCACATCACTCAGTCACATTTTATATTGTATGCCTATACACCACCACATCACTCAGTCACATTTTGTATTGTATGTCTGTACACCACCACATCACACAGTCTCATTTTATATTGTATGACTATACACCACCACATCACTCAGTCACATTTTATATTGTATGTCTATATACCATCACATCACACAGTCACATTATATATTGTATGATTATACACCACCACATCACTCAGTTACATTTTATATTGTATGTCTATAGGCATCCCCATAACTTAGTCACATTTTATGTTGTATGTCTATACACATTCACAACACTCAGTCACATTTTATATTGTATGTCTATACACATTCACATCACTCAGCCACATTTTATATTGTATGTTTATACACATTCACATCACTCAGTCACATTCTATATTGTATGTCAATACATATCCACATAATTTTGTCACATTTTATATTGTATATCACTACACGTCCACATAACTTAGTCACATTTTATATTGTATGTCTATAGGCATCCACAATACTTAGTCACATTTTATTGCGTATGTCTATACACATTCACATCACTCAGTCACATTTTATAATGTATGTTTATACGTATTCATATCACTGAGTCACATTCTATTTTGTATGTCAATAAATATCTACATAATTCAGTCACATTTTATATTGTATGTCAATACATATACACATAACTTAGTCAAATTTTATATTTTATGTCTGTACACATTCACATAACTCAGTCACATTTTAAATTGTATGTCTATACACATTCACATCACTGTCACATCTTGTATTGTATGTCTACACACATCCACATCACTCAGTCACATTTTATATTGTATGTGTATACACACTCCTATCATTCAGTCACATTTTATATTGTATGTCTATACACATTCACATCACTCAGTCAAGTTTTATATTGTATGACTGTATACCACCACATCACTCAGTCAGATTTTCTATTCTATGCCTATACACCACCACATAACTGAGTCACATTTTATATTATATGTCTATAGACATTCATATTACTCAGTCACATTTTATATTCTATGTCTATAGGCATCCACAATACTTAGTCACATTTTATTGCGTATGTCTATACACATTCACATCACTCAGTCACATTTTATAACGTATGTTTATACGTATTCATATCACTGAGTCACATTCTATTTTGTATGTCAATAAATATCCACATAATTCAGTCACATTTTATATTGTATGTCAATACATATACACATAACTTAGTCAAATTTTATATTTTATGTCTGTACACATTCACATAACTCAGTCACATTTTAAATTGTATGCCTGTACACATTCACATCACTGTCACATCTTATATTGTATGTCTACACACATCCACATCACTCAGTCACATTTTATATTGTATGTGTATACACACTCCTATCATTCAGTCACATTTTATATTGTATGTCTATACACATTCACATCAGTCAGTCAAGTTTTATATTGTATGACTGTATACCACCACATCACGTCACATTTTCTATTCTATGCCTATACACCACCACATAACTGAGTCACATTTTATATTATATGTCTATACAAATTCATATTACTCAGTCACATTTTAAATTCTATGTCTATAGGCATCCACATAACTTAGTCACATTTTATTGCGTATGTCTATACACATTCACATCACTCAGTCACATTTTATAATGTATGTTTATACGTATTCATATCACTGAGTCACATTCTATTTTGTATGTCAATAAATATCCACATAATTTAGTCACATTTTATATTGTATGTCAATACATATACACATAACTTAGTCAAATTTTATATTTTATGTCTGTACACATTCACATAACTCAGTCACATTTTATATAGTATGTCTATACACCAACCACATTACTCAATCACATTTTATATTGTATATCTATACACCCCCACATCACTTAGTCACATTTTGTATTATATGTCTATACACATTCACATCACTCAATCACATTTTATATTGTATGTCTATACACCTCCACATCACCTATTCACATTTTATATTCTATGTCTATACACCACCACATTGCTCAGTCACATTTTGTATTGTATGTCAATACACATCCACATAACTTAGTCACTTTTTATATTGTATGTCTATACACATCCACATCACACAGTCACATTTTATATTGTATGTCTATAAACATCCACATCACTCAGTCACATTCTATATTGTATGTCAATACATATCCACATAATTTAGTCACATTTTATATTATATATCACTATACATCCACATAACTTAGTCACATTTTATATTGTATGTCTATACACATTCACATCACTCAGTCACATTTTATATTGTATGTGTATACACACTCCCATCATTTAGTCACATTTTATATTGTATGTCTATACACATTCACATCACTCAGTCAAGTTTTATATTGTATGACTGTATACCACCACATCACTCAGTCACATTTTCTATTCTATGCCTATACACCACCACACAACTCAGTCACATTTTATATTCTATGACTATACACATTGATATCACTCAGTCACATTTTATATTCTATGTCTATAGGCATCCACATAACTTAGCCACATTTTATTGTGTATGTCTATACACATTCACATCACTCAGTCACATTTTATAATGTATGTTTATACGTATTCATATCACTGAGTCACATTCTATTTTGTATGTCAATAAATATCCACATAATTCAGTCACATTTTATATTATATGTCAATACATATACACATAACTTAGTCAAACTTTATATTTTATTATCTGTACCCATTCACATAACTCAGTCACATTTTATATTGTATGTCTATAGACATTCACATCACTGTCACATCTTATATTGTATGTCTATACACCAACCACATTACTCAATCACATTTTATATTGTATATCTATACACCACCACATCACTCAGTCACATTTTATATTATATGTCTATACACATTCACATCACTCAATCACATTTTATATTGTATGTCTATACACATTCACATCACTCAATCACATTTTATATTGTATGTCTATACACATTCACATCACTCAGTCACATTTTGTATTTTTATGTCAATACATATCCATATAACTCAGTTACATTTTATATTGTATGTCAATACACATCCACATAACTTTGTCACATTTTATATTCTATTTCTATACACATCCACATCACACAGTCACATTTTATATTGTATGTCTATAAGCATCCACATCACTCAGTCACATTTTATATTGTATGTCTATACACCTCCACATCACCTATTCACATTTTATGTTCTATGTCTATATACTACCATATCGCTCAGTCACATTTTGTATTGTATGTCTATACACATTTACATCACTCAATCACATTTTATATTGTATGTCTATACACGACCAAATCACTCAGTCACATTTTATATTGTATGTCTATACACCACCACATCACTCAGTTACATTTTATATTGTATGTCAATACACATCCACATAACTTAGTCACATTTTATATTGTATGTCTATACACATCCACATCAGACAGTCACATTTTATATTGTATGTCTATAAACATCCACATCACTCAGTCACATTTTATATTGTATGTCTATACACCTCCATATCACCTAGTCACATTTTATATTCTATATCTATACACCACCACATCGCTCAGTCACATTTTGTATTGTATGTCTATATACATTTACATCACTCAATCACATTTTATATTGTATGTCTATACACCACCACATCACTCAGTCACATTTTATATTCTGTGTCTATACACATTCATATCACTCAGTCACATTCTATACTGTATTTCAATACATATCCACATAATTCAGTTATATTTTATATTGTTAGTCTATACACATTTACATCACTCAGTCACGTTTCATATTGTATGTCTATACACACTTATATCACTCAGTCACATTTAATATTGTATGTCTATACACATTCACATGACTCAGTCACGTTTTATATTTTATGTCAATCCATATCCATATAATTCAACACATTTTATATTGTATGTCTAATCACATCCACATCATTCAATCACATTTTATATTGTATGTCTATACACCAACACTTCGCTCAGTTACATTTTGTATTGTATGTCTATACACATTCACATCACTCATTCACATTTTATATTGTATACTTATACACATTCATATCACTGTCACATTTTATATTATATATCTGTACACATTCCGATGACACGATCACATTTTATATTTTATGTCTATACACATTCATATCACTCAGTCACATTTTATATTGTATGTCTATACACAACCATCTCTCTCAGTCGCATTTTGTATTGTATGTCTACACATCCACATCACTCAGGCACACTTTATATTCTATGTCTATACACATTCATATCACTCAGTAACATTTTATATTGGAGTTCTATACACGTTCAAATCACTCAGTAATATTTTATATTGATATCAACATAGCTACATCACTCAGGAACATTTTGTATTGCATGTCTATACACATTCATATCACTAAGTAATATTTTATATTGGATGGTTATACATATTCACTTCACTCAGTAACAGTTTTATATTGTATGTCTATACATATCGACATCACTTAGTCACATTTTATATTGTATGTATACACACATTCATATCACTCGGTCAATTTTATATTCTATGTCTATAGGCATCCACATAGCTTAGTCTTATTTTTATTTGTATATCTATACACATTCACATCACTCAGTCACATTTTATATTGTATGTCTATACACATTCTTATCACTCAGCCACATTCTATATTGTATGTCTATACACACTCATATCACTCAGGAACATTTTATATTGTATGTCTATACACATTTATATCACTAAGTAATATTTTATATTGGATGGTTATACATATTCACATCACTCAGTAACAGTTTTATATTGTATGTCAAAACATATCGACATCACTCAGTCACATTTTATATTATATGTTTAAACACATCCACATCATTAAATCACATTTTACATTGTATGTCAATACACATCCACATCACTTAGTCACATTTTATATTGTATGTCTACACATATTCATATCACTCGGTCACATTTTATATTCTGTGTCTATAGGCATCCACATAACTTAGTCACATTTTATATTGTATGTCTATACACATTCACATCACTCAGTCACATTTTATATTGTATGTCTATACACATTCTTATCACTCAGTCGCATTCTATATTGTATGTCTATACACACTCATATCACTCACTCACATTTTATATTGTGTGTCTATACATTTCCACATCACTCAGTCACATTTTATATTATGTGTTTAAACACATCCACATCATTTAGTCACATTTTATATTGTATGTCTATACACATCCACATCACTCACTCACATTTTATATTGTATGTCTATTCACCACCACATCACTCAGTCACATTTTATATTGTTTGTTTATACACCAACTCATCACTCAGTCACTTTTTGTATTGTATGTCTATATACAACCACATAACTCAGTCACATTTTATATTGTATGACTATACACCAGCACATCACTCAGTCACATTTTATATTGTATGACTATACACAACCACATAACTCAGTCACATGTTATATTGTATGACTATACACCACCACATCACTCAGTCACATTTTATATTCTATATCTATACACCACCACGTTACACAGTCACATTTTATATTCTATGTCTATACACCACCACATAACTCAGTTACGTTTTATATTCAATGACTATACACCATCACATCACTCAGTGACATTTTATATTGTATGTCTGTATACCACCATATCACTCATTCACATTTTATATTGTATGTCTATACACCACCACATAACTGAGTCACATTTTATATTGTATGTCTATACACATCCACATCACTCAGTCACATTTTATATTGTATGTTCATACACATTCATATCACTAATTCACATTCTATATTGTATGTCTATGCACATTCATATCACTCAGTACTATTTTATATTCTATGTCTATACACATTCATATCACTCAGTCACATTTTATATTCTATGTCTATAGGCATCCACATAACTTAGTCACATTTTATATTGTATGTCTATACACATTCACATCACTCAGTCACATTTTATATTATATGTTTATACGTATTCATATCACTCAGTCAGATTCTATATTATATGCCAATACATATCCACATAATTCAGTCACATTTTATATTGTATGTCAATACACATCCACATATTATATTGTAACTATATACACATTCACATCACTCAGTCATGTTTTATATTGTATGTCTATACACACTCATATCACTCAGTCACATTTTATATTGTATGTCTATACACATTCACATCACTGTCACATTTTATATTGTATGTCTATATACATCCACATCACTCAGTCACATTTTATATTGTATGTCTATACACATCCACATCACTCAGTCACATTTTATATTGTTTGTCTAAACACATCCACATCACTCAGTCACATTTTATATTGTATGTGTATACACCTCCACATCACTCAGTCACATTTTATATTGTATGTCTATACACATTCCTATGACACAGTCACATATTATATTATATGTCTATACACATTCATATCACTCAGTCACTTTTTATACTGTAGGTCTATACAGATTCATATCGCACAGTCACATTTTATATTGTATATCTATACATAACCATCTCACTGAGTCACATTTTGTATTTTATGTCTACACATCCACATCACTCAGGAACACTTTATTTTCTATGTCTATACAAATTCATATCACTTGGCCACATTTTATATTGTATGTCTATACACATTCATATCACTGTCAGATTTTATATAGGATAAATATACTTGTTCATATCACTCAGTAACATTTTATATTGCATATCTACATATCCACATCACTCAGGCACATTTTATATTGTATGTCTATACACATCCATATCACTCAGTAACATTTTATATTGGATGTTTATAAACATTCGTATCACTCAGTACCATTTTATATTGTATGTCTATACACATTTATATCACTCAGTAACATTTTATATTGTATGTCTATACACATTCATATCACTCAGTAACATTTTACATTGTATGTCTATACAGCACCACATCACTAAATCACATTTTATATTGTATGTCTATACACATCCAATTCACTTAGCCACATTTTATATTGTCTGTCTATACACATCCAGATCACTCAGTCACATTTTATATATTTATGTTTATACACATTCCTATCACTCAGTCACATTCTATATTCTATGTCTATACACATCCAGATCACTCAGTCACATTTTATATTGTATGTCTATATATATCCACATCACTCAGTCACATTTTATATTGTATGTCTATACACATCCACATCACTCAGTCACACTTTATATTGTATGTCTATACACCACCACATCACTCAGTCACAGTTGATATTGTTTGTTTATACACCACCACATCACTCAGTCACTTTTTGTATTCTATGAATATACACAACCACATCACTCAGTCACTTTTTGTATTGTATGTCTATACACAACCACATAACTCAGTCACATTTTATATTGTATGACTATACACCACCACATCACTCAGTCACATTTTATATTGTATGACTATACACAACCGCATAACTCAGTCACATTTTATATTGTATGACTATACACCACCACATCACTCAGTTACATTTTATATTATATATCTATACACCACCACATTACACAGGCACATTAAATATTCTATGTCTATACACCACCACATAACTCAGTTACATTTTATATTGTATGACTATACACCACCACATCACTCAGTGACATTTTATATTGTATATCTGTATACCACCATATCACTCATTCACATTTTATATTGTATGTCTATACACCACCACATAACTGAGTCACATTTTATATTGTATGTCAATACACATACACATACACATAATCTTGTCAAATTTTATATTGTATGTCTATACACATTCGCATAACTCAGTCGCGTTCTATATTGTATGTCTATACACACTCTATCACTCAGTCACATTTTATATTGTATGTCTATACACATTCACATCACTGTCACATTTTATGTTGTATGTCTACATACATCCACATCACTCAGTCACCTTTTATATTGTAGGTCTAAACACATCCACATCACTCAGTCACATTATATATTGTATGTCTATACACCAACCACATCACTCAGTTACATTTTATATTGTATGTCTATACACATTCACATCACTCAGTCACATTTTATATTGTATGTCTATACACATTCACATCACTCAGTCACGTTTTATATTGTATGTCTATACACACCCATATCACTCACTCACATTTTATATTGTGTGTCTATACATATCCACATCACTCAGTCACATTTTATATTATGTGTTTAAACACATCCACATCATTTAGTCACATTTTATATTGTATGTCTATACACATCCACATAACTCAGTCACATTTTATATTGTATGTCTATACACCACCACATCACTAAGTCACATTTTATATTGTTTGTTTATATACCAACACATCACTCAGTCACTTTTTGTATTGTATGTCTATACACAACCACATAACTCAGTCACATTTTATATTGTATGACTATACACCACCACATCTCTCAGTCACATTTTATATTGTATGACTATACACCACCACATAACTGAGTCACATTTTATATTATATGTCTATACAAATTCATATTACTCAGTCACATTTTAAATTCTATGTCTATAGGCATCCACATAACTTAGTCACATTTTATTGCGTATGTCTATACACATTCACATCACTCAGTCACATTTTATAATGTATGTTTATACGTATTCATATCACTGAGTCACATTCTATTTTGTATGTCAATAAATATCCACATAATTTAGTCACATTTTATATTGTATGTCAATACATATACACATAACTTAGTCAAATTTTATATTTTATGTCTGTACACATTCACATAACTCAGTCACATTTTATATAGTATGTCTATACACCAACCACATTACTCAATCACATTTTATATTGTATATCTATACACCCCCACATCACTTAGTCACATTTTGTATTATATGTCTATACACATTCACATCACTCAATCACATTTTATATTGTATGTCTATACACCTCCACATCACCTATTCACATTTTATATTCTATGTCTATACACCACCACATTGCTCAGTCACATTTTGTATTGTATGTCAATACACATCCACATAACTTAGTCACTTTTTATATTGTATGTCTATACACATCCACATCACACAGTCACATTTTATATTGTATGTCTATAAACATCCACATCACTCAGTCACATTCTATATTGTATGTCAATACATATCCACATAATTTAGTCACATTTTATATTATATATCACTATACATCCACATAACTTAGTCACATTTTATATTGTATGTCTATACACATTCACATCACTCAGTCACATTTTATATTGTATGTGTATACACACTCCCATCATTTAGTCACATTTTATATTGTATGTCTATACACATTCACATCACTCAGTCAAGTTTTATATTGTATGACTGTATACCACCACATCACTCAGTCACATTTTCTATTCTATGCCTATACACCACCACACAACTCAGTCACATTTTATATTCTATGACTATACACATTGATATCACTCAGTCACATTTTATATTCTATGTCTATAGGCATCCACATAACTTAGCCACATTTTATTGTGTATGTCTATACACATTCACATCACTCAGTCACATTTTATAATGTATGTTTATACGTATTCATATCACTGAGTCACATTCTATTTTGTATGTCAATAAATATCCACATAATTCAGTCACATTTTATATTATATGTCAATACATATACACATAACTTAGTCAAACTTTATATTTTATTATCTGTACCCATTCACATAACTCAGTCACATTTTATATTGTATGTCTATAGACATTCACATCACTGTCACATCTTATATTGTATGTCTATACACCAACCACATTACTCAATCACATTTTATATTGTATATCTATACACCACCACATCACTCAGTCACATTTTATATTATATGTCTATACACATTCACATCACTCAATCACATTTTATATTGTATGTCTATACACATTCACATCACTCAATCACATTTTATATTGTATGTCTATACACATTCACATCACTCAGTCACATTTTGTATTTTTATGTCAATACATATCCATATAACTCAGTTACATTTTATATTGTATGTCAATACACATCCACATAACTTTGTCACATTTTATATTCTATTTCTATACACATCCACATCACACAGTCACATTTTATATTGTATGTCTATAAGCATCCACATCACTCAGTCACATTTTATATTGTATGTCTATACACCTCCACATCACCTATTCACATTTTATGTTCTATGTCTATATACTACCATATCGCTCAGTCACATTTTGTATTGTATGTCTATACACATTTACATCACTCAATCACATTTTATATTGTATGTCTATACACGACCAAATCACTCAGTCACATTTTATATTGTATGTATATACACCACCACATCACTCAGTTACATTTTATATTGTATGTCAATACACATCCACATAACTTAGTCACATTTTATATTGTATGTCTATACACATCCACATCAGACAGTCACATTTTATATTGTATGTCTATAAACATCCACATCACTCAGTCACATTTTATATTGTATGTCTATACACCTCCATATCACCTAGTCACATTTTATATTCTATATCTATACACCACCACATCGCTCAGTCACATTTTGTATTGTATGTCTATATACATTTACATCACTCAATCACATTTTATATTGTATGTCTATACACCACCACATCACTCAGTCACATTTTATATTCTGTGTCTATACACATTCATATCACTCAGTCACATTCTATACTGTATTTCAATACATATCCACATAATTCAGTTATATTTTATATTGTTAGTCTATACACATTTACATCACTCAGTCACGTTTCATATTGTATGTCTATACACACTTATATCACTCAGTCACATTTAATATTGTATGTCTATACACATTCACATGACTCAGTCACGTTTTATATTTTATGTCAATCCATATCCATATAATTCAACACATTTTATATTGTATGTCTAATCACATCCACATCATTCAATCACATTTTATATTGTATGTCTATACACCAACACTTCGCTCAGTTACATTTTGTATTGTATGTCTATACACATTCACATCACTCATTCACATTTTATATTGTATACTTATACACATTCATATCACTGTCACATTTTATATTATATATCTGTACACATTCCGATGACACGATCACATTTTATATTTTATGTCTATACACATTCATATCACTCAGTCACATTTTATATTGTATGTCTATACACAACCATCTCTCTCAGTCGCATTTTGTATTGTATGTCTACACATCCACATCACTCAGGCACACTTTATATTCTATGTCTATACACATTCATATCACTCAGTAACATTTTATATTGGAGTTCTATACACGTTCAAATCACTCAGTAATATTTTATATTGATATCAACATAGCTACATCACTCAGGAACATTTTGTATTGCATGTCTATACACATTCATATCACTAAGTAATATTTTATATTGGATGGTTATACATATTCACTTCACTCAGTAACAGTTTTATATTGTATGTCTATACATATCGACATCACTTAGTCACATTTTATATTGTATGTATACACACATTCATATCACTCGGTCAATTTTATATTCTATGTCTATAGGCATCCACATAGCTTAGTCTTATTTTTATTTGTATATCTATACACATTCACATCACTCAGTCACATTTTATATTGTATGTCTATACACATTCTTATCACTCAGCCACATTCTATATTGTATGTCTATACACACTCATATCACTCAGGAACATTTTATATTGTATGTCTATACACATTTATATCACTAAGTAATATTTTATATTGGATGGTTATACATATTCACATCACTCAGTAACAGTTTTATATTGTATGTCAAAACATATCGACATCACTCAGTCACATTTTATATTATATGTTTAAACACATCCACATCATTAAATCACATTTTACATTGTATGTCAATACACATCCACATCACTTAGTCACATTTTATATTGTATGTCTACACATATTCATATCACTCGGTCACATTTTATATTCTGTGTCTATAGGCATCCACATAACTTAGTCACATTTTATATTGTATGTCTATACACATTCACATCACTCAGTCACATTTTATATTGTATGTCTATACACATTCTTATCACTCAGTCGCATTCTATATTGTATGTCTATACACACTCATATCACTCACTCACATTTTATATTGTGTGTCTATACATTTCCACATCACTCAGTCACATTTTATATTATGTGTTTAAACACATCCACATCATTTAGTCACATTTTATATTGTATGTCTATACACATCCACATCACTCACTCACATTTTATATTGTATGTCTATTCACCACCACATCACTCAGTCACATTTTATATTGTTTGTTTATACACCAACTCATCACTCAGTCACTTTTTGTATTGTATGTCTATATACAACCACATAACTCAGTCACATTTTATATTGTATGACTATACACCAGCACATCACTCAGTCACATTTTATATTGTATGACTATACACAACCACATAACTCAGTCACATGTTATATTGTATGACTATACACCACCACATCACTCAGTCACATTTTATATTCTATATCTATACACCACCACGTTACACAGTCACATTTTATATTCTATGTCTATACACCACCACATAACTCAGTTACGTTTTATATTCAATGACTATACACCATCACATCACTCAGTGACATTTTATATTGTATGTCTGTATACCACCATATCACTCATTCACATTTTATATTGTATGTCTATACACCACCACATAACTGAGTCACATTTTATATTGTATGTCTATACACATCCACATCACTCAGTCACATTTTATATTGTATGTTCATACACATTCATATCACTAATTCACATTCTATATTGTATGTCTATGCACATTCATATCACTCAGTACTATTTTATATTCTATGTCTATACACATTCATATCACTCAGTCACATTTTATATTCTATGTCTATAGGCATCCACATAACTTAGTCACATTTTATATTGTATGTCTATACACATTCACATCACTCAGTCACATTTTATATTATATGTTTATACGTATTCATATCACTCAGTCAGATTCTATATTATATGCCAATACATATCCACATAATTCAGTCACATTTTATATTGTATGTCAATACACATCCACATATTATATTGTAACTATATACACATTCACATCACTCAGTCATGTTTTATATTGTATGTCTATACACACTCATATCACTCAGTCACATTTTATATTGTATGTCTATACACATTCACATCACTGTCACATTTTATATTGTATGTCTATATACATCCACATCACTCAGTCACATTTTATATTGTATGTCTATACACATCCACATCACTCAGTCACATTTTATATTGTTTGTCTAAACACATCCACATCACTCAGTCACATTTTATATTGTATGTGTATACACCTCCACATCACTCAGTCACATTTTATATTGTATGTCTATACACATTCCTATGACACAGTCACATATTATATTATATGTCTATACACATTCATATCACTCAGTCACTTTTTATACTGTAGGTCTATACAGATTCATATCGCACAGTCACATTTTATATTGTATATCTATACATAACCATCTCACTGAGTCACATTTTGTATTTTATGTCTACACATCCACATCACTCAGGAACACTTTATTTTCTATGTCTATACAAATTCATATCACTTGGCCACATTTTATATTGTATGTCTATACACATTCATATCACTGTCAGATTTTATATAGGATAAATATACTTGTTCATATCACTCAGTAACATTTTATATTGCATATCTACATATCCACATCACTCAGGCACATTTTATATTGTATGTCTATACACATCCATATCACTCAGTAACATTTTATATTGGATGTTTATAAACATTCGTATCACTCAGTACCATTTTATATTGTATGTCTATACACATTTATATCACTCAGTAACATTTTATATTGTATGTCTATACACATTCATATCACTCAGTAACATTTTACATTGTATGTCTATACAGCACCACATCACTAAATCACATTTTATATTGTATGTCTATACACATCCAATTCACTTAGCCACATTTTATATTGTCTGTCTATACACATCCAGATCACTCAGTCACATTTTATATATTTATGTTTATACACATTCCTATCACTCAGTCACATTCTATATTCTATGTCTATACACATCCAGATCACTCAGTCACATTTTATATTGTATGTCTATATATATCCACATCACTCAGTCACATTTTATATTGTATGTCTATACACATCCACATCACTCAGTCACACTTTATATTGTATGTCTATACACCACCACATCACTCAGTCACAGTTGATATTGTTTGTTTATACACCACCACATCACTCAGTCACTTTTTGTATTCTATGAATATACACAACCACATCACTCAGTCACTTTTTGTATTGTATGTCTATACACAACCACATAACTCAGTCACATTTTATATTGTATGACTATACACCACCACATCACTCAGTCACATTTTATATTGTATGACTATACACAACCGCATAACTCAGTCACATTTTATATTGTATGACTATACACCACCACATCACTCAGTTACATTTTATATTATATATCTATACACCACCACATTACACAGGCACATTAAATATTCTATGTCTATACACCACCACATAACTCAGTTACATTTTATATTGTATGACTATACACCACCACATCACTCAGTGACATTTTATATTGTATATCTGTATACCACCATATCACTCATTCACATTTTATATTGTATGTCTATACACCACCACATAACTGAGTCACATTTTATATTGTATGTCAATACACATACACATACACATAATCTTGTCAAATTTTATATTGTATGTCTATACACATTCGCATAACTCAGTCGCGTTCTATATTGTATGTCTATACACACTCTATCACTCAGTCACATTTTATATTGTATGTCTATACACATTCACATCACTGTCACATTTTATGTTGTATGTCTACATACATCCACATCACTCAGTCACCTTTTATATTGTAGGTCTAAACACATCCACATCACTCAGTCACATTATATATTGTATGTCTATACACCAACCACATCACTCAGTTACATTTTATATTGTATGTCTATACACATTCACATCACTCAGTCACATTTTATATTGTATGTCTATACACATTCACATCACTCAGTCACGTTTTATATTGTATGTCTATACACACCCATATCACTCACTCACATTTTATATTGTGTGTCTATACATATCCACATCACTCAGTCACATTTTATATTATGTGTTTAAACACATCCACATCATTTAGTCACATTTTATATTGTATGTCTATACACATCCACATAACTCAGTCACATTTTATATTGTATGTCTATACACCACCACATCACTAAGTCACATTTTATATTGTTTGTTTATATACCAACACATCACTCAGTCACTTTTTGTATTGTATGTCTATACACAACCACATAACTCAGTCACATTTTATATTGTATGACTATACACCACCACATCTCTCAGTCACATTTTATATTGTATGACTATACACCACCACATCACTCAGTCACATTTTATATTGTATATCTATACACCATCACGTTACACAGTCACATTTTATATTCTATATCTATACACCACCACATAACTCAGTTACATTTAATATTGAATGACTATACACCACCACATCACTCAGTGACATTTTATATTGTATGTCTGTATACCACCATATCACTCATTCACATTTTATATTGTATGTCTATACACCACCACATAACTGAGTCACATTTTATATTATATGTCTATACACATTCATATCACTCAGTCACATTTTATATTCTATGTCTATAGGCATCCACATAACTTAGTCACATTTTATATTGTATGTCTATGCTCATTCACATCACTCAGTGACATTTTATATTGTATGTTTATTCGTATTCATATCACTCAGTGACATTCTATATTGTATGTAATTACATATCCACATAATTCAGTCACATTTTATATTGTATGTCAATACACATACACATAACTTTGTCAAATTTTATATTGTATCTCTATACACATTCGCATAACTCAGTCGCGTTTTATATTGTATGTCTATACACACTCTATCACTCAGTCACATTTTATATTGTATGTCTATACACATTCACATCACTGTCACATTTTATATTGTATGTCTACATACATCCACATCACTCAGTCACATTGTATATTGTATGTCTATACACATCCACATCACTCAGTCACATTTTATATTGTATGTCTATACACTAACCGCATCACTCAGTGACATTTTATATTGTATGTCTATACACATTCACATCACTCAGTCACATTATATATTTTGAATGTCAATACATATCCATATAATTCAGTTACATTTTATATTGTATGTCAATAACACATCCACATAACTTAGTCACATTTTATATTGTATGTCTATACACATCCACATCACACAGTGACATTTTATATTGTATGTCTATACACATCCACATAACTCAGTCACATTTTATATTGTATGTCTATTCACCTCCACATCACCTAGTCACATTTTATATTCTATGTCTATTAACCACCACATCGCTCACTCACATTTTGTATTGTATGTCTATACACCACCACATCACTCAGTCACATTTTATATTGTATGTCTACACACATTTATATCACTCAGTAACATTATATATTGTAGTATATACACATTCATATCACTCAGTAACATATTATATTTGATGTCTATACACATTCATATCACTCAGTAACATTTTATATTGGATGTCTATACACATACACATCACTCAGTAACATTTTACATTAGATGTCTATACACATTCATATCACTCAGTAACATTTTATATTGTATGTCTATACACATTCATATCACTCAGTAACATTTTATATTTTATGTCTATACAGCACCACATCACTAAGTCACATTTTATATTCTATGTCTATACACATCCGCTTTACTTACCCACATTTTATATTGTATGTCTATACACATCCACATCACTCAGTCACATTTTATATTGTACGTTTATAAACATTCATACCACTCAGTCACATTTTATTGTATGTTCATACACATTCATATCACTAATTCACATTCTATATTGTATGTCTATGCACATTCATATCACTCAGTACCGTTTTATATTCTATGTCTATACACATCCAGATCACTCGGTCACATTTCATATTGCATATCTATACATATCCACATCACTCAGTCACATTTTATATTGTATGTCTATACAACACCACATCATTCATTCACATTTTATATTGTTTGTTTATACAGCACCACATCACTCAGTCACTTTTTGTATTTTATGTCTATACACAACCACATCACTCAGTTACATTTTATATTGTATGACTATACACCACCACATCACTCAGTGACATTTTATATTGTATGTCTGCACACCACCATATCACTCATTCACATTTTATATTGTATGTCTATATACCACCACTTAACTGAGACAGATTTTATATTATATGTCTAAACACATTCATATCACTCAGTCACATTTTATATTCTATGTCTATAGGCATCCACATAAATTAGTCACATTTTATATTGTATGTCTATACACAATAACATCACTCAGTCACATTTTATATTGTATGTTTATACGTATTCATATCACTCACTCACATTCTATATTATATGTCAATACATATCCACATAATTCAGTCACATTTTATATTCTATGTCAATACACATCCACATATTATATTGTATGTATATACACACATTCACATCACTCAGTCATGTTTTATATTGTATGTGTATACACACTCATATCACTCAGTCACATTTTATATTGTATGTCTATACACATTCACATCACTGTCACATTTTATATTGTATGTCTATACACATCAACATAACTCAGTCACATTTTATATTGGATGTCCATACGCGTCCATGTCACACAGTCACATCTTATATTGTATGTCTATACACATTTATATCACTCAGTCCCATTCTATATTGTATGTCTATACACATTCATATCACTCAGTAACATTTTATATTGTAGTATATACACATTCATATCACTTAGTAACATTTTATATTGGATGTCTATACACATTCATATCACTCAGTAACATTTTATATTGGATGTCTATACACATCCACATAACTTAGTTACATTTTATATTGTATGTCTATACACATTCACATCACTCAGTCAAATTTTATATTGTATGTCTATAAAAACTCATATCACTTAGTGACATTTTATATTGTATGTCTATACACATTCACATCACTGTCACATCTTATATTGTATGTCTACACACATCCACATCACTCAGTCTCATTTTATATTGTATGTCTATACACCAACCACATCAGTCAATCACATTTTATATTGTATGTCTATACACCACCACATCAATCAGTCACATTTTATATTATCTGTCTATACACATTCACATCACTCAGTCACATTTTACATTGTATATCTATATACCACCACATCACACAGTCACATTTTATATTGTATGTCTATACACCACCACATCACTCAGTCGCATTTTATATTGTATGTCTGTACACCACCATATCACTCATTCACATTTTATATTGTTTGTCTATACACCACCACATCACTCAGTCACATTTTATATTGTATGCCTATACACCACCACATCACTCAGTCACATTTTGTATTGTATGTCTGAACACCACCACATCACACAGTCTCATTTTATATTGTATGACTATACACCACCACATCACTCAGTCACATTTTATATTGTATGTCTATATACCATCACATCACACAGTCACATTATATATTGTATGATTATACACCACCACATCACTCAGTTACATTTTATATTGTATGTCTATAGGCATCCCCATAACTTAGTCACATTTTATGTTGTATGTCTATACACATTCACAACACTCAGTCACATTTTATATTGTATGTCTATACACATTCACATCACTCAGCCACATTTTATATTGTATGTTTATACACATTCACATCACTCAGTCACATTCTATATTGTATGTCAATACATATCCACATAATTTTGTCACATTTTATATTGTATATCACTACACGTCCACATAACTTAGTCACATTTTATATTGTATGTCTATAGGCATCCACAATACTTAGTCACATTTTATTGCGTATGTCTATACACATTCACATCACTCAGTCACATTTTATAATGTATGTTTATACGTATTCATATCACTGAGTCACATTCTATTTTGTATGTCAATAAATATCCACATAATTCAGTCACATTTTATATTGTATGTCAATACATATACACATAACTTAGTCAAATTTTATATTTTATGTCTGTACACATTCACATAACTCAGTCACATTTTAAATTGTATGTCTATACACATTCACATCACTGTCACATCTTGTATTGTATGTCTACACACATCCACATCACTCAGTCACATTTTATATTGTATGTGTATACACACTCCTATCATTCAGTCACATTTTATATTGTATGTCTATACACATTCACATCACTCAGTCAAGTTTTATATTGTATGACTGTATACCACCACATCACGTCACATTTTCTATTCTATGCCTATACACCACCACATAACTGAGTCACATTTTATATTATATGTCTATACACATTCATATTACTCAGCCACATTTTATATTCTATGTCTATAGGCATCCACATAACTTAGTCACATTTTATTGCGTATGTCTATACACATTCACATCACTCAGTCTCATTTTATAATGTATGTTTATACGTATTCATATCACTGAGTCACATTCTATTTTGTATGTCAATAAATATCCACATAATTTAGTCACATTTTATATTGTATGTCAATACATATACACATAACTTAGTCAAATTTTATATTTTATGTCTGTACACATTCACATAACTCAGTCACATTTTATAATGTATGTTTATACGTATTCATATCACTGAGTCACATTCTATTTTGTATGTCAATAAATATGCACATAATTCAGTCACATTTTATATTATATGTCAATACATATACACATAACTTAGTCAAACTTTATATTTTATTATCTGTACCCATTCACATAACTCAGTCACATTTTATATTGTATGTCTATACACATTCACATCACTGTCACATCTTATATTGTATGTCTATACACCAACCACATTACTCAATCACATTTTATATTGTATATCTATACACCACCACATCACTCAGTC
This sequence comes from Deroplatys truncata, assembly GCA_030765065.1. NCBI lineage: Eukaryota > Metazoa > Arthropoda > Insecta > Mantodea > Mantidae > Deroplatys > Deroplatys truncata. Next base: position 131,846,324 of record CM060979.1, on the reverse strand, counting down.
ACATTTTATATTATATGTCTATACACATTTACATCACTCAATCACATTTTATATTGTATGTCTATACACATTCACATCACTCAATCACATTTTATATTGTATGTCTATACACATTCACATCACTCAGTCACATTTTGTATTTTTATGTCAATACATATCCATATAACGCAGTTACATTTTATATTGTATGTCAATACACATCCACATAACTTAGTCACTTTTTATATTGTATGTCTATACACATCCACATCACACAGTCACATTTTATATTGTATGTCTATAAACATCCACATCACTCAGTCACATTCTATATTGTATGTCAATACATATCCTCATAATTTAGTCACATTTTATATTATATATCACTATACATCCACATAACTTAGTCACATTTTATATTGTATGTCTATACACATTCACATCACTCAGTCACATTTTATATTGTATGTGTATACACACTACCATCATTTAGTCACATTTTATATTGTATGTCTATACACATTCACATCACTCAGTCAAGTTTTATATTGTATGACTGTATACCACCACATCACTCAGTCACATTTTCTATTCTATGCCTATACACCACCACACAACTCAGTCACATTTTATATTCTATGTCTATACACATTGATATCACTCAGTCACATTTTATATTCTATGTCTATAGGCATCCACATAACTTAGCCACATTTTATTGTGTATGTCTATACACATTCACATCACTCAGTCACATTTTATAATGTATGTTTATACGTATTCATATCACTTAGTCACATTCTATTTTGTATGTCAATAAATATCCACATAATTCAGTCACATTTTATATTATATGTCAATACATATACACATAACTTAGTCAAACTTTATATTTTATTATCTGTACCCATTCACATAACTCAGTCACATTTTATATTGTATGTCTATACACATTCACATCACTGTCACATCTTATATTGTATGTCTGTACACCAACCACATTACTCAATCACATTTTATATTGTATATCTATACACCACCACATCACTTAGTCACATTTTATATTATATGTCTATACACATTCACATCACTCAATCACATTTTATATTGTATGTCTATACACATTCACATCACTCAATCACATTTTATATTTTATGTCTATACACATTCACATCACTCAGTCACATTTTGTATTTTTATGTCAATACATATCCATATAACTCAGTTACATTTTATATTGTATGTCAATACGCATCCACATAACTTTGTCACATTTTATATTCTATTTCTATACACATCCACATCACACAGTCACATTTTATATTGTATGTCTATAAGCATCCACATCACTCAGTCACATTTTATATTGTATGTCTATACACCTCCACATCACCTATTCACATTTTATGTTCTATGTCTATATACTACCATATCGCTCAGTCACATTTTGTATTGTATGTCTATACACATTTACATCACTCAATCACATTTTATATTGTATGTCTATACACGACCAAATCACTCAGTCACATTTTATATTGTATGTCTATACACCACCACATCACTCAGTTACATTTTATATTGTATGTCAATACACATCCACATAACTTAGTCACATTTTATATTGTATGTCTATACACATCCACATCAGACATTCACATTTTATATTGTATGTCTATAAACATCCACATCACTCAGTCACATTTTATATTGTATGTCTATACACCTCCATATCACCTAGTCACATTTTATATTCTATATCTATACACCACCACATCGCTCAGTCACATTTTGTATTGTATGTCTATATTCATTTACATCACTCAATCACATTTTATATTGTATGTCTATACACCACCACATCACTCAGTCACATTTTATATTCTGTGTCTATACACATTCATATCACTCAGTCACATTCTATACTGTATTTCAATACATATCCACAGAATTCAGTTATATTTTATATTGTTAGTCTATACACATTTACATCACTCAGTCACGTTTTATATTGTATGTCTATACACACTTATATCACTCAGTCACATTTTATATTGTATGTCTATACACATTCACATGACTCAGTCACGTTTTATATTTTATGTCAATCCATATCCATATAATTCAACACATTTTATATTGTATGTCTAATCACATCCACATCATTCAATCACATCTTATATTGTATGTCTATACACCAACACTTCGCTCAGTCACATTTTGTATGGTATGTCTATACACATTCACATCACTCATTCACATTTTATATTGTATACTTATACACATTCATATCACTGTCACATTTTATATTATATATCTGTACACATTCCGATGACACGATCACATTTTATATTTTATGTCTATACACATTCATATCACTCAGTCACATTTTATATTGTATGTCTATACACAACCATCTCTCTCAGTCGCATTTTGTATTGTATGTCTACACATTCACATCACTCAGTCACATTTTATATTATATGTTTATACGTATTCATATCACTCAGTCACATTCTATATTATATGTCAATACATATCCACATAATTCAGTCACATTTTATATTGTATGTCAATACACATCCACATATTATATTGTAACTATATACACATTCACATCACTCAGTCATGTTTTATATTGTATGTCTATACACACTCATATCACTCAGTCACATTTTATATTGTATGTCTATACACATTCACATCACTGTCACATTTTATCTTGTATGTCTATATACATCCACATCACTCAGTCACATTTTATATTGTATGTCTATACACATCCACATCACTCAGTCACATTTTATATTGTATGTCTAAACACATCCACATCACTCAGTCACATTTTATATTGTATGTGTATACACCTCCACATCACTCAGTCACATTTTATATTGTATGTCTATACACATTCCTATGACACAGTCACATTTTATATTATATGTCTATACACATTCATATCACTCAGTCACTTTTTATACTGTAGGTCTATACAGATTCATATCGCACAGTCACATTTTATATTGTATATCTATACATAACCATCTCACTGAGTCACATTTTGTATTTTATGTCTACACATCCACATCACTCAGGCACACTTTATTTTCTATGTCTATACAAATTCATATCACTTGGCCACATTTTATATTGTATGTCTATACACATTCATATCACTGTCAGATTTTATATTGGATAAATATACTTGTTCATATTACTCAGTAACATTTTATATTGCATATCTACATATCCACATCACTCAGGCACATTTTATATTGTATGTCTATACTAATCCATATCACTCAGTAACATTTTATATTGGATGTTTATACACATTCGTATCACTCAGTACCATTTTATATTGTATGTCTATACACATTTATATCACTCAGTAACATTTTATATTGTATGTCTATACACATTCATATCACTCAGTAACATTTTACATTGTATGTCTATACAGCACCACATCACTAAATCACATTTTATATTGTATGTCTATACACATCCAATTCACTTAGCCACATTTTATATTGTATGTCTATACACATCCAGATCACTCAGTCACATTTTATATTGTATGCTTATAAACACTCATACCACTCAGTCACATTTTATATATTTATGTTTATACACATTCCTATCACTCAGTCACATTCTATATTCTATGTCTATACACATCCAGATCACTCAGTCACATTTTATATTGTATGTCTATATATATCCACATCACTCAGTCACATTTTATATTGTATGTCTATACACATCCACATCACTCAGTCACACTTTATATTGTATGTCTATACACCACCACATCACTCAGTCACAGTTTATATTGTTTGTTTATACACCACCACATCACTCAGTCACTTTTTGTATTCTATGAATATACACAACCACATCACTCAGTCACTTTTTGTATTGTATGTCTATACACAACCACATAACTCAGTCACATTTTATATTGTATGACTATACACCACCACATCACTCAGTCACATTTTATATTGTATGACTATACACAACCACATAACTCAGTCACATTTTATATTGTATGACTATACACCACCACATCACTCAGTTACATTTTATATTGTATATCTATACACCACCACATTACACAGGCACATTAAATATTCTATGTCTATACACCACCACATAACTCAGTTACATTTTATATTGTATGACTATACACCACCACATCACTCAGTGACATTTTATATTGTATATCTGTATACCACCATATCACTCATTCACATTTTATATTGTATGTCTATACACCACCACATAACTGAGTCACATTTTATATTGTATGTCAATACACATACACATACACATAACCTTGTCAAATTTTATATTGTATGTCTATACACATTCGCATAACTCAGTCGCGTTCTATATTGTATGTCTATACACACTCTATCACTCAGTCACATTTTATATTGTATGTCTATACACATTCACATCACTGTCACATTTTATGTCGTATGTCTACATACATCCACATCACTCAGTCACATTTTATATTGTATGTCTATACACATCCACATCACTCAGTCACATTATATATTGTATGTCTATACACCAACCACATCACTCAGTTACATTTTATATTGTATGTCTATACACATTCACATCACTCAGTCGCATTTTATATTGTATGTCTATTAACATTCACATCACTCAGTCACATTTTATATTGTATGTCTATACACATTCAGATCACCCAGTCACATTATGTATTGCATGTCAATACATATCCATATAATTCAGTTACATTTTATATTGTATGTCAATAACACATCCACATAACTTACTCACATTTTATATTGTATGTCTATACACATTCACATCACACAGTCACATTTTATATTGTATGTCTATACACAACCACATCACTCAGTCACAGTTTATATTGTATGTCTATTCACCTCCACATCACCTAGTCACATTTTATATTCTATGTCTATTAACCACCACATCGCTCACTCACATTTTGTATTGTATGTCTATACACCACCACATCACTCAGTCACATTTTACATTGTATGTCTACACACATTTATATCACTCAGTAACATTATATATTGTAATATATACACATTCATATCAATCAGTAGCATTTTATTTTGGATGGCTATACACATTCATATCGCTCAGTAACATATTACATTTGATGTCTATACACATTCATATCACTCAGTAACATTTTATATCGGATGTCTATACACATACACATCACTCAGTAACATTTTACATTAGATGTCTATACACATTCATATCACTCAGTAACATTTTATATTGTATGTCTATACACTTTCATATCACTCAGTAACATTTTATATTTTATGTCTATACAGCACCGCATCACTAAGTCACATTTTATATACTATGTCTATACACATCCACTTCACTTACCCACATTTTATATTGTATGTCTATAAACATCCACATCACTCAGTCACATTTTATATTGTATGTTTATAAAGATTCATACCACTCAGTCACATTTTATATTGTATGTTCATACACATTCATATCACTAATTCACATTCTATATTGTATGTCTATGCACATTCATATCACTCAGTACCATTTTATATTCTATGTCTATACACATCCAAATCACTCGGTCACATTTTATATTGCATATCTATACATATCCAGATCACTCAGTCACATTTTATATTGTATGTCTATACACCTCCACATCATTCAGTCACATTTTATATTGTTTGTTTTTACAGCACCACATCACTCAATCATTTTTTGTATTGTACGTCTATACACAACCACATCACTCAGTCACATTTTATATTCTATGACTATACACCACCACATCACTCAGTCACATTTTATATTGCATGTCTATACACATCCACATCACTCGGCCACATTTTATATTGTATGTTTATAAACATTCATACCACTCAGTCACATTTTATATTGTATGTTCATACACATACATATCACTAAATCACATTCTATTTTGTATGTCTATGCACATCCACATAACATAGTCACATTTTATATTGTATGTCTATACAATCCACATAACTCAGTCAGATTTTATATTGTATGACTATACACCACCACATCACTCAGTCACATTTTATATTTTATATCTATACACCACCACATCACACAGTCACATTTTATATTGTATGTCTATACACCAACACATCACTCAGTTACATTTTATATTGTATGACTATACACCACCACATCACAGAGTCACTTTTTATACTGTATATCTATACACCACCACATCACTCAGTTACATTTTATATTGTATGACTATACACCACCACATCACTCAGTCACATTTTATATTGTATGTCTGTACACCACCATATCAGTTATTCACATTTTATGTTGTATGTCTATACACCACCACATAACTAAGTCACATTTTATATTGTATGTTTATACACATTCACAACACTCATTCACATCTTATATTTTAGGTCAATACATATCCACATAATTCAGTCACATTTTATATTGTATGTCATTATACATCCACATAACTTAGTCAAATTTTATATTGTATGTCTATACACATTCAGGTAACTCAGTCACGTGTTATGTTGTATGTCTGTACATAATCAATCACTCAGTCACATTTTATATTGTATGTCTATACACACTCACATCACTGTCACATTTTATATTATATGTCTACACACATCCACATCACTCAGTCACATTTTATATTGTATGTCAATACACATCCACATAACATAGTCACATTTTATATTGTATGTCTATACACATCCACATCACATAGCCACAGTTTGAATTGTATGTCTATACACATCCACATCACTCAGTCACATTTTATATTTTACGTCTATACACCACCACATCACTCAGTCACATTTTATATTTTTTGTTTATACACCACCACATCACTCAGTCACATTTTATATTGTATGTCTATACACCACCACATCACTCAGTCACATTTTATATTGTATGTCTATACACATTCACATCACTCAGTCACATTCTATATTGTATGTCTATACACATTCACATCATTCAGTCACATTTTGTATTGTCTGTCAATACATATCCATATAATTCAGTTACATTTTATATTGTATGTCAATACACATCCACATAACGTAGTCACATTTTATATTGTATGTCTATACACATCCACATCACACAGCCACATTTTATATGGTATGCCTATACACCTCCACATCACCTAGTCACATTTTATATTCTATGTCTACACACCACCACATCGTTCAGTCAGATTTTGTATTGTATGTCTATACACATTCACATCACTCAATCACATTTTATATTGTATGTCTATACACCACCACATCATTCAGTCACATTTTATATTGTATGTCTATACATCACCATATCACTCAGTCACATTTTATATAGTATGTCTATACACCACCACATCACTCAGTCACATTATATATTGTATGTCTATACACCACCACATCACTCAGTCACATTTTATATTGTATGTCTATACACATTGATATCACTCAGTCACATTCTATACTGTATGTCAATACATATCCACATAATTCAGTTACATTTTATATTGTATGTCAATACACATCAACATAACTTAGTCACATTTTATATTGTATGTCTATACACATTCACATCACTCAGTCACGTTTTATGTTTTATGTCTATACACACTTATATCACTCAGTCACATTTTATATTGTATGTCTATACACATTCACATCACTCAGTCACATTTTGTATTTTATATCAATACATATCCATATAATTCAGTTACATTTTATATTGTATGTCAAGACAAAACCACATCACTATGTCACGTGTTATATTGTATGTCTATACACCACCATTTCGCTCAGTCACATTTTGTATTTTATGTCTATACACATTGATATCACTCAGTCAGATTCTATACTGTATGTCAATACATATCCACATAATTCAGTTACAATATAAAATGTATGTCAATACACATCCACATAACTTAGTCACATTTTATATTGTATGTCTATACACATTCACATCACTCAGTCACATTTTATTTTATGTCTATACACACTTATATCACTCAGTCACATTTTATATTGTATGTCTATACACATTCACATCACTCAGTCACATTTTGTATTTTATATCAATACATATCCGTATAATTCAGTTACATTTTATATTGTATGTCTATACACCACCACTTCGCTCAGTCACATTTTGTATTTTATGTCTATACACATTCACATCACTCAGTCACATTTGATATTGTATATTTATACACATTCATATCACTGTAGCATTTTATATTATATGTCTGTACACATTCCTATGACACAGTCACATTTTATATTTTATGTCTATACACTTTCATATCACTCAGTCACATTTTATATTGTATGTCTGTACACAACCATCTCTCTCAGTCACATTTTGTATTGTATGTCTACACATCCACATCACTCAGGCACACTTTATATTCTATGCCTATACACATTTATATCACTCAGTCACATTTTATATTGTATGTCTATACACATTCACATCACTCAGTAACATTTTATATCGGATTTCTATACACGTTCATATCACTCAGTAATATTTTATATTGGATATCAACATAGCCACATCACTCAGGAACATTTTATATTGTATGTCTATACACATTCATATCACTCAGTCACATTCTATATTGTATGTCTATTCACATTCACATCACTGTCACATTTTATATTGTATGTCTATAAACATCCACATCACTCAGTCACATTTTATATTGTATGTCTATACACATCCACATCACTCAGTCAAATTTTATATTGTATGTCTATGCACATGCATATCACTCAGTCACATTTTATATTGAATATCTATACACGTTCATATCACTCAGTAACATTTTGTATTGAATATCTACATATCCAAATTACTCAGGCGCATTTTATATTGTATGTCTATACACATTCATATCACTCAGTAACATTTTAAATTGGATGGTTATATACATTCACATCACTCAGTAACAATTTTATATTGTGTGTCTATATATATCCACATCAGTCAGTCACATTTTATATTATATGTTTAAACACATTCACATCATTCAGTCACATTTTATATTGTATGTCAATACACATCCACATCACTTAGTCACATTTTATATTGTATGTCTACACACATTCATATCACTCAGTCACATTTTATATTGTATGTCTAGGCATCCACATAACTTAGTCATATTTTATATTATATGTCTATACACGTTCACCTCACTCAGTCACATTTTATATTGTATGTCTATACACATTTACATCACTCAGTCACATTTCATATTGTATGTCTATACACAGTCATATTGCTCAGTCACATTCTATATTGTATGTCAATACATATCCACATAATTCAGTTACATTTTATATTGTATGTCAATACACATCCACATAACTTAGTCACATTTTATATTGTATGTCTACACACATTCACATCACTCAGTCATGTTTTATATTGTATGTCTATACACACTCACATCACTCAGTCTCATTTTGTATTGTATGTCTATACACATTCACATCAGTCAGTCATATTTTGTATTGTATGTCAATACATATCCACATAATTCAGTTACATTTTATATTGTATGTCTATACACATCCGCATCACTCAGTCACATTTTATATTGTATGTCTATACACCACCACATCTCTTAGTCACATTTTATATTGTATGTCTATACACCACCACATCACTCAGTCACGTTTTATATTGTATGTCTATACACATTCACATCAATCAGTGACGTTTTATATTGTATGTCTATACACTCTCATATCACTCAGTCACATTTTATATTGTATGTCTATGCATATCCACATCACTTAGTCACATTTTATATTGTATGTTTATATATATCCACGCCGCTTCATCCCATTTTATATTGTATGTGTATATACATTCATATCACTCAAGCACATTTTATATTGGACATCTATATTGTGAAGTAGTGGCTATGGCCAAGGTTATTTGGAGGTTGGCACCACGTGTTCAGAGTAAACAAACTAATGGCCGCCTTCCAGTTGAACCTCCAGGCGGTGTAATCCGGAAATAAGTAGAACTTTCTGTAAGGTTATCTTCCCCTTCCTCCAGAAGTTCTGTCACTATAGTCCTAGAATGTTCAAGATCATTCTGCGGAAGTTTCCATTGCATATATAAGTAAGCACTCTCAGATGCCTCGAGTCACTTGTGATTTGAAAGCAAGTCTAGTGTGACAGAGTGTAGTTAAGTCAATCTGTGTATGAGCAAATTAGTAATAGCATTTCTGGTGCGACATAACATTGATTCTCCAGGCATATTGATAAGGGCTTCTGTAACGTGCGAGTGCTATACATGCGTGTGGAGTGATAGTTGTGTAGGACTTGTGTTCCCATCCTGAGTGAAGTGAACCTTCCAGCATGAAGGGCCTTGTCACGAAGGAAGTGAAGTGAACAGAGAACTGAACTATTTCACCGAAGTGAAGAGACATTAGTGAAGTACTTCCCAGTGAAGGCGAACTAAGTGAAAAGAAAATAGCGATAGTGAGAGAACTGTGTGAAAGTTGAAAAACTGGACAAAGTCACATTGGTGTCAGTAGTGGAATACAAAGTCCATGATGAAGAAAATACTTAAACAATTATTAGGAAATCCAAAAGGTAGGAGATGAGAACTGAATTGAAGAGTGTGCAGACTGCAATGGAGAAATTGAAATGCGATTTAATTGGCATCAACTCTGTAATTTCTGAGATAAATGCAGTAGTGAAAGTCCTGAAAGACGACATTACAAAGAAGTTAAAAGATACTAAATCTGACATGAAGATGACATTAATGCAGTGCAGAAGCTTCTAAATCAGCAAGAGAAATGGCTAGACAGGCAGACAAAAGGAAATAAGGTGACGATGGAGGCCAAATGGATGAGCAACAGCAGTGGCAGGAGGGTGCTGCAGCCCTAGCCCAATCAAGGTGCAATCTGCAGTTGGTCGGACAAGGAGATTTCGGGGAAGGAGCAGCTGGGGATCGAGACATGAGGCTGCTTCTGAAGGATAAAGAATCTGGCATATTACCTGCATAGACGGATGTTTCTCACAGAGGCCTGAGCTATGAGCGTGGTTGAATGTGGTAAGACTTTCTGATGGTCAGGAACACTGTACTGAAACGAGTGTGGGAGTTTGTAGCCAGAAGGACTACGGTGGAACAGCTGGTGCTCCTGAAGACGACAATCAAGGAAGTCCTCAAGGAAACCGATGCCAGCAATACTGGGGTGCACCTGGATGTAAACAAGACCTTGACATAGCTACTTTGCTGATTCTATTGGTTTGATCATCGCAGCAACATGGAAAGTTAGTATCCACCATGTGACATACGTGCAATGTACCTGGCCCCCGTTGCGAGATGGGCTGGTGGTAGTTCATTGTGATCACCCTGCTATAGACTGTGAACTTTTTGGGATGAAAGGCTATGCAACATAGTGGCTATGACCAAGGTTATCTGGAAGTCAGCGCAGATCAGTTAAGGTATACAAGATGATGGCTGGTTGCCAGTGTAAACATTCAGTGCACTATCAAGAGATAACTAGAACTTACTGGAAACCTTATCTTTCCCTCCTCCAGAAAGTATGTCGAAATAGTTCTAGAATGTTCAAGAACCTTCTGTGGAAAATACTATTGTCTATATAGATGAGCACTCTCGCAGGCAGTGTGTCAGCGGTGGGTTGAAAGTGAGACAAATGTGACACAGTGGAGTTGAATTAGCGCATGTCGAGCTGTGAGTGAAGTGCAACAGAGTGATACTGAGTCAGTGTGCAAGTGATTTAGCGACTGTGTTTCTGGTGTGACATCAAGAGCAATTCTCCGAGCAGATTGGTGAAGTTTTTTGTGATGTGCAGGTAAGTGCTACAACGGTGCGATCATTGTGCTCGGCTCTCGAGTGATGTGAACTGTTCAACATGAAGAAGTGATGTACAATTGAACTAGTTCTTCGAAGTGAGCTGACATTTGTAAAGTGAACTCTCAGTGAAGTTCTGGAAAAGAACTTAAAACAGTGACAGTGAGAGCTGACAAAAGAGTGACAGTTTGTGAAAGCTGGACAAAGTCACAATATACATTTGTATTGCATAAGCATAACAAAAATTCCTCTGATATTAATATTTGAAAAAGCTAGTGCAAAATTGGAAGATATGACTATAGAAATTCCCCAACTGCATATTTTTAAAAATTTAGGTAAATATTTTATTGTGTTTTTCGCATCAAGAAATGTAATTCAGTGGTGAAGAAATTATCAAAATGAGTTGAATGTTCTCCAATAATTCCTTGAACACAAGCACATACTTTCTGTCTGTATAATATTCTGTTTATATTATTATAGGCAAGTATATGAGTACTTAGGAAAGGAAGGTCACTTTACTTTTACACTTTTGGTTCTTACAATTCCCTTTATTATAAGGTGAATATAGTGTTTTATAAGGTGTAATTATGATCAAATTAGAATGTGGACGGAGCCTGTATTTCTGAAAATCCATGTGAATTTACTGGTTTGTTATCATCATCATCATTAAGAACCTTCCCTTAGATATTGTAGTATGTAGTCTTTTAGCTCTTAAATTATTGATGAAAAATTAAAATTCTAAGATTGTTGTTTATAGAACTAGTATCTTATAAACATAAACTCAGGTTATTGGCACAGAAAATCCAGTTGATTCCTGTTCTCTTCCCTATTGCCGTCTCCCCATGCATTGAAAGAACTTTTGTCTTAATTTTTTTAAATACTTCGCTAATTGTATAATATATTCTGATTTACTTAATATTCCTTTTGCTAGTTCTTAGTTGTATAAACTAAGCAATTTCTGTGGTTGTAAACACTTTCTCTCTATTGCTTGGTTTTCTTACATGCCATTACTTAATGAAATATCAAAATCTTAGTTTACACTTATCTTGTAATACAGTATGCCAATTTATAAACAAATCAAACCATGTGCTTTAAAAGCTTACTACACTATGCAGGACATTTAACTAATACTGTATAAATGATTGTATGTTACTGTGCATTTGAATTATTCTGTTACAGCCTGCAGACTTCCCTCCAGTAGAATATTCAAGGTAAGAACCCGTAAATCCAAAATAAGAATTAAAAGAGTGTGTGTGAAGGAGGGAGGGAGAGAGAGAGAGCATAACTAGCAATGATGTCTCATAAATATCAAACTTGGTATTAAACTTTTGCAACTTGCAAATATGCAACACACAGGTATTTCCCCCATCCAAAACTGCCTTTATAATGCAGATTTTTCATTATCTTTATTTTCTCAAAATTAGACGTAACAGTTTTAATTACAATAACATGTTTTTTAGATATTTTCACGCAACTAAAACATATGTCTTGGATTTTCTTACAACAGATTGTGAAGTATTTTTCATCCTGAATGAACACTAAGTAAATTTTTGTTACTTGTAAACCATAAGAGATAGACAAAAAACCTACCACAATAAAAGTGCAAATATCATTAAAGACGACACAATTTATATCACTTCCTTTTGTGGCATTTCTGATATATTGGTTTCAGGTTATTTTGTTTCTTGTAATGTGTAAATAGTACTGAATTTCAAAGACAGCATATAGTAATCCACTTTTAAAGATTTTACTATCAATTCAGCATCCTGTAGCCTCCTTATACTTGCAACAAAATGTTCTGTGTGAATGTCCAGCAACAACAGCATGGAGGAGTCAGTTAATAAAAGAAAAATGTTCTGTGTGAATGTCCAGGAACAAGAGCCTTGAGCAGTCAGTTAATCAAAAAAAAAGTTCTGTATGAATATCCAGACACAAGAGCCTGGAGGAGTAAAATAATCAAAAGAAAAATGAGCTCAGTTAAAACATGAACATTTTTTGGAGATAAATATCAAATCAGAAATTTGGGGCAATATCTTTATCAAATTAAAAATAAATGGTTATGGATAACTAATATGTTATTTACTATTGATTGTATGAGTTTAAATTCATGACACTCATTGGTTGAATGATGTTGCAACCAGGAGAATTATATTAATGGATGAAGTGTTTTAAGATGTTCATCTTTGTTATCTGTCATCCTCCATGGTGTAGTGGTTACCATGCTAGCCTCTAGTTCCCGAAGTCGTGGGTTGCAACCTGCCAGAGGGTGATGGATTTTTTTCGGACGTAAAAATCCTTTGGAAGGGAAGTAAAGCCGGTGGTCCCGTGTCTTAGATTTATGGTATGTAAAAGAACCTCAAGCCTGATAAAGAGGCTGCTGAGCAAAATTACCGGTATTTCACACCCAATATAGATTGGGGCACTAAGGACCATAGCAGTTAAAGAGTGTCCATAAATAAAACTCAATTTATCTTTTTTATCTGATCAGATTTCATGGCCTGGGAGAAAGCCAAGGCTGAAACCAAGCCATGAACATTGCAGATTTTTAATCACTTAGTACCTCAGTAAATATTACTGTTATAACAGAATGTGTAATGAAACCTGTTCTGTTAAGATTTGTGTGGATTAGCATAAAGTTAGTAGAAGGAATATATGCTAGAAGACAAATAAATATAAAGAATAAAAGCTAGAGAAGTCAATATGAATGAAAGGCATAATTTTTTTTTTAATTTAATTTATTGAGGGGATAAAAAGGTACACAATAATATATCACTTTTATGCATAGCCTTCTGATTTCAGATCATACTTTCCCCAATGAATTGGCCTATTTTTACTTCTTCAAAGAAAGATTATTATATATTTATTGTGAAATGTTGAATACAAAGCTTCATTCACTCACTGGGATAAGTCTTAGGAAAGAAAAGAAAAAAATAACATTACAATGTTGTGTTTACAGGACATGACATCTAAAATTTCATTGCTATGATAGAAAAATGAAAACTTTGTATGTGTACAGTTACTGTATCTTGTAGGCATTAACTGATACATTATTGTGTTTAGTTACTCTTTTTCCATCTCTCAACATAGGGCAAAGATTGCAATGCTGGGCTGGGCACTTGCAGGTTTATGTAAACGAAGCAAAGCATAATAATCGTTGGTTGACTCATCATTTGTCAGTTTTTATTTTGTTTCTCTGTTTTATGTTATTACTGTAATTCATCAATAATTCTGTAAGATTTTACTCGTTTTGAAACATTTATCTAAGAATAGAAATGTTACTTTGTGGGCGATAATGAATATTGTGGTGCAGATATTTTTAATCCTTTATGCAATGTGGTATTGAATGGAGAAGTGGTATTGAATTCCACTTAAAAATTCAGTATTTAGATTTCTCCAGAAATATAGAATTTGAGGTCTCCTCAACTCAAAAAGAAGAATTTTAAAAATACATGTGTTATATCTGATAATAAACTCAAACCTGAAAAGTGAAATGAATATGAACTTATTATGTGTATGTGTAATGCTCGGAATTTAATAATAAAATTATTCTTTTCCTAATCATTTTTCTCCCTGTTTCCCTATATTCTGAGACCAAATCTACTTAACTCTTGAGATATTCACATGCGATTGTGATCAATGTTTATTACATTGCCTGTGTTGCTGTTTAACAAGCACTCCTTGCATTTACATATTTGATTTTCTTTATCCTCCTTTAAAAAAAATGATATTTTATTGCACCCAAAAATTAGAAATTATTCACTAAAAATACATATTTTGAGGTCCATGAAACAAGAGAAATTGTCTTAAACAATCTCCATCTATGTGCCTGTGAACAACATAAACTCAAAAATGAAAATTCATATAAATTCCAAACTTAATATCTAAGTTCAGGATCTTCATATGTTCACAAAAAGATTTGGAAAAAATCTCCAGCCCTTGCATGGTACATTTGTTTTTATTTTGTATTTTCTCAAAAATGTCTCTTGGCAGTTTTGACGTAATTGTAACATCTATATATATTTTAATGCTTAATAAATTTTTATTTCCACTTTCTGTAATAGCCTTTGGAGTCTTATTTATTTGTTCTGAATACATTTAATTTGGTATTATTGGTAAACCATAAGATAGAAAGAATGAGTTATTAAATGTAATATGTAAATACTGATGAGTTTATATAGTTTGGTACATTTTTTGGTAACAACTCAGGAATTGCTTGCAAAACTACTTTGCATAGTTGTTAGAGAAAACCTGGAAGTTGATGTAATCCTTTTGTCCACGTAACATTGTATTACCACAAATGTCAGACTGGTTTTACTATTAACATATTTTTCATTTGAAAGAGTTTACGTATTGTGGATTAGCAAATTTAATTCAGTTGTAATGAAATACAGTTATGCTTTGAAGATTTCATAACTAAAGTTGTCATGTATATTTTAGTAACATATGTACCTATTATTAGGATAGAGATTCTGTTTTCAGATGTAATTCTTTGGTTATTGTACTTAATGTGCTAAATGCTCCAATATTTCAGATTATTTACGGAAGCAATTTCTGGTGATAGCAGTGGTAAATCACCAATGCCAACTCCTGAAGTTTTAGGAAGAGACATAAGCTTCTATAATGGAAAAGGTTGTTCTGAATATGAAACTCAGGAAAGTAATATCACCGAAATAGCAGCTGTAAAAGAACATCTTCACTCAGAAAAATCTGGTAAATGTA
The DNA here is from genome assembly GCA_030765065.1 of Deroplatys truncata. NCBI lineage: Eukaryota > Metazoa > Arthropoda > Insecta > Mantodea > Mantidae > Deroplatys > Deroplatys truncata. The sequence goes on along the minus strand of CM060979.1, from coordinate 131,829,719 downwards.
GTGATGGGGACAAAATTTACAACAGGGCTTTATGCTTCAAGCAAAAGAATTTGTTTTCTAAGGCAGAAAGGCCACACAAGTGTAACATTTGTGATAAGAACTTTACTAAGTTGTCAAGTTTGAAGAGGCATAATTTGATTCACAAGGGTAAGAAGCCACACCAGTGTAAAACTTGTGATAAGAGCTTTACTCGGTTGTCACATTTGAAAAGGCATGATTTCATTCATGAGGGTAAGAGGCCACACCAGTGTAAAACTTGTGATAAGAGCTTTACTGAGTTGTCACATTTGAAAATACATACTTTGATTCATGAGGGTAAGAAGCCACACCAGTGTAAAACTTGTGATAAGAGCTATACTTTGTTGTCACATTTGAAAAGACATAATTTGATTCATGAGGGTAGGAAGCCACACCAGTGCAAAACTTGTGATAAGAGCTTTACTCATGTGTCAGATTTGAAAAATCATAATTTCATTCATGAGGGTAAGAAGCCACTCCAGTGTAAAACTTGTGATAAGAGCTTTAGTCTTTTGTCACATTTAAAAAGACATAATTTGTTTCATGAGGGTAGAAAGCCACACCAGTGTAAAACTTGTGATAAGACCTTTACTCTTTTGTCACATTTGAAAAGACACAATTTGATTCATGAGGGTAGGAAGCCACACCAGTGCAAAACTTGTCATAAGACCTTTACTCAGGTGTCAGATTTGAAAAATCATAATTTGATTCATGAGGGTAAGAAGCCACATCAGTGTAAAACTTGCGATAAAAGCTTTACTCTGCTATCACATTTGAAAAGACATAATTTGATTCATGAGGGTAGGAAGCCACACCAGTGTAAAACTTGTGATAAGACTTTCACTCTGTTGTCACATTTGAAAAGACATAATTTGATTCACGATGGTAAGAAGCCACACCAGTGCAAAAGTTGTGATCAGAGCATTACTCAGGTGTCAGATTTGAAAAATTATAATTTGATTCATTTGGGTAAGAAGCCACACCAGTGTAAAACTTGTGATAAGACCTTCACTCTGTTGTCACATTTGAAAGAGCATAATTTAATTCATTAGTGCCATAAAGACATACACGTGCAACATTTGTGAACAGATGGTTATTTATTTTTTGTATAGTTGGAAGATGCATAATTTGAATCACGAGGAGAGAAACTCGTACAAATAAAGACATTTATGACGGTTTCAGTGATTTGTTACATTGTAAAGACATAGCTTACCTTGTAAGATAAGACAATTATACACATGTGTTATGCAATCGTGGCTTCATTGAAATTTGCAATATATAATTTTGTGGACAAGGCAAAAGCTATAAAAGTCTCACCTCTGCATGTATTTCTGTTATAAATGCCAGTGTTCGACTGTAAGGAATGTTTTATGTGGGTGTGTGTGCTACAGGTTACATTCTGCACCAAGCTTAGAGCAGCGGAAAATAAAGCCATTTAACTCAGATTTATGGTGAACATGTCCTAGAATTATACGCTATATATTACAATAAATAGACCCCATAGAATTTTTAAATACTTTTTTTTTAATGCTATGTCACTTCTGTACGATTTACATATATCAACCATTAAGCTTCACTGAGGTTTTTGCAGATAGTTAAAATGAGAACATTTTGGTGACTCAATAACCACATCTTCAGCTCTTTGCTGCCTTTTCACTTTGTGTTGATTTACGTGATTATGGTTGATGCTGTTAGGTACTCGATTTTTGCATTGTATGTTCTATCTGCTGGAGCCAAAAGAAATGTTTTGTAGAATCATTTGGGAAAAATATTTGTAATTTAATAACACTATTCTGAGTTGGTTTATATGCTTCTACATCACTTTTTAAAAATGGGACATTTCAACAGCTGAAATTGATCCCATCACCAACCTGGAGAAATTTACTTCTGAATATATCTCATTTTATGATGAGCAAGGGAAGTAGTGGCGATAAACCAATTCTCAGTAGTGTTGTTAAATTGTTTAATACATCTTTACACATAAACTTCATTTCAAGAAAGTGGAATGACATTCTATATAGAAGATCAGATGTTTCACTTGGAGTAGTGTACATGTCTGTCTTGCTCATGTTTACTGCTATGTAATTTATTGCAACCTGATCCAGGCACAGAAATTCAAGTGATGTATGTTTTTACATGGATGTATTTCCTGTACCTCACTCATTGTACAGTTAAGTTCACGCAAAGGCTTAAGCTTTTTAATGGGTTGTCTTTATAACGGATAGCATTACAACATTCCGAAACTGCCATCAAGTGTGTAACAATCCAGATTTTAACAAATTAATTTGTTTAACACTAGAATGTCCATGGGGTCATTTTGACTCCTTTGCAAATATGTTTTAAATCATTACCTACGTTTGCGATATTGAATGACAAAATCTTTGCATGAGTTTTAATTATTGTTAGTTTGGAATAAGCTGAAAAGAAATTCATCACGCGCAAATAATTTTTCTATGATAAATTTCAATTTGATCTCCATCATGGCACCGAGTGGTGTAACGCGTTCAAGTAAGCAATTATTAGCTGAAAAAAAAATGGTGTTAATGAAAATACCGACCAAGGAGAAGTGATGTCAGCAAACAAAAATAATAATGATAAAGTAAGTGAAAATGATTGTAACACAAGAATGCAATATATGGAAACATCTGACCATATAAATAGAAGTTTGGATACAGAGCAGGATGCAGAAGGAACAGTGTCCTTACTTATGGTCATTAATCTGCTCAACAGAGATCTCAAGAATAAAGAGTGAAGCAAATGCCTTAAAACTAAACAATGAAGAGCTCCAGAGCAAATTAAAAAGTGTAACAAAGGTGGAAAAGAAGGAATTAACAGAACATAATGTGCATGAAGACAGAAACGAAAACAATATGTGCTGTATAAAAAAAAAAAGACCGGGAAAACGACGAAAAAAAGAATTCCAACAAGAAAAGAACATCAGTAAAAATAGTTTCCGACCCCTTTAGTGTCTTCAAGATGAAAAACCACCAGGGAAAGATATAGTTTTGCTGACAGCCGTGGCCGAGGTCTGATACCTAATCTCCGCCAGTTACAGGAACCATAATACCAGGTGCTTGCCGAAGTTACGAAAAATATCACAAATGAATGTTCAAAATTAACAAAAGAAGACGCAGTTGCCTGCAGCAACGACATTGGAAGTGGAAAAGCACTGGACATTGCAAGAGACTCAAAACATATACTGAAGAAGATGGCAAATACAAATGTAGTGGTGGTGAAATTCCCTCAGGTGCAGCTGCAAACTCCAGAATAAACGAGGAAGTCGTTAAGGTAAACATGAACATAACCACAATCTGTAAAAGTTTTAAACATGTGAAAATGATAAATAACTACAATGTAAAGTGAGGATTTCATACTAAGCTTTGTCCGCGTTTCAGTAATTAAGGAAAACACAGGAGATACTTTCGAACATGTGACGCGAGGATTTTTCTAAGTCCAAAGGTTCTCCAATGGGCATGAGTAAACAGACTGAAACGTCTGAGGGCTATTAGTTTTATTGCTTCTCGCGGAGCAGGCAACATGTCCTTCATTTATAACAACTGTAGCCATTTTCTGAAAAAGATGTGCATAATAATCTGGAAGCGATTAGCAGCCGGTCACTTTTGAAAAGTTCTGACCACGCTTTCTCTCGGGGTTTATTGCTTTACAATGACGGTCATGCAGCGAAGTAGAATATACTGTACTGTAAGAAGCAAAGTTTGTATGTTCTTAAAGATATTCTTCTAAATAATAATGTTTTAGAAATGGCTATATGCGATTAATAAGACGGATCTGTCGTTTACCTCAGTGATACAAAGCACACCTAGATCCTCACATTTGTCAGTATTCGTGGCATCCTGACATTAAGAATCTTTCAGCAGATCCTTTCCAGGACCTAATGGAAGGCATTAGGCTAGACCTGCCCGTGGTGTAGTGGTTGGGTTTAGTTAAAGTTTTGTCGTCCTCCGTGGTATAATGGTTACCATGCTAGTTTCTAGCTCCCAAGGTCGCAGGTTCAAACCCAACGGAGCATGATGGATTTTTTCGAGCGTAAAAATCCTTAGCATGGCTTTCTTCGGAAGGGAAGTAATGCTGGTGGTCCTGTGCCGTAGGTTTACGGCACGTAAAAGAAGCTCAAGCATGGTAAAGAGTCCCCTGAGCAAATTTACCAGTCTTTTACGCCCAATATAGAATGGGACACAAAGGACCACAGCAGTTAAAGAACATCCATAAATAAAAGATAAACAATAGTTTAGGCTAGGCATAGTTTAATTAATGAGTTTGTGTTTAGTGTACATAGCATAATTTAGGAAATGTGTGTAATTATATAGTTAGGTAATTTAGTGACAAAAAAAGTGTTGGCCACATTACTTTGAGTAATGCAAGAATGTGAGATTGGCTGCCCTGCATTTTTCTATATGGCTACATGCGCAGTATATAAATAAATAATTATAAGGCTTAAATTATGTTAATAAAACGTTTTCCAACAAGAAATCATCGAAATAAATAATTTTAAATAAAAAATGTGAAGCTTACTTCGAAAAATATGCCACAGACGTGAACGTAGAACAAGTCTCGTGTCATATGTTGTAAGGTTGAGCCAAAACAGGCTCTGAGTAATGTAATAGGTAGGCCAGTGAATGATCAATTAGCTAAGGAAAAGATTTAAGAAAACGGACAAAATTTAAAAGAGGCTTTAAGTTAATTCATCTTAACGTCAATTCGTTAAGAAATAAAGTGCCCCACATTGAATTGCTTATAGAAGGTGAACATCCAGTTATCTTAATATTGCCAGACCATGGTTTAAGAAAGTCGGAAATAGACTAGGTACGCTTTTGCCCAACTTAAATCTAGTATCCAAATATTGTAGGCTCAATTAACAAACAGGGGGTTAGCTCTGTATACTAAACTGCAAATCAAAATTTATGAAAAATATACTAATTTAGAGGCTCTAAATTGCTGAGTCTTAACCAAGAAGGCGATATTGGAGTGTCTGAAATAAAATTTAACTACAGAGGAAATGCGTTTTATATTATTGGCATGTACAGATCTCCCAATGGCAATTTTACTATTTTCCAAAAACTATGATTGAATCTGTTAGTTAAATTGATGTTAAATGCAAACTTTAATATAATAATAGCTGATGCTTTTAACATAGTTTTCCTAGAAAAAGAACACAAACAGTATAGCTGTGTATTAAACATTCTTTAACAGTTCAATCTAAAGCATATAATAAATCATATAGACAAACTAGAACTTTTTCTCAGAGGCCTCTTTATCGTGCTTGAGGTTATTTTATGTGCCATAAGTCTAAAGCATGGGACCACCAGCTCTACTTCTGTTCCGAAGGAAGCTATGCTAAGGATTTGTATGCCGGAAAAAATCCATTGACCTCCACTGGGTTTGAACCCGCTACCTTGATTAGCATGGTACCCCTAGACCACGGAGGACATCATAGTATATAGAGAAGCTATTGTATTTCAAGCTAAAGTTCAAATTGAGGAAAGCATGCATTTTGAAGTCTCATAAGCATAAAAATAAGCTTGCTTAGAGTAAAGTATGCATGTGAACGGCATAATTCAAAATTAATAAGTCCGATTATTACCAAAATTTAGTATATTTTATGTCCTAGAGTGCAGCAGAAAGATCTTCAGGAAATTCCACCTGTCTAGTATTGCCCTTTAAATGGAAGTTTTTCATTGTTTATTGCTACACAAAGATTTTAAAACTATTATTTGCTGTATTTTTACATTTTCCCAAGTGAAAGTATATCTAACAGAAAACGCTTAAATGTTTTTGATTCAATTTCGTGTTTCTTGCTAATGATTTCATGATTCATGCTAATGATTTGGAACGACCAGCTCTCATTTCTACACTTTTACATTAATTTACACATAAATCTATAAATCTTGTTATATTAATGTACATATAAATCAGTAAATTTAAGGAAGGTTTATGCTATATAATTTTATATGAAAGTTACCTAAGCTTTATATATTTCACGTTTAGATTTATGGCACGTAAAAGAACTTCAAGCCTGATAAAGAGGCCAAGCAAAATTACCGGTCCTTTCATGCCCAATATAGAATGGAACGCTAAGGACCATAGCAGGTAAAGAACGTCCATAGATAAAACTTAATTTAATTTTTTATAGTCGCATAAACGTTAAAAATAACGTTTTATGTAAATAGCATTATATTCTATGGCAACTGAAATAGAAAGAGTAGTAAAATCGTATGAGCGTATTATGTTTGAGTTTTACTCATTTCTAATGAAATTCAGCAAAAAGTTTAATTAAGAATGTCATTGTCTTCCAATTATCATAGCTCATGGGTTATTATGATGTATGTAGGTTATTATAATTCATAGAAATGGCTATGAAACTAACATTTAAGCTGAATTTTATACGAGATTTATTTGCTGATATATGCCGCTCGTAAAACATTTATTGTATCGGCAGCACAGCGCGAGGTAGCCAGGGAACGTTGCGCCCTTGTTTCCTTGGGGCCATTGGGTGAAGAATGGATTGGGAAACTGGCAACACAAACTAAGTCCCCACATGTACACGGTATGTTGCTAGTTGTACTTGGCGGGAACGGCGATATTCTGATTGGCCGTTTCATGTTATGAAGTGTGTATGAACTAAATGGTCGTCAACAACAAACGACTCATTTTGCATTTTGGTAGCAAGAAGCTTTTCGTCCGATGTATCTTCACCAGAAACAAGCAGAGACAGTGATCATACTTTTGCGTTGATTCTATTTGAATACATTTGTGTGTAATATTGGCACTTTCTATTAATTTCAGTGAAATTCATAGGAGTGAGGAATGTGTAAGATGCTTCTAATATGTTGCTAGTTTTACAGTCAGATACATTGAGCCATCCATACAGTGGGACATACCAACAATTTAGACTCCTTCCAGCATTTGTGGTTCGAGTCCCGAATGGAGACTTGGAATCTGAAGGTACGCTATTCATTTTGAGCAATATAAAACAATAGTGCTGAATAAAAGGATGCGTTTTAAGATATTTTTAGTGTTTAGGTATTTTACATTGTCCTGATTCACTTTTCAGATATAGCGAGCCATTCAGACAATGGAATATACTATTAATGTTTTTGTTTGCATTTTGTAATTGATGAGTGGAGACAGCCAAAATGAGTAAGGTAAAAATCAACCTTTAATCATTTGCCCTTTCACTTTTAATCACACTTTCAATTAACACATCCAGTGGCGGCTCGTGAATTATTAATATGGGGGGTTCACAGAAGGTTGTGACTAACAAAATAAATAAATGTTTAATAATTAAGTGGAATAAATTGAGTGTTTATAAATGGCTTTAAATATTTTGGATCTTTCAAAATTAGCTTACTGTTTAACAACATATCTAATAAAAATATTAACTTCAATATCATTGCCATTATTATATGACACATAAGTGTGACCATATCCAGTTGTACAAACAAAAATACTCATATCATTGAACTCATAATTACAAATTGTGCATTGATAGAAAATCTGACATAGGAGGACAATCTTATGTACAATTTCTATAAACAAAGTTCATTCTTTTATTTTTTGAGGCAAACAAATCAATCACAAGCTCATTAAAACTGGGGGTGTTAGCGACCATCGTTTTACAGTAGAAAGCATTGCTAATGCACTCTTCCCTCCATCATGGTACTCCTTAAAAAGGTAATTGATCCCCTTCAAAGTGGAGAAACATTTCTCAGCCTCAGCAGTTGTGATAAGAAATCAAATTATCAGTAGTGTGAACACCTAAGAAAATTATTTTGTAAGTTTTACTGCAGTAAACTGCAAAAGACTGACTGCGCCACTCATGTTTATAAAATCTGGCCTTATGTAGATAATCTCTAATCCGTCTTCAGGCGATTCTTTTCTAACATGTTGTAAACGTTTGTGGTATCTTCAAGAGGTTCAGCCGGAAAGCGTTTATCATATTCCTGGAATTTTTGGCGTTGAAGAGCGAGGCGGCAGAAGTAGTATGGAGAGCACTTTAGGCCGTTCATTGAATCCTGATTACGTCAACACCCCGGGGCATGTAACACAAATAATACCATTGAAGCCCGCTTTCGCGACCACGCCTAAACTGGTGTTTTTAAAATCCGCTACGTCGACCTTGGTCTAGCTAGCACTTTCGGCCGTTCTTTGACTCCTGATGACGTCATCACCCCAGGACATGAAGGTCGCTAACAAGTCCGCCGCCGCGACCACGTCTAAACAGGTGCTTTAAAACCCGCCTGGTTGTCCTTGGTCTAACTAGCACTATATTGGCATGTAATACCATTGAAGGCCGCTGGTCGCGACAACACATTATGAAATTATCATCACCCCAGGGCATCTAGATTTAAATAAAAGAGGTTGAGATTAATTGCAGGAACGTTACGTTGGCCTTAGCTAATCCTTTCCTTGTCTATTTGAATTACTACTAATTTTTCTGTATAATTAAGGATGGGAGGGGATTTTGCCTATATTTGGATGTAAAGCAAAAAAGGTTATAAAATAAAAGACCTGAATGTAAGTACGTTTTTCTATTACTTCTTATAAGATACAAGTGTTGAGTTTATTTCGTCACATATAACATCGTAAAGGACGAAACATGAAGCATTTTTGGAAGCACAAAGTGCTACTACCTGAAGCACTGTTAACATAGTCTTTTACATCTGTTGTGGCTAAGACATATTTTGCAGGTTGATGTTGCAATACATTTGCATTGCACAATAGAAAGTTTACGTCATCTAAACAAAGGATGACGTGTAAGTCTTCGCATTGTATTCTGGCACGATGCCGATTTATAGATTTGAGGCTAAACTGTTCTTCGATGTATCTGTACGACTGCCCTTTGCAGAGATGTTCGGCAAGTTTAGGTAGGTGATTCAGCAGAGTCGCGAAATAGTAGGACGAGAGGACGACTGTTCCCTGCTTTACTCCGCCAATTTCCACGTGAGCTTCGTAATTACTTTTTTTTGTAGAAACCAAGGCTGATGTTTGTTGAGAAAGTAGGTCCTGCGATGCAGCACGGGTTCCGGAGGAGTCGCGCGTGCGCAGTGACATTCTGATCTGCTTACCTCTTGGGCTCATCTCGTCGACTGTTCCACAGCTGAAACAAAAGAAGCATCGTGTCTGTTAGAGCTATCAGCAGGACATCTGGTGTTAAGTTTTTTAAGCTTATGATGTTTCAACCACTTGAACAAAGCGTGAGCGTGTTTGCATTCACAGTGACTGAGAACTTATGACAAGGAAATCCGCAGTGTAACTGATGATAGAGATTTTCTGGCTTGGGGCAACTAAATTATTTTCTTAAATTGATAAACGTTCTATCGCAGAGTGTGGAAACAACTTCACATTTATGCTCGTCATAAGCAAAGAGAGAGATGTGCCCCACCACCGCCTCTTCCAGTACAGTTTTTAGCATGCTGTAAGGAACGTAACCATAATTGAAATTCATTCAATTCTTATTTTCTCTGTTAAACGCATCTAATTTACTATTCCAAGGATATGGGCTTGCAAAATGAAAAGTTTGAACAATCCCTTTTCCAATGATCGCCATAACCTTTATTATTAATTCTTTGCCGTTTCCCCTGAGCGCTGTATAATACACGACAAGACCTCCTTCCATCTTGCACAAAGACTGACCTAAAATAATCGAGCTACTTACCTTTATACCCAGAAGGCATCGCTGTCCCTTGTTGCATCGCCAGACTGGAAATTCTATATGGAACATCTCCCTGGCCTGACGATCTGGATGGACAGAGTTGAACAGGGCTACGAACTCGTTCATGGTGTATCCTCTGGTGTAGACGTAGAGAGTATAGAGGCACGTGTACTGGCCGCAGATGTCGGATTAGAGGCTTTGAAGTTGGCAATGATTCACAATGAAGTGAAATGCCATGAAGTTTTTCAAGGATTTTATAAAGAGAGGGAGGCCGTACGAATCGAAATACCATGCAAAATAATTTGAATTTTGAGTTACAGCTATCCAGTTTGAACCAGTTAGGTTGTGAGGATCTAAATTTATTACGAATGTAGACGGTTTAGTAAATTCCTTGGGCAGAATGTCCGATGCAAAAACGCCTGCAAAATTTGGAATGCCTCGCAAAGTTTGTTCCATCTGTAAGGTGTTCATATTTAATAATCTGTGTGCACTCTCAGATCTTTGTCTATCTGAATAGAATTTTCGTACTCGCAGTACATGATACGCGTTATGGCCTGTGTTAACTTGCTTTTTAAAGACACTTGATTCTTATCTCTAACGTGTTTAAAAAGCACAATGTATTTAGCGTTTAACGAGATATCTTTGCAATACCTACCTTGATGAAACAAATTCTGCATGATTAAAATTACGCTTAAGTTTCTATGATGACTTCCCTTGGTGAACAAGTCCCACACCTCTATGGAATCTGCAGAGTTTAAAAGATGGTCTAGTATTAGTAGTTTTGGCTCTCCTTTCTGGTTCTCAAACTCCGGCACTCCAACCTGAAATTTTGCGTACGGCCGATTTTTCGCTATAACACCACAATATTTCTTTAAATTTTCGAACTGTGCACAAATGCTTCAAATTGTTTACTAAATTTACGCAAAATACGGTCTTACCAGAATCCGAACTACCACTAACGATCAGCGTAAAAGGGTGCTGAAATTTTATTACGGGAAACATTACATCGTAGAAACATCTTTAGCTTTTCCCTCAATTCGCCCGTTAACCTGTACATCACGTAATCTGCATCGAAGGGAGGATATTGATTAAACACTTCTAAGGGAATGAGCGCTATCTCTTCGTTCGTACAATATTTTAAGCCCCTCTGCTTTCTTCGGTTTTCCACGTACTTGAATACTGCTCGTTCCACCTCGGAATCCATAATGAGAGGAGGCAGCTCGCTCAGTCAAGCTTTATATATCCGAAAGGGACGGAATCGTTAGAAATTATTCTTCTCTTGTCAAAACAAATTCTATAGATTTTATCTTCCGGTTCGGAGACGATATACACGCCATGCGATCTTTTGCGCTTAAGGGACACCGGGACTGAAAAACAGGCCGAAAATCATAAAGATTGCCATTTTTAGATTTATGCATATAAATGTTCCCCAAACCTTAACTCATTAAATTGTGGTAAGATTTTTTACTTTAGCCATTTTTAAAGGCCTAGCACAGGATTTAAATGTCCGCTGCGTTGCCATTTAAACGACCCCTTTTTGCTAAGCCCAGATGATAACCTCTTTTTGGCTATTTTGAATGTGTAGGACATCTTTTTTTACCACATTGTGTTCAAATCTCAACAGAATTGTTTTGTGCTGCTAGCTAGTGATAAATGAGAGAACTATTACTACGTTTTCAGTAAAAACCCCGTAATAAAAAAAATTTCAACTATAAATGCTTGCAGAAATGCTTCAGTACACTTTTCTGATTCTCTAACGTAACAATGCAATAAGGTTCACAATTTCGATGATTATTGTGCTTTCTTGTTAATATACTTAAAATATATTTGAGGGTTTATTCTTGTTTTGACTCCATATGTATGGCTAGCGTGCAATGCAAACTTGCTAACATCCTTGGAGATGTGCTGTGTTTACAGTGTTATTTGAGGTTGGAATTCCAGTTTTGTGCAAGTTATTGTTATACATATTGTGTAATCTATTTTATACATCATAAGCAGTAATATGCATACGGTTTCATCTCGATGGCGAAAGCCAGTAAGCAGAAATAATAAAAATAAGGAGGCAGCAAGGAAACGTGGTGCTGCTAGGTGGAAAAACAAAAATGAGCAAAAAACTTCAGATGTTCCTATGGAATCAGGTGAACATGCTGGTGTTGAGAGACATACATAATTGTAAAGCTGAAGAGAAGTTTTCAAGATTTGAAGAACTTAGAGAAAGAGGTGTAAATAGTAATGTACATACCAGTAAAGATGGTGCACTTAGTATAAGTATTAGTATAGGTAACTCTGTACATGACAGTGTAAATAGTGTACAGGACAATGAAAATAGTGTACAGCTCAGTGCAAATAGTGTGCAGGATAGTGAAAATAATGTGCAGGGCAGTGTAAATAATGTGCAGGGCAGTGTAAATGATGTGCAGGGCAGTGTAAATAGTGCAAGGTTTTGGCCTAGTGTAGATGTAAACAATGAATATATTTTTGTACACAGTGCTTCTCTAAATCAACTACTATGTAATGTGCAGTGTGGAGAGTGTGGAAAATTTCACTAAGAGTGCAATGCAGGGAGATACATGGCTTTGCAATTAAACTAGTTCTAAAATGCAGTGAATGTGGAATCAGTCCAGGACAAACATATTCCAGTCCAAGGGTAGATGAAAAAACATCTAAGAGACCTCCATTTGAAGTAAACAGAAAAGCTGTAGATGCTTTTTTGAGTTTGGGTGTGGGTCACACTGGCTTGCAAAAATTTTGCTGTGCATTAGGCATGTCTGGAATGGATTCCAAAACATTTACCAGACACATGAAAGAGGTGGCTGCTTACTGTGAGAAATTAAAACAAAATGCCTTATTGCAGTCCAGGGAGGTTGTAAGAAGGACTTATAAATCGATAAGTGGTTGTCCAGATAATGATAGCAATTCTGTTATTGATGTAGCAGTAAGCTATGATGGCTCGTGGCAAAAAAGGGGGTTTACATCCAATTATAATATTGGAATTTGTAGCGGGGGTTTGGAAAATAAGGAACGTTTTCTGGTGGATATGGTCTTGGTTTAGGGTTTCGGGTACGAAAGATTATTGCCGGCTACTTAGGTAGAGGATGAGTGGTTGTGAGACTCTAATCTCAGGGAATGTGTGGATGGGTGGTGAATTATACTCACAACTCCTCTCAATGGCCCATTTATTATGAAGATCCACACTTGTTGTCGTACTGAAGACCCTTTACACAAGACGCGTTCCTATCTGTTTTCCCCGTTACAGTTTCCGTGCTTCTACCCTTGATTTTATTCTATTTCTTAGTTATTCACAATATGACTTTTGTCATCCCTAGCTACCCTATCTTTTACTACACCAAGTATTTCATCGTGTTCTCCCTGACCCTTCACGAAGTTTTACGTCCTCATCCTAGCTCTTCCCGACACAAAGTCCTAACATCCTCTTCCTATCTCTTCGCGACACAAAATGTTACGTCCTCTTCCTATCTCGTCACGACACAGAGTGTTCAATGTTACGCGTGTCGAAAACTCGCTCCTGCTCCTAGACAAAAATCTATTTCACGCCTCTTTTCTAGTTTAGTTCCATGGCGTTACTATTCACGCGACTTTTGTTATTCCTTATTGGCTATTTCGCTACTTTGCGCTTTTTCTCCCATTGGTTCAATTTCAACAACCTTATGCACTGCGAGCGTCTCTACTGTTTCACGTTATTAACGGCTGATTTGATTTTCTGTCCGCATGAATGCCTAGCACACCCGTTTCATTGTTCCGCTTTCCGGCGAGTCGCCGTCGATTTCAATAGAACCTAACTGTTTCTCCATGTCGCCTTTCCTGTATTTATTAAAAGGGTTTTTGCCCTCTGTCATATTTCCTTGTGTCTGTTTCCTTTCACATTCTTTTACTTTCTGAGTTATTTATACGTGTCTCTACTTTATTTTATTTCATCCGTAATAATATTTATTCCCCCTTTTCTTAATCTTTAATATTCTCTTTTATCTCCTTCTTATTTTGTTTTATTAGTGGATTAGTCTTAAACCTTTATTCTGGTTATGATTATTTTTGTGCTCGCGGATCTTATCACTTCAAATGCCCTTCAGATAAGGCATTCATTTTATTCGCATGAGTAAAATTAATGGCTTGTCTGAAAACCCACTGAAACTAGTGCTTCGCTGTTCGCGCTAAAGTTCCCCCCTCGCGTCTTGTGTGAGGCGTTTCCGTACTTTGTTCTTACGAACTGTTTTACATACATTTTAACTTACAAATTATGCTTTTACATGTTCCACCTGAAAAATTTACACAGAAAAATTTGTTTCCAGGGACTGACCTCTGCGTCTCCTGGTACCTTGTGGCGCAATTTACTTTACATAATTTACCTGTTACTTATAAACTATTCTATAACTATTTACATTTTTATTGATTTTTCGCCCTTTTCATTCAGGCCTCGTTTTCTTGTTTTAGTCTTTTGTATGGTGTACATTTTCGTGTTTCCCTTTCGTGAAACATGCTTTCACTTTCTTAAGCACTCATTTTTTCGGTTTCATTTCATGTACTAGTGCTTTGTATTTCCCGGTAACGTATTCCGCGCACTGTTCACTTTCACTTTTCACACGGTTTGTTGGTGACTGTTTAGGGATGTCATTCACCTTTTTGAGTTTACCTGGGAATAATCACTTGTCTGTCTGACCTTACATTTTTGTGATAGTCCCTATACCTGAATGCAAGTAAACATAATTTTCAAAGATTTACGTTTTATTTTGTTCCTAGTTTTGCTCATGAGTGCGGTCTTAATGTTATATACAATTAACTTAATCTATATCCTTATCCTAACATTCAATACATAACAATAACTCTGTACACTCATTTGTAGCATAGTTCAGTGTTTCCTCTCATCAGAATTTTAACATTTTCTATATCCAGATGATCGTCCCTCTGTTATATTTTGGTTAAGCCTTAACTCTTTACTTCCCCTTTCTCTGTGACTCTACGCCTTTTGCATAGATTACTAACTTTTCACGCTTATTGTTTAGGGTTAATATCAATTTACATTCTTTGCCTTAGCTTTTACAGATTTACATGTATAACACTCTTACACTTCCTAGTATTCTACTCTTATTCTCGTATGCGTCATGCCTTTACCCTCTTCTGGTTGTTCTGTTAGTGACCGCCCTTATTTTCCTACACGCTAATTCAATTGCTTTGTTTATGTTTCTGTTTTAATTGCTTACTGAGACATTTCAACGGTACATTGTGGTTCATTTTCCGTCATTTTGTAGGTACTTTGTACGGTTTTATTAAGGCCAAATTGTACCTACCAATTATTTTTAGAGTACGTGGGTTTTGTAATTCGAAAGCTCGATCACTCAATTGTTTCCGGATTACGGCCGGACCGTGCCACATCAAATGTCTTTTCTGATCCTGCATGGATCATTGTTTTATGGAAAGTGTCAATTATTTTTGTTTCCAAAGAACTCGGCGCATATGTCAGCCACGTTGGTTGTTTCGACCTTTTTAGTTTGTAAAGTATGCCTTTGTGCAGCCCTATCGTCTCCTTCAAGTCAGGTGTAATGTCCTTTGCCTGGCTCATTAGGGTTGCCAACTTTGGTTCCTGCAGCTGCAATGTTTTGATGTGTTCTACCTGTTTGGCAAGTTCGCTACCTGAGTGTGATGAGGTTCTCAGAATTTTAATTTCTCTCCTAGTATGTCCCATGCATTCTGGAATTCCTTCTCTGTTTCCTAGTCGGGACAGTGTATCTGCGAAAATGTTGCTGTTTCCTGGGATGTGTTTTATATTGACGTCATATGCTGTGATTTCATGTATATAACGGGCTATTTTGGAGCTGACGAGTTTGCATGATTTAATGAATGATAAGCTCACGTGGTCAGTGTATATTGTGATTGATCTATTATATACGTAGTGTTTGAATTTTTGTAGCGCGAAATATATTGCTGCTATTTCCAGTTCTGTAATTCCCGCTGTTTTCTCTGTAGGGGTCAAAGTTCGAGATGCCGTGCTGATAATATGTTGATCATTTTGCTCGTCGTATTGGCACAAGATGGCTCCGAAACCTGTGATGGCTGCGTCGGAATAAATGTGAAATGGTAAATTCATGTTTGGACTTTCCAATAGTATTGCTTTTCCGAAGAGTTGTTTTATTTTGTCGAAAGTGTTTTGGTGTTCTTCCGACCATTTCCAGCGTGTGCTTTTCTTTAACAGCTCTCTTAGGGGTGCTACCTCTCTGGCATAATTTGCGAGGAAGCGTGCTTCATACTGCAGTTACCTAAAAATTTTCTTAGCTGTCTAACGTTTCTAGGGGGTGGTATTGCCTGAATCGTGCGTATGCGTTCCGGGTCTGGTGCCACTCCTTTGTCCGAAATGATGTATCCTAGAAATTTTATTTCTTGGCTGAAGAATGTTGTTTTGTTTAGATTTAGGGTCAACCCGTTTTGTCTAATTTTTGTTAACACAGTGTTTATGTGCTGAAGGTGGTTCTCAATGTTCGTGCTGTGTATCAGGAAGTCGTCGATGTATTGGGTTAGGTAGTCTTGCGTTGTGTTTCCAAAGCTTTTCTCTGTTGCTCTCAAAAATCCTGATCCGCTGACCGATAAACCAAAGGGTATCCTCAAAAATTCGAACACTTTACCCTGGTAAATGAGACTCGTGTATTGTCTAACATGGGGAGCCAATGGGATTTGTAGATATGAATTGTTGAGATCCAAGCATGAGAACCACGTTTTCTTTCCGATTCTGGCAAGGATGTACTCGATACTCTGAGTCCTCGTGTTGTCGGGTATTATAAAGGTGTTTAAGTGGCGAGCGTCTATCGTAATGCGAACCTTTCCTGAGCTCTTTGCAACAACACATAAAGGGTTTATATATGGCGAATTCGACGGTTGTATTATTTTCTGCTCTATCATTTGCGTTATCGTGTCATGTACTGCGTTTTGAAGGGTTATCGGTATATTTCTACATTTATATTTCCATGGGGGAGCTGGTTTCACCTCAAAGGAATATTCGTAATTTTTATAGCAACCTGTTTTGTCTAAAAATGCTTCTCTGTTGTTCCATAGAATTGTAGTTAGTGTTTGTTTTTGTCGTTTGCTGAGGGCTGAAATGTCATTAACCTTTCGTGCAATGCACTCCCTAATTTGTCGGGTGTCCGTTTCTCCGTACAGGTATTGTTCTACATTTTCACCTGGTAAGTCATCCAGTCCGCTTATCTTTGCGCCTTCCACGGGCTTTATATAATAATTATTCTTTATTTTATCTTCTCTATATTCTTCGTTGTCTTGTTCATTAATATCTTCTACTTCCTCTTCCTCATAAAATCTATCATCTAGCTCTACCTGCGCTTTACATATCTCGCCCCCAAGGCTGATGACTTGTACAAAAAACCTGTTCTGCTGAATATCTCTTTCACCCTCCGTTAAGTGTGGTGTTGTACCTGGTATTTTGAGAAAGTGTGTTGTTACTGTTTCATTGTTTGTGGTCACTAATGTTAGCTCCCTTGTTCTGTAGTTTACGTTAGCCCTGAATTCAGATAGCAGGTTGCTCCCAATTATTAATTGTGTAACTAAATGTGGAACCACTAGAAAAATATATTCAAAGTCTATCTCTTGAATGTTAAATGGTATCATTACTTGTTGTTGGATTCGGGTTTTCTTTCTCCCTATTGCTAAGATAGCATAAACATTTTTAACAGGCAGTGTTTGCAGTTTTATTCCACGCGATATGATCGTTTTATAAAATTACATGCTGCATAAAGAAGCCATTGCTCCGGAGTCCACGATAGCCTGGTATGCTTCGCCTGCTATTTGTAATGACACTTGTGGTGAGTCTATAATATCGCCTTGTCTTTCTTCATTAATGGAGTTGTTATTCCCTGTGTTGCAAAGAGCTGGGGGTTCTAGAGACGGGAATTGATCCTGACCCCGTTTTAGTTTTCCGTCGTCTCGTTGGTACCGAATGCGCCACCGCGCCTATCATCCTGCTGTGTCGGTGCCTAGTTGTCACGGTTGAACCATGTTTGCTTTTTGATGGTCCCTGTGTGTTTTGTTTGTGTGTTGTCATTTCGTAGGTGGTTTGACCGTGGATTGTATTCTATATTTTCCCGTCGGTTTTCCTGAGGCCATGATAGTGCGTCTACGTTTTGTCCTGGGCGGCTGCGTTCATTGAAAGTTTTATTCGGGCTGTGGCGTCCATCTTGCCGTGTCTCATATTCGCGGGGTTCCGGTGTGTTTGTGCCCCATGAGTTACGTCTCCGGCTCCCGTTTACTCTTACATAATTTATGTACCTTCTCGCGTTGTCTCGCGGTGGGTTCCTGTGAAAATGGTTGTCGCCCCTGTGTCTCATAAACTGGTTGCCCCTGTCATCGTATCGGTTTTGTTGAGGGTATGGACCTCGTCTTTGCTGATAGGTGGGGTGTGCCCTTAACCCACTGAAATTTTGGGTCGGTGCTCTATTTTCCGAGCTACCGCTCTGGCGTCCTTGTAGCGCCGTCAACAGTTCTAGTGTGTCAGCAATGGTTGTCGCCCTAGCTACAATTAAATTATTTCGGATATTATCCGGGAAATGCCTCACGATCAGTTTAACAAATTCATCTTCTTGCATGGGTGGGTCTAGTAATTGGCTCTGTTGTGCCAGATGAGTTGTTGTCCCTGTCCTGGTGTATACTTGCCATTATTTATTCGGATTCTCACCGCGTATTGGGTGGTAGTATTCCAATATTTGGTTAGGAATAAGTGTTTGAAGTCAGAGTATGTGGTGTGGTCGCCGATCGCTAACCGAAACCAAGAGAGTGCCCTGCCTTGTAACCCTTTCTTTATAATTAATAATTTCAAGGTTTCCGGAATTTGTTTTAACTCGAAATAAGCGTCCAAATCCATAATGTATCGCTTCGCATTGTCTCTCAGGTCATTAAACTGTGGTACAGCTATCTCATTTAATAAAGTAAAATGTAGAGGGTACGCATGCACATTCGTATAACTAGGCTCCTCATGAGCTAAACTAGAAATTGTTGTTTGCGACGACGCAAGCGGCACATGAATTGCAGGTTGCGTTTCCGCAGTGATATTTTCGCGAGAGGTGGCATGATTGTTAGCGTTTTGATTTGACACATTTCGCTGTCTTTCTATAGTTGCTCTAACCTGTGCCAACGCACGCGAATTTTTTTCAATTTGTGCTAATGCCGCGTTGTGTTCTGCAGCTGCTTGGTTTGTCGAAGTGGTGATAAGTTCTTTCATAGTTGTTAATTCTGTATTTATATTTTCCTTAATATTTTCACATGCTGCTTGCAGATCACAATTCAGCTGTTCCTGGTTTACGTGGTCAGCAGACATTTGTGTGACCCTTCCCTTTAAAGATTTTAAACATTTTAATTCTGAGCATGCTTCTAGAACATCTGTTATAATGCTAATGACCTCCGATCGTAAAGAAACTTGCCCTGCATTCATCTCCGTCACCTGGTGTGCTTGTCGGTTTACCTGCTCCTCTATTTGTGTTTGGTGTTCTGAGAGTTTCGTGTTCATTTTCTCTAAAATTTTTGCCTCGAGCTTCTCCCCTTCGGCAACTAATTGTGTGTGTACCTGGGTCATCAGTCTCTGTTCTAATTGTTTTAGGGTTTCCTCCTGTGCAGTTAGTTTTGCGTTTAGTGTCTCTCTTGTGTCTGAATTTGTGAGTGTAGTGTTTCACCTTGTGCGGTGATTTTTTTACCTTGTGCAATCATTTGAGAATTCAGTGTCTCACCTTGTGCGGTGATTTGAGAATTAAGTGTTTCAGCTTGTGCGGTGATTTGAGAATTAAGTGTTTCACCTTGTGCGGTGATTTGAGAATGAAGTGTCTCACCTTGTGCGGTGATTTGAGAATTAAGTGTTTCACCTTGTGCGGTGATTTGAGAATTAAGTGTTTCACCTTGTGCGGTTATTTGAGAATGAAGTGTCTCACCTTGTGCGGTGATTTGAGAATTAAGTGTTTCACCTTGTGCGGTGATTTGAGAATTAAGTGTTTCACCTTGTGCGGTGATTTGAGAATGAAGTGTCTCACCTTGGGCGGTGATTTGAGAATTAAGTGTCGCGCCTTGTTTGGTGATTTGAGAATTAAGTGTTTCACCTTGTGCGGTGATTTGAGAATTAAGTGTCTCACCTTGTGCGGTGATTTGAGAGGTAAGTTGCTGGAATTGAAGAAACATTTGTTGTATTACTGCCTCTAGTGTATATGAATTTTCCGCACGTTCCTGTTGATTTGTTGCTTCTGTTGTCTGTTCCTCCGTAAGGGCGTTCTCCATGGTGATTTTTGTTGTTTTGCCGTTACGGAGTAACATTCACTTTTCCCTTGGTGTAAGAAATGTTGGTTGTACTTACTCGGTGCTGCTGTTGTGCTGGTGTTGATCTGGTGACGGTTGCTGGTTCCTTGGCGGCGTTCTCCGTTGTGTTGGTGTGAGTGTGTTGGTTTGATAGGGTGCTAGGCGTGGGTGTAAGACACGTTGGGTGCCATTTTGTAGCGGGGGTTTGGAAAATAAGGAACGTTTTCTGGTGGATATGGTCTTGGTTTAGGGTTTCGGGTATGAAAGATTATTGCCGGCTACTCAGGTAGAGGATGAGTGGTTGTGAGACTCTAATCTCAGGGATTGTGTGGATGGGAGGTGAATTATACTCACAACTCCTCTCAATGGCCCATTTATTATGAAGATCCACACTTGTTGTCGTACTGAAGACCCTTTACACAAGACGCATTCCTATCTGTTTTTCCCCGTTACAGTTTCCGTGCTTCTACCCTTGATTTTATTCTATTTCTTAGTTATTCACAATATGACATTTGTCATCCCTAGCTACCCTATCTTTTACTACACCAAGTATTTCATCTTGTTCTCCCTGACCCTTCACGAAGATTTACGTCCTCATCCTAGCTCTTCCCGACACAAAGTCCTAACATCCTCTTCCTATCTCTTCGCGACACAAAATGTTACGTCCTCTTCCTATCTCGTCACGACACAGAGTGTTCCATCTTTCGCGTGTCGAAAACTCGCTCCTGCTCCTAGACAAGAATCTATTTCACGCCTCCTTTCTAGTTTAGTTCCATGGCGTTACTATTCACGTGACTTTTGTTATTCCTTATTGGCTATTTCGCTACTTTGCGCTTTTTCTCCCATTGGTTCAATTTCAACAACCTTATGCACTGCGAGCGTCTCTACTGTTTCACGTTATTAACGGCTGATTTGATTTTCTGTCCGCATGAATGCCTAGCACATCCGTTTCATTGTTCCGCTTTCCGGCGAGTCGCCGTCGATTTCAATAGAACCTAACTGTTTCTCCATGTCGCCTTTCCTGTATTTATTAAAAGGGTTTTTGCCCTCTGGCATATTTCCTTGTGTCTGTTTCCTTTCACATTCTTTTACTTTCTGATTTATTTATACGTGTCTCTACTTTATTTTATTTCATCCGTAATAATATTTATTCCCCCCTTTTCTTAATCTTTAATATTCTCTTTTATCTCCTTCTTATTTTGTTTTATTAGCGGAGTAGTCTTAAACTTTTATTCTGGTTATGATTATTTTTGTGCTCGCCGATCTTCTCACTTCAAATTGTAATGGATTTACTGGGTTGGTGCTAGATTACACAATTATTTCCAAATATTGTGCAATGTGTCTCATCACAGCCTCTGAATTGGAAAATAATTCACCTGAGTTTCACAACTGTGCTGCCAGATGGTGATTCAAAAACATTTAATCACTTAGTGTATGAAAATGTATATGGCAGCACAGTTATTCTGAAAAAAGAAGAATGTGTCAATCATGTGGCAAAACGAATGGGCAGTGAACTGCGATAACTGGTAGACACTTGGAAAAAGCAAGGAGTAAAGTTGTGTGGGCGAGGGGTTGGGACACTTACTAATGCCACCATTACAAAACTTACAAATTATTATAGAAAAGCAATAGTAAACAACATTACTAGTGTACCCAGTATAAAGCAAGCTATATATACCACCCTTAGCCACTATGTCTCAACAGATGCAAAGCCTCAGCATGGTAAGTGTCCCCAAGGCCTTACCTCTTGGTGTTTTTATAATAAAAGTCTTGCTGAAGGAAAGACACCAATGAGCCACTCAAAAATGCAGTAAAGCTGACAAAATAAATAGTTTGTAAAATAATGCCTGTATATCAAAGACTAGCCTGTGATGAACTTATTTCACGGTGTGTGCGTGGGGCTACACAAAACCAAAATGAATCTTTGCACTCATTGATTTGGATAAAATGCCCCAAAATTGCTTTTGTATCTGCAAAAGGATTGAAATTGCAGCAGCTAATGCTGTTGCAGAATTTAATATGGGGTGTACTTCAACAGAAGAGTTGAAAGCTAAAGAAAGCATAAGTGTAGTGACTAATGTACAGAGGAAAATTCTGAAGAAGCAAGACAGTCTCAGAATATATGAAAGTGCACGAGCAGCATCACAGCGGAGCAAATCAGCTCGCCGCAAAGGAAAGACTACCACAATGAAGAGAGAGGTTGCCAAACAAATGAAGGAAGGTGATACATATCCAGCAGGGCAATTATAATGTAATGAGGTAATGTGAATCTTACTCATGGTGCATGCTTTTAGAAAAGTTGATTTTTCTCCAGTCAACATTTTTTGTACAATATCTGCACCTGTCGCATTAGATTTTGTGCTATGAGCTTATTTTTTCCACAACGTTTTCCATATATGTGTGTATAAATTCAGTCTCTGGTGTTAAGATTGGATATTTAGTTTGGCTGAAAAAAATCTAAAACTAAAAATATCTTAAAAAAATGAATTAAATGCTCATGAACACACAAAAAGATTATTTCATTAAAAGTATTAGCTGTTTCTTCCAGGCAGAGACTGAAGTTGGTCTTACAATCACTAGGAATTATAAAATGTCAAAATAATTCAAATATTTCATTTTCTGATGCGCAAGGATTAATTTTAATGCTATTATAAAACCACATTATGTGTATAATAAAAAATTAATTTCTTCAAAACTGCTAATCACAGAATGCTGAAACTTTGCGTGGTAGTTTATAATATAAGGCAACATATGTGTGCAAAGTTTGAATGCAATAGCTGTAGAAATATAGAAAATAGACATTTCAGTCCCGGTGTCCCTTAATTTTCTTTTCCGTTCTAACTATAATGTTTCGGTCCACGTTTTCTCCAAGAATTAAACCTTTTATTGAATCAGATTTTACCAACTGCAAAGAAGCGTAATCCAATGTTATTCCTCTGACTTTACAAGCAGTTTTGAAATCACCATTTGGTAACCGTATTTTGTACGCGTAATTTTTGGGCTTCCGGATACGAATTTTGAAATGTAGGAATCCGTTTCATAGTCTGCGATCTCATCCGTCATGTCTCCCAGGTTATCGCATTCGGCGCTACACTTCTCGCCAGTATTGATTCCGTATCTGTATAATATATCTCTATTCAATGCCTCTAGATTGGTGTATAACTTAAGCCTTGCACCTTCAGTAACGTAGGCTCCTAACACTTCATTGGTGTGCGCCAGTGGAGGGCACTCGACTTCTTCGGCATATTTCCATGAGAGTCAGACGATCTCGTCGCTCGCAAACATTGGATTCTGCACCTCTATGCCGGGCGTGGTCAGCAACGTACACAATTCCGCGTACTCCCTAGTCATTTTCGTGCGCAATATATTGCTTTGTTCGGTTATCTTTCCCTCAAAACTGTTCAGACACAAGTTTGCTAGAGTCTTTGCACCTCGATTTTTTCTAATTGTCGACTTATCCAAAAGAATTTCTTCACTCCCAAAAAACTTCGAACGTATTTCTCCTTATCCTCATCGCTCTTAATCCAAGAGGGATACCCGCTGGCCTCTATTTTTAATTTTAAAAAAACTATTAATGTAATCTACAAAGATTCCTCCTTTATTTTCATTTTTAACATACTGTTACATTTTGTATTCGTAAAATTCAAAACTTTCTCTCACTTCGTAACGCATTTCAACGGCTTTTCGTACCTCGTCTACGATCCAAGTACCGATTAGCTCCCCGTCGAGGCTACATTCACCGCCATTTTCCTCCTTCGCACAGATGTAATAAAGACCAAATATTAACTTTTGGCGACTTCTAAAGCGCAACACAGGATGATAAAGACTTCCATTTTTTGCCGAAACTCTACATTTAGAAACCCCCTATTTTTTAAGCATTTCCGTAATATTGGAGCAATCTTCGCCAATGTGAATTATGGGACGACCTACGGGAAGCTTAAAATATTTACATATGTAAGGATACAGAGATATCACGTCGTAATACTTAATGCGAATTTTTTTCGTCGGTATTGCAATAGGTTTTCAATGCTTCCGTTCTACCTCCGTGGAGGGAATCCCTAAGAATGAGTGGAACATTTTTTACAACGGGATCGTTGTGTAGAGCCGGAAGTTGTTTCACAATGTCCTTAAATTCACACTCCCACATGACGTGACTGGCGTAACCTGCCAACACAATTTTATCTATTCGACTCATGGTCAGCTCGTATCTATTTACAAGCGTCTCTGTTCGCGTGTCTCTATTAGTAAGACACACACTTGGCCGTGGTGGTAATGAATTCAAACACCTCTCTCGTCTCCTCACAAAAAACTTCTAATTTGATAGGTAATTCGGGTATTCTCACCTCTCTACCATTACCTGCATGTTTAATGCAAATCCCCCTTTTAATTTCTTCATACCTAAGCCACATGAGAGCTTTTATGTATTGTTTATCGGCTTTCCTATAACCTCCACAAGGAATAAGTCCTATAGTCTTCGGTATCAAATATTTTTTTCTAAATACTTTGTTGCATGCCGAAGCTGTCGTAATAGATTCTTGATACTTCACTATACTTCCGATGTCTAGGAAAGTATTTCTAAATATAGAACACGCTTCTCTCAACACTCCAACATCTGCCATACAGTAGGTTTCAATCTGTTTTCTTAAATCGAAAATGCCATTTTTTCCTTCTCGTACCATTCGAAAAATTCTCTGCGTTCTCTTGCATCATGTGATCGACACCGTAATAGACGGGATCAGGATAACAACCTACATAATTCATGTTTTCGGGAGTATTAAAATAATGCTTTTGTCACACAATCTATTCCCAAAGCATTCGGCAAATTTCTCAATTTCATGGGTAAAAAGTTCAAACTATTCAGAAAGGTTATATGTTCCATTTTCATGGTTAAAATTTTAGCACCATTCATTACGAAATCCGGTACTCATCCGTGTTTCATTGCATAATCCAATATTAATATGAGATCGTATGCTCTGGCATTATGTGTAATTGCAATTATCTTTTCACAAAAAGGTCCATTTTGGCGCAAATATTCCATAAATTGTTTGATGCAGCCATTGCCCCAAAATGAATGCCTACACTTTCCATACTGGCTGCAACTTTCGCTCACATTATTGTTTTTCTCGCAAAGAAAACAATAGTATTCTAAGCAGTAAATTGGAAAGATAGAGATATGTATTGTCTCCTATTTGCGTGCTTTGATTACATTCTATGTCGTAAAACACGAACAAGACCTTTTTCCGATGGTGGTATTTTTGCCCTAAGCGTTGGCATATAGCAAATGTGGCCCGGCATCTCGTTACTTTTACAGCTTCTACAACATGACATATAGCACTGATGATTTGGTTTTAACTGTTGACTACAAATTAAACAATGGCACTTCCATTCGCAAATTATTTGAGTGCCAATTTTATTCTGCACATGATTATTCATGCAACTTTGGCTTCTAAAGTACCGATTGCATTTATTACAATATATGTAGTTTCCTTCAAAAATGCAGGGCGGAACTGAATTACATCCGGAGCATCTATACTAGCATTTATGAGTTTTCGCTCCCTCATAACGCATTCCTTTATTGCATTCTTCGCAAACATATACTTTAGACATGGCACCCGTGAGACTTACAATCACATTATAGTGTTTTTCCTGTGCATTATACAGGAGATTTAAACGTTTTGGGGAGTTTGTGTTCCCATCATATGTTATGTTTTCGCAACGCAATCCTACATAAACTATAATTCTGTATTCAGAAAGATGGTCCTGAAATTTTTGCAATTCTGCTAATCCTCCACCATTGCTTAGATCAACATTTGTGGCCTTTAGAAGCTCGTCGACTTTGGAATAAATTTTGCGACCTTTTCTATAACTTACTTAATTTGGGTCTCTATCGAAATGTGCTATAGCTGCCAATAGAGCATGAGCTAAGCATTTTGTTTTGCTTTTAATTTTAACGATGAACTTTTTTATTTGCTCCAATGTGGATAAATATTTACCTTTTGTTTTGATTCTACTAAGTCCTAAGGGCATTTCAACGTGATCTACGTTTACGGATAAGGTATCTATGGCATAAAAATTAGCGTTAGATTGGCATACTTTCTCTATAACAGCCATTAATACATCCAAAGATACCTGATCGCTTCTGCGGAAGCTTAGAACTATCGGTTATCTTGTAAGTTCACAGAGTTGCTTATTGACAAACCCACCATATCACTGGGTTTCACACTACTTAAAATAATATCTAACACAGCTTGCATTCTATTTCTAAGGTAAAAGATAGGATTTTCATTTTTGGAAGCAGGATTCATCTGAATATCGTAATGCCTTCTGTGTGCGCCGAACCTTTTATACTCTCTGCGTATTTCATTTAGGACGTTAATACATTCCATGCTAAAAGAACAGGCCAAGATAATATAAGCGTGCGTAAAACCTAATTGCATTTTCAAAGCGTATTATGTGTGAACTTTTTGTTACTTACATTTTCTGAAATCTGAAGTAGCAGGTTAACAGCGTGGAAGTAACTGTCGGTGACCGAGATTGTCTCTCCCGCCTTATATACCTGATAGATGCAGTAAAAATAAATGCAACTTTCACTTGTCGTCCTTGATGCTGATGCAATGTGCATCTGTATATAAGGATGCCATACGTTGCATTGAAATAGCACATTACTCCTGGACACTGCTGCAATCATTAAGGTAAATTATTTTACTCTATTTATTGTTTTTAAAGGAAAACTATGACTGTTTCAAGTAGTTATTTGTGAATACTTATCTTCTTCACAGAATGGATTTCCTTACAAGGTTTGATCAAGAAAATAATATTAAATTCATGCAAACTAGAGATCTACTATTGAATATTCCATATAAAGTGATCGGAGCTACAAAAGTTACCACCAAATATGGACCGTCAATATCTATTAAATTTCAAAAAAGCACTGAAGATCGCGTTGAGGTATTCATTCCAAAAAAATACATCAGCGTTTTTAAAGAAACGGACATTGACATTAATAATGAAAGACTTTCGTTAACGTTTTTATTTTTAGGGTTTACTTCTAATAAGGCTATGGTATTTTATTTCAGAGGAACTAAGAGTCTCTCTTTTCAGATGGCCCTACAGATCAAATTACTTAGATCTAATATTAAGAGACCCGTAAGATGCACTGAAGAATCCGTTGGTTTAGACATTTTTTCACCTAAAGCACATGAAATACAAACTCTGCAAACCGTAATGATCCCAACAGGAATTTCTGTAACACCCCCAAAAGACACTTATCTTCGCATTGCTGAAAAGTCTAGCTTAGCTCTTTTAGATTTACCAATAAGAGGAGGCTGTATAGATAGAGATTTTACCGGAGCAATTTGTGTATTAATGTTAAACATTTCAGATAAAAAGCAAAATATTCCTAAAAATAAAAAAAATGCTCAATTGATATGTGAAAAAATATGTTTACCAAAACTAAAGTATGTTAAAATATTAACTATTACTTATAGGGGCAACAATGGTTTTGGCGGTATGGGAAAAGTTTAGTTATTCCTTTTTATTTTTGCATTTTTATAGTTGGATACTTATATCTTTAATTCTACAAGGTATTTAACGAACAGATATAATTTACTACAAAAAGAAACTGGTTTCAAAACCTTTTTTGAAGAGTTTGTATCTGTCCGTTTTCCAGAATACTGGTCTACCATTGTTTGGATTATGCACTCTCTATCAAAAGAAAGTATTTGCTGTGCTGTGGGAGGCACATTTGCTTGCTATCTGGCTGGAATTGCTGACATTGAACCTAAATGTGTTTGCTTATATGTTGCTTTATACAAAAATCAGAAGGAAGAAGAGATGTTAAGATTTGAGGCAGTATTTTAATACCTGAATAATTTCAATTGTATTATATAAAAGTAAATTCAATAACTTGAAACAATATGTATGTAATAGTCATTTAAATTGTATGTAACAGTCATTGCATATGCTTATTTTTATTGTAAACATGTTCTGTTAATGTTATGTGAATACATTATATACTTTAATAATGCAAGAGCTGTGAGAATAATAAGTTTTGAGTTCTAACAATGAGGTAATAATGAGGTAACCTTGTAGCAATAATGAGTTAAAGTGTTTGAAAAGTTACCAGTCATGATTATATCAAAGATAAGGTAAATTCAGTACCAGTTTAAACTTAGCCAATCAATAGCAAGGAAAAAGTTTAAATAAAATGCAGAAATTCTACTGGACTAGAATTAGCCAATCAGAGACTTGAAATATCGAAGCTTACAAGTTTAACCGTTGAAATCTTACTCAGTTGCTGGCAAGTCTTGGTAGTGAACAGATGTATGATGTGTTTTCTACGAGTGAACCGTAAAATATGTATACGCGCTAAGTGAAAGTATTGAAAATTCTCACGGTTCTTAAAAAGTGTAGTGCTTTATAAAAATGTGCAAGAATTAACCAAAGAAGTGAGTTTAAAATGTTAAATTCTGTGATGTGTACATTCTTGTTATACCGCACCCTGAATAAGAGAAACATGTTTCTAAAGTAAGACTGACGCAGCCGAGGCAAATTCAAACATAAATAATATATAGAAGCAGTGTTAATAACAAAGTTAAATATTATAGTGTAAAACTTGGAGTGTAATAACAAAAACACATCATGAAATCAGCTTCTCATACGTAGCATTATATTGCGTAATAACAGTACTATTACGTAATCCACAAATTTAAACCGACTCCCAAAGCGTGTTCCAGGATGTAACTCCTTAAATGCAACTAAATAAATACGTAAAATACAATTAAGTAAGCATACCAACTTCTTCAAGTCTGAATATATATATTACGTGAAGCAAATAACGATCTTCAAGTTTGAGTAAAAACAAAAAGCAGCACAATATAACCTTCTTCAAGTTTAAAAATACGTAACAAGTATTACTTCTTCAGGTTTTAAACATTACGTAAACATCAACCTTCTTCAGATTCATGTTTTGTTCAAATGCTAATTACGTTACAAATAACGTTAATTTTATATTTAGCCATTAAATAAATGTAGTCTATTTTATTTATCTACAAAATCCTTATTTTGGAAAGTGGAATGTAAAACACATGAGTTTGTAATTAAGGTAACCTATGTTCATACTAAAAACATGTAACCTTGGAAAACAATGGGGTTGATTTCATGTATTTTCTTTTTAGAAGCTTTAGGTTTGACTTTCAAAAAGTTGTAATGTTTGGTTCATTTCACAACAATCTGTTCTCTATGCAGCATCTTTGTAATCCTATAGCAAAGTTAAATGGTTGGGGGTCAAACCCAAGCACCACCTTACAAAAATATAAAAACCTGTTTCACTGTAGTAACACTAATACTTGCTATTGCAAAATCTGTGTTAAGAACCCTCCTTCATTAAAAGGTTTAGCATCGAAAATTTTATTTTAAAACGCAAAATTAATTTTTTTTGCACGCAGACACATATTATAATAATTTTATGTATATAACTTTTTAATGCATACGAATTCAATTTTTCAATTGAACAAATGATTCCTATAGATTTTTCTATTGAAATTAAAGCCTCTTGTTACCCTATCGACACTAACAAACGATGACGCCTTTTGTGTTACAGAGAGAAACACTATACAGCTTTTAAACATAGAAAAGTCATTAAATACGAAGATTCATTTATTGACGAAATGGTTTACGCAAAAAATAATTGGTTTTGTTGTATATGCTCTAAACCATTATCTTTGCTTATAAATATGTAAGAAAAATATAAATTTTTTCTTAGCTAACTATATGTATAAATCTTTTGCCTCAAAGATATTGTGGATTATATTTGTAGTTATTAATATGTAAGAAAAATATAAAGTTTGCTTATCGTAACAATATGTATAAATCTTTTACCTCAAAGATGTTGCAAATCTATAGATTACATTTATAAAATGTAAAAAAGTACATATAATATATATAATATATAAGTTAAACTTGTAGCTTACCTTCTTTATTCCCTTTCCTATCCGAAGTCAATATCTTACAAACAAATACAAGGTTTATATACATTACAACCAGGAACTGCATCCATCTGGTTACAGCTTATGCGAAGTGAAAGGCGTGACCTCATATGCAGCCGCGCTGCATCTAGGAAGAAAAACACCGGTTGACTTACACTTGCTTTATTCTTATTAGCCTACTTCACATCAAAACAATATCAAGAGGCCTTCCCCAGAGTAACGAAACATTTTGTTAGCAAAAAAATTAATACTTCCATTGCAATGGTATTAAATAAACAATAGACTAACTTAGAAAAAGTTACTAATATCCAATAAATGCTATTTACTTATTCCTTTTTTTCATCAGTACCTTGTGCAAGATAAATTTATATTGTGTTGTCACGGCCAAGGCCAACACAGCGGGTTTTAAAAACACTTGCTTAGGCGTAGTCGCGGCGGCGGACTTGTTTGCGGCCTTCATGCCCTGGGATGATGCCGTCATTAGGGGGTTAAAGAACGACCTAAAGTGCTAGCTAGACCAAGGTCGACACAGCGGGTTTTAAAAACACCTGTTTAGGCTTGGTTACGGCAGCGGCCTTGTTTGCGTCCTTCAATGCTATTGTTTGTGTTACATGCCCTGGGGCTATGACGTCATCAGGGGTCAATGAACGACCTCATATGCTCTCCATACTACTGGCTATAGTGTGTGGTAAATGTAAATTTTGTTTGATTTACAATTACTTAGCAGACTTCCTTGGCTGCCACAGTTCTACTTTGTAAGTATTTTCCTTTTCTTTGATTATGCCTCTGCATTTTCAACGTTCTTGTTCATTTTCTCCATTTTTTCTCTTTCCTTCTCAATTGACATCTGAAAACTTTGTATATTCTTTCAAATATGGAAGCATCAGTATTTCTATTTTGGAGTTGGTTAAATAACTATCCACATCTGGTATAATATTGTGGAAAGCTGTGAGTCAGAACACAAAACGGGAGGCCTCCAACATGCAACGAATTGCTTGCTCTATTTATTGTAGTGGACTGTTTAGCAGTGGCTTCTATTATTTTCGTGCATTGGATTATATATTCTCTGTTCTCAGACACAGTGTTCACAGTTCTACTTTTAAAATTCTAATCTGGTAGCCGAGGCATGAGGAATTCTCTTTTCAACCACTTCGTCGAGTATTGTAATTCGAAAAAAAACACACTCAAATATGCTGGTCGTGATTAGTGCATTGAGGTGCTGTAAAATTTAGATGATGCGCGTAATAATGTACGGGATGATCATTTTTGTAAACATGCTGAATTGTGGCTTGAACACCAGCATACTGGCTACTCATTATATTAAACACTCTGTGAAATTACTTAATCGGGATTATCCACAACCTTTTTTCCTTGAAGGCACCGAGCAACAGATGTAGTATCATGTCCAGAAGAATTTCAAAACTTTCCAGAAACATTTTACCGGTTTCCCATCGTTTAGAATTTATCAAAGCACAGTAACTAATTGGAGTGCTGACGAAATATCTGTCATTTCGTCTGCTATCACTGCAGTGAAATTTCTTTTTTAATGTGGTCCTGACATACCACAAGCATGCAATCCAATAAATCATTCTGTATTTCCTTAGAGGTCCCCCTAATCACAGTGACACTGGTGAGATGGTCCTTAAAGGAGTCATCCAACTTTGCCGAAAATTCAATAAGGCCCTTAAAGACACCGGGGTTACTTGACTCGGTACATTCATCGTGGCCCTGAAGTGCTAGCTCGAAAGCGTCGTAGATATTAATGCAATCAGTAATGTTAGAAAGTACACATCTATTTTTAGACACTTGCTCATTCTTTTAGTTTTCAGAAGATAAGCATTGTCGAGTTGTTGACGAATATCGACTTTACCTAAAATACTTAACTTTAGGATAGAATTCAAGTGTGAGTGTGCTCATTCATGCTTCTTAATCTTTAGAGTCAAATATCCCAAATCACAGACACCATAATTTACCCAGCTAGATTCAACGCCTTGTTTTGCAAATAACAAGCAAGGAAAACAATATAAGCGATTGGTCACCTCACATCCACAAATCCATTCATTTTCATCGTATATATCGCACTAAATTATACTTTAAAATCTCTGTTGTTTTTGTTTTGTCCCTGTACAATTCTAAGCTGAGGTGTGTGCTTACCATCATGTTTTATTTCTGTCTTCTCTAACGACAAATTATAAAACTGTAGTTCTTTTAACTCGCTAACTTTCATTTTCACTTCGCGATATCCACTGCATTTGTTACTTACAATCCTTTGGCACAACTAACATGTGTTCCATAGGCAGCTTACCCCTTCAACCAGTACCTACATTGGAGAGGGAAGACTGTTTTGCAACACGTTCATAACACCTGCTCCGCCTCTAAGCGGGAGTGGTACTCACAAGCGCTCGTTGATTGTTTGTTTTATACCGTTTAAACTATTGTTTTTTCAATGGTTAAGTAATATTTAAGCCATATAAACTCTGTACACCAGAAGAATAAAGTAGGCATAAACAAATCACCGGTTTGTATCACTCCGCGGCCATGTGCGCTCCAAATGAGGTTACGCCCACCCTCATCAGGTATCAGTAGTTAATTATGTTCAGTTTATTGAACACATTTACCCATACGGTAACTATTATATGAGTTTTTCACCACTTGGAATATTTATTCACTCTAAATAACATACAGCACGCTAGTAACAGAAATTGCTATTTACTTACGTCATCTCTATTCGTCTTAAACCCGCATGAAATGCCCGCTTTCTTGATTTTACAGTGGTGTCTGTCCATGCTTTGCTTGTCGTGTGTCCCTCATTTATCCAAGTTTCATCCAAATAGTACACTTTTCGCGTTTTTCGCAGTTCTTTTATTCTGCGGAGAAAATCTCTACGCCATACAATGTCATCTCTGTCCACAATAATACTTTTTCTTTTCCTGCTGACAAACTCAAAACCTATCTCCAGGAGCAACTTGTGAAGGGAGGTTCGTTTTAAGTTTGGGAGGTCCGGATCAGAGTTAACTGCAAACAGCACTTTGTTTAAGGTGGGGGGTTCATTGTTAATAAAGAACTGGTGAACTTTTCTGCGGATTGCTGACGTCACAAACTCATCACAAACAACATCCAGCACTCGTCTCGCATGTGGTCTCTTCTTGCCAGGAGTTCTAACCTCACCAACTGTGGATTTTTCTTTGCGTGCGCTGTAAACACTTGAAATTGACACACCAGTAAACTCAGATGTTAATTTCACCACATCATCGATAGTAAGTTCTGGATATTTCTCGCAGAACTTGTTATACACGTTCAAAACTATTGTCTTCTCACCACTTTGTAAAGGCTTTCCGCGCTTATGTTTAACAACACCGGTTATTTCCGCCATGTTGATACATACTGAGTGTTTTGCTTTTTCCTCCTTCCCCAACCAGTTCCAGCAACCAATCAGCGTCGTTACAAATTGAGTAACGCTAGTTACAAATTAATTTATTTATCATTTAACATATTGAGTTGAACTATGCTTAGTACTCAATAGTTTGTGATTTATGAAATTAAGTGAGCTTCAAACCTTAGTATTTAGTAACACTTTTCAAGGAACTATTTAGAGGGCGGAAGCATCCAGCAAACCGTGAAGAAGGCGCGCTGCGGTCAAAACGCACGAGTTTTGTTTATGCTTACTTTGACCTTTTGGCGGCGCCGTGGCCGAGTGGTTAGACCGCTCGCCTCCCACCGAGGCGGCCCGGGTTCAATCCCAGGGACCTGCATGTGGGATTTGTGGTGGACGAAGCGGCGTCTGGGCGGGTTTTCTCCGGGTTCTCCGGTTTCCCCCGCCATTCATTCCACCAACTGCTCCATCATCACCTTTCCTTTCATCCATTTCACCCCCATTTCGTTTCATCTACTTCCTTCATCCCATACCAGGCATCGGGTTGATCACCCATCCTGGATGCTCTGTCTGATCCATGAGTGTCTGCTCCTCGGCGGGCCTCTGACCCCAGGCACCCGCTTGTAAGTCCTGGGGGGTGTAAGTCCTACATAAGAGGAGGGTAAACAGATAATGAATGAATGAATGAAATTACTTTGACCTTTTGATGAACATAGAATTGGTGATATTATTATTATTATTATTATTATTATTATTATTATTATTATTATTATTATTATTATTATTATTATTATTATTATAAGTCATTGTTATTGCAATTCGCTGCGGGGTTCATGTGCTCATGTGCTCTAATGGAGTAACCGCCACTGTACATATCCCAAATAATGAAGTCTAGCCCAAATGAAATAATACGTTGCAGCACAAATATTTAAACCTGTAGATGCAGATCATACAAGTAATAGTGATGTGTAGTTTAAAAATACAGGATTATTGACGAAATATCTGAACATTAACTGTAAAGGATAGCATGCCAGTAATACAGCAATTCCTCCAAGGCAATGCACAACCGAAATGTTCTAATACAGAATGAAAAAAAAGGATATTTGATATCTTTTAAATACATGCACTTCATGTAATATGTATTCAATAATTCACTTGCTATTGGATATTTTCACCCAGCTGCCACTATAATGTCCTTTTATGAATTGGGCATAGTAAGACGCAAGTTTAGCAATGACACCTGAGACATTACTTAAAATGAACGACCTGACGCTTACTGACGCCTGACTAATGTCAGCAGTGTTGGCTTGATAGCCCCCTCTTGCATAAAATGGAAGTACTGTTAAGCATTTTTGTAACAGATGAGTTCCTCAAGCCTCGGTTCGTCTTAGTCCTATTCGTTAGGATGAACCAGTTCTAACGGTTTTCTAACTTTGGCTTTCCTAAAGCTGTATCTGTTTCTTATTTTAGGTTGGCAGACTTTCCAATTATGTCTAATCTTGGTAGATACTTTTCCTCCACCGCCTCATTTCGCGAATTCTACGCACAGCAGCAACGCCCATCACTTCATGGTCTCCATTTTGCAAAGTTGATCTGTCTTGAATCTACCCCTTTGAGATAGACCATAATTTGGTCCGGGCTAAGGCGTTTGATCCTGCAAGTTCCAGTTTAAGAGTAAGGAAATTCGTGGTCCGCTGTAAATCCACTGGAAGTAGCAAGTTGGTCCGGACCAAGATCGACTGCGGGCTAAAAGATCTACAGCACCCGATACTCGTGTAGATCAATTGCAGCTCCGTTCATAACCTGGTTATGTCGATGAATGGATATGCTTCAGTTAATGTATGCAGGTATTTCTTCGCATAATTTTTTTGTATTCATCAAATCTTTCGGAAATGTAGAAATTATACACACAAGATGTTTGTGAAATGAAAACATGTCCTTTTCCTGTAGTAGAATCGCATCATACACCTTTTTCGCTGCAGCTTTTCTTGACAAATGGTCAACCTTACGTCGTTTTACATCTTCTGCTGAATAACACAGGTTTTCGATTATATCATGGATTTCATATAAACATGTAAGGTTGTGAGAAACATTGAGTTGGAATTTATGACAAAGGAAGATCTTTTAGATGCTATGCGTGAGTTATCAATTCATTTAAATGGGGACAGTGTTGACAAGCGACAGTGAAGATGAACAGGAAGAAAATGAAGATGAACCAGAACATCCAGTAGAGTACGAACATGATGGCGCACCTTTCGGTGTCAGCGGAGCCATCCTGTTGCTCCGCATTAGCCTGGAGAAATCATCACAATGCGGCACGGAAGCACACTTAGTGAAAGGTATGCCATTTTTTATTCCATTAGACTGAACTTCTCCCTCCATAACCCTGAGGGTGGAATAGTGCTTCCTGCTTTCTAACTGTAGCATCCCCCACCACTCTATTCTCCTTAATCACCGCGCAAGTTTTCTGACAAGACAAATGAAAACGTCTATAGTCGCTTGAACTATATCAATTGATGACAGGGGTGTACCTTCGTTTTTAAGTTGCACTTCTCTTCTAAGAATAAACCCGAAAGGTTTATCGCAAAGCTGTTCATTTCCACACTTGCACAGATTCAAATTTACTGCTATGGGAAGACTCAAATGCCACCAGAAACACAAACATAAGAAATAAAACTGTAGACACAATAAGAAAACAACCAACTCAAACCGAATTATTGACCTTAGTAAATTTTGCAGAATAATTATATGCATTTATAATGGTTTAATCAAAATTAATATAATGTGTTTGCGACATTAACTCAACTCTTATATTAATACAGAAAATGGCTAAATTGTATTTAGAAACCTAATTTGGCTAACCGCATAGCATGTGGATCATAACTTATGGTAAACGACAGGGAGAGAAATGGTCGTAATAAGCAAAACAGAAGAAACTTGACTTGCACGGAAACGCCGTACGCTTGCATGATAGTAATCGTATTTCTTACACTTGTCGATTATACTGCGTTAATTCGTACTCCCATATACAAGCGTTGCCCCAATTCCGCGATCAATCGCCAGAAAACTTCATAGATCGCTAGTCGCAAAATCTCGTTTATGCGTCTCTACAGATCGTTGACCAAATGCGCTGGTGTTTGGCAAAGAAGACGCGTGGAGATTAAATAAGCAAGTTCATACGGAGGGAAGTTCGCCATTCGACCACACATACCAATAAAGGTATATGCACATTCACATAAAGGCAAAAATTAGTGGGTGTGCATTTACAAGTATGTGATCATCCAAGAATCGCCACTGTTGTGCGCTATTCATTTTTACTTTCTCTACTACGTATAGTAAGTAGGGTAAGTATTGTATTCCACCCAAAAATTCGATACCGAGATTTCACCGGAAATACATGTTTTGAGACCCCCTGAATCCAAAAAAAGCATTTTTAGAAACGTGTCCGTGTGTGTGTCTGTGTGTCTGTGAACAGCATAACTCAGAAACGAACAGTCGGATAAACACCAAGCTTGGTATTTAGGTTCAGTATCTTCCAGAGATGCGACACGAAGGTTTTCAAGAAAATCCCCCCACTCCAGATTAACTTTTACATGGAACATTTTTCGAAAATTTTAATTTTCTCAAAAATGGCTGTAACGATTTTGATTAAAATATCATATGTTTAAGATATTTTCATGACAAATGAAATGTATATCTCGAATTTTCTGGGAATGTCTCCAAAAGTATTCTTCATTGTAAACGACTTTTGCATGACTGGTAAACCATAAGAGATAGACAAAATTTTACTACACAAAAAATGTAGATCGCGTTAAAATACACAATTTATGTCATACACTTTTTTTTCTTGGGTGAACCATTTTCGAGATATTGCTTGTTATTCCCTTAAATTTTCCAATATACTTTTTCTCAAATTCGTTATTAATTTTTTACTTTCTCTACTACGTATAGTAAGTAGGGGAAGTATTGCATTCCACCCAAAAATTCGATACCGAGATTTCACCGGAAATACATGTTTTGAGACCTCCTGAATCCAAAAAAAGCATTTTTGGAAACATGTCCGTGTGTGTGTGTGTCTGTGTGTCTGTGAACAGCATAACTCAAAAACGAACAGTCGGATAAATACCAAACTTGGTATTTAGGTTCAGTATCTTCCAGAGATGCGATACGAAGGTTTTCAAGAAAATCCCCCACCCCAGACTACCCTTTACATGGAACATTTTTCGAAAATTTTAATTTTCTCAAAAATGGCTCTTACGATTTTGATGAAAATATCATATGTTTAAGATAATGTAATGACAAATGAAATGTATATCTTGAATTTCCTGGGAATGTCTCCAAAAGTATTCTTTATTGTGAACGACTTTTGCATAACTGGTAAACCATAAGAGATAGACAAAATTTTACTACACAAAAAATGTAGATCGCGTTAAAATACACAATTTATGTCATATACATTTTTTTTGTTGAGTGAACCATTTTCGAGATATTACTTGTTATTCCCTTAAATGTTTGGATACATTTTCTCAAATGGGAATTCGTTATTCATTTTTTTAACTTGGATATGCAAAGAGTATTAATCTGTGGGAAAGGGAATGGTGCTGCACCTAGTAACCAGCTATTAAGAGATATGTATGTGCTTAAAGGCTACTGTATTTACAAATTGCCCTTGAAAATATATATTCCCCTTACATCTACAAGAAAATTAGCAATAAGATAGACTCAGCAAAAGTTTATCTCGATTAACATGAAGTAGATGGAGAATAAGCGTTTGTATAAATAGTTTGTACAAGAGTAGAGAAAGTCATGTGAGTGTAACACATCAGATTTTTTTATGTCCTGGACATGCAAAGAGAATGGAATGCGCCACATAGCAACCAGCGCTTAAAAGATTTGAATATCGCTTAAAACCTACCATATTCCCCTTGCATCTACAAGAAAATTAGCAATAAGATTGATATCTCGATAAACATGAAGCATATGGAGAATAAGCGTTTGTAAAAATAGTTTGTACAAGAGTAGTCATGTGAAAACACATAAGATTTTTCATAAATGAGAAGTCGCGGAGTCGCCATATTGCTTTCCATTGGAAGTTCACTTAACATCCGAGTGATTTCCTTTTGTTTACTTTTGACTCTTAAGTGAATCGATCCATATCTGGTAGCTTGAATAAAAACAAGATTAAACACTTCTCTCAAAATACCTAAATATGAAATTACAAAAGGAGCAGTGCGACAAATAACGGAGATTGCATCTCGCGTTTGCAAAGGTATGTTGTAAGACTACCTTATTTAAGGTTCTTGTAAATTAGGTTCCTATTTTTCAGTTCCTGCAGAAACAAAGTTCGCATGAGTTGTAAGTATGATATTCAATGTATGATTTCGTTTATTTCATAGGTTCCCCTGTAATAGCAGTGATCATTGCATTAAAGAGTGCAGGTGGGTACCAGATATAGAAGAGACCACATCGTGTTCTAAACTCACTCCTAAGGTAATTTATTCACTTATACCTAATATAGTTCCGTGCAAGTAAGGCAATTTTGCCCAAATTGAGGTCCTTAAACAGGATTATAAGATAGTGGTGTGTTGATATAAATGGTTATAATGCTTGCTAATATCATTTTCGCCGCTCCCGGACTTTCAGGCATAATTAATTTTTATCTGCAATATAAGTCTTGGAAATAGTTCTAGTACGGTATTGGAAGGTGGAACTGCGAAGCAACGTCAGGACATAGCTGTAGGATTTGTCAGGCTAAACCTCAAATGATCCAATCGCTTAGTCTTTGGTTGGCAACCATTCACCTCAAAATGGACTTAATAAGTACTTCAGATGCATTTCACCCATAATCCAATGTCGTCATCTGTGGTATAGTAGTTACCATGCTGGCCTCTAAATCCCGAGGTCGCAGGTTCAAACCCGGTGGAGGGCCGTAAATTGTTTCGGGTGTTAAAGCCCTTAGCATGGCTTCCTTCGGAAGGGAAGTAAAGCCGGTGGTCCTGTGTTGTATATTTACTGCATGTAAAAGAACCTCAAGCCTGATAAAGAGGGCTCTAATCAAAATTACTGGTCTTTCACGCCCAATGTAGAATGGGATGCTAAGTACTACAGCAGTTAAAGAGCATCCATAAACAAAACTCAGTTTAACTTTTTCCATAATCCAATACCTGTTTCATCATAAGTCTAATGTAGATGTAAACAAAATTTAATGTAGCACTCCACCTGCAGGTACGATGGGAATTAAGTACCCATGAGAAGAAATTGCTTCAGATGGTATGCAAATATGGTACAATTCGGGGTCATTAGCTTTCAAATGTTTTATGTTTTATTCCGATATTTTGCCTTGCATCCAAAACTTCTAACACGTAATACTAAGACAAGACAAAAGTGGTACCTGAACAGTTTGAATCCGTGATTAAAGATACTGTTCTTAACTTCCAGTTATAGAAATTATTCATTTAATGACTAATATCAGCATACTGTTTTTGCTTTAACCTTTTACGAGTCAATGAGTTAAGAAAGTGATGAGCACTATAGGTTAGAAAACAAGCAATCCAAACAATAATTCTGCATCAGTAACAAAGAAGTTGAATTATTGCTAAACAGCCAATCCTATTCATTGCTAATTAATGGTAGATACTTTTCACAGAATTTGTTAAAAACATTTAACACAATTGTCGCTTTTCCATTTTCCACGTTTGTTTTTCACAGTGACAGAGGATTCCCAGCCTTGACACTCTTGAAAGTACATAATATTTTCTCGACTTGTGGCAAGGAATGGACTGATGACTCATCTAGAAACGAACTTCAGCACTGGTGCATAGCCTCTTAAACCCTGTGTGGATCAGTTAGTTAAAGGCAAATTTGAATGAACACATTTTGTTTCATAAATTGAACTGTTACAATAATGGGGCTTTTAAATTTCTCTGCACAAGAATAACCAGTCGTCTTTTGTGGTCTGGGTGTACCGTGCTAGCTTCTAGTTCCTGAGGTAGCGGGTTTAAATCTGGTGGGGCCGAATGGATTTTTTTGAGGATAAGAATCCTTAGCATGACTTATTTCAGAAGGGAAGTAAAGCCGGTGGTACCATGTAGTAGATTTGTGGCATGTAAAAGAACCTCAGGCAAGATAAAGCAGCCTCTGAACAAAATTTCTCGTCTTTCAGCCCAATATAGAATGGGGCACTAAGGACCATAGTAGTTAAAGAGCATCCATATATAAAACTCAGTTATATTTTACAAGAACAGCCACAAAATGTTACCATATGAACCGAACTGTTTTATGAAAAGGAGGAGACAACATGCTAAGCGGGAAAAGTTGTAATTTTTCCACGAGCCAATGAGGTGCTCCCTTCTCACACGGTTTTGTTTACAACTCCTTTAAACTTAAAGTGAAACCACTTTAGAATTTATATGTATTTGCAGGGGTAATGAAGAAAATATGTACTGAAATGACGAGATTGTTCTGAATGACAGATTAAACATGCAAAGTCACACACAAAAGTATTCAATATTTCAGGTTGACCCCTTTGTTAGAAGATTAAAAGACTAAAAGCACATTTGACAGTCAACAGCACTGGTTAATATCCACAACATATCTGGACCTGGGCTTTTGTTCATTTATGAGTAAAAGAAGTTAAGAAGTCCCCATCTTTCATTGTGGTGTTAACATGCCACATTATGGCGAGTACCATTTGTGCTTTAGTGCTACTGTTAGTGTGTGCTTCTCTGTTTGGGCTGCGTATACTAAGGTGTTGTCCATTACAATAACACAAGATGTCAAGAAACATATGTTCTTAGATGACAATATCAATCTTTTCAGTATTATTTTCCTCTTATTTATTGTGTTGAACTCAAATCTGAGATCATGGAAGGCCTTGTTCAAAGTGATAAGGCTTGCCTGAAATAGCTGTTTCTCTAAGTGAGAAAATAAGCTTGCCTGCTCATTTTGAGTGCCATAGCTGAAGACGTATCTTCTTATTGCATTTAACTTAAAGTTACCCAATCGAGTTTCTCTGGAGGTAAAAGCAGTAATTACTAACAAAATAGGCTAACAATACAAGAAGTGACTGAAGGCACAAACATGCTTGGCTTCAGGATACCAATAGGGTAATAATTGACCCAAGAGATTCATGAGCTACCAGTGTAAGCAAATAGGCTATAATGGCTTGAAGCACACTATTTATAAACATAATGCTTACTGTTAAACACCTGCTTCACATGGGATGTTTTGATGTTAATCAGCAATGAGGGTAGCATCCAAATTGACCAATTCTGGGTCTTAATTTGACACAAGGTTCATAAGAAAGGATCTCCAGAAAGTAGTTAGATTTTAAGTATGATTTACAATTTCGTAATATTTTCACACATCTTCATGTTTTAACATTTTGCTGCTCTGGATAATGGCATGACTTACCCCCATTGAGCCAGCCCTGAATGCTTGACATCTTAGTCGGGAACAGAATAGAAGAGGTATCGCAGTCTATGTTAGGGAAATATTTCTTTTTTTAAAAAAAGAAATAGGAGTAAATAAGTATCACAGTATACTGTGTGTTTGTATAGAAAAAAACTAGTTTTATTTATGGATGCTCTTAAACTACTATGGTTCTTAGTGTCCCATTCTATATTGGGTGTGAAAGACTGGAAATTTTGCTCAG
This sequence comes from Deroplatys truncata, assembly GCA_030765065.1. NCBI lineage: Eukaryota > Metazoa > Arthropoda > Insecta > Mantodea > Mantidae > Deroplatys > Deroplatys truncata. The sequence goes on along the minus strand of CM060979.1, from coordinate 131,787,726 downwards.
AGGCCTCTTTTGTCAGGCTTGAAGTTCTTTCACATGCCATAAATCTATGACACGGGACCATCATCGTTTCTTTCCTTCAGAAGGAAGCCATGCTTAGGATGTTTATGCCTGAAGAAATCCATTGTCCTCCGCTGGGTTTGAACCTGCGATCTCAGGAGCTATAGGCTAGCATGGTCCCCTGCTTTGTATAGAACAATATAATAGTAAGTTTAATATAATTGGAGTCTGCAATCCCAAATTCAATAACACTGCAGAGTTCCTAACAGACTTTGAGGCTGTGTCAATGAAATAATGTAAATGCTTTACCTGTGTATAAGATTTTAATATTAATACCTTGGATGCCAGCAGTAGTGTTGTGTTGTATCAATATTATAAAATTTTTACTCTGAACCACTGTAACAAACTAGCTACCAGAGTTTTACCCCATTTCCTTTGTGAACCTTCTGATGATAAATTAATATTGTCAGATACAAGTGACATTAACTTGCTTATTCTGCAGGTAAATCTCAATAATGATGCAGCTCTAGTAACAAATGGTTATACACAACAGTTCTCTGAAGTTGATTTTATTAAGCTAAACCATTATCTTTCCAGATATCTTTTAATGATAATATTGATAATGTAAACATGTTTACTATAAAATTTTGTTAACTATGTGAAAGTAATCACGTAACTAAGAATAAAATAGAAGTAAACAATACTTACCACAAGCCATGATGAACTTTTATCACTAATAAAACAAAAAAGTTATATGCATGAGCCCCCTCTAACACAGGGGTCTCCAAAATCCGGCCCATGCTTGAGTGAAAGTTTTTTTTAAGGGCTCTTTAGATGGTATGCTTTTTTTTTTGTACATTTTAATGTATAAAGAAATGTGAAGTTTAATGTGTGTGTGTGCATAAAATTTCCATTATTGACTTTTGAGTGCATTTTGTACAATATTTTATAAAATGCTATAAAATAGTGTACAGTAAACTGTACAAAATGTGTAAAGAGCCCTTTAAAGTAGTGCACAATACTTCCCACTTTTTTAACTCTTAAGAGAGACCGTTAGGTGCACTGCACCGTTCAAAACAAATCAAAATCACCTTCACTTCGTAAATAACAGATGCCATCACAAGTGCTCTGCCTGCAGCTGACTGATTTCCTGGCTGTATTTGCTGTTTTTCAAGTTTTCGTTCTTTCGAATATGTATGCTGAAACTAAAAAGAGAAAAGTGGATAGTGAGTGCCGTATCTTCAATACAATATATTTTGTTATAAAGAAGACCACAAACCAATGCATGTTATCTGTAATGAAGTTATTAATGTTCTTAAGGAATACAATATTCATTGCCACTATGAAAAAAAGTATGGTACACCGTTTGATAAATTCAAGGACAAGGTACGTGAACATAAACTTGAAACATTGAAATGTGAACTTCGTTTTCAACAAAACATTTTTAGGAAACATGTTTAGGAAAGTGAAACCATTACGAAAGTAAGTTTATGAATTGCCAATGAAATCACCAAACAAGGCAAGCCATTCACTGGTGGAGATTACATAAAGATGAGTGTTTTAATTGCAGCTGAACTGTTTCCTGATAAAGCCCAACAATGTAGAGCACTTACTCTTTCAGCAAATACGGTGGCACATTGAGTTGAAGCTATCACTTGTAATTTATCAAATCAGTTACAAGAAAAGGCCTCTAAGTTTGCTTGGTGCTCCTGGACGAATCTACAGACATCTGTGATGCTACTTAAGTTGTGTTGTTTTTTAGAGGTATTAACACAGACTTCAAAGTTACTGAAGAACTAGTAAATCTGATTTCCTTGCATGATACAACAACAGGTGAGGATATCTTACAAGGGATAAAGTTAATTTCAGCAGAAAAGTACAACCTTCGTCTTTCTCAGTCGAAATGTGTCACAACAGATGGGGGGAGAAGTATGTGTGGCAAATATGTAGGTTTTGTTGGAAGATTAAATTCAGAATGTGAAGCCAGTAGTGTTGCGAAGCTCTTGAACTGCACTACCATCATCAGAAAACACTTTGTGTGAAGTCAGTGGATGAAGCTTATGATTTCTGTTGTCAATTTCATTTGATGTCATGGCTGAAACACCATCAATTCAAGTGTTTCCTACAAGAGGTAGAACCTTTGTCAAGTCAACTCCTATACCACGGCAGTAAGGTGGTTAACCTGTGGTGAAATTTTGTCAAGCTTCTTTTCTTTGAGAACAGTGATTTAAATATTTCTGAATGAGAAAAACAATCCTTTGGAAGTCCTAATGGATAAAGAATGGCTATGGCATCTTGACTGGTGTTGCTCTCCATTTGAATGAATTGAATAAAAAACTTAAAGGGGAGGATTATTAGTGACCTTTAGACACATGCTAAAACTTTCAGACAGAAACTGATACTTTTTAAACACATCAGACAGAAAATTTTCTCACACTGCCAATTGCCAGTCAAAGAGTGAATGTGGTTCTAGTTTTCACTCGTGTTTGCAATGGAATTTCTTGATGAGCTGAAGAAAGAGTTCTCTTCCAGGTTCACAGATTTAGATGCTCATTCCAAGGAGATCAAAATTTTCCAGAACACCTTTTGTGGTGAAGTGGAAGATGTTCAGACAACACTGCAAATGAAATTCTTTGATCTGCAAGCTGATGACACTATGAAGGACAAGTTTAAAGAAGGAAACTTTGTTCAATTTTACACGTTTCTCTCGGAAGAAAGCCACCCCAAGATCAAAGACTTTGCATGAGGTTTGTTATCTGTATTTGGCACTACCTATAGGCGTGAACAAATATTTTCTTGGCTGAAGTTTACAAAATCTTAATACAGGAGTACAAAAGAAAGTGCCAACTCAACTGTGCTGGCATAATGTGCAAAAATAGTAGTGTTTTTAATTTTTTAAACATACTAATAAACTATTCATCTCTATGCATCATTATGAAGCTTAAGATTTAGGCAAGCATATAAACTCTGCTCTCACCTCCTTTACTCCACAATTTCTGGTATACCCAATATTTGAAGCCAGTTAATATGCACTCACACACAGCACTTACCTAAACCTAACCTTGGGTAAATCTGAAAATTATAGGACCCTGTCAATTTACTGTGGCTCACTATCCTAATCACATCTGCTCTCCTCAGACTCATTTCTTGTTTCTATTTTTCCTTCTGTTTTTTGTTTAAGACTCACATTATCTAGTGCTATATCTAGTGTAACTAAAATCTATCATTCAGCACAGGGATAATGCCTGATGTTTGTAAAGAAGTAAAACTGGTACCTATTTATAAAGGTGGTGACAAAATGAATCCTAATAATTATAGACCCATTAGCATGTTTCATTGAAAAAACAATATTGTCATTCATTAATAACTTGAAAAATAGATTGCCAATACGGTTTGCTGCAAAAGTCATGCACAGTAAATGCACTAGGCAACTCCCTGGTATCTGTACAAAAAGTGCTTGCTTGAAATTAAATTCCAACTGATCTTAAAGTGTACAATACAGTTAATCATGATCTTCTATACAAATTGAATAAGTGAAGTCTGTGTTTAAGAATTATTCACAAGAAGTTAGTATGGCCAAACTTCTGTTTATGAATCCCACATAAAAATGGGTTAAATTACCTTAAAGCATGATAAAAGTGAGTTTAACGTATTTGCCATAGTCGAAAATGACACCATTATTATTTCATTACGATACATTATTGTTGATTTTGGTTACATCTGCTAGAAGAATGGTTATGTGACAGTCCGAGATGGTTCTAACATCCGTGTTATTTTGTGGGCGATTGAATCCATATACACGGTTAAATTACAAGAATGGGTACACGCAGCTGATATTTAGTAATTTGTAATCGCCTTTTTTGTTGATTATGCAATGTATTTTTATCGTAGTTACAGTTCATGCTGTTGGATTTCAGCAAGATGTTGACAGCTGAGGTTCCATGTTTGTTGTAGTAGTTGTGGGCTCATCGATCAATTGTACTCTTCGTGCTGAATTATAAATGCTGTTGGATGTTTACGATATGTTGACAACTGCCCTCCCTGCTTGTTGTTGTTGTTGTGGGCTCGCCAGCCAACTGTACTCTTTGTACTGAAGATAGTTACTGGATGTCTTCAAGCAGCGTAGTGTTGGATTCAGCGACTGGCCTTTTCTTTCAATGCCAGCCCTAAAGGAACTCACATAAATGCTCCACCAAATGCTTATTCCTCTGTACTGGCACCACAAAGGCTTTTTAAAGTTGAACCAAAGCCCACTACTGTTTAAATGTGTGCCCCAATTTCAAGAACAGAAATGTAATTACCTTCAAAAGATGCAATTATTTAGAAGAGCAAAATTGGTACCACAGAGCTGTGTTGCAATTTTCAGAAATGTCCCTTAGTGGTTACTTTAGCATTATTCATTCAGTTATAGTAGCACAACAGACAATAAGTGATAGGTTTGCTACTGATTCGGTTTAAAATGAGTATGAGGCGAGCTGAGGCTGTCAGGCCATAATGAGCTGCAGCGAATGACAGGTTCCTGTGGTTTCAAGATTTGCGCGAGGTTAGATTAGGGTTAGTGTATGTGTGTGTATTTATGAATCGGATCAAAATAACAAGTATACCTTATTTGGTTTAAAATGAGTATGAGACGAGCGGAGGCGTCAGGTTGTAGCGAGCCGCAGTGAACAACAGGGTCCTGTGGTTTTGAGATTTGCAAGAGGTTAGGTTAGGGTTAGTGTGTGTATATGAATCGGATCAAAATAATGGGTATAGCTATTTGGTTTAAAATGAGTATGGGGTGAGCGGAGGCTGTCAGACTGTAGCAAGCTGCAGCGAACAGCAGGGTCTTGTGATTTCAAGATTTGTGTGAGGTTAGGTTGGTGTGTATATATGAATCAGGTTGAAATAATGGGTATAGCTTATTTGCTTCAAAACGAGCATGAGCATGCGGAGACCGTTAGGCCATAGTGAGCCACATCAAATGGCAGGGTCCTGTTGTTTCCATATTTGCGTGAGGTTAGGTTAAGGTTAGTGTGTGTGTATTTATGATTTGGATTGAAATAACGGGTATAGCTTATTTGGTTCAAAACTAGTATGAGGTGAGCAGAGACCCTCAGGCCATAGTGAGCTGCAGCAAACAACAGGGTCCTGTGGTTTCCAGATTTGTGCAAGGTTAGGTTAACGTTTTTGTGTGTGTGTTTGTATATATATGAATCGGATCGAAATAGTATTAGAGCAGGAACCAGGTTTACTTGTGAAATAAGTTTAACAGCAGATGTGAAGTGATAATATAAAGTTTACAGTTGGGAATAGCAAGAAACATGACACTTATTGGTAAGATGCTCTTTCTAGAGTACTAAGAGTGATGATAAGGATGCATACTAGTTGTATACTTTAATGGATTTGCTTAATCATGAAGTTTTTTGAGAGTGATTCGCCATCTGGTGACTATAAGCTGAAGGTGGATGACTTTGGTAAGCTTTCCACTTATTGGTGACTATGAGGGTATATTGTTCTATTAAAGGTATGAACTCAGCTCTGGATGTTTTGATATTTGGGTAGAGCTGGAGGAAAATATCTGAGGTTTCCTACACTCTCTCCTAGTAACTGCAAGTTGTGATAAATTGGATGGAAAATTTAGCGGTGTTATAAACAAGGTTTCATAAACAGTCATATAAGTGATCCATTATTTCAAATGGCAAATGATACTGTAAGGTAGATTGCTAGTATTGGGGACGAAGGGGCATTGGTGTAAAAATTTTGGAGGTGACTTTATAGTGTTAATGATGTAGTAAACCACATGGTGGAATGTGAAGAGCGAGTTTATGTCGCTGATGGCATTATAATTATATCATATAACATGTGATTATGTTGTTTGAAAGGCCATGTGTAAAGTGCAGGGGGGTTGTTGGTAGAGTGCTTCATAGCTCAGTGAAAAAAATGCATGACTGATATGCTGAAGGGTATGGAGCATCCTGGGATTGAATCTCCATATAAATAAAAGGACATAAAAGAAAATAAATAAAGCAAGGTGCTTGTTTGAACTAGGCTACGGACTTGGTCAACAGTAGAGAGTGGTGTGAGTGCGGAGCAGGCAGGTCCAGGGGTAGAATTTGAGATACAGGAAAGTGAAGGGTAGTGTAGAGGAGTAGAAAAGGAAATGGAATTTAAAATATTGCGGTTGTGGTGTGTATTTTGCCTCACATTGTCCGCAAATTTTTGTGTTTTTTGTTGAACCTTGGGATTTTTTTGGCACTTTGAGTCTTTTTGGGAAGCTGGAATTTTGGTTATATGCTTGCATGGGTATTGCGTATATTTTGTGACCAAAATTTTTTCCCTGCGCTGGGTTGTGTATACGGAAGTAGCCCTAGTGTATCTGTGTCAGCAACATTAAATCTGATTCTGATTAATTATATATGACATAGTATTCCCCAGGTTTCCACATTGGGACCTATACTATTCTTAATATCTGAAATAAAAAAATTTAAAGGAAAATAACCGTTTGCTTACGACTTTTACTATACTATACTAGCAAAAATGAAGCACAAAGCTTGCCAGTTTTACAGTGTGACATAATTATAAAAAATGGTTGGAGTAAGACAAATAAGTTAGTATTCAATACAACTAAAACCAAGTACATGTGGTTTAAGAAATCCATCTCTCTCATTGTGCAGTATTCACACCTCATTCTTGACAATGACATAGTAAAGGAAGTAAAATATATTTCGTTTCCTGATCTATTCATTCCTTACTGGGAATGGTCACATTGAAAAAATTAAGAGAAGATTCACATCAGATATTCGCATTATTTTTAAATTAAGGAATTTTGGATTACCTAGATGTTTATTAACATTGAACTCATACATAACATGTTAGATACATGGATATAATATGGTAGTCCTGTATTAAAGTTCAACTGCATCAGCATGAAATGCTGCAAAATAATTTATCATTTATACTAACTGAATATGTTTATGAACATAAAGATATTCTGCAATCTCAGTTAACCTGAAGTTATGTATTATCACATTTGCATTCAAATTACTTCATAATCCCCATCATGGTAATCTAAAATCAAATAACCATCCATATTCTAAAAGAATGCACACTAAGTAATGTCAGAACCACAAAATATGGCTTAAAAGGAATTTTATCGAAGTTTATTCATTAGTATAAGCTTCCTAATCATATCGAAAATGTCAGTACTTTAACGCAGTTTAAAAAACTATCAAAAACATTTATTATGTTCATATTTCAGCGATAGTGTGTAATTTTGATATTTGTGTCATATAGCATTAATATAATGTTTTATTCTTATATTTAAATTGCTATATGTATTTATATAAAGATTCTCAGATTTACAGGAGCTAATAACATTTTTACTTTCTCTACTACGTATAGTAAATAGGGGAAGTATTGTATTCCACCCAAAAATTCGATACCGAGATTTCACCGGAAATACATGTTTTGAGACCCCCTGAATCCAAAAAAAAGCATTTTTGGAAACATGTCCGTGTGTGTGCCTGTCTGTGAACAGCATAACTCAGAAACGAATAGTCGGATAAATACCAAACTTGGTATTTAGGTTCAGTATCTTCCAGAGATGCGACACAAAGGTTTTCAAAAAAATCCCCCACCCCAGACTACCCTTTACATGGAACATATTTCAAAAATTTTAATTTTCTCAAAAATGGCTGTAACGATTTTGATTAAAATATCATATGTTTAAGATATTTTCATGACAAATGAAATGTATATCTCAAAGTTTCTGGGATTGTCTTCAAAAGTGTTCTTCATTGTGAACGATTTTTGCATAACTGGTAAACCATAAGAGATAGGCAAAATTTTACTGCACAAAAAATGTAGATCACGTTAAAATACACAATTTGTGTCATATACATTTTTTTTGTAGAGTGAACCATTTTCGAGATATTGCTTGTTATTCCCTTAAATTTTCCAATACTTATACTTTTTCTCAAATAAGTTATTTTTTTTATGTCCTGGACATGCAAAGAGATTGGAATGCGCCACATAGCAACCAACGCTTAAAAGATTTGACTATCGCTTATAACCTACCATATTCCCGTTGCATCTACAAGAAAATTAGCAATAAGATTAACATCTCGATATCTTGATTAACATGAAGCATATGGAGAATAAACGTTTGTAAAAATAGTTTGTACAAGAGTAGAGAAAGTCATGTGAGTGTAGCACATCAGATTTTTTTTTTTTGTGATTTCTAACACTGTCTTTGTAATTTCTTTGTGATTGGCATATGTATGAACCCTAGGAATCATTTGAACCTTATCGGTGCTAGCCTCTGGTTTCCGAGGTCATGGGTTCAAAACCTGCGGAGGAAAATGGATTTTTTCGGGCATAAATATCCTTAGCATGGCTTCCTTTGGAAGGGAAGCAATGCCAGTGGTACTGTGTCATAGATTTACACCACATAAAAGAACCTCAAGTCTGATAAAGATGCCTCTGAGCAAAATTCCTGGTCTTTCATGCCCAATATAGAATGGGACACTAAGGACCTAGTAGTTAAAGGGTGTCCATAAATAAAAAAAAAATAGGACCTTATGCAACAAATAAATAAACTGGCATCCTTCTGTGTGGCAGAAGTTGTAACCATTTTAGGATAATGACTGATGACTCAGAAGACCTGCACTCCTAAAAGATTACCGAAAAGAAAACCATTTTATTTCAGCCTTTAAGTTCCCTGCACAAGTAAAGAAAAGTAGAGTTTATAGAAGGAATATGGTGAGAATATCTTACTACAGAGTCTTGCTATTAAGATTACAATGACACTTATTTAAAGAAGGTATTGAAAGTTTATCATGACATTATTCAAATGGTAATAAGAATGAGATCTTTCTTAAATGTATTTAAGTACTCTTTGGAAATGCACCAACTGATGGTTTTAAAACAAATAAATTCCTCTGATTGCACTAAAACCACAAAATATTCTTGGATTTAAGTGACTAGATGATTGTTTTAAATTCGTAAAATGACATGTCATTTGTACTTCCCATTTCTTGTGTCAACAATGTTTGCTATGTTTTAACCTCAGAATGAGTAAAAGACAAGGTCAGACTTAGAGACCCACAATGAAACCTCTAAAATTTGTATATTTAATCTTGTATTGGATTTAAATTAGTGCAGGTTTGTGAGAGATTCAATGTTACTGTTATTACCAACAATGTTGTAATTCAGCATATTGTACATGGAAAGATCTATCTCCATACACTATAATGCTTCTGGTTTTAAGGGGATAATTGAAAATAAGGGGCAACTAGGTCTATAAATATTAATTCGCTTTGTTGTTTACACTATTAAGTGCTATAAGCATATGAATTCAAAATTTAGGTAATTATTTACTTAAGCAATGACCCCTCTAGCTTAACAATGTGATACATTGGCAATGAGTTCATACACACACTAACCTAAACCTCTTCTTGAATTAACTGTTCAAATGAGAAAACTCTATGGTTTACTATGAGTTATTATGGTTTTAATATCCTATGCTTAGCTAAGGAGCACATAAATACATACAGGCAATCCTCAAAACAGGGCATGTCTTCAAAGCCGTTTGTGCAGCAGGGACAATAATTCAAATGAATAGGACTTTAGAAATCAAAATGGAGATTCCCAATGTAAATAAATACTACAGCACTGAAGCACAGGTATAATCTTTTACATGGATTAAAGCATGCTCCCTTCCAATTGTTTCGAGGGGAATCCATGACATTTCCATTTGAAAGGGGGGCTACTTGCTGAACATTTCAGAAATAAGTATTGGAAAGAAAGTGCATCATCTTGAAAATTTAAATAAATTACAATTTCTCAGCGAAGTTTATAGTATATGTTGTCCAAGTTTAGCAAATAATTGTTATAACTCCTGACACACACTTTAAACATAAGAATATACCTGTATTGTGCATTGCTGGACAGAAGTATATAAATATAGACTTCAGCTGAATTTTATGTTCATCTTTTAGAAAGTTAAGATAATGTGAGCTGTAGATGTTTCTTAGAAAAATGAATAAGGATATTATGCAGATGTTAGGCTGTTTGAAAAAGTTAATGAATGTGTTGTTACTGGTAGATAATGTTATGCTGATAGCATTTATACCAGCTTGATTTTTTCTTTGAAAAAGCTTCATTATGCAATAATATGTTAATTTTTTATGTGCTGTTAATTTTAACTTTCTGTTAGCCTTAGAAGGAGCAAAATTTCAGTCACTAACTCTGGCTGCTGCTGCGTAGGTCATAGCTAATTATAGTAACATCAGTTCATATACACACACTAAACCAAAGGCTATCCTTGGGTTAAATCTATAAAACACAGGACCCGCATGGTTTCACTGGGTTTTGCTACAGTCTACACTCGCCTCATACATGTAGCAGATTAGCATCTTACTAACGGAGCTTTTCCAACAGACAAAATTGGTAATAACATAATCAGCATAAATCAACCTACCAGTAACCCTACATTTCATTAATTTTTTTAAGTGCCCAGCTTCATCACAATTTCCAAAAATAATGTAAATAAGGAAGTCAGGTGAATTGGTGATTATTTGAAATGAGATCTAGAGGAAATGCAAAGAGAAAGTGTAAAAAAGTAATATTCTCGACCTTTCACTTATAATATCATACATGTAATTATGATAATTTTGTTGCATTCATTATCCAGCGTGCTTATTAAAATGAAATATTTAAAATGTTCTGATTTGGATTACTACATATTTTCAGGCCTAGAGCTGACCTAGCAGAAAGTAGGTGTGAGTGATTTTGATAATTATTTTTATGACGAGCCATGTGTACCGACTAAGTTGGAAAATTGAATCAGATTTGAAAAATTCAATTCCACAGGTGGGATTCGATACTTGGAGGTTTGGAGCTCTGAGCTGATGTTCTCATCATTGACATGCCCTGTCAAGATGCCCATACAAGGATTAAACCTTCTCCTATGATTAAAGTAACACAGTAAATCTTAAAGCTGATATCAAATGTAGACATAACATAACTCAAAGGCAACTTGCAATTAAATGATGGAAAACCAATTGACAAACACTCATATTGCTCCGTTTAACATGTTATTGCAGGATGTGTTTGAGATATTTTCTCCATTTTTGACTGCTGGTCAACTAACTGGTGATTTCCAGATCATCTACTCTGGCTAACTTTGGTATCACATGAATTTAGAAACCTATCTATCATCTGCTGGAATTTCAAAGTTCCTAATTTTATGTCTGAAACCTTTAATATATGTTCTTCAGCATAAACTCGGTTCTACGGAGTTGTGTATTGATTTTAGCAGCTTGACTTTTGCTACCAGTAAACTCTCGATTATTTGGGGTAATGGGAAAGAAGGTACATGAAAAGTAAAAAAGCATGAATAATCGGGAAACCCATAATTCAATGGGTTTTTTAAGCTATAATATACATAAGTAGGGAAATATTTTTAAAAAAAGGCTTATTTTTAAGTATGTATTTTTTATTGAAAATTTACCCAAGTTCTGTACTCATAAGCTAAGTCACATTAACATAGGTACTGTAGATCTATTTATTTCTTAAAATAGCCTATGATGTTGGTCTAATTCTGAGGGTAGTTAAAACTTTTTTGCATGGCACTTCAAATTTTTCTTGCAGTGATAATGTCATTGTACTGAAACCCCCTCTGGCCCATATAATCTAAAAGAGTATCAACATATTGCAATGACTGACAAAGTCACTGTCTTCATCCCCACTTTCATATTCACTGTCCTCTTTATTTTGTTGTGAAGCAGTGGTCACAATTTCAGTTTCTCTCATGTACTGGCAGCAGGTTCTCATTTGTCCATCTTCAGCCACTCATTCAATGATTGCTATAAGAATATGCTTAAAGAAAATATCAGATATGCAAATTAAATGGTTGGAAAGGATTTACAAAGCTGTAGTTGAAGCAAAAATGGTCTATGGATCAGGGATTTGGGGAAGTGACAAAGGATGGGAGATGATTGATAAAGTACATATATCGTTCTGTAAATGTATGTTAGGTTTATCTATTTCATCACCTAATGGAGCAGCAATATTGGAGTTGGGTAGAGTAGGTAGCAAGGGCATGATAGTAGAAAGGATACTCAAATATTGGCATCGATTGAAATCATTGGACGAACATAATATCTTGAGCAAGTGTTTAATAATACAAGAAAAATCCAGTGATGGGATGAACTGGGTTCAAGGAATAAGGAGAATTTTGCAGGAAATAGGAATGGGTAACTTATGGGAGGAGAGGGGTTGGTTAAAGGTTTCTGGAAAGAAGTGAGGAACAGAGTAGAAGATATAGAGAAACAAGAATTATTTCAAAGTCTGGAAGGAAAGAAAAGTTTGGAACTATATAGACAATTAAAGGTGGACTGGGGAAGGGAGAAGTATGTGGATGTAGGTAATAGGTTGGTGAGAGAAGGGTGGGCCTGGTCTAGATTAAGCGCATATAGGCTAAGGGGAGATAGGAAGGGAGCGAATTTAAATAGGTGTCCTCTTTGTGGAGAGGCAGATTATGATTTGCATTATTTAATTGAATGTGAAGAAACTAAGTTGTGGAGAGATCAGTTTTTACCTAAAGAATGTTAACAAAGAAGTATTTAAAGTTAGGATAATGAAAATACAAAAGGAGAGGGATATAAAAAGAATAGGAGAATATATGGGGAGAGTAAGAGAAAAATGGCTTACAAAAATAAAGCAATATGAATTTGTTATGACCCACCATGCATAAATAACCATGGTGTTAAAATGCATGATGGACTAAAGAAAGAAAAAATAGCAACTCAAAGTAATGCATTAAAAATTGTAAGAACTTTGGATACAATTATGGAAATAAATATATACATACATATACATTCAAGTTATCTTCAAAGCCTTTAAACCCATTGCCAGATTCATTATTTGTGAGGTTATTTCTTCATCACTGAAACTTTGTAAATCACTTTCTGCTGTATCTAGGAGAATTTTCCTCCATAATGGAGCTAGTATATGTGGCTTGACATCCTGCTGCATCACACATCCTGTGTATGGCACCTAGAATTGTCAAGTTCTTCAGATCGCTACAAAGTCATCTTCATCAACTAGCATTTTAAATAGACCAGCCCAGGAGCACTGGTTTACCAATGCAATTACACCTTAATCCATTGGCTGTATAATGGCAGTCACGTTAGAAGTTAAAAACTAAGTTGTAATGAGTCCGTCACCAGATACGAGAATGCTCTCATCAGGATATGAAGGGGCATTATCAAGCACTAGAACAACCTTCTGTGGCAATCCTTACTCTTTTAGAAATTGCTGAACTTGTGGCACAAAATGTGTGTGGAACCAGTTTTTGAAAATTTCAGTATTCTCTTTGGTTGTAATAATGGACAGGGAGATCTTTAGCTGCAATATCCTTGAATGATCAGGATTTTTTTTTCTTTTCCAATCATTAGTAGTTTCAGTTTGTGGATTCCAGAAGCATTACCAGTATACAAAATTGTAATGCATTCTTTAGACGACTTATGTCCAGGAGCTTGTCATTCTTAAAAGCAAGGGTTCTGGTTGATAGACATTTCCAATACAGACCACTTTCATCTGCATTATAAATTTGGACTAGTGTGAAATTCTCTTTTTCCACTAATTTCTGTAACTCTTCCCAGAAGGAATCTGCTGCCGCAACATTTGATCTAGGCCACTCTCCATGCACTGCAAGTTTGTGAATCACATGACATTGTTTGAATTTGATTAGCCAACCAGCTGAGGCATTAAATTCTCCCTGTAACCATAGAGCTTCATGGAAAAAGTTAGCCTTTTCGGCAAACATCACACCTGAAATTTTTGCTCGTTTTTGGCTAAACCACTGTGAAAGAGCAACATATAATGCAAATGTGGATTACTCCATGCTTTTTTGTACAGATGGTCCAGAAATAGAATCGCAGTTCTTGGCATAGTCCTGTATTTACTGCTTATACTTTTTAATGTCCTGAACAGTCTGCAGTTCCATTCCATCATCAGCACTTAGATTTGCAACAGTTTTTCCCTCCTGAATTCTTTCAATGGATTTTAATTTTCGTTTTAGTGTCAACACAAGGTGTGTTTGTTTGTTTTTTTTTCATTTCTCTGCCATCTCTTTTACAAACTTCTTTTAAGTTGCTTTGTTGACACTTACATGATGATTAAGCCCAGAAAAGTGAGTTGGTTTCCAATTTTCACAGAAAAGACAGACCAATAACAATGGAAAGGTACTCTATTGCCATGCAGTGGGTGGTTTATTTCTGGCAACTCAAACACAGAAAGCAAGTGTTCCTGTAGTCTTGTGCGTATACATTTCTAAGTTTTTCCAAAGTATGTTTTGTTGTAATCTAAATTAGTCTATTTTTATATGCCTGATTTCTTTTCTGATGGGATTCTGTCTGTATGTTCTGATTTCAGGATGCTTTTTAACTTGTATCCACTTCGTGGTGATAGGACTATGTTGAACTTGTTAAAAATCTTTTTGAATTTGCAAAATATCTAGGATTGGTATGTGAACTTCTTAATTTGGTTTATCCTTGTTTGGGATTAGTATAGGTACTTCTTTGAGCTGTTTTTGCTTGAAAATTTTAATCTCAAGTATTTAGTTTGAATGTGCTATGTTCATCATTGTTTAATATAGTGTTTACCAATCTGTAAGTTAGTGTTTATTGCAGCATGTCTGTGTGGTCTAGGGTTGAAACTGTTGGCTTTGATATCATTGTCACTATGTGTGCTTTTTCTATAAAAATTAATCCCCATCTCTTCTTAAACTTGATGAATTTTAGGTCCAAAAAAGGTAGTATGTTATCCTTTTCTTTTTCTAAAGTAAATTTGATGGTTCATGAAGATTTTAAATCTTCATGAACCATGAGTTTAAGTGAGTCATTATTAGCTTTTTCATTTATCATAGCAAACACATCATCTACATAACTGTACCAGATATTACATATCTTAGGATATGTGTTAACAATGTGGGTCTCAAAGTGGCTTATGTACAGATTCATCAGAAAATAAGGATAGAGGTTTGCTCTTGGCTAGACCTGTTTCCTGTTAATAGAATTTGCTTGATTGGTACAGATTATTGTTAAGCTTATGCATATCTCAATTCTGTTCTTTTCTAGGCTAAGAGAGTTTAACCATTCTTGTAAATAACTTGACATCTTCATCTTTGGAATGCTGGGAAAGACAGATTTGACATCATATGAAATAAGTCAGTCACTTGAGGAGGGTTTTACATTTTTTAAGTTTTCAATTAACTTCGAGTTACTGATATTATGAGGAATCAATATTACTTGTAATTTGCCACATGCTGTTTCCTAGTTTGTGTAATTTAGGTAGACCATATATTTTAGCTGTTGTGGGGTTTGGAGATCTGGCTTGAAATTGCTCATTAGGTGGATGTATTTGCTTTATCACTTCATTTACAAATGGAATGCATTTATCTAGGGGGTCTTTATGAAATTGTAACTTTTTAATATATTTTGTATCCTTTCAATTAGTTTTATCTAGGATAGCTAATTTTATCTCCTTATCTGTTTTTATGTAAATTGCATCCTTTTCATTCAATGTATTAACTGTTTTATTGTAGGGGTTGTTCTTATTCTTTCTTCCTACTATGTTTTCTTAATTACTCACATTTCTTCATTAGTCTGTACCTCTATTTCAGTTTATGTAGTCCATTGCATCCGCCAATTATTTGGTATGTGAGCAATATGAGTGTTTAATGTTGATTCATTTAATTCACTTTGTGAAAGTTCCAATGATTTCACATGTTGGAGGTGCTTTATAGTTAACCACTGTTAGGGTTAATTTTTCAACTTATTTGCTGCACACAGCAAGTGTGGAAGAACAATTATCAAAGCATTAATAGTTGTCAGCATTGCAAGTTGCCTTCAAGGTAAACCATGGTACTTTAATTAAATGAGAAGATTTAATGTTCATACAGGTATCTCAACATGGTAACTGTAGTGGTAATAGCTTTGGTATGAAGGGGCAGAAATTCATGGTTTGTGTCTTGGTCATAGTATTGAATTTTCCAAGTCTAATTCAGCTTTAAAGAAATAGGTTTATTTGTGAGAGAACAGTATAGGGATGGCTTGAACAATGGCTGATGGATTCAAAGAAGCTGATGGTTTAAATTATAGATATTTTATGGTATACATAAAATCCTTCTTTATCCACAGACTTGTTAATGAAGTTAAGAACCACAATAGTTGTGAAATGAATACCAAAATAGAAATCAAAGAAGAGGATCCTTTTTCATATGACATAGCCTCACAGAATGAGAGAGAGCTCTTTCTCAAGAATGTTACAATGAAGACAGACAGTGATGCTGTGCTTCTGGATGATGATTGTGATGTGGCAATCAAAACAAAAATTAAATCAGAGACTCTTTTTCCAGATCTTTATTCACAGAAAGAGAGAGAATGTTTTACCAAACATCTCATAAAGCAGAATAAACCTGAAATGGTTACATGCAGCAACAACTGCAAGATAGATACGAAAACAGAAATTGAGACACAGACTCAAGTTTCAGACTTTGGTTCACAGAATAAAGGAGAATTTTTTCCAGAGGATCCTGTCATGAAGGCTAAGAACTACAACAGTGTTCATGAAATAGATAACAAAATAGAAATTAAAGAACCTTGGTGGCTGGAAACAGAAGCCTCATCCGTTTGTGATGACATTAAGGTAAGTTTAGTTGAAATCTACTGAGTTACAACTTTTTTTTTTATTGTATACTCAATAGAATATTTCACTTATGAAATATAAAATCAATAAGGATAAGGTGTCGTGTGTGTGTGTGTCTGTGTGTACAATGTTGTCAGAAGGTGTATTTAAAGAGTTGAAAGTAATGATGGTTATAGTTCTTGAAGATTATATGATACTTTAGGGATGTTTTGTTGAAATCATACCAATATTCTGTGATATTGTAGTATCTGATGATCAGGTACACTTGAAGTCAGCTGTTAAATGATGTCAAAAGGAAATTCAATGATTTGAAAGTCATCCTCCATGGTATAGTAGTTACCATGCTAGCCTCTAGTTCCTGAGGTCACGGGTTCAAACCCAGCAGAGGTCAATGGATTTTTTTTTTTGGAAAATCCTTAGCATGGTTTCCTTCAGAAGGGAAGTAAAGTTGGTGGTCCCATGTCGTAGATTAATGGTACCTAAGAGAAGCTCAAGCCTAATAAAGAAGCATCTGAACCAAAAATTACCGGTCTTTTACACCCAATATAGAATGGGACGCTAAGGAGCACAGTAGTTATAAAGCATCCATTAAAAAGAAAAGTAATTTGAAGAGAATAAACACATCAGTTGATAAAGCTTTAACCCATTGCCTGATAGCCATTTAAATCTGAGAGTTGCTGTTACCAGATACACGATAAACAGATCTAAGTATTTAAATGGCCACATTTTAAATTTCTGCTTTATGGTTTGCTGATTTTTTATGATGTATTAGTGAAACAAACACTGAATCAAGGGATATTAAATGCAAAATGCAAGTGTAATAAGTAGTACTGCATTTATTTACAAAATGCCTAAAAGCATGTCTTTGTATATGACATATGGAGCTAAAGGTGTTACTTCTTTCTTCTCGAATGCTACCAGATCTTTCCATAACATAAGAAACTGAAGTATCCAACTAGTACTTCACATGCAATGTTAGTGTTAATAATGCACATATGTCACAACAACTATTGGATATCAGGCTAGGTATAAGGCGTATCATAATTAAAAAGAAGTACCATACTTATTAAAGCAAAGTGTTGAATGATAAAAAAATCCATAGTGCCTATTTTGAAAATCATATAAACATTTAAATGGCAAAAGTTTTAGTAGCTTTATATTCAACATACTAATGTAATAAATTCATTACATAAATAGTGACATTACTAATGTAACAGAAGGTGACAGTACTAAGCATATTCCGTAGATTACAATTGAGATCTCCCTCAGGGGCTCACCTTATGTGAGTACGGGTTTTTGGCGCACCCGGGGGTTCCCAAGCCAGTCATCGCCACATTCATCCCCTCACCCCCATCCGGTCGAGGTGGGTTCTTCAAGTGACCGGTGGACACAAGGTAGGCTCTCGTGCGTTCTTTGCATTCCATCCATACCGCACCTCACCATCGTTTCTTTCTTCCCTTATCACTTTCCGGCCATTTCGCACCACGACATTCGCATATCTCTCTTTTTCTTCCCCGCCGGCCTACCTTGCGTGCGAAACGCCCACACAGTTTTAGTTTCTTTTATCTTTTTATTTAAATCCTCCGTGGACACAGCCTGAAGGATACCCGCGCACCGCGTGCGCAGCTGGGTGAGTGGGTAATGGCGTCATCCCCACCACCCGGGGTCGTCATGTAGGGTTGTTGTTCGTATCCGCTGTTCAACTGCAGTCCCGCGGGGGGGCCATTGCATGAGCTGCTGGCTTCCGACGGCGATTGGGTCCCTCTGTCTATGTTCTGGGAGGTGTGACCCTGGGGTGAGCTAGGTATAGATAGGCCACTCACCCAAGCCGGGGTAACGCCCGGGAAGTCAGAGCGCGAGGTCGGAGACGGTTGCAATGGAGGAGGATTTTTTTTTCGCTATGGAGCACCCTTTCTCCATTATAAACAACAAGCGCCGAAAAACTTTAGTAACAGAAGTAGCACCGCCAACAGCTGGTTGTTACTTAGTGATTACCCGTACAGAGGAGGGACAATCATTCGAGAAGGTGAACCCTTTTATTATCCAGAAGGGCATTGACTCAATTGCTGGTCCGGTTCTTTCCTGCACTCGGCTTCGTAATGGTTCGTTGCTAGTTCAAAGCAAATCCGAGGCACAAAGTAAGTCCTTGTTGAGCGCCACGCTTCTCCACGGTTATCCTATCCGTGTTGAGAAGCACCGCACCTTAAATTCTTGTAGAGGCGTTGTCACCACGCATAGCCTCGATGGCATCTCGGACGAGGACCTGGTCGAATATCTTGCAGACCAGAAGGTGACAGCGGTTCATCGAGTGCAGGCCAAACGCGACGGCGTATTGGTACCCACTCGTACCCTGTTTCTAACTTTTGATGGCGTCGATCTGCCCACGAGCATCTCCGCAGGGTACGAACGTATTTCTGTGAGGCCTTATATTCCTAGATCTCTGCGTTGTTTTAAGTGCCAACGTTTTGGGCATACGCAAGTCTCATGTAAGAGTGCCGTTAACATCTGTGCAACATGTAGCCAGCCCTCACACGAAGGTGCCTGTTCAACAGCCCCCGTCTGCGTTAATTGTAAAGGGTCACATTCTGCTTCGTTTGCCGACTGTCCGCGGTATCTGGACGAGAAGGCGATCCAGGAGATCCGGGTAAAGGAAAAACTCTCCTTCGCCGAAGCCCGGAGGCGTTTCCATGCGCGCCAACCTTCACTCCTGCGATCTGGCACATTTAGTTCTGTTGTTGCCTCGCCAGTACCACGAGTAGATGCCGAAACTCAGACCTGGACCTTGACTGGATTAACCGCCACTACCATCCGGCCGTCTATTAAAGCTACTGTTACCAAGCCCTATAAACCTGGTCCAAAGTCAATGAAGTCGCAAGCCGCTGAAAAGAAGCCCAAGCAGAAACTACGTAGGGAAGATTTTTTGAAAGACCCTCCGCGTGCGCGCGGTAACAAAAGTTCACCTTCTCCTCCTCGGAGGTCGCTGTCCCAGGAAGGTCCTGGGACAAGCCGCGCTCAGCGGCGCCCCTCACCCATCGCCACCCAGAACCGATTCACGGCGCTTGAATCGGTTTCTGGCACTGAGCGCGTGGGCCCTCCCTCCGAGGAAACTATGGAGTCTGACCAACTCCATACAAAAAGCCCGTGCCCAACGGTTAAACAAAAGGTAATTTTAAGCCGCCCTTCTAAATAGACAGTTTATCCCCTTTTTTCTTAATGGCTATCCTGACCTGGAATGTACGTGGTGTACGATCGCATAGGGCGGAACTGCAACTTTTATTGCGTTCCCATTCGCCTATGGCCGTATGTTTGCAGGAGACTAAGCTTCGGCCTCACGATCCTTTTGATCTCCGAGGATATACTCCGGTTCGCTACGACCTTGAACCGGAGGAGGGTACTCCTGCTCATGGAGGTGTCATGTTCTTAGTGCGTAACGACGTTCATTTTACACCTGTCACACTTACATCCGACTTGCAAGCTGTTGCCGTTCGCCTTCACTTACCCGGCTTTTTGTTTTCTGTTTGCTCTGTACATTCACCTCCATCGTCTCCCCTCGCTCCCGCGGACATTCGAGCTCTCTTGTCCGCTCTCCCAACACCATTTCTTCTGTTGGGAGATTTTAATGCCCATCACCCACTGTGGGGTTCGCCGAGGGCTTGTGCGAGGGGAACTCTTCTTTCCGACATTTTTTATCAGTTCAATCTTTCCATCCTCAATACAGGTGCACCTACTTTTATTTCTGATTCTTCTGGTACATTCTCTCACCTGGACCTTGCCATTTGCTCACTCCAGCTTGCACGTCGTCTTCAGTGGAACGTCGTCGCTGACACCTACTCCAGCGACCATTACCCCTGCATCGTTTTCTCTTCTGTCGCACCACGTACAGCATTCCAGAGTACCTACCTGGATATTCGCAAAAGCCGACTGGAGCTTGTATTCCAGCCTCGTGCATTTTGACGACCAGCCCTTCTCCGACATTAATCAACTAGTGCAGCACCTTACGTCTATTATTTTCTCAGCCGCCGAACGTGTAATACCCCGTTCATCCTCCCAACCTCGGCGGCCACCTGTTCCGTGGTGGAACGAGGATTGTCGGGACGCCGTTCGTGCCCGTAGGACTGCACTTAGGGTGTTTCGGCGACACCCTACACTTGATAATTTGGTGACTTTTAAACAATCGCGCGCCAGGGCTCGTCGCATTATTCAGGATAGCAAGAAGGCATCTTGGGCTCGTTTTGTCGAGTCTTTTAATCGTTTTACGCCTTCATCCGTTGTTTGGGATAAACTTCGTCGCTTCTCAGGTAAAGTGTCACATTGTACTGTTTCTGGCCTTCAGGTTTCTAATGCTACCATAGTGGATCCGGCTGCCATCGCTAACACTCTGGGTGCTGCCTTTGAGGCCGTATCCAGTTCAGACCATTATTCCGCCGGCTTTCGCTCTATCAAAGACCGGCTGGATTTCGACACCTTTAATTTTCGGTCTGCTAATAATGAGTGTTATAATGAACTTTTCACACTGAGGGAGCTGGAGCACGCTCTTAATTGCTCTAGGCACTCCGCTCCTGGCCCGGACGGCATTCATGTCCTGATGTTAAAGCACCTTTCAGCCGACAGTAATCTCTTTCTCTTACAGGTCTATAACCGTATTTGGCAAGACGGCATTTTTCCTTCCGTTTGGCGCGAAGCCACCATTGTCCCTATTCTTAAGCCTGGGAAGGATCGCCAACTACCTTCCAGCTACCGCCCTATCTCCCTCACCAGTTGCATTTGCAAGGTGATGGAGCGCATGATCAACGGGCGGTTGACATGGTGGCTTGAGTCTCAGAAACTTCTAGCGAACGCTCAGTGCGGGTTTCGTCGCTATCGCTCTACCGTGGACCATCTGGTGTCCTTGTCGACGCATATTATGAATGGATTTCTGAGAAAGTGTCAAACCGTGGCTGTATTTTTTGACCTGGAGAAAGCTTATGACACTTGTTGGAGGGGCGGCATTTTACGTACACTTCACGATTGGAATATCCGCGGTCGTCTTCCCGTATTTCTTCGGGAGTTTATGACGGACCGCGTCTTTCGTGTACGTGTGGGCTCGGTTTTATCTCGTCGTTTTATTCAAGAGAACGGAGTACCGCAGGGCTCTGTACTCAGTGTCACTCTTTTTGCGATTGCTATCAACCCCATTGTTGATTGTATTCCACCTGGCATTTCATCGTCCCTTTTTGCTGACGATTTCGCTATTTATTGTAGTTCACGGCGGACCTGTCTACTCGAACGTCGTCTCCAGAGCTGCATCGACCGTCTCTACGCCTGGAGTAACGCCAACGGCTTTAATTTCTCCGCCGAGAAATCCGTCTGCATCAACTTTTGGCGCCGGAAGTATTTCCCTCCGCCCTCTCTCCATCTTGGGCCAGGGATACTTCCGTTTGCAGACGAGGCGAAATTTTTGGGGTTGATTTTTGACAGGAAGTTGTGTTGGACCTCGCACGTTTCCTTTTTAAAAGCAAAGTGTGACCGTTCTCTTAATATTTTACGTGTTTTAAGTGGCACATCCTGGGGAGCTGATCGGACCGTCCTTCTTCGCCTTTATCGCTCTTTGGTCCGATCCAAGTTTGATTACGGGTGTATTGTTTATTCGTCGGCACGTCCATCTGTGTTACGTCGATTGAATGCCATTCACCATCGTGGCATAAGAGTCGCTACAGGGGCCTTTCCAACTAGCCTTGTACCCAGTCTGTACGCAGAAGCTGCAGAGCCTCCGCTGTCCTTCCGGCGTGAGATGCATTTGTGCAGCTATGCTTGTCGACTCTCAAGCTTGCCTAACCACCCGTCCTTCGATGTATTTTACGAGGATTCGCTTGATCGCCAATATTTCGTTAGCTCCTCTGCATTGCTCCCTCCAGGGGTTCGATTTCGACTGCTACTTCGGCATTTGGACGTTACGCCAGCGCCGGCCCTTACCCGAGGGGAAACGCGCTTTCCTCCATGGTCGCGCGCTGAGGCCCACATCCACCTTGGGCTAACGTCGATGCCGAAGAATGAGACCCCTGCCTCAGTCCTTAGATCCGCATTTTTAGAACTTCAGGCAACATTTGGAGACTGTCATTTTATTTATACTGATGGGTCTAAGACTGATGTTGGAGTAGGATGTGCCTTTGTTTTAGGTGCGCATAGTTTTACTTTTCGTTTACCCGGGCAATGTTCGATTTATACCGCCGAACTTTTTAGTATCTATCAATGTGTTTTATACATTCAGCGGCAAGTCTTACGGCGTTGTGTTGTTTGTTCGGACTCTCTGAGTGCCCTTCAGAGTATTAACGCGCTGTACACTTACCACCCCCTCGTACAGCGCATTCATGACCTGCTCCATTCGCTTGGTGCCTCTGGCATCAGCGTCTCTTTTATGTGGATTCCAGGTCATGTGGCTATCTCAGGGAATGAGTCGGCCGACGTCGCTGCGAAATCGGCGATTTTATTACCCAGATTTTTTACTTCTGTTGTTCCCTCGTCAGATTCGTCTGTTATTTTACGTCGCCGCATTCTCGCGCTGGCGCGATGAGTGGACGGCCCTCCGGGGGAACAAGTTGCGGGAGGTTAAACCTCTTCCGCTAGTCTGGGCTACCTCTTCCCGTGCTTCTCGTCGGGAAGAGGTACTTTTAACACGCCTTCGTATCGGACATTGCCTTTTTAGTCATAGATACCTGTTAAGTGATGATCCCGCACCTCTGTGTGGTCAGTGTGACGTGCCCTTAACGGTCCGTCACATTTTAACCGAGTGTCAAGTTTTAGCTCCACTGCGCGTTCGCGTGGGTCTGCCTGTTGGCCTAGCCAACGTGTTGGCAGACGACGCGCATGCTGTAGAATGTCTTTTACGTTTTATCACTGACATTGGTTTTAGCCGTCGCATTTGATGCGCTGAGCGCCTTTTAGCTGTTTGATTTTATATTGTTAGTTTTAATGGGGCCCTTCTCCCCAGACATAAGGCGCTCATGTTCCTTGCATTCTACAGTTCTTGACACGTTTTATTCTTTTAGTGACCATGATTTTAGTGTGTTGGTTTTTCAGATATATTTATTGTTATTATTGTTATTGTTTTTATTGTTATTATTGTTATTGTTATTCTATTGTTATTTTTAACTTTTTTGACATCGCGGGTTTGTGTCCCGTTTTTTAATTATGCAGTTTTTTACCTGTCTTTTATATTTTGACCTTATATTTTACACATTGTAAGGGCGCTGATGACCGCAGCAGTTTAGCGCCGTTAAACCGCATATCATCATCATCATCATCATCATCATCACAACAATTGAGATGAAAGCTTTTAAACACAACAAAGGGTAAACAAAAGTAATGTTCTTTAAGCCTTATTTTATGAAGTTTGAGCTACATTGCACAATGGACATGATCTATTTAAATTTCTTCACCAAATGTAAAATATCCTCTGCTATTAGCAACAACTGGAGGATTGATCTCCTTCAAAATATTAGTATCTTTGTTAAAAGTGTGGCCCGGACCACTTAAAACGAGGTATTTCTGCTCATTTCAGAAACTTCTACTTGTTTCTGTACATCAATGGTCACAATCTCATATTGTCATATAACACCACTCATCATCAAACTGCTTTTTTTTTTTTTTTGGGTTTGTTTGTTTTTATAGACGCTCTTTAACTGCTATGGTCCTTAGTGTCCCATTCTATATTGTGCGTGAAAGACCAGTAATTTTGCTTAGAGGTCTCTCTATCAGGCTTGAGGATCTTTTACATGCCGTAAATCTATGACATGGGACCACTGGCTTTACTTCCCTTCTGAAGGAAACCATGCTAAGGATTTTTACGACTGACAAAATCCATCGCCCTCCGCCGGGTTTGAACCCGCGACCTCGGGAACTAGGGGTTACCATAGTAACCACGAAGGACATCAATCTGCTTGTAGGTGTACTGGAATGAATGTGAAATACATTCACATCAGATCTTATAACACATTGGTTTCATCACAATCACTATTTGCAATGTTTGTCTTCTATAAAAATTCTATTAATTTATATTGCTAAAATAGTACAACTATCAAAGTATTTATTTATTACCTGATTCATACATCAATGATAACTCAAAGCATCTATAGAGCCGCCAAAATACTCATTTACATCATAAAAAGCTTATAGCTTTAATCATTTTATAATCACATATTTGAAGCATCTAATACTCCCTCTTGGGGGAGCCTGTTATATGTTTTAATACCCACGCAGGTAAAATGATGTAGATTTATCACTAATCTTATATTGAGAATGTCTATTAATCTTTACCTCCTTATATTCTGCATATGTCCTTGACTCGACTGGTCACAGTGAAAAGGCAATGAAAACAGTGACCAAGTGAGGAGCAGAGTACAGCACAAATGTCCATGACTTGCCTTGTCATAGTGAAAAGGCATTCCAGATGGAGTAACCAAGTGAGGGGCAGAGTGCAGCACAAACGTCCTAGACTCGGCTGGTCATAGTGAAAAGGAATTGGAGAGGGAGTCACCATGTGAGGAGTGGAGTACAGCACAAATGTCCTTGACTCACCTGGTTATAGTGAAAAGGCACTGGAAACAGAGTGACCAAGTGAGGAGCAAAGTATAGCACAAATGTCCTTGACTCACCTGGTCTGAGTGAAAAGACATTGGAAACAGAGTGCCCAAGTGAGGAGCACAGTACAACACAAATGTCCTTGACTCGCCTGGTCATAGTGAAAAGGCATTAGAGATAGAGTGGAAAAGTGAGGGGCAGAGTGCAGCTCAAATGTCTAACTAACCTGGTCTTAGTGAAAAGGCATTGGAGAGGGAGTGACCACGTGAGGAGTGGAACACAGCAAAAATCTCCTTGACTCACCTGGTCAGAGTGAAAAGGCAATGGAAACAGAGTGGCCAAGTGAGGAGCACAGTGAAGCACAAATGTTCTTGACTCTCTTGGTCATAGTAAAAAGGCATTGGAGATGGAGTGGCCAAGTGAGGGGCAGAGAGCAGCACAAATGTCCTTGACTCACCTGGTCATACTGAAAAGGCATTAGAGATAGAGTGGCCAAGTGAGGGGCAGAAGGCAGTACAAATGTCCTTGACTCACCTGGTCATAGTGAAAAGGCATTAAAGATGGAGTGGCCAAGTGAAGGGCTGAGTGCAGCACAAATGTCCTTGACTCGCCTGGTCATAGTGAAAAGGCATTGTAAACAGAGTGGCCCAGTGAGGGGCAAAATACAGCACAAACGTTCTTGCCTTACCAGGTTGTAGTGAAAAGGCATTGGAAAGGGAGTGACCATGCGAGGAGTGGAGTACAGCAAAAATGTCCTTGACTTGCCTGGTCATAGTGAAAAGGCATTGGAGATGGAGTAGCCAAATGGGGCAAAGTGCAGCACTAATGTCCTTGACTCAGCTGATCAAAGTGAAAAGGCATTGGACATGCAGTGACCAAGTGAGGGGCATATTGCAACACAAATGTCCTTGACTCACCTGGTATAGTTAAAAGGCATTAGTGGAGTGGGCAAGTGAGAGACCTACTGCAGCACAAATGTCCTTAATTCACCTGTTCATAGTGAATAGATAGTGGAGATGGGGTGTCCAAGTGAAGCGTGGAGTGCAGCACAAATTTCCTTGACTCACTTTTCATAGCGAAAATGCATTGCAGATGGATAGTCAAGTTAGGGGCAGAGTGTAGCACAAATGTCCTTGACTCGCCTGGTCATAGTGAAAGAGCATTGGGCATGAATTGGCCAGGTGAGTGGCATATTCCAACACAATTGTCCTTGACTCACCTGGTATAGTGAAAAGGCATTGGTGGAGTGGTAAAATGAGGAACATAGTCAGCACAAATGTCCTTGACTCCCTGGTCATAGCGAAAGGGCATTAGAAAACAGAGTCACCACGCAAGGAGTGGAGTACTGTACAAATGTCCTTGACTTGCTTGGTCATGGTGAAAAGACATTGAAAACAAAGTGGCCAAGTGAGCAGCAGAGCACAGCACAAATGTGCTTGACCTGCATGGTCATAGTTAAATGGCAATGAAAACAGAGTGATTAAGTGAGAAGCAGAGTGCAGCATAAATGTCCATGACTTGGCTGGTCATAGCGAAAAGGTATTGGAGACACAGTGACCTAGTTAGGAGTGGAGTACAGCACAAATATCCTTTACCTGCCTGGGGTTGGAGTAGAGGGGAAATGGCTTTGGTTTGCCTGGTCAGAAAGAAAAACATTGGAGACGGATAGGCCAAGTGAGGAGAAGAATGCGGCATAAATGTCCTTGATTTGGCTGGTCAAGGTGGAAAGACATTAGAAACAGAGTGGCCAAGAGAGGAGCAGAGTGCAGCACAATTGTCCTTTACTCGCCTGGTCAGGCTGAAAAGACATTGCAAACAGAGTGGCAAATTGAGGGGTATAGTGTAGCACAAATGCCGTTTACTCGCCTGGTCAGGGTGAAAAGACATTAGAGATGGAGTGGCCAAGTGAGGAGCAGAGTGCAGCACAAATATCCTTTGCTCGCCTGGTCAGAATGGAGAGGTATTGGAAACAGTGGCCAAGAGTGGAGTGGAGTGCGGCACAAAGGTCCTTTACTTGCCTGGTCAGTGTGAAAAGACATTGGTGACGGAGTGGCCAAGCATGGAGCAGAGTGCAGCACAAATGTCCTTGACTCACCTGGTCAGCGTGAAAAGACATTGGAGACATGGCCAAGTGTGGAGCAGAGTGCAATACAAAATATGTGCTTGACTCGCCTAGGCATAGTGAAAAGACATTGGAGACAGAGGAGCAGATTGCAGGACAAATGTCCGTGGTTCACATGGTCACAGTGAAAAGAAATTGGAGAGGGGTTGGCCAAGCGAGGAGCAGAGTGCAGCACAAATGTCCCTGGTTTGCTTGTCATAGTGAAAGGGCTTTGGAAACAGAGTGGCCAATTTAGATTTGCAGTGCAGGACAAATATCCATGTTTCGCCTGGTTCAGAGTGAAGAGCGATTGGAAACAGTGTGGCCAAGTGCAGAGCTCATTGCAGCACAAATGTCCATGAGTCCTCCGCTCGGAGTGAAAGGACATTGGAAAGGGAGTGGTCAAGTTCGAAGCAGAGTGCTGGACAAATGTTGTTTGTTTGACTGGTTAGAGTGAAACAATTTTTGAAACAGAGTAACCAATTTAGGAGTGAAGTACAGAAAAGATGTCCTTGGTTTGTCTGGTCAGAGTTAAAAGCATTGGGGACTGAGTGGCCAGGTGAGGAGTTGAGTGCAAAACAATTGTCGTTGATTTGGCTGGTCAGAGTGGAAAGACATTGGAAACAGAGTGGCCAAGTGAGGAGCAGAGTGCGGCACAATTGTCCTTTACTCACCTGGTCAGCGTGAAAAGACATTGGAAACAGAGTGGCCAAGTGAGGAGTAGATTGCGGCACAAATGTCCTTTACCCAGCTGGTCAGCATGAAAGGACATTGGAGACGGAGTGGCCAACTGAGGAGCAGAGTCGGGACATATTACCTTTACTTGCCCAGTCAGAGTGAAGAGACATTGGAAACAGTAGCCAAGAGTGGAGTGGAGTGCGGCACAAAGGTCCTTTACTTGCCTGGTCAGTGTGAAAAGATATTGGTGATGGAGTGGCCAAGTGCGGAGCAGAGTGCAGCACAAATGTCCTTGACTCACCTGGTAATAGTGAAAACACATTGGAGATGGAGTGTTCTAGTGAGGAGCAGAGTGCAGGATAAATGTTGTTTTTTGCCTGGGCAGAGTGAAAAAACATTGGACACGGAGTGGCCAAGTGAGGAGCAGAGTGCAGCACAAATTGCCTTGACTTGCCTGGTCAGAGTGAAACGGCATTGGAGATAGAGTGGCCAAATGAGGAGCAGAGTGCAGGAGAAATGTCCATGGTTCGCCTGGTCCGAGTGAACAGACATTGGAAATGTAGTGACCAATGATGATCAGAGTGCAGCACAAATGTCCTTGACTCGTCTGGTCAGAGTGAAAAGGCATTGAAAATGGAGTGGCCATGTGTGGAGCAGAATGCAGCATAAATGTCCTTTGCTCGCCTGGTCAGAGTGAAGAGACATTAAAGACGGAGTGACCAAATGAGGAACAGAGTGCAGCACAAAAGTGCATGACTCGCCTGGTCGGAGTGAAGAGACATTGGAGTTGGATTGTCCAAGTGAGGAACAGGATTAAGCTCAAATGTCCTTAC
Organism: Deroplatys truncata; assembly: GCA_030765065.1. Lineage (NCBI taxonomy): Eukaryota > Metazoa > Arthropoda > Insecta > Mantodea > Mantidae > Deroplatys > Deroplatys truncata. Next base: position 131,758,866 of record CM060979.1, on the reverse strand, counting down.
CTCACCTGATCGTAATGAAAAGGCGTTGGAGAGGAAGTGGCCACTTGAGGAATGGAGTACAGCACAAATGTCCTTGACTATCCTGGACATACTGAAAAGGCATTGGGAGCAGAGCGACCAAGTGAGGAGCAGAGTACAGCACAAATGTCCTTGATTCGCCTTATCATAGTGAAAAGGCAATGGAAACAGAGTGACCAAGTCAAGGTCCGATTACAGCACAAATGTCCTTGAGTCACCTGGCCATAGTGAAAGGGCATTGGACATGGATTGGCCAAGTGAGTGGCATATTACAACACAAATGTCCATTACTCACCCAGTATAGTGAAAAGGCATTGGTGGAATGGCCAAGTGAGGTATATACTGCAGCACAAAAGTCCTTCACTCACCTGGCCATAGTCACAAGGCATTGGACATAGAGTGGCCAAGTGAGGGTCATATTGTAACAAATGTCCATGACTCACCAGGTATACTTAAAAGGTATTAGTGGAGTGGGCAAGTGAGAGACCTACTGCAGCACAAATGTCCTTGTCTCACCTGGTCATAGTGAAAAGGTAGTGGAGATACAGTGTCCAAGTGAAGGTCAGAGTGCAGCACAAATTTCCTTGACTCACTTTTCATAGCGAAAATGCATTGCAGATGGATTGTCAAGTTAGGGGCAGAGTGCAGCATAAATGTCCTTGACTCGCCTGGTCATAGTGAAAGAGCATTTGACATGAAATTGCCAGGTGAGTGGCATATTGCAACCCAAATGTCCTTCACTCAACTGGTATAGTGAAATGGGCAAGTGAGACACATAGTGCAGCAAATATCCTTGACTCACGTGGTCATAGTGAAAGGGCATTGGACATGGAGTGGCCAAGTGATGGGGCATATATCAGCTCAAATGTCCTTGACTCAGCTGGTATAGTGAAAAGGCATTGGTGGAGTGGCAAAATGAGGAACATAGTGCAATACAAATGTCCTTGACTCACCTGGTCATAGTGAAAAGGCATTGGAGATGGAGTGGCCAATTGAGGAGCAGAGTACAGCACAAATGTGCTTGACCTGCATGGTCATAGTTAAATGGCAATGGAAACAGAGTGATTAAGTGAGAAGCAGAATGCAGCACAAATGTCCTTGATTTGCCTTGTCATAGTGAAAAGTATTAGAGACAGAGTGACCAAGTTAGGAGTGGAGTAGAACACAAATGTCCTTGACTTGCCTGGGGTTGGAGTAGAGGACAAATAGCCTTGGTTTGCCTCATCAAAATGAAAAACATTGGAGACGGATTGGACAAGTGAGGAGTAGAATGTGGCACAAATGTCCTTGATTTGGCTGGTCAGAGTGGAAAGACATTGGAAACAGAGTGGCCAAGAGAGGAGCAGATTGCAGCACAATTATCGTTTACTCGCCTGGTCAGGGTGAAAAGACATTGCAAACAGAGTGGTAAAGTGAGGGGTATAGTGTGGCACAAATACCCTTTGCTCGCCTGGTCGGGATGAAAAGGAAATTGGAGATGGAGTTGCCAAGTGAGGAGCAGAGTGCAGCACAAATGTCCTTTGCTCGCCTGGTCAGAATGGAGAGACATTGGAAAAGAGTGACCAATTCAGGAGTAGAGTGCAGCACAAATGTCTTACTCACCTGGTCAGCGTGAAAAGACATTGGAGACGGAGTGGCCAAGTGTGGAGCAGAATGCAGCACAAAATATGTGCTTGACTCGCATGGTCATAGTGAAATGACATTGAAGACAGAGGAGCAGAGTGAAGGACAAATGTCCTTGGTTCACATGGTCAGAGTGAAAAGACATTGGAGAGGGAGTGGCCAAGCAAGGAGCAGAGTGCAGCACAAATGTCGCTGGTTTGCTTGTCATAGTGAAAGAGCTTTGGAAACAGAGTGGCCAATTTAGAGGTGCAGTGCAGGACAAATATCCTTGTTTCGCCTGTCAGAGTGAAGAGGCATTGGAAACAGTGTGGCCAAGAGTGGAGCTCAGTGCAGCACAAATGTCCATGATCCATCTGCTCAAAGTGAAAGGACATTGGAAAGGGAGTGGCCAAGTTCGAAGCAGAGTGCAGGACAAATTTCGTTTGTTTGACTGGTCAGAGTGAACTGGGTTTTGAAACAGAGTAACCAATTTAGGAGTGGAGTACAGAAAAGATGTCCTTGGTTTGTCTGGTCAGAGTGAAAAGCATTGGGGATGGAGTTGCCAAGTGAGGAGTATAGTGCAAAACAATTGTCGTTGATTTAGCTGGTCAGAGTGATAGGACATTGGAAACAGAGTGGCCAAGTGAGGAGTAGAGTGCGGCACAAATGTCTTTTACTCACCTGGTCGGCATGAAAGGACATTGGAGATGGAGTGGCCAAGTGAGGAGCAGAGTCAGAACAAATTACCTTTACTCGCCTGGTCAGAGTGAAGAGACATTGGAAACCGAGTGGCCATGTGAGGTGTGGAGTGCGGCACAAATGTCCTTTAGTCGCCTGGTCAGTGTGAGAAGACATTGGAGATGGAGTTACAAAGCGCCGAGCAGAGTGCAGCACAAATGTCCTTGACTCGCCTGGTAATAGTGAAAATACATTGGGGATGGAGTGTCCAAGTGAGGAGCAGAGTGCAGCACAAATTTCCTTGACTTGCCTGGTCAGAGTGAAAAGAGATTGGAGATGGAGTGGCCAAGTGAGGAGCAGAGTGCAGGGCAAATGTCAATGGTTCGCCTGGTCCGAGTGAAAAGACATTGGAAATGGAGTGAGCAATGATGATCAGAGTGCAGTACAAATGTCCTTGACTCGCCTGGTCAGAGTGAAAAGACATTGGAAATAGAGTGGCCATGTGTGGAGCAGAATGCAGCACAAATGTCCTTTGCTCGCCTGGTCAGAGTGGAGAGGTATTGGAAACAGAGTGGCCAAGTGAGGAACAGAGTGCAGCACAAATGTGCATGACTCGGCTGGTCAGAGTGAAGAGACATTGGAGATGGAGTGACCAAGTGAGGAACAGAGTGCAGCACAAATGTCTTTGACTCACCCGGTCAGAGTGAAGAGACATTGGAGACGGAATGACCAAGTGAGGAACAGAGTGCAGCACAAATGTCCTTGACTCATCTGGTCAGAGTGAAAATGCTGTAGTATCTTTAAATTGCATCAAAAATAAGATTCACCATCTTGATTACAGAATGTTGGCAAAATCAGAAATTTCTTAATTTAGCTTTATAAAAGATATATAGCATGATAGGGTTCTATAAGTATGGGAAAATGTCACAGAATCATGAAATGAGTCTACTATGATTAAGTGGTGGTTTTACATTGCAAGCAATTAGCTATCAGTGTAAGTCATTTCTGCTTTCCAAGCTCTGTGTTTGTAACTGAACTAATACATAGCATGCAATAAATCTTGTATGGGGAGATAAATGTTTGATACTGTTTCACAAACAGCCATGTATACACGTATGCTTATCGTTCTTTCTGTGTGTGTGTTTAAGTGCATTCATCTGCAAGATCATTAGTGTCATTCTTTCTCTGCCAAGAGAGTAGGCTTATATACACATGCATGTTTATGGCTTTAGATGATTTGGAAACTAAATGAGATTCCTGAACGCAATTGGCTCTACTAAGAAATACACCTCTGCAGCAACATTTGGGCTCACATTCTTGAGGTGTGTGGTTTGAACCCACCAGTCCTCCCTGAGTTTTTCCAAGGTTTTCTCAGTCCTCATAAGTAATAAATGCAGGGAGGTACCTGGAACATTTCCTTCCCAAATATCATTTCATTGCATATAATACTACTTTGTTATGCTCAGGTTGTGTGTTGAGATAGATAAATATGCAAGTGAATCTGCTCTAGGCACCGCATGGTTTTTGCTTTTGTGTATTTACACTAAATGCTAGTGAAGCAACATTCTCTTGGGTAGGAATTACAAACCGTTTACTCAGAGTTCAGATACTGCTTTAGCTTATAAATTAACTCATAGGAAGTATTGGAGTTTCTGAAATAACTTCAGAGGATATTGTGGGACTGCTGATGTGTGACAGTGTTTTGGATACTGACAGGGAGTTTTCCAGTTTTGAAGCAGGTATTTATTAGTGAAGAGATAGTATTATGGAGTTCCAGAAACTATTGCAGTACAAAATGACATATGTTATGGAGTACAACCTGTACTGTACAGCCTCATACCCAGGTAGCAAGTGATAGCCAACTAATTCATTTTTTATATAACTTCCTACTGAAACAAGATGAATTATTGCTGTTATAGAGACAAAACTGATTTTGTAGATATGAACTTCACTGCATAATGAATGATCATGAAAATGTATAACAAGTTCTACTAAAAACAAAGCACTGCCTTGTAATCCTATATTTGCATATTGTGGCATGTGGTTGTGGTAACATTGTATGGTTAACTCTTAGGTTGGCAATGTAAACCGTTAATGACATAGTAGAAGGGCAGGGGTTAACTGGTTTTATCTTGAGGTAGCATGTAGCTCGCGTTCTGTTTGAGCCTTGCTAGTGAACGGAGCAAGATGTGTGTTAGGATGACACTTCGCCAAACAAGAAGGTAATCTGTACCACTTTTATTTGGTATAATATATTGGACATCTAACTCTATACTATGTGAATTATTTATGCAGATGGTCCCTTCCTTCCTAGGCCATGATGATTTAATAATATTTTTGGTGGTTTTCAGGTATTATAAGTATTTTGTTAGCTTGCCCCCATCGGACCTAATGTTAGGAAAGTGTAATGTGATGCTTTGGATCTCGGTCCTATGCTCTACCCCCCGTAATGGAGTGAAATAAAGGAGATTTCGACAATATGTACTCTTTGTTCCTATGTAAGCGTAAAGTACATAAAGATCTAACCCCAAAGGGCAAATTAGGATCTAAAAGTAAGCAGATGTAACACAGAATGACATTCACAGGCTACTTTGCCTTATTATTCTTGGGCATGTTATTAGAAAAGCTTACATTAGACACATACTGGTCTACACAAGATATGCTAAGAAAGTATCCGACAAACAACAGGATTTATCCATTTTGTAGTTTCTTCTCAGAAGTCTATACACATGCATATTGCCTGATCCCATTTTACATAGGAGTTCTATACACATCCATATTGCCTGAGGCCATTTTACATTGGTGGTCTATACACATGCATATTGCCTGATCCCATTTTACATTGGAATTCTATACACATCCATATTGCCTGAGGCCATTTTACATTGGTGGTCTATACACATACATTGTTCAGGCCCATTTTACATTGGATGTCTATACACATCCATATCACTAGGGGCCGGTGGTCCTGTGTCATATATTTATGACATGTAGAAGAACCTCAGGCCTGATAAATAAGCCTCTGAAAAAAATTTCCGGTCTTTTACACCCAGTATAGAATGGGACGCTAAGAACCATAAACATTAAAGAGCATCCATAAATAAAAACTCAATTTCAATATTTGCATGCATTTTACATTGGACATCTGTATCACCGAGCCCCATTGCACATTGGACATCTATATACCTCTATATCAATGAGACTCATTTTACATTGGACATCTGTACACATCCAATTCACTGGGGACATTTTCACATTGGACATCTATATACTTCTCTATCACTGAGGCTGATTTTACATTAGATGTCTATACACACCCATATCAGTTGGGCTTATTTTACATTGGAAGTATATACACATCAATATCCATTGCACCAATTTTACATTGGATGTCTAAGCAAATCAAGCCAGCACATTTTATATGTAATATGTAATATTTATTTTTCCATCTTTATTACAATAATACAAATAAAACTTACATCTAAAGTTTAAAATCTAGTGCTACAATTCTCTAGCTCTCCCATAATTAGCTCCTAAGCTCACATTTTATATATGATGTCTATACACAACCATATTCACTAGGGCTCATTTTGCATTGGAAGTCTAACTCCATCCATTTCATTACCACACATTTCATGTTAGACGTCTATACACATTCATATCACTAGAGCAAATTTCACATTGGGCGTCTATGTACCTCTTTATAACTGAGGCTCATTTTACATTGGACGACAATAAACGTCCACACAACTGGGGCCCATTTCACATTGAATGTGTCTATACGTATAATTCGGGCAAACATTGAACGGCTATAATAATCCATAACACTAAGGCATATTTCACATTGAATGACTATATACATATAACTTGGGTAAATATTGGACAGCTGTAATAATCCATATCACTCAGGCACATTTCACATTCGATGACTATATCATTCAGGCCCATTTCACATTCCATGGCCATAAACACCCATATCACTCGGGCACATTTCACATTCCATGACCATATACATCCATATCACTCGGGCACATTTCACATTCCATGACCATAAACATCCATATGACTCGGGGACATTTCACATTCCATGTCCATAAATGTCCATATCACTCGGGCACATTTCACATTCCATGACCATAAACATCCATATCACTCAGGCACATTTCACATTCCTGAACATATACATCCATATCACTCGGGCACATTTCACCTTCAATGACCATATACATCCATATCACTTGGGCACATTTCATATTTGATGACTATAAACACCCTTATCACTCGGGCACATTTCATATTTGATGTCTATAAATATCCATATCACTTGGGATATTTCATACTCGATGACTAAACATCCTTATCACTCGGGCACATTTCACATTGGATGTCTATATATACTTATATAACTGTGGTACATTTGATATTCTATGACTATATACATCATTGGGACCGTTTTACTTTAGATATTTACACGCATCTATAGGGTGGCGTACATAAAGTTTACAGGTGAATATCTCTTAAACAAATAGAATAAATCAAATGCCAAGAATAGGAGCAATGGGCCTTCCAAACTGTGTTACTGAAAATATTTCCATGGAGTACATGTGGCGCAACCTGAGAATTTTAAATGAGGCCATTATAATTTTGTTTGTTTATATTCTGCTTTTCCCCTCAGTAAGCTAAGCAAATTTTATTAAGTTTTTTTCTTTCTAAAATGAATTGTTGAATAGTTATTGATCTTTTCATTGAAGTTGTTACACCTCATGAACTTGGAGAGGAAATAAAGTTTCAAATGAAACAACATGAGTATTGTGGTTTCAAAGCCACCTGAGCTCCTAAAATACACTTCTCGTTCAAGATGGCGGCTGTAGTGTTGTTACGCAGAGTAAAATGCAGAAAATGAAGGTAAATACTGTTGATTGTGCTGACAAAATAAGAAAGGAGGTTGGATTTGCACGTGTTAATGGTATAGGAAGATCGGAAAATGAAGGTAGAGTTCTTGCAATTTGTGGTGAAGAATTTGATCAGACAGAAAATGTTACAGCCAATAGTTGGATTAAGTGTAGTGAAGCCGAAGTGATAACCTCACTTCAGCTGATCATTGACATAGTGAACAAAGATCTTCCTGCTGCTCGGCAAGAAGTAAAATCTCTCTGAACTCAGAATGATAATTTATCTAGGGAACTCAGTAGCATGGGAAAGGAGAAAAAGGAGATTGAATTGGAAAATAGACGGCTCCGATCGAAATTGAAGACAAAGATGAAGGTTCTGTTTATGTTGAAAGTAAAAAATCAGGGCGATTTTCTGACCTAAATAACAAATCTAGAGCCAAGTACACCAGTCCGGATTTCATGAATACAAACAAATTTGAAGTGCTGCGTGAAGATGAAGAGAACAACATGCACAGCTGTAATAAATGTGAAAAGTGTGGAAAGAACGAACATAAGAACAGTGGAGTTGTAGTTTGAAGGGATTCCATACTCAAGTTTTCAGGACAACGGTGTAGGCAACAAGGGCATAAAGTCACTTGTTTCCCAGGAATAAAAATAGGCGAACTTCAACTTAAGGTGCAGGAAATGAATTTAGTTACGGAGGACACACAAGGTTTTTTACATGTGAGAAATAACAATGTTAAGAGGAGTGTATATGCACAGGTTATTAGGATGAAACTATGGATCTTGTCACCAGTATTAAATCTACTGTGCCCAGTACTCAAGTGATAGTAAGTGATGTGCTAATAAAATGTGACATAATCAAGAAAACAGTGCAAAGAATAAATAGTGAGTTAAACTGGATGTGTGGAAAACATCAATATTTATTTGTAGATGGAAATTTTTGGTTACAAGACCAAGATTTTGGCACAGATAGGTCCATCTAAATCGACGGGGCTCCTACAAACTTGGTAAACTGTTGTGTAATGTCATAGCATCACTAGATAAGAGAAACTGGTAAGGAAAATGGTGGACATGGTCCCCCCCTTCTGTAACTTCCCATAAGTATACAAATCCCGTACAACATTACCCGACAAACAGTGAGAAACTGAAACTACTGCACATTAATATACAGTGTATAAAAATAAGTTACATGAGTTAGAAGTAATAGTTGCCACTGTAAAACTTCTGGTCATATGTGTTAATGGACATTGGTGCAAAAAGGATGAGATAATGTTGTACACTTCGATTAATTTTGTACTAGGTATTGTTTACTGTCGCACAAAATTTAACAATGGTGGTGCATGCATTTTAGTGAGGCATGATATTAGCTTTAATCCTATTAATATAAATGGCTTATCAGTAGAAAAATCTTGTGAAGCATTTGCAATTGTCTTACCAGATTTTAATGTCATTGTCTTATCCATTTATCAGTCACCAAATGGTGATTTATCAGTCTTCTTTAAGAGAATAGAAAGTATATTAACTGTTATTAGTAAAAGTAATTGTAGAATAATATTTGGTATTGATTTAAATATCGACCTTAATATACCCAATGAGTCTGCAGTTTTCCTCAACCTATTAAGATCACATAATTTGTATCCTACTAGTTTTAAACCTACTAGAAGTAAAGCATATTTACACTATTTCTTTACAAATATCTCTCAAAATAATTATGTAGTGTCACCACATGATTTCTTTATTTCTGACCATTTTGGCTTGATAGTGCACACTGAAATCCCAAGACATACTTTTAGTTATACACTAGTGTGCAAAACCTAAGGACAAAAGTAATCTTCGCATGCTGTGACACTGCCAAGTAACACGGGCTCGATGAAACTTGAATCATACATAGAGGGAACTGCTACGGTATGCTACAGTAAGCAACTAAACGAAATATGCAATGAGATGAACAGAAATGCCACTTTTATTCATAGACCATAAGCTACACTAAAGCCAGTACAACATATGATGGCTCTCTAGATTTACAGAAACAGATACATGGTGCTTAAAAGGATGTATGATCACCATGGACAGCAATGCATGCTCTGTATCATGCTCCCATGCTGGCTACAAGGTTGGTAAGCAGTTCTTGTGGTAGGGCGTTCCATTCCTCCCCAGTGTTGTTGACAACTGTTGGATGATCATTGGTGCATGTGGATGTGCTGCATTGCGTCTCCCCAAAGCATCTCATACGTGTTCAATGGGATTTAAATCGGGGGGAACGAGCAGGCCAGTCCATTCACCAAATATCCTCTCATTCCAAGAGATCCTCCACCTGCTCTGTTGATGCAGTCGCGCATTGTCATCCATAAAAATGAAGTCAGGGCCAACTGCACCCCTGAAAAGATGCACATGGGGAAGGAGTACACTATCACAATATTGTTGACCAGTGAGTGCACTGTGTTTAAGACTGGGAGGTCGGTGCACCCATGCAACATTATGCCTTCCCAAACCATAACACCCGGACCACCAAAGCATTCATGTTCAAGGATGTTCCTGGGTTCATTACGTGTTCCCACCTCTCATCAGATGAGAACCACTACTTAGACTGAATCTGCTCTCATACTAGAAGAGCACGTGACCCCATTCCTCATTGGTCCAATTTTGATGCTCTTGCGACCATTACAAATGGTGCTGCCAATGCAGGGTATCAATGGAACACAATGTACGGGGCGTGAATCCCTTCTTGCCTGTTGCACAATGTAGCGGTCATCTACTGCTCTAATTGAGCATGGTTGACCACCACCTCTCCTTGGGACAGCATGCCTGTGGTTTGGAAGGTTCCCCATGCACGTGAAACAATGCTGTGAGCAATTCCAAACTCCTGAGCAACACTTGTCACACTTCGCCCTTCTTCCACTTTCTGGATAATTCTTCCCCGTGTGAAGTCATCCAAATGGTGTCTACGGATCATGTTGCAATGAAGAACACCACTACAGTGCACCGTAACAACTCGCTAATTGTCACACATCGTCTTGTCCTGTTTCGTCAACTGCCCTGTGTTGCGGGACCACACTAATTTGGCACTATAGGCTCGCTTCACTCGTGCCATGTGACGTCCAGATTTCTATGTATGTCTGAGAGACCTCTGCAACATGCTCCCACACCTTCACCTACTTCCACCAAGTAGTTTATTTGTTATGTTACTTTACCCATCTCGTCCTTAGGCTTTGTACACCGTGTATTAATAGGTATAAACAGATACGTGACTTTGGGGATAATAAAATATCCAAGTTTTGTGAACTTATGATTACAACTGACTGGTATTATGCAATTGCAGATGCTGATGTTAATATATCCTCTTAAAATTTTATGGATTACTTCTTACATTGTTTGAAATTTGCTTTCCAGTAAAGCGTAAAGGGGTAGGAATCAAAGCCAATCTTAAATATTATACCAATGAACTTAAAATGTTAAAAAATCTGGTTTTGGCTCATCACACAGTTTACCTTAATTTAAAAACTGAACAGATGAAAGAGGAATATCTTTTTCATAAAAGAAAATATAAAAAGGAATTGGATGAATCTAAGCGAACCATGTATGACATTCTCATTACTAGTTCAACTAATAAATGTAAAACTGTTTGGAATGTGGTAAAGGATGAGGCACATATAAACCAGGATAATAACAGCAATAGATGCAAATGCATTTAATGATTTTTGTATCCAGTCAGTAGATGACATTATTGTTAATTTTGATTCGGATGTATCCGATGCAGTAAGTTATTATAAAAATGCCCCTTTTCCTGTTTCTGATTTTGAATGGCATAATATAACTGAAAGCTCATGTATTAGGTGCAGTATCGGCACTCTCTAATTCACATAGCAAAGAGGTTTTTGGTCTCCAACTTTTTTTGTGAAAAAAATTATAGGATCAATAGTGTCACCTCTTACCTTTTTGATCAATAGATGCATCTCAGACAACCTATTCCTGGAACGTTTAAAATTATCTAAAGTTGTACCTGTCTATAAAAAAGGTGATATAAACACAGTAGATAACTATCAACCTATTAGTTAAGTCCCAATTTTTTCTAAAATTATTGAGTCCCTCATGTACAAACAGATGCTCTGTTGGTTTGACCAACTTTCGATTATTACTTCTAAGCAATTTGGTTTCCAGAAAAATAAATCCACAACATTGGCAATAGAATCTCTAACCAAAGAAATAGTAACTGCTTTAGAAAATAAAGAAAATGTGTCCGTAGTGTTGTGTGATCTTACTAAAGCCTTCGATTGTATATCACATGAACAACTCATAAACATACTGGAACACTATGGCATTAGGGGTGTAAACTTAAAATTTATTAAATGTTATTTGAGTAATAGATGGCAGATGGTTGTTATTGCAGACAAATGCTCCAAGGTACAGAGTATTAAAAATGGAGTCCCTCAAGGATCCATTTTAGGGCCTTTTTTTTTTTTTTTTTTTACTCATCAACGATTTGGCATATAACTTACCACAAGATCTTATTACGCATGCTGATGATACGACCTTGATTACATCTCATTCGGATTGTAACCAGTTAAAATCACCAGAATTAAATAATTTTAATATAGCAAAACTGGTTTGCTGCTAATAAGCTAAGGCTAAATGAACAGAAAATGCAGCATTTTACTTTTGGTTTATCGGATATGAGGGTAAATGAATTACCATTTGTTAAACTCTTGGGATTTTGCTTAGATTCAAAACTTGGATGGAAAAATCAGTGGCAGACGTGTGCACTAAATTATCTCGAGTTATTGTTCTTTTTAGAAAACTGAATTCACTTGTGTCTCTGGACACTGTTAGACAGATATACTTTGCACTATTTGAGACACACATAAACTATGAAATATATTTATGGGGGCACTCAACTGAGGTTAATAAGGTCCTTTTATTACAAAAAAAAAAAAAGCACTCAGAATGCTCTTAAATAAAAATACTAGAGAACCTTGTAAACCTTTATTTATTATGTTGAAGGTCCTAATGTGTATAATTCATATATATATATATATCTATATATATATATATAGATATATATATATATATATATATATATATATATACAGATCTTTAATGTACATCAGAGTGAACATTCATCAATATCCTCTTTGGACTGATCTCCATCATTTTAACAGAAGAAATAAACATAAACTTGATTATCTGAGATGCAGACTAGCTCTAAGTGCAAACAGGTGTTTTTATAATGGTATCAGTATGTTCAATAAGTTACCAGACGCAGCAAGAATAGTTCCAATTAATAGACTGAAAGCACGTATTCATAATTGGTTAATAAATAGGCCATTTTATTCAATTGCTGCATTTATGGATACTTCTGTTGATATAATTCTGTAATCTTGTTAATGTAAACATGAGGATGTCATTTCTGGATGTATTCTGGTTTCTGACAAATAAATATTATTATTATTATTATTATTATTATTATTATTATTATTATTATTATTATTATTATTATTATTATACATTGTATGTAGTTAGTCATGTTGATTATTTACTGTGGCTCTTCAAAATTAAAAAAAAATGTGGCAGATTTTGTTGTTGAGGCAGGTATGATTTTAGTACTAGGTGAATGCAGGTGAGATTATAGAACTGCATAGCAGTGTTCAATGATATATATGGGATGAAAATGTCACAAATGAAACTCAAACAACCGGAAGCATGACAATGTAAGTATGGAAGTGTAAAGAACAAGAATCACTTGAAGGAGAAATCAAAAGTGAATGATGAAAATGCTATCAATATTGTTGCTGTTGTAGAAGTAAATTCACAGGTAAGTCAACATGAATTATCCAAAGACAGTGGGAGTAGCTGCACTTCAGTACAGCGAATATAAAGCAGCAGAAATACCATCCTGAACACACGTGTTTGCATCTAGAGCTCACACAGAGAGATGTTCATCTTCTAGATTTTTTTTTTTGCGAGTGGTTACCCAATGCTACTACAGAGAATGGTTCATTCTTGGCAAACATATTATTTTCGGATGAAGCAACATTCTCAAATACTGGACAAGTTAATAGGCATAACATGCATTATTGGGCATTTAAAAACCGCAAATAGTTGAAAACTATGCCTTTTTAGCATCATTGGTCGCTAAATATTTGGTGTAAAATTCTTGATAACCTTGTCATCGGTCTTTATTTCTTTGAAGGTACAATTACTGGTGAAACATATTGCTGTTTTCTCAACCATGGATTACCTCCGTTATTGGATAATGCGCCCTTCAATGTGAGAAGAGAAATGTGATATCAGCAGAATGATGCACCACATTTTGCAATATGCACACGTCAGCTGCTAAACGAGAAATATGGTGGTAGGTGGATTGGACATGCTAGACCTATCATCTAGACTCCTCATTCACCTGATATAACACCCTTGGACTACTTTTTATGGCGACACATAATACAGAAACTCATGTTTAAAACACCTACAGCTAAAGAGAATGTGAAATTTTGAATATGTGAAGCCTGTCACATTATTAGCCCTGATGCTGTTAAGAGTTAGAGAAAATCTTTCCAAAAGAATCACGAAGTGTTTAGATGTTAAAGGAGGCTACTTTGAGCATTAATTTAAAGTAATTTGTAGGTATTTATTGACTTACTTATTTGTTTAGTACTATTTTCTGCTATTGTATAATTCAGAGAAAACAAGCTTTATGAGCTCAACAATACAGTTTAGAAAAAAAAAAGTTTTAATAAAAGTCGATTAATCTATTGAGGATAACCAGAATATCAAAAAAGAAATTACCATGGTTTCATTTAAAATTCTGAGATTGGATCCATGTGCCCCAAAAGGAGCCCCATGAAAATATTTTTCATATCACATTTTGGTCCCTTGTTCTTATAAGATTTAGATTTCTTGCCATTTGGTTCTTTCTATTTGTTTAGAAGATATTCACCTGTAACACTTTATCTGGGCCACCTTATATTTCACTGGTGCCCATCTCACATTGGACATCTTGACACATCCATATCACTGGCACCCATTTTAAGTGGGACTTTTATACTTATCCATATTGCGTGGGCCCATTTCACATTGCATGTCTATACATAATTACATTGCTCTGGGCTACTTTACATTGCATGTCTATTCATATCCATATTGGTTGGGCCCATTTTACTTTGCATGTCTATATTGCTTGAACCCATTTTACATTGCATATCTATGCATATCAATAGTGCTTGGGCCCATTTTACATTGCATATCTATACATAATTATATTACTCGGGCCCACTTTACATTGCATGTTTATACATATCCATATTGCTTGGGCCCATTTTACTTTACATGTCTGTATCGCTTGAGCCCATTTTTTATCGTCCTCCATGGACTAGTGGTAACGTGCTAGCCTGTAGTTTCCAAGATCGCAGGTTCAAACCCAGCCGAGGGCGATGGATTTTTTTGGGTGTAAAAATCGTTAGCATGGCTTCCTTCGGTAGGGAAGTAAAGCCGGTGGTCCCGTGTCGTAGATTTACAGCACATAAAAGAACCTCAAGCCTGATAAAGAGGCCTCTGAGCAAAATTACCGGTCTTTCACACCCAATATAGAATGGGACGGTAAGAACCATAGTAGTTAAGGAGCGTCCATAAATGAAAAAACTCAATTTAAACAACATTACATGTCTATACATATCCATATCGCTTTGGCCCATTTTACATTGCATGTGTATGCTTATCCATATTGCTTGTGCCCATTTTACATTGCTTTTCTATACATATCCATATTTTATGGGCCCATTTTACTTTGCATTTCTATACATATCCATATTGCTTGGGCCTATTTTACATTGCATGTCTAAACATATCCATATTGCTCAGGCCCATTTTACATTGCTTTTCTATACATATCTGTATTGCTTGGGCTCATTTTACATTGCTTTTCTATACATATCCATAATTTTGGCCCCATTTTACTTTGCGTTTCTATACATATCCGTATTCCTTGGGTCCATTTTACATTGCATTGCTTTAGCCCATTTTACATTGCATGTCTATACATGTCTATATTGCTCGGGCCCATTTTACATTGCTTTTCTATACATATCCATATTGCTTGGGCCCATTTTACTTTACATGTCTGTATCGCTTGAGCCCATTTTTTATCGTCCTCCATGGACTAGTGGTAACGTGCTAGCCTGTAGTTTCCAAGATCGCAGGTTCAAACCCAGCCGAGGGCGATGGATTTTTTTGGGTGTAAAAATCGTTAGCATGGCTTCCTTCGGTAGGGAAGTAAAGCCGGTGGTCCCGTGTCGTAGATTTACAGCACATAAAAGAACCTCAAGCCTGATAAAGAGGCCTCTGAGCAAAATTACCGGTCTTTCACACCCAATATAGAATGGGACGGTAAGAACCATAGTAGTTAAGGAGCGTCCATAAATGAAAAAACTTAATTTAAACAACATTACATGTCTATACATATCCATATCGCTTTGGCCCATTTTACATTGCATGTGTATGCTTATCCATATTGCTTGGGCCCATTTTACATTGCTTTTCTATACATATCCATATTTTATGGGCCCATTTTACTTTGCATTTCTATACATATCCATATTGCTTGGGCCTATTTTACATTGCATGTCTAAACATATCCATATTGCTCAGGCCCATTTTACATTGCTTTTCTATACATATCTGTATTGCTTGGGCTCATTTTACATTGCTTTTCTATACATATCCATAATTTTGGCCCCATTTTACTTTGCGTTTCTATACATATCCGTATTCCTTGGGTCCATTTTACATTGCATTGCTTTAGCCCATTTTACATTGCATGTCTATACATGTCTATATTGCTCGGGCCCATTTTACATTGCTTTTCTATACATATCCATATTGCTTGGGCCCATTTTACTTTACATGTCTGTATCGCTTGAGCCCATTTTTTATCGTCCTCCATGGACTAGTGGTAACATGCTAGCCTGTAGTTTCCAAGATCGCAGGTTCAAACCCAGCCGAGGGCGATGGATTTTTTTGGGTATAAAAATCGTTAGCATGGCTTCCTTCGGTAGGGAAGTAAAGCCGGTGGTCCCGTGTCGTAGATTTACAGCACATAAAAGAACCTCAAGCCTGATAAAGAGGCCTCTGAGCAAAATTACCGGTCTTTCACACCCAATATAGAATGGGACGGTAAGAACCATAGTAGTTAAGGAGCGTCCATAAATGAAAAAACTCAATTTAAACAACATTACATGTCTATACATATCCATATCGCTTTGGCCCATTTTACATTGCATGTGTATGCTTATCCATATTGCTTGGGCCCATTTTACATTGCTTTTCTATATATATCCATATTTTATGGGCCCATTTTACTTTGCATTTCTATACATATCCATATTGCTTGGGCCTATTTTACATTGCATGTCTAAACATATCCATATTGCTCAGGCCCATTTTACATTGCTTTTCTATACATATCTGTATTGCTTGGGCTCATTTTACATTGCTTTTCTATACATATCCATAATTTTGGCCCCATTTTACTTTGCGTTTCTATACATATCCGTATTCCTTGGGTCCATTTTACATTGCATTGCTTTAGCCCATTTTACATTGCATGTCTATACATGTCTATATTGCTCGGGCCCATTTTACATTGCTTTTTATACATATCCATTATGCTTGGGCCCATTTTACATTACATGTCTATACACATCCTTATCACTCAGGCAGATTTTATATTGGATATTTGATATTTACACACATTTATATCACTCAAGCACATTTAGCGTTGGATATCTAGACGCATCTATATCATTCAGGGGCATTTTACTTTGGACATTATACGCATTCATATCACTGAGGCCTACTTCACATTCAACATGTATATACAGGGATGTTACTGAAGCACATTTTACATTGGATATCTATCTATACACACCCATATCACTCTGGCACATTTCACATTATACATCTATCCTCATTCATATCACTCAGGCACATTTTGCATTGGATATCTATACATATCCATATCACTCAAGCACATTTTACATTGGATATCTATACACATTTGTATCACTCAAGCACATTTTACATTAGATATCTATACTCACTCATATCACTAAGGCACATTTCATATTGGATATCTATACACATTCATATCACTCAAGCACATTCTACACTAAATATCTATACATATTCATATCACTCAGGCGCATTTTACATTGGATATCTATACTCATTCATATCACTCAAGCACATTTTACGTTGGATATCTATACTCATTCATATCACTCAAGCACATTTTATGTTTGGATATCTATAATAATTTGTATCACTCAGGCGCATTTTACATTGGATATCTATACTCATTCGTATCACTCAAGCACATTTTATATTGGATATATATACTCATTTGTATCACTCAGGCGCATTTTACATTGGATATCTGTACTCATTCGTATCACTCAAGCACATTTTACGTTGGATATCTATAATAATTCGTATCACTCAGGGGCATTTTACATTGGATATCTTTACTCATTCGTATCACTCAAGCACATTTTACATTAGATATCTATACACATTCGTATCACTCAAGCACATTTTACATTAGATATCTATACTCATTCATATCACTAAGGCACATTTTATATTGGATATCTATACACATTCATATCACTCAAGCACATTTTACGTTGGATATCTATACACGTTCATATCACTCAGGCACATTTTACATTGGATATCTATACACATTCATATCACTCAAGCACATTTTACATTGGATATCTATACACATTAATATCAGTCAGGCACATTTTACATTGGATATCTATACACATCTAAGTCACTTGGGGACATTTTACTTTGAATGTTATATACATTCATATCACTGAGGCCTACTTCACATTGGACATGTATATATAAAGATGTTACTGAGGCACATTTTATATTACATATCTGCAGGGTGATTTGCACCGTAAATATTTTGGAAATGGAAAGTGCTATTGATGTGCAGTTTTCACAGCATTGATTGATAGTCAGAGTCTCGTACATTTAGCTTATGAACAGATTTCAATAATACTGAGAATGATTATTTTTTGAGCAAACATACAATTTTTAAATGGAAAAATGCCTAGTTGCATCAACAGAAGAAAGGTAGGGTAAATTAGAATGTCAGTGGCGTTTGTTGCAAGATTCTGGTGCAAGTGGTTTCGAGAAATCTTATTTTGAAACTTTTACACACCAACACTTATACAACCTGTGGTGGCCCAAACTAAAGAAAATCAAAAGGGAATTACAATACTTCTGTGGATTCTTACAAGAAAAGAGAACATACCCTTCAAAGGTTGTGTTCAAAATGACCACCGGCAGCTTCAATACTCGCTTCCAGTCTGCTATGGAAAGACTGCTGCACACGTTCTAGCATTTCAGTGGAAATTTCAGAGCAGGCAGCAGTAATACGTCATTTCATATCATCTGGTGTAGTTGGTACATCCTTGTAGACAGTGCCTTTCAGCCTTTCCCACAGAAAAAAGTCTAAAAGGGTCAGATCCTGGGAACGGGCCGGCCAAGGTACAGGTCCTTTTCGTCCATCCAATGATTTGGAAACAATCCGTTAAGACAAGCTGTAGTACTTCGTGCACTATGGGCTGGACAGCCATCATGTTGGTACCAGAGGTTCCTTCTAGTCTGCAAAGAACGTCTTCTAGCATCTGTGGAAGATGGTCATCAGGAGGCCGCGATACTTGAGCGAGTTCATTGTTCCTTCTATGAACAATGGACCTATGAGCTGATGGTTCACTATCCCACACCACACATTTAAACTCCATGGACGCTGACGTTCCACCTGACAAAGCCAACGGGGATTGTCAACAGGCCAATTGTGCATGTTTCTGTGGTTTACCTGGTCATGATTAGTAAATGTTGCCTCATCACTAAACAAGATACATGATGAATGTGGAGTATCATGTCCTAATGCCCTTGTACAAAAGTTAACCCAAATCTCAAAATTGTTTCCATGCAGCTCTTGATGGAGAGAGATGTAATAGGGATGGAACCTATGCCAATGGGGAATGCGCAGTACACTTGCCTGACGTATGCCACTTCCTTGTGCAATTGTGCGGGAACTAATTTGCGGATTTACTGCAACGGCAGCCAAAACATTAATTTCTGCCTCTTCTCCAGTCACTTGTTTGTTTCTGTTACATTTTTTAGGTGTTACAGTACCACTTTCATGTAATTGGTTGAAGAGGTTATAAATAATTGCCGAGATGGTTGATGTCTATTGGGATACGTTTCTGCATACACCATACAGGAACGAACTGCATTCTTCCTACACTCTCCATACACCATGAACATGCCAGTTTTTTCTACATTAGTAAACCCCATCTTCCACTCACGACTTACTGCTTGACTGTCACAAAATAACTGACCAGAAAGTCGCAATGCAATCATTGAACAGAAAACACAATGCAAACAAACACAACTTTGTACCTAGCAACTAAGCAGGTTGAATGGGACAAACAATTGTCGGGGTGGAAACTTTTCAAAATACAGTTTCTCGTAAACTACTTGCACTAGAATCCTGCAACAAAGAGCTTTACATTGTAATTTACCCTACCTTTATTCTGTTGATGTAACTAGGCATTGTTCCATTTAAAAAATTGTATTTTTGCTCAAAAAATACACTTTCTCAGTATTATTAAAATCTGTTTACAGGCTAAATGTATGAGCCCCTGACTACCAATCAATGTTGTGAAAACTGCACATCAATAGCACTTTCCATTTCTGAAACATTTGCGGTGCAAGTTTTAGGTGATTCACCCTGTATACACATTCATATCACTCAGGCACATTTTACATTGGATATCTATACATATCCATATCACTCAGGTGCATTTCATATTGGACATCTACACACATGCATATCACTCTGGAGCGTTTTACTTTGGACATTATATACATTAATATCACTGAGGCCTATTTAATATTGTAGGTCTATACACATCCATTCACTTTGGAAGATTATAAGCATCCATACCACTGGGGCCCATTTGACATTGTATGTCTATATACAGCCATATAACTCAAGCACATATTGCATGATAATAATAATCATTTATATCACTGGGGCCTATTTCACATTGGATAGCTATATACATTTGCAATATATGGGCAAATTTTACATTGGTTATTTACACGCATCTATATCACTGGGGCCCATTTTACTTTCAATATCCATACACCTCTATTTCACTGTGTCCTATTTCACATTTGACTCTATACACATCCATATTAGTGGGTTGCATTTTACATTGGATGTCTATACATATCTGTATCACTGAGGCCCATTTTACGTTGGATGTCTATTCACATCCATAACGCTTGAGTCATTTTTCATTGGATGTCTCTATGTATCAACAAAGCCCTTTTTATAAAGGTCTATACACATATTCACATCCATTTTATATTGGAATTCTATAAACACCCATATCACTCAGATCTATTTTACATTGTAGATCTATACACATCAACATCACTCAGACCTGTTTTATATTGTAGGTCTATATACATCCAGTATTTTACACTGTCGGTCTATATACCTCGGCATCACTCAGATGTATTTTACATTGTAGGTCTATATACATCCACATCACTCAGATGTATTTTACATTGTAGCTCTATACACATCCGCATCACTCAGACATATTTTACATTGTAACTCTATATACATCCGCATCCTCAGACATATTTTGCATTATAGGTCTATATACATCCACATCACTCAAACGTATTTTACATTGTAGATCTATATGCATCCGCATCACTCAGAGGTATTTTACATTGTAGGTCTATACATATCCATATCACTCACACGTATTTTACATTGTAGGTCTATACATATCTATATCACGCAGACCTATTTTGTATTGTAGGTCTATAAACATTCATATCACTCAGATCTATTGTATATGGTAGGTCTATAAACATGCATATCACTCAGATGTGTTTTATATTGTAGGTCTATAAACATTTATATCACTCAGGTCTTTTTTATATTGTAGGTCTGTACATATCTGTATCACTCAGATCTATTTTACGTTGTAGGTCTATAAACATCCACGTCACTCAGATCTATTTTACATTGTAGGTCTGTACACATCCACATCACTCAGACCTATTTTAGATTGTAGGTCTATTTATATCCATATCACTCAGACCTATTTTATATTGTAGGTCTAAACATATCCATATCACTCAGGCCTGTTTTACATTGTAGGTCTGTACACACCCTAATCAGTCAGGCCCATTTGCAGTGGATGCTACCCAAATCCCTATTCCTTGTTGCAATTTTAAATTGGATGTCTGTACACATGCATATTTCATGCCCATTTTAGATTGTGCATCTATGCAGATCCACATCACTCAGGCACTTTATAATTGGCTATTTGTATACATCTATATTGCTCGAGCCGAATTTGAATTGTTTGTATATACATATCCATATCATTTGGGGCCATTTTACATTGGACATCTATACTCAGCGATATCATTTGGCCCTATTGTGTAAACATCCATATCACTCAGGCTGATTTTGCATTTGGTGTCTATACACATTCATATTGCTCGGCGTACCTTGCCAGCCTTAGTTCCCAAGGTAGCAGGTTGAATCCTGTTGGAGGGAGATGGAGTTTTTTGGGCACAAATATCTTAAGCATAGCTTCCTTCAGAAGGGAAATAAAGCCAGTGGTCCCAAGACTTAAATTTACAGCATGTAAAACAATCTCAAATCTGATAAAGGGTCCTGTGACCAAAATTTCCAGTCTTTCACAATTGGCCCAATTCCAGCCCAATATAGAATGGGATGCTAAGAACCATAACAGTTAAAGAGCATCCATAAATAAAACACCATTTAATTTTGACATTGCTTGGACTCATTTTACATCCGATATCTGTACACTAGCAGGTTGCTCATGCACATTTTATTTTGGATGTCTATACACATGGATATTGGATGAGATTAAAAAAAAGCCCTCTTATATAATATTTGAGAAAACTACCATAAAATTGCAAGCTGTGACTGCGAATAACCCAACCACGTAATTTTAGTAATCTTCATGGAAATCTTGTAGTGTGTATTTTACACGAAAATACATGATTCAGTGGTAAAGAAATAATCGAAATGAGTAAAATATAGTGATAGATTTGCTTGAACACACACACACACCCACACACACACACACACACTCACACACACTCACTCACTCACACACACTTTCCATCTGTATAATATTCAATATATATTATCACAGGGAAGTATTTGAATACTTAAGAAAAGAATAGAACATTGTACTTTTATAGCTTGTGTTCTTCCAGTTCCATTAATTTTAAAGTAAATATGATATTCTATAAAATATTCAGAATTGAGTGGAATTTGGACAAAATGTGTATTTCTGAAAACCTATATGAATTTAACTGTTTTGTTGTTGTTGTTATTATTATAATACCATCATTAATAATTCTCTCTTTAGAAGTTGTAGAATGGAGTGCATCAGCTTGTAAATTATTGTTATGAAATGAGAATTCTAAGATTCTTATTTAATATCTTACAAACCTCAAGCCCAGGTTATTGGCATAGAAGAAGCCAGCTTCTTGCTCTCCTTTACCTTGCCAGTCTCTCCATGCACTGAAATCATTTGTGTATTAATTTTCCTGATACTGGCTAATTGAATCATATATTGTGATTTACCTAACAATTTATTTAGTTCTAAACACTTTCTCCATTATTTGGTTTTCTTACCCCCATTACATGATGAAATTCAAGTTTTAGTTTCTACACATCTGCTAATATCATATACCAATATGTAAACAAATCTAATCTGGTGCTTTAACATATAAACATTTATAATTATAGCAATAAAAGTTTTAATAGTTTAATAAACAAAAACTTGCTTGTTTACTAAACAATTCTGAAGATATTGCATAATATTACAAAATTCCTGAATATTGATGTGTTAAGTAATGTTCACTATGAATAAATGAGTGTGTCACCACCTAGAAACAGGTCAGCCAACTTGGCAGTGGTGTCACTAGCAAGCAGCGGATTATCAGCCATGCATACAGTAAATTACGAAACATCTAATATTCTTAAAGATAAGCAGCAAATCTTTTTAGGTACAATCATTATTGCAGAACACGTATTATCGCATTGTGTCTCTGTCCATGCATACGCATGAAACTCACCAAACACGGCAAACAGATTTGAGATGTTATGTACAAAAGTTTGAAAACACTTTGTTGAAACATTTCAAATAGGTACAAAGTTAAGGATAGTTTCCATATGTAAATATCCTCAGGATTTCCAAAGATAATAAAACATCACCTCTGCTTATTTCTTTATTACCCTAAGTGAAGAAGCTCTTAAGTTACTATCGTAATATAAAATACATGCTCTCAGATTTTGCATCATTGTTTCTAGCATTGTTAATTACCTTTTATACCTGATAGTTTTTGCAAGAAGCATATCAACTTGTGAGGGTATGGCACAAAATCCTTCTTATGTTCTGCTAACTGCTTAAAGTTTCCTTTTATTTAATGTTTTTGTTTGAATTGAATTGTTTTTCATCTTACAGTAGTTATTCAGCATTCTGTTAATTGCTGTCCAAATGATTTTCTCCCATGGCTGCATTGCAGAGTGTACAAGGCAAGAGTTTTCATTGTTCCTGTTTGTTTGCTCTGAAACAACATCAAAAGCTACATGAGTTTCTGGTTTTCTAACAATTTGACACAATTGTAACACAAAAAATTATCCAAGCTGTGCCTTTTTTCTTGGAAAACACAATTTTCCCCTATCCAGCTTATCAATAAGTCTATTCTCAAGTTCAGAGACTATTTCTCTGTGTATTGTGAGAAAATCTCTGCAGTCATCACATTTAAATTTTTTCAACTCACAATAACAGCAAGTGTTATTACAGGTACATCATCTGAACTGACAGTAACATTAACAGCATCTGTTTGCATAGGATTTGGTAAATTATCATTGAGTTCTGTAATCTTAAGTTTCTTGATGGGCAAATTTGGTGATAAATATAACTCCATATCCAATATAGCATATTTACTTTGCAATTGTAATTTGTTTTCAGCCTTCAAAATTGGTCTAAGTAATATATGTTATTGTGATCCTGCTAACTGATAATACATTCAAAACCTCACTTCCAGTAGATTGGTATGGAATTTTCCTGGCAGCACATATTTCATTTTCCTTTTACATATACAGTAATTTGTTAGTTCAGTGAGAGCATATGTTGTGTCTGTCTCCTTTGTTAACTTACCATTAAAATCCAATGATTTGCATTGATCTAGCCAAATGAAAAACTCTTTCACAAATTTAAATTTTGCTTGGTCAGGATGATTAGTCAGAGGTTTCTGCATTTCATAGATCACCATGTATTAATAATGGTAATAAACTTTGCAGTACCTTTATAATTTGGTATATGATTTACTGGTCCTATAAGCTGTTGGTAATCATTCATTAAAAATTTGTAAGACAAGCTTAACATTTTGCCTTTCAAAGGAAGAGGGCCAATAGTTTAATGTTTTAATAGTTAGCATATAGTAGATATGTTTGTCTCTGCCAAAAATAAATTATAAAATAACAGAATTAAATGTGAAAAAGCAGTTATAAATCAGACAATGTACCATAAATTACGTTTAAACCAATTGTGGACATAATTCCTAAATTGCCTATCAAATGAATTTTCCAAGAATATGGTTTTTAACATACCTTAAGATATGACATTGTTATACGCATACATATAACAGAATGATAGTTCAATAACTTTATATTAAAAAAGTTGGTTTCATATTCGATGCCAAATAATGTTAAAATAATCATTTAAAATTAAAAGTACACATATTTTTACCAGATGTATACAGAGTCACAACAAGAAAATTTTGTTGGGCCCATAATAGAAATTAGTTGTAACATTTTAAATCATGAGTTTTTGCATCCATTTTTTGAAGAAGCTGTTAAATTATTCTGTATTCACCTGAGGAAAATATAGTATTGTTATTTTTACATTTAAATTTACAGATTTATTAAGTACCATACCTAAAGTGCCATGTATCTTACTGTTATATACTTAAACTAAAGTTTTAAATGTTTTGATCCTGAAATTCATATATCACACCCATGATCATGTAATGACCCTGAAGCGACAGCTTAGCATTCAAATGTACTACTGTACAAGAAGAAAATAGGTTAATGCATTATCATGCATAAGAAAAAGTCTGATTAGGTTAATCTACTTTGCTTCTTACCTTTTGTTTTTGTTTTTTCTTTTTTTCAGTTTTAAACTAATCAAATTAGTTCAGTTTACTGTAGACATGCGTAATCTACTTTGCTAATATAGTGGTTATGTTGCTGCATTTAGCCCGTATTATTAACTTATTTTTTAATGTTATGCCCACCTAGGAAGCACTTAGTCCAACTTGCTAAAAGATAAAATCCCTTTCATACTATGAACAATCCAAAAAGAACTATAATCACAGAATGTAGTAACCATCATCCTGTTTGCTTGTTAATGCCTCATATCAATGCAAATACATTTCTTTCTTATGGTAGGCAGGGAACCTTTATTTACAAGCATTACACCAATGGATGCCACCAGTCCAGACAATATTGTGGTATTTATAAGCTTATGAAACTGATATATTATAGTGATGACCCAAAGCAATGCTGCTTATGTTTACTGAACAGTTTTGAAATAAATTTTCAGTCCTAGAATCAATTTTGTTGGTGGAGGAAGGAGCCAATATTCTTTGGTGTAGTGCCTGTAAATTTGAAAATTTTTGCAACATATTGAGGAAATCATATAGTTTGTTATTAAAACTTTCAGTCTTTCTTTCAACTTAATATCCAAATATTCTTGGTGGTGATGGCCAAACCTACCTATCTTCTTATGACAGTGAATGCTTTCAAAATAATTTACTGTAATACTTAATGGAATGGCAGCATATGTTCACTGGATTCTATGATAATACTGCCATCAGTGAGACAGCATGTGATAAAGCAGAACCATGGTCTTATTATGTGAGCTTTGTAGTATTTCATGTCAGTTATCTGCATGCAGCAGTCTATGGCAAAAATAAATGTAAAATACTCATATTCTTCATTTTGTGATTAATATAAGTTATTTTGTAGAGCTAAAATGTACTTGACCACATCACACCTAACTTCAATTGCCTTAGCTATGGAGAAGAATTTAAATTATTTCAGTATGTTATCTATGGTATAATGATTTATTGTCTTCACTTTTTATAAATTCACAACATTACACTTTAACTTAATGGCTTATCACAGAGTGACTTATTGGTGCAAAACAACTACAGGGGGATAGAAGCAATCCATTTTCATCTTCTTTCTTCATCTTTAGGAAATCTAAATGCTTTCATGTTCTGAGTAATTCTCTGTGCAAGCTGGAATGCAGCATTGGTTGACATTTTAACTAAAAAAGCAAGTACAACAAATTGCATCCAAACACATGATCATGCAGGAATGCTATGCTGCCAAGAAGTGATGTCACAGTGATTGCCTGCTCCTGTTATGTGGCCTGTATTTTTCGGTGGTAATGATGAGAGGCAATGAATCAATGAATGGCTTCCTTCCTGAAAATTACCCTTTACATGACTATCATCTTCTTGGCAGTCCATCATTAAGAATTCTTGTTTGTTGTTTTTCTGTGGTTATTAACAAAAGCTACAGACTTTCCTTATTAACAGTTTTTGTTATGCTTGTCCATGTAAGGCTTGAATTTCTAATATTCTGATATTTTACTCAATCCAGAAATATGCAAATTAAAATATATATATATATATATATTCAGTAACAAATAAGAAAACATGTTAATAATATTAATTGTGTAACATAAGTGAACAACAAATATATCCAAGCAATACATCAGGTAAGGTTTCATTATGTTATATTAGAACTGCCTCAAGATGTTTGTGTGAAATGTACGATTGAATTGTTCTGTTACAGAATTGGGACTTCCCTCCAGTAAAATATTCAAGGTAAGACCCATGAAACTAAAAACAAAAAGCATTTTGAGAAAAAAAATTTTGTGAGAGGGGGAGAGAGTAAGAAAATACAATGTATGTGAACTCTCTTTGTGGAGTTAACCTTTCTGATATTTTGGTTTCAGTTTTTTGTTCCTTGTAATGTGGGAAGAGTATTGAATTTCAAAGTCAGCATATAGCAATCCACTTTTACAGATTTGACTAATATTTGTGCCAGTATATACTTTTCGTCACATGATTATGGACCTTGGGTTGACAATGCCAAGCATAACTTAAGTTGGCTATGCCAAGTCATTGCAACATGGAAGTTACCCCCCTACATCCACCTCCGGTGAGACAACACTCCTGGCTTTGGCCAGTTGCTTACATCATTGACATGTGTGAGACCATGTTAGATTGAGATAATGTTTGGTAATGTACTTCTCTGTGTATAACTGTGGTAGACCTCAGGTATCTTTCATTGGGATATCGTGTACCATTCAAAATGAAATTCTGATTTAATGCTGAAGGGTAACTCTTTCAACGCTCTTAAATTTAATACAACTTGTTATTAAGTTGTGTTAACTGCCATTGTTTAATGGGGAATTAACTCACTGTGAACTCAACTTTTCTTATGTTCCATGAACTGAGTTGACTAAGCAGTGAATTACATTATAAGCAGTATTAATTACCTTAAATTCAGCTTTACATTGATTTAATACCTGAGTTGTAATTGAGGGTGAAATATTTTACTTAAGTGTGAATCGCTTTGTATGGAATGGTCCCTTTTAAACATTTGTTTTATGTTGCACTCAAGGGTTATTTATATATGTATTTGGCTAGCTCAATTCATGTTGAAATGCAAAGCAATAGGAATATGATTGATGAACAACCAAATTCATCACTGCACATAGTTAAAATAACTTTTAGTAATTATTTCATAATGGTTGACTGCACAGATCACAAATAACAAATATATGTTATACACATCATGTTATGTTTTGTGTGTGTTAAATTGTTATGAACTTGTATTTAAATACTTATTGAATAATTATTACTCATACCAGTTTACCTACCAATTATTTATGTTCCTCTATTGATCCCAGAGCTGCTTAACATCATAGTTGCAGTATGGTTTCAAGTTAAAGTCAACAACCTAGGAAGTTAGGGGATTCCAAAACCACTTTCATCAAGTGATTTACATAACTTGGTGATAGGAGGTGCACTGCATATTTCAGCCTCCTTATACTTACAACAAAATATTCATGTGAATGTCCAGGAAGATTTGCCTGGAGGAGTCAGTTAATGAAAGAAAAATAGGTATATGGAACATCTTTGGAGATAAATCTTAAATAAAAAATTGGGCAATATTTTATCAAGTTAAAAATAAATTATTATGCATGATCAATAAATAAGTGAATATTGGTTATATGAGTTTAGATTCATGACATGGCTTGTTTGCATCATTGATTTGCTTGCAATTCAGAGAATTATATTAATGGATGTAGTACTTTAAGATGTTAATTTTTGTTTTCTCATCAGATTTCATGTCCTGGGAAAGCCAGGGCTGAAACAATGCTATGATTCATTGCAATTTTGTATTCACTGGTGACATGTTGATAACCACATTATTATGAATATATATTTTTTTTGCCAAATATGATTAGCATAGAAATTGCTTACAAAACTACTTTGAATGGTTGGAAAACCTGAAAGTTTATGTAATTCTCAGTGTGTGTAACAAACATTGCTTGTATGGCTACAAATATCAGGTTTGTTTTAACATTAACGTTTTTCATTTGAATAATTTTATTAATTACTCAATAAAATTGTTAATTCAGTTATAATGAATTACAGAAATGCTTTGCTGAACAATTATAACCAAAGTTGTGACATAAATAAGCAATATATGTAAACAGAGATTCTGTTTTTCAGGTTTAATTCTCTGATTGTTGTACTTAATGTGCTAAATCCTACATTTCAGATTATTCATAGAAGCAGTTTCTAATGATTGCAGTGATAAATCACTAGTGCCCTCTTCTAAAGCCTCAGGAAGAGACACAAGCTTCTATAATGGAAAGGAGTGTCCTGAATATGAAAGTCAGGAAAGTGATGTCTCAGAAATACCAACTATAGAAGATGATGTTCACTCAGAACAATCTGGTAAATGTAGTGATGTGAAAGTTTACAGCAAGGCTTTATACTTCAAGCAAAAGAATTTTATGCCTAAGGCCAAAAGGCCACACAAGTGTAACATTTGTGATAAGAGCTTTACTCAGTTATCAAATTTAAAAAGGCATAATTTGATACATGAGAATAAGAAACCACACCAGTGTAAAACTTGTGATAAGAGCTTTACTGAACTGTCAAGTTTGAAGAAACATAATTTGATTCACGAGGGTAAGAAGCCACACCATTGTAATATTTGTGATAGGAGTTTTAATCGATTGTCAAGTTTGAAAAGACATAATTTGATCCATGAGGGTAAGAAACCACACCAGTGTAAAACTTGTGATATGGGCTTTACTCATTTGTCAGATTTGAAAAGACATAATTTTGTTCATGAGGGTAAGAAGCCACACCGGTGTAAAACTTGTGATACAAGCTTTACTCAGTTGTCAGATTTGAAAAGGCATAATTTGATTCATGAGGGAAAGAAGCCATACCAGTGTAGGAGTTGTGATAGGAACTTTAATCGGTCATCAAGTTTGAAAAGGCATAATTTGATTCATGAGAGTAAGAAGCCACACCAGTGTAAAACTTGTGATATGGGCTTTACTCATTTGTCAGATTTAAAAAGACATAATTGTATTCACGAGGGTAAAAAGCCACACCAGTGTAAAACTTGTGATACAAGGTTTGCTCAGTTGTCAGATTTGAAAAGACAATTTGATTCATGAGCGAAAGAAGCCATACCAGTGTAAGAGTTGTGATAGGAGCTTTAATCGGTTATCAAGTTCAAAAAGGCATAATTTGATTCATGAGAGTAAGAAGCTACACCAGTGTAAAACTTGTGATACCAGCTTTAATCATTGTCAAGTTTGAAAAGCCATAATTTGATTCACAAGGTTAAGAATCCACAGCGGTATGAAACTTCTGATAAGAGATTTATTTGGTTGTCAAGCTGAAAAGCCATAATTTAATCAATTAGTTTCATAAAGTTATACAACATTTGCGAACAGACAGTTACTTTTTTTGTATAGTTTGAAAATGCATAATTTGAATCATGAGGGAGAAACTCGTATAAATTAGGACATTTATGAATACTGCAGTGATTAAAAACATAATTTACATTGTAGGATAAGACATTATCCACATATGACATGCAATCGTATCTTCATTGAGATTTACAGTATATAATTTTTGTCTATAAGGCAAAAGTTGTAAAATTCTCACCTTTTCATGTACAGTCAAACCAATTGTAATGACGTCGAAGGGACCGATGGTTTACAGTCATTACAGCCAGTAGTCATACAAAGGGGTTTTTGCTTTGTTTCTTTTTTTGTTTTTTCAAAACATTTTGTATCTAAATTTTAGGCTGCCATAGAGTTAAAACTTCAAAAAGGAGCAGAAATATGGAAAAACCTACACTAACTATAATACAGTATTTGTGGAGAGGGACTGAAGAGGAATTTTGCTTATGTTTATGCAGTACATACAGAAATAGCATGCCAGCAAAATGTAAAATCCTATAATAAGTGAGGAAAGAAGTAGCAACAATGTAAATTGTTTAATAATATCAAATATGGTCTTTGATAATGAATGAGAGGGGAACAGCGTAGTCCACCTCCATGCGGTGTTCCCTAAGTAATGCTAAATGGACTGCAACTCAGGCATGCTTCCCTAGCCTAATACGATGCCTACCTACACCCAAGTGCACTCTCTGTAAAGATGATGTCATCCTGAACAAAGCCTTAAAAGTGATAGCTTACAGACTTTATATTGGGAAGCCACAGGGAAAATTATGCAAATCAATTAATTCCCATTGACATTGGTGAACAACAACCTAATGAATGAGATAAAATATTCAGCATGTTTAAAACTTACTGAAACTGCTGTATTGTATAATAGTCATGAACTGTAACTGAATAGTAACTGTATTACAAATATTAATCAACGGCACCAAAATGAAAAGACAGTATTCTATATATAAATTACATGGCCTACACTTTCTCTTATGTTTCTTTTTAAAATGTTGTACAAATGTGATGCCCTGTACCTAACACATTAAAAATATCCAATACTCCAAACATCAATAGCGCATACACTATTATTCACTATTATTGCGAAAAAAAATAACACATTTGAAATTTAATTTTCTAGTTTTCTACATAGACAGTGTTTAGCTTTTTAAGCAGTTGCTTTAACTTTAAAATGGAATACAGTAACACATACTACAGTATACTGTCCTACTTAAGGTAATCAGTTATCTTTATTTACTTTCTGCATTTAAGATGTCCGTACGAATTTTGCATTCACTTTAATGCCTCGTTATTGTCATTTGTATTAAACTCTTGTTTGAAAATAAGAAATTTTTGTAAAGTTTTCATTGCACTGAGAGCCTCGTTAAGTGATGACACAACAAACTCTTCTTGTTCATCAATCACGTGTTGGCTTTGGTTGTCAGCTACAATTTCTTCTTCACTCGCTGAGGTGTACATGGTAAGATTGTTGTCTACCTGGGCAAAGTCCTCTATTTCATAAGTTGATGGACAAAGTTCTTGCAATAATTCTGCCAGGGGAATGTTATCTCATCATCATCAGCACTGGTTGTCCTCCGTAGTGTAGTGGTTACCATGCTAGCCTCTAATTCCAGAGGCCGTGGGTTCAAACCTGGTGGAGGGCAATGAATTTTTTCGGGCGTAAAAAAAATGGCTTCTTTTGGAAGGGAGGTAAAGCCGATGATTCTGTGTCAGATTTATGGCACATAAAAGAACCTGAAGGCCTGATAAAGAGACCTCTGAGCAAAATTACCGGTCTTTCACATCCAATATAGAATGGCACACTAAAGAGTTCCATAAATAAAACTGAATTTAATTTAATTTTCCATCATCAGCACCGTCAGCTATTACTGAGAATGTGTCACCTTCACCACAGGGTGGTGAAGAAAGATGTTTAAAACCATTGGCAATTGTCATTTGAGTGATATTTTCCCATGGTTCCGATATCTTTAAAATTGCATCAAGAATGTTGATAACTGTTTCTTTACCTTCTTTGCTTTTTTGTAACATGTTCATCACTTGAAGTCTCCTGTACTGCAGTTTCAGAGAGTTTATAACTCCCTGATCCATAGGTTGTAGAAGAGAAGTGACAGTTTGAGGTAAAAATGCAAGCTTTATGCACTGAGCAGGGCAGTTATTGACCAGGTAAAGAATTTTTCATTTCTTTGATTTCAGCTGAAAGTCCTAGTTACACAGCTGCTTCACAAAAATGTAGATGTCATCCGAGATTTTGCATTGTTTTTATAAATACAGGTAGGTAGTGAATATTTTTAAAACATCTAGGTTTTCTCGATTTTCTGATCACCAAAAACTATTCTTTACATAATCCTGTTGTATTTGCAGCAACCATAACTGTAATTCTTGTCTTAAACATTTTATTTATCCACCTGAATACTGTTCACCTTTAAATTCCAATGTCTTATCTGGGATCATGCAAACAAGCCAGTTTCATCCGGCTTGTAACCTTCACACAAAACAGACCACTTCTTAGATAGCCACGCTTCTATTGTGCCATCAGGTACACCGCAGCTTTGCCACAAATTTTCCTGGCGGCAATATCATGACGAGCTCGGAAATGTTGTATCCAAGATTCTGCCTTGAAACCTTCAGCCTTTAACTATAAGGAATGTTTTGTGTGAATGTTTAACAGGTTCTCTTCTGCATCATGTTCAGAGCAGCAGTAAATAAAGATATTTCACTTGGATTTATTATGAATACAACCACTGGAATTATAAAGTATACATTATAGTAAATATATCCTACAATGTTTTAAATACTTGTTTTTCCTAAATCATTGTAAACTGCATTGTTATAATGTAATTTATTGCAGCTAGATCCAAGTGATTTATGTTGTCACATGGTTGTATTTCCTGTACCTCACTCATTGTACAGCTTCAATGTTAAGTTGATGCACAGGCTTAAACTTTTGAAATGTCTTCATGTAATAGATGATACAGAACATTGTAAATCTGCCGTCAGGTATTTAGCAAAATAATTTCTTTAAATCTGATAAGTCCCATAACTGTCTCTTGTCGCGGTAACATTCGTGTTATCTTATTTGCTGAGTGCCTGTTATTGTTTTACTATTTTGAATTTTGAGTTCTTTGTCCGCCGGCTAGCTATTATTACCCAGTCGAGCAAATCTCTTAAACAGGTTGTGTAAACGGAAAGAATTTGCTTTTGCACTTTTATTTGCCATCACACTTCATTAATTTCACATATTTATCTTTTGATACACGCCTGACTGAAACTGTTATATTTTCGAATGTAACTATAATCACTTATTTGCCGCACATTATTAATTTGAGTATTTCACATTTTTGTAACTAGCTTTACGACGCGAGAGCTTCTGTAGAATTGCGCGACGTGTAACCTGTGAATGATTCTGTTGAACTGCGCGATGTGTAATGCGTGAATGATTCTTTTAAACTGTGCGACATGTAACCCGTGAATGATTCTGCTGGGCTACGTGTAATGCGTGAATGATTCTGTTGGACTGTGCGTAACCTGTCTCTAGCACGGAATTTATACTCCCTCACCCCGATATGCCTAAACATTATAATTGAACTGCTATTGGTTAATAAAGCGTGCCAACATTAGCGTCTATTTTTATATCCAATCAAAATTACGAACACATATGCTCTAGGGAAGATATTCCCCCATTTTAAAGAAAAGCGCGCTACTCTGACGTCATTTGTTTGTCTCTTATAATTGATAAATAACTCACCCCCTCGCTCATTGTTATCCACTCCTATTGTCAGTTTCAGTGAGGCCGTGTAAACTTATTTCCTAACAATGCTTATAATTAACAAACATCTCAAATCATTGTCATACAATAATGCTAATTTACACTACAATCACTCTGGCATTCACAGTGTTGTGATATAACACACTGCCTCACTCTCTGGGAATCAGTATGTATTCCATACAGTATTCTTGACATAGTCTGTTTTACATATTGGTTGTATTAGAAAATTGTTATTTGTAATATGAGCTTTTTGGCCAGCATTTCAATGTGATAACAGCTTGCTTACAGAGAAGTTTATAGAAATAAATAATGCTGACAGTAATGTCTACTCCTGTAATAATCACGTGATGGGAACAATCAGATTGAACTGTTTGTTTGTAGTGCCATGTATACACATGGAGCAACATATCCCCAAGTCCGTATGTTACTTCCCTTACTCTACCAGCTGTTGTTTCATTGTTACTTTTGTTCTATGTTATCAGTTTATGGACTTCCAGTAATATTTATAGGGTATTATTAATACCAAACAGCTGAAATCATAACAGGCGTGTTTAAAGGAGTGTACTGTAATGTTTACTCAAATTTGCAAAATATTGATAAATACAATTTTATGAGAAGTTTCCTGGATATAACTTTTTTTTTGTCTATTCTGCTTCCCCTAATCACAGGTAATGTTTTTTCTTACCCATTAATTTCATTACACCCAGATATAAATTTGAGTGGTGCTTCGTGATTGCAGGAAGCTAAGAGAAGGCTAGAAGCAAAACTGAGGTAAATAGCTTGTGTCATGTCATTAAAATGTATTAAATGCAAATAAATGCAGTGAAATGCCTGCAAAGGATACTGAAATGAACTTCTTATTTTGTTTTTAATGCTAGTTTAAAAAAAAAAATCTGATGTGTTACGTTCACATGACTTTGTCTACCCTCTCCCTTATTGGTGGCAATGCGAGTACAAATTCTTCCTATGAAAGTGATTTACTATCTACTTGAATTTAATCACGATAAATGTTTCCAAAACTAGCTGCATTGCATGTTTCATTATACATACAAAGGGAATAGCTTTAGAACTGTACACTATATGGTAGCCTTAAAATTCCATACTCTTTCCATGTCGTGAGAACCAATTGAATGTATACGTAGTTCAAAAGGACAACATATTGAACAATTTGAACCATTAATGACAGATATGTCTGAAATGGCTGATTCCACAAAAAGGTTATTTGAAATATGTTATGTGTTTCAAAGAGATCTACATTTTTATGAATGCATATTTGTCTATCACTTTTTTTTACCAGTTATACAAGATTATGTAAAATTCCTTCTGAATGAACAGGACTTCAGAGGCTATTGCCAGAAAATTCAAGATATATACTTTTTTATTTGCCATGTAAATGCCTTTATAAGTGCTATTTTAATCAAAATGTTAAAAAGATTTTTAGAAAATCTGACATTTTGACAAATTTTCCATGTGAAGGGCAGTTTGGGGGTTGGAGAATTTTCTT
This sequence comes from Deroplatys truncata, assembly GCA_030765065.1. NCBI lineage: Eukaryota > Metazoa > Arthropoda > Insecta > Mantodea > Mantidae > Deroplatys > Deroplatys truncata. The sequence goes on along the minus strand of CM060979.1, from coordinate 131,723,160 downwards.
TTCTTTTTTTCGATTCCATGTATACCCCGCCTTTAACTACAATGTCTTTTCGGTGGCCTTTTCCTTCGGAACTTATTGCCTAAGGCAGTGGTGTTAACTTGTATTCACTTGTCATTAGGTTTCCTTCACTTTGAGTATTTATCATTAGATCACACACACTTTCACACTCTCATTCATACTTCCAGACTCTGGGAAGGATAGGGAATAATCTTAGCTAGAGAAAAATTCTCACCTCACAGTCAGGAATTGAATGCGGGACCGCTCACACAGAGGCAGGTGCTCTACCGACTCAGCTATGGGCCAGCCAGGATTTTCTTGAAAATTTTCATGTTGCACCTTTGTAAGTCACTCAACTTAAATACTGAGTTTTGTATTTACCTGACTTCTCCTTTTTGAGTTATGCTGTTCATACACACACACACACACACACACACATACACACACACACACAGACATTTTTTTTCTAAAAAATGCTCTTTTTTATTCAATGAACCACAAAACATGTAATTCCAGTGAAATCTGGTACCAAACTTTTGGATGAAATACAATACTTACTATGTACGTGGTAGAGAAAGTAGGTATACCTACTCTACCATAAGGAATATTAAGTTCAGTTTCTCTTGCACTACCCTGCAGATACAGCAATAAGATCAAAACCTAATTAACTTTTTGCCATCCTCTAAACCCTTCATATCCCGACAAACAAGAAGTTGGGTTTAAATTTTGTAACACAGGTCCAGGGTTTAACACTCCAAAGGAATGTAAAGAAGAAGGATTTTGACGCGCTCTTGCAGAATAGGTTCAGGGGTGAATGAAAATGCGAGGTTGAGCTGCAATTTTATGTGAATAAAGAGTCTGCTTTCTGTAGCAAAAGCCAGAATGAAGAAGAATTAGACTATTTTGGCGAGAAATGCCCATTGTTTAAATACAGAAGTACAGTTGTGTCTCCTGAAAGAAGCATTGAATATAAAGGTGTTTATATAAAGTTACAAATGAAATTTGAAGACTCGGTTTTGTTTTTCAAATGTAATTAGCTCAAAATGCACCAAGTCCTAAGCATTGTTAATTATAAATGTGGTAATCACAGCATTTAGGAAAGTGGCATCTGCGCTACAGTTATCTATGGACAGCTTTAAAGAGAACCGGTAAATATAGAAGATATCAGTTTTTCCTTTCTACGGAGAACTTCTTTATTATGCAGTTAGTACTTTTTTTATTTGATGCACCTCAAATATCAAACCAAAATATTAACTATAGGAGCAAATAGTGTTAAGATGTACACTATGTTTTAAGCTTAAATTTTATTGTATGTTTGGCATTCTTAAAGTTTTTGTACCTAATATCAAAAGGAAGGGGCAAAATATCCAGGTTTTTTCAAAAGTTTATGGTAAAAGTTTTGTTAATATACATTTTCAAAATTTCTTTTGTTTCTTTTTCTCTACCTTTTTTATTTAAACAATGCATTTGTGTTGTTAATGCTACATTACAATAAGTTTAGTACTACATTGTTCCATAACAGTTAGATGAACATAAGTGCAAAAAAGTAACTTAACATTATCAAAATATGAAACTAGAAATCTATATTTGTCTTTCAATGATGTTATTATTAAACTCGTCTGCTCCATTTGGTGTTTCAAAATACTTCATGAGTTTTAAGATAACATCATTTTTCTTATCCTTGCTGACCATATTAATTTTTTGTAAAATAGGTAGCTGTTTTCCTAACTGCAGCTTCTGGAATTTTTGTATAGGTGTCCAGCACTGACAATAATACCTTATTCTTAGACTTTTCATAAGCAATCACCTATTGGGCAGCTATTTTGAAAGCCTTCTAAGGCTTTAAAGGTCTTTTAAAGTACTGAACTTCAGATCCTTATTCATTATCTTGATGACAGTGCTAGGTTACAGCACTTCCTAATGTTCAGTTAGCGACAAAATTTCTTCCTTTTTGCAGTAGGTCTTTTCCGCTCTATCAAACACTCTGTCTGGAGGCATATAGCTGTGACAGCTTTTTAAATTTTCACTAAAGTAAGGTAAAAAAAACCCACACAATTTGTACAGTTTAAAAGGATTGTCTGTGTTTTGAAGATTTGTCAAGATTCACTTGCAAATAGGGAAATAATGTTTCAGCATGAAATATTGTGTTGTGAGGATCAGTTTGGTAAGTTAAAAGTAGTGGTACAAACCCTATTGGTTCCTCAGTTATTTCATTACTTCCATGAAGATCCGTGAGATGCTCATTTACAACTTAAGATGCATCATCCAATGCAGGAAAAGTTCATTTGGAAAGGAATGTTTAAGAACCAGAATTCAGGTTTGTTCAAGGAGTAAGCCGGCACAGACGGCACAATTGGGGTGTTTGTTTTTTACCTTAGTGGAAAGGCTTATGGAAAAATTATTTGTGGATTCCTTTGGTCCTTTGCGGCAGAGTAACATGGCTAATAAGTATGCATTAGCATGGTGGATGCTTTTTCTAAATATGCCAATGCAGGAAGCTAATACCCAAACTGTTGTACATGACTTTTAAATCAGAAGACATAGTATATTTGCAACCACTTCTATATATTATGTTGTACATGAGTTGAATAACTGGCGTAATTGTTTTGTTGTCCCAGAGATAGTGACTGATAATGTGACTAAGTTTACATAGAATGCATTTAGATTGTTTTGTGGCTGGGATTAAACATACTTTAATGGTCCCTTACTATCCTACACCATCATTAAGTGAAAGAGTAAACCAATATTTGCAAATGCACTTACTGCATGTCATTCATGTGACCATGAAAGCTGGTATCAGAACTTTCACTGATTACGGTTTGTGTTTAATAGTGTATAACATGAGACTTGTAGACTGTCCATTCAATTTTGTGTTCTCTTTTCCTCCCAACTGCACATTTGCAAATATTTGGACTCTAAAGAATCTATTACTTGATGATCCAAATCCACAAGTTACTCAGCAAGTGTGGAAATGTGTAAAGAACAACTTGTTAAAATATCAATGGACATTTGCTGAACATTGTAATGTTAAGAGGAGTATGCATAAATTTATGGTAGGGAATACTATATATTTGTGTGAGAATAGAGGATAACTATATCCTCTCAGAGTTTATAGATTAATTAGAAAATGCAAGTTTACATAATAACACATTTATTCACAATCACTGATAAAAAAAGTATAAAAGACCATTACAAGATAGGGCAGCATGCTTGCTTGGCACCCACATGTTTCTACTGCAACTGCCATGTCCCTAGTACTTTCTCTCACAACAGTGCTCTACCACATACCTTCACATCTCTCTTTACAGGATGTAACAAAAATGTACTGCACAAATTGCAGGACACATTCCTCACATGTAGACGAAGACATTATGTTACATGAACAATGATTTGGAAACACTTTGTTACCATGTTACTCCAACTTATTAACCATGGGAAACATACAAGAATAGAACGTACCAGCATACCACATGCAACTCTTTCTAACAGGAGATGTTCAATATACCCTCCGTGAGCATTGATACATGCATCAAACCGTCGTCGTAGTGAATCCCGGATGCGCTGATGTATCCCTGGAGTATTGCATATGGTTTCACAGCCTTCCATAATATGGGCACGGAGACTCTGAACATCTGGTACTGGAGATCGATACACAAGAGCTTTCAAATGCCCCCACAAATAAAAGTCCAGTGGGTTTAAGTCCAGGGAGCGTGGAGACCAGGCAATTGGTCCACCTCTACCTATCCATCTGTCACCGAATCTGTTATTTAGAAGCTGACGGACATTAACACAAAATGAGGTGCTCAATCGTGCATGAAGTACATGTTTTGTCGCACAGCTAAAGGCACTTCTGCTAACAGATCAGGTAGAATATTCTCTACGAAATTATGGTAACTTTGTCCGTTGAGCCTGGGTGGAAGAACGTGAGGCCCTACCAAACAATCACCAACAACGCCGACTCAAACATTGACAGAAAATCCTTTTTGATGACCTGCTTCAACACTGCGTGAGGATTGACGTCAGCCCATACATGCCGATTGTGATAATTTACAATCTGATCTCGTTGAAACGACGCCTCATCTGTGAACAGCACCGTTGCACTAAAATTAGGGTTGACACTTTTTTGAATAAACCATTCGCAGAAGTGTACCCGTGCAGGAAAATCAGCTGCTGATAGTGCCTGCACACGCTGTAAAAGGTATGGATACAGCCGGACCTCGTGTAACACTCGCCAGACAGTCATGTGGTCAACATTCATTGCTGCAGCTACTTGTCTTGTACTGACACTTGGGCGTCTTCAACTGCCTAAAGAATTGCCGCCTCCCGTTGCGGTGTCCTCGTCCTTCTAGGCCTCCCTCGGTCGTGAGTATCGCTAAAATGCCCCCATGTTCCCTAAGACGACGATCAAGGTTTACAAACGTTTTCCTGTCGGAGCACCTTCGTCCTGGAAATCTCTTCCGGTACAAACGTTGAGCGCAAGCGCCATTGCCGTTTGCTAATCCACACGTCAAATGGGCATCGGCCATCTCGGCATTTGTGTACACTGCCATTGCACGAGCCAAGTCTGTGATCAACTCTACTAGTACATAGTAACCCGTGTGCTTGCCAAGGTCATACTGCTCACTGCAGTTGATGTTACCTGTAAATAAGCAATGATGTAAGTCGCATGGCAACAGGGACATATAAAACGAAACATGGCGGTGCAGCTACGATAATGACAACGTAACTATGAGTGCATGTTCCCCACGTTTCTAACGTTCTGTTGGTGTGTATTTTCCATCATTAATGAGTTGGAGAAAATGAGTTGTAACATGGAAACAAAGCGTTTCCAGACCCATGTTCATATAACATAATTTCTTCGTCTACGTGTGAGGAGTGTGTCCTGCAATTTGTGCAGTACATTTTTTTACAGCCTATATATATAATGTCGCTAATTTCTCTGTAAAATGAATTTACCTTTATTTCAACATGCCTTATTAAATTCATATTACAGTCCAAAATTTACAATTATGAATTACTTACGTTTAACATATTTCTAAACTTTTCAAATTTGTTTCAACCTAAAGACTATAGTGAAAATATCTGCAATGTTTTCTCAGAATTTGCTTTTACAATATCAATTTCACCATCAATACAACTTTCATTTACAAAGTGGTAATGAGTTTCTATATACTTTGATTTCTCATAAAATGACCAAACTTTGCTATATTTATAGCACCAGAATTTCCTTCATAAATTTTAAAGGATCAAAAATTTCAATATTAAAGTAACACAAAATATCTTTTACAACCTTTAATTCACTCGCACTCTCAGATAATGCTGCATATTCAGCTGACGTGGAGGACTTGGTTACACTGTTCTGTTTCTTTGATTTCCAGTAAATTACATACCCATTTAATTTAATTACATAACCAGTTGTTTTTCTATCAGTAATATCACCTGCCAAATCAGCATCTACATAGCAATCTAAGATTTCAGCATTTGTATTCTTATTAAAAGTTAACTTTAGGTCTTTGGTTAAAACTAAGTACTTTAAAACTCTCAAAGCATACTTATAATGACTACTACCATAACAATTCTGAAATCTACTCAAATAATTTATACTAAATATCCGGTCTAGTTTCTGAACGGATATACAAAAGAGCCCCAATTAAGTTTCTATATTTAAATCTTTCACTTGAAATCTTTTAAATAATAAATGTTTAACAAAATTTAACTTTGTATTATCCTTACAACATATAAGTAGATCATCTACAAATAGAATTAGCTAAACATTGTCCTTCTTATCATTTAATATATATAAACAACAATCATTTTCACTTCTTTAATAGCTTAAAATTATCAAATAAGTATCAAAGCATTCATACCATGCTCTTAGGCTTCCTCTCAAACTATATAATGCTTTGTTCAATTTTAGTACTCTATCTGTACCATCCTCGTAACCTTGTGGCTGTTTCCCATAAACTTCTGATTCAACTTTACCATTCAAAAAGACTGTCTCTACAGCCTTTTGTTCAGTATTTAAACCATTTTGACAAAAATATGGTATTAAAGTTTTTAAAGTTTGCATTCTTGCCACCGGAGAATAAATATAAATTAAATCATTCTGTTGATATCCTCTTACATCTAAGATCTTTTTAACATTTAATTCATTTACAAACATCCAAGTTTTATTTTTATTTAAACAACTCATTCCTTTACCCATTGCATTTCTCCACCTTTCAGAATCATTACTATTAATAGCATCATTATAAGAAATAGGATTTCAGCATCAACATAATTTGCATAAACAACATTATTATATACAAAATCACCATTTTGCCTAGTTGATCTTCTCAACCCTAAATCTTCATTTTCATAATTAAAATTCCCATCAATATGGTCATGTTCATTTTCACTTTCTCTTTATCATGAGCCCCTGTTGACTCATCTTTAAAACCTATATAATTTGTATCATCTTCAATTATATCTACGGTCTTGCTACAACTACTTTGTTGTTAATCAAAACTCTATAACCAAATTTTTCATACCCTAACAAAATACCTAAATCTGCTTTTCTATCCCATTTTGAATTTTTCCTTGGTTCAGGCACTCTGACAAATACTTTGCTTCTATAAATTCTTAAACGTTCTATATTAGGTTTTCTCTAAACATTATTTCATAAGGTATTTTTTCCGTTACCACTTTTGCTAATATGGTAATATTAGCAATAATTCTATTCTTTAAATAAGCTGATATTTCTATTTCAAGCCAGAATCTGTTTTCTACTTTAGCCTCTGCCAATAAACATATAACATAATCATAATGTCTTGATTGTATTATTCTGCTGTGCCATTCAATTCATGTACTTATGGTGGACAAGGTTCAATAGATATACCCTTTTCCCGAGCAAAATTATATATGTCTCTATTTGTGTACTCATTACCATTATCACACCTCAATCTTTTTACCCTTTTTGCAGTCTCACTTTCAATTAAATTTACACAGTCAACAAAACAATTATATACTTCATTCTTTGATTTGATAAGATAAACTTTAAGTACTTTACTGTAATCATCAATAAAATTAAATAATATTTTTTTCCATTTAAGCAAGTAATTTTATGTGGTCCACTCTAATCAGTATGTATTATCTCTAATATTTCCTTTGCTCATGTTCTTTCATTTTTAAATGGCAAATTATGCATTTTATTTTCCAAGCATATCCCACACTTAAAATAATCAGACTCCAATTCTTTTGGCAAACCTTCAAGCATTTGCTTAAAATTGTTTTATTGTTTTCAAATAATTAAAATTTACATGCACCAGTGTCCTATGTAATTTTTCTTTTTTGGGCAATTTACCATTTATCAAATTTGATTCACTTACTATAATTTCACTTTTCATGTGATACAAATCATTATTTTTAATAGCCAAAACAACTAAATCTCCATTTGGATCATAAACTGTTGACATGTTTCCTACCGACACAATTTTATTACCTTTAGTTACTTTAAATTTCGGTCCATATCTGTGACAAAGAACATTTTTCATTTTATTTACTTTGACCATAAACATTAAACTTATGCAACATATTTACCACTTTCGTTGTCGTTAAGCAACGACCATCTCCGATTTTTACATTTAAGTTCCACAAATTCATGAAAATATTTGTCATTATTCACAATATGTTCAGAGCAACCATTATCGAGTAACCAATCTACTTTACCGACAAAACTATCTACTTCAACATTGGATTTTCCTAAACTGGGCCTAGCCACAATTTCCGTATTAAAATTACTTGCTTTACCATCATTATTTCGCTGACCTTCTTGTCCTTGCTGCCAACCACCACCTCGACGATGTTGCCATTGTTGGTGATGTTGCTTGCGCCCGCCTCCTCGCTGTGCGCGCCGCCTCTGGAGTTTCACAAATATTCGTTTGGCCTCATGCTCGATATTGCACCTTAAAAAGTCCAAACTTGAAGCACGCTTTATCCTCTTTTCTTTGAGTCTTAAATGCACTCGAACTGTTTTTGCTTCTTTTAATTCACCATTTTTATTTTACTTCTCACATATTCAACAGTCTGTTCCCTTTCTTTCAACACGTCAATTAAGTCACCAACGTAACTTAACGAACTTGGAAGCATTTTAATCATATAACTTATTTTTTCCTTTTCAATAACATTTGCACCTGCACTTTTCAAATCAATTAACTTTTCAAACTCAGTAAAAAAGGCATTTGAACTTTCAAAGTCCTTCAACTTTAATTTTTCCACTTTATTTATTATGAAAATTTTCAGTTCAATAGATTCCTTTAAATACATTTCATCGAACCTTTTTCATAATTCCATACGCCGTAACTTTGTCTTTTACGAACTGCAGATAATCATTCGAAATACCACTATATATACCATAGCTTTTAAATCTTATTTTGTCCAATTGGATTCTTTATCTGCCGTCACATTTTCTCCCGATGCTACTTCCTCGCATTTCTTTAGCTTTAAATTCATCGTGATTCTCCTTTTCCAGCACTCATAGTCCATGCCGTCGAAAACAGGAATTTTAACTTCATCCGCCATCTTGGTTTCTTTTCCTTTCCTTATGATTTTCTTCAAAATTACACCATTTAAAAATAACTATATCCGTTATTTTTCTCGCAATGACTTTTATCAGAAGCTTCACTTTTTGCTCGGCACTTTCACGAGTAGCAACTATTTAACACTTGCACATGTTTTGCTATCCCCACAGCATCCAAAACCCCACGTGGAGATAAGTAGGAAAAAAGGACGGAAAGCCACGCATCTCCGCTACCATGTGAGAGCAGAGGATAACTATATCCTCTCAGAAGTTTTAGATCAATTAAGAAACACAAGTTTGTAAAATAACACATTTATTCGCAATCACTGATAAAAATGATAAAAGACCATTACAAGATAAGGCAGCGTGCTTGCTCGGCAATCCACATGTTTCTACTTCAACCGACATGTTCCTAGTATTTCCTCTCTCTCACACACACAGCAGCGTCACTCTACTGCACGCTTTGACATCTCTCTCTCTCTCTCTCTCTCTCTCTCTCTATATATATATATATATATATATATATATATATATATATAGACGTCTCTAGTTTCTCTTCTTTAAACCAACAATTTGTTAAACCATTCTCAGGGTAAAGCGTTAAAAAACACTTAACAGCAAAACCTCGCTCCTCGATATGTAGCTGTGTATGGGGGAACTAGTGTATTCAACACATACAATACTATCTTTGAAAACAGGTTTCATTCCTTCATATTGTATTTATACTAAAGTTTGTTACAGTTCTCTTGTTTTAACTTCCAAGAAAGAAAAAGACTTTTGTTTCTTATTACCAACACTTTAATAAAAACTTTTGACTAAAGAGTATAGAGCTGTGACCTTGCACTACTCCGCCAGCACTAACGAAGTTACGAAATATGCATAAGATGATTGGTCAGCATGGTTACTAAATAAATCAATTGGGTATTAAAAATAAAACACATTAAGTAAATATGTTAAAATTCAAATAGAAACTCAATAAGCAAGACAGTTTTAAAGATGGTGCAATAAAGTTGTTAACAATTAATAAGAACCTAACATTTCAAATTCAAACTTCTTGTAGTATCTGAATGCACATTCATTATTCACCTGCGCATGCAGAAAAATTAGCCGGAATAACCTGCTCTAAACATCAAGCTCGAAACCTTATAGTCCTTCCTGTTTTTGATATTCTGACATTCAGTGGTACTTCGTCTGGAAGCTCCTCTTCTAATTCGTTTACCTCTTGCAAGAGATAGGCCGGTTTAAGTCTGTCCAATGACACATTTATGTCCTTACCCTTGCACATGATGGTGAAATATTTTTCGTAGATACCTTTGTGTAACAGGAAAAGGGCAGCATATGTAGGTTCTCATCATTTTCTGACCCTATCACATCGCATGAACATATGCGAACATGTCCGTAGGTCTTTTAGCACAAATAATTTATTCTGGGCTGACCTGTTTAGGCTTCGAACTTTGCATTTGCTTTCGCAGGTCAGAATCAATTTTTGAGTTGTGTGCTCAAGAGATTCGCCAGGAAGGCTTAACGATTTTAGCATATACTATAATTGCAGTGATGAGGTACGGCCTCTCTCGTAGTAGTCGTCCTCTATGGTCTAGGGATACCGTGTTGCCTCTAGTTCCCGAGGTTGCGAGTTAAAATTCGGCGGAGGGCGATGGATTGTTTTCGGTGGTCCCATTCTGTACATCCACGGCACATTAAAATAACCTCAAGCCTGACAAGGAGCCCTCTGAGCAAAATTTCCTGCATTTCATGTTCAATACAGAATGGGACGCTAATAAACATGATAGTTGAAAAGCGTCCATAAATAGAGTTTAATTCACTTTCTCTCGCAGTGCTGTACGCAAACCCAGTACCTAGCACAGTAGGTAAAGTTTCCGAGCCTTTATTGCAGACTTCAGGGTCCTATGTAGTCGTTCAACTTTGCCGTTGCATTGAGTATGATATGGCCTTGTGAGTTTGAGTTTTTTGTTTTTTAATATTTTATGGGCGCTGTCTTAAACTGCTGTGGTCCTTAGCGTCCCATTTTATATTGGATGTGAAAGACCGGTAATTTTGCTCAGAGGTCTCTATCAGACTTGGGGTTCTTTTACGTGCTGTAAATCTACGACACGGGACCTCCGGCTTTACTTCCCTTCCGAAGGAAGTCATGCTAAAGATTTTTACGCCTGATATGGGACCCGCGACCTTGGGAACTAGAGTCTAGCATGGTAACCATTACACCACGGAGGACGACAACAGCGTTGTTTGCTGACGTTTCACTTCACATACTTTAGCCGAATTGTTAAACAATTGTGATCTAAACTGTCTTCTTTGATCAGTGACCACACGTGTTAGAATGTCGACGTTTGCAATCCAGTGCTGATAGAAAGCTGTTGACACTTTTTCATCTGTGATATCTCTGACCGGTATGGATTCCATCCAGGCTACTATATGCCAAAGATAAACACATTTTAATAGACGGGTTATGGTGATCTAAATGCAGTTTAAAAGGTGGACAAATGGCATAAGAAAGATACCAATCTTGTCTTAAAGAACTGCAATTAATAGCGCAAAGTGAAACGTTTGAAAGTGTACGATAGTAGAAGCAAAGACGTTCCGTAAACATGGGTCCGCAAACGAGCCATGTGGGAGATAATTGCAAATGTGCGATTACAAGCCGCCACTGACTTCATTAACCCGACGTTGGTCGACATGTGGGCGCTTGGTCGCACAATACTGATCAAGGTTTTAGCATGCTATTAGAAGCTAACTTTTAGTAAATTTGAACGTGTTACCTTTTCAGGATTTCCTTTAGGCCTAATCATATAATTGTCTTTCAATTTCAGTAATATGCAACTCTCTTTACTTGCAATAAAATTCTCTTGGCAGCATAACATAAAATTCTTGACAGACTCCTTACATTTCTTCGTATAATTATATTTATACTAGTAACGCACTTAACAGTGAATATAATATACTAAATACATCTGGAGTTCGTTGGTCTGCTGTTGCTACAACACATAATAATATAGATGCATAAAGTGAGTATAAATCAACTAAATCCGAATTAGACGGGTTACAATTAAAAAGGTACACTACATGTCCTATTACGTTTGTTTTTATCTCTTAGATCGTTCTTAGTATGACCTTAGTCAAAAAACAATTGATTCATCACATTCATACGTTTTTTTCTCTCAATTTCACACTCTCTATATTCTGACGTTGTTACTGAAAATGTTCACTGCATCTTTTGGCAAGTGTGTGTATGATTTTCCTCGCCAGCACCTGTGTTTTGCATCTGACTAGATTCGCTATTATCATCAGAAGATTCCGTGATGATAGAGATTCATTTTCATCTCCAAAAGCCATTTCAATATTTGCTGTTCTTGGCGTTCAATCTTGGAATGCTTACTATACAGCAAAGACGGAAACGGCGTAATGTACCAAACAATGTAAAGCTTGTCAGTGATACCAATTCTTACCTCAAAATCTCAGAAGGAATAACATGACAACCCGATAGCATGTACCACCAATGGTCTGCATGTGAGCAATGCGCGTATTACTTCTTAAATTTTTGGGTACTGAAATCCCAAAGAGCTATGTTTTAAAGGTAGACAATATAACCAACTTTAATATTCAAATTCAGCGCAGTGCTCACATGTCTACCTACGCCGGTTTAAGTAACGTCGTCCTAATTAGTAAAAATGAATTTTAAAAGTTGACTTTTCGTTTAATAATTACCATTCTAAGTTGCCTCCAAATTCGTTTATAGCTTAACAAGGAATATAATTCTACTTTAGCAAGTTACGTGTTATTGGGTGATATAAATAAAAACAAGCAGAAGCTTGTGAGCTGTAGCTCCAAGCAAGTTGAGAAACGAGCATCAGGTCGTGGTTTGGTATAAATAAAAATGTCCCCTCTTCGATGAGCTATTGATATCACCTACCAAGCTTTTGCTCAGTGACCTTCACCACGACACATCATCTGAGTAAACAAACACGCCCATTCTTTGTCAGGAGCGATTTAAATCTTTACTGCACCTAAATATACATTCATGTTAATCATACTCTCATTTATGAAATCTAATAGACATGCAAATTTTAAATAACACAATTATAATTAAAGATTTCGCGAATGAAACAGACAGAGATTCACCCAACTTTTAACAGATAACGCTCATCCCCTTTCTCCATCCAATCCCTCATTTCCTTATTTGATAGTATTACAAACGTGTCACCAACTGATATATTGAAAGTAGATTATTTGTACTTCTGTTTTTTGCACCTTTAGATTGATATCCTCTGCATCTATATAAAATATCACTACGTAATTCCAAGGATTTATAAGATGTTATCATGAATTAGAGTTAAACTGGATTAAAGAGTTTCATTTGAAAGTTAAATTTAAGTTTGGTTTTAATTGAAATTCTTTAGTTATAATCCGGTTTTGATTTATACAAACATTCTGCTCTGTGTAAATGTTTATCTGTATATCGCGTTGATTATATTACCAGTCTTCCGGTAATAAGAGCGGCTCGCTATGACCTCACTCACATTCTGTTTAGCATTATAGTACCCAGATGAAAACACGTCAGGATGTTTTCATAATTGTTAGAAGGTCCACCTCGTGTTTCATTTGCCTCTGGAAGAAAATGTTACGCAATCTTTTCCATTTTCTCTTTTAATTTCACTATCACTTACGTATAGCAAGTAGAGGAAATATTGCACTCTACGCAAAAATTCGATACCGAGATTTCATCAGAGATACACGTTTTGAGAGTGCCTGAATTAAAAAGAAACATCTTTAGTAAATGTATGTGTGAACAACATAAATAAAAAAAACTATTTCAAACTTAGTATCCTCCAAAATGTGATAAGATTTTCAAGAAAATTTCTCTACCCCAAAACTATCCCTTTTCTCAAAAATGGCTCCAACAATTTTCATTAAAATCCGCTATTGTTTAAGATATTTGCATGGCAAATATAATTAGGTATATCTCGAATTTTCTGGGAATAGCCAGTGAATTGCTCTTCATTCTGAATGACTTTTATGTAACGCTAAACTGTAAAAGATTCTATTACAAGAGTCTTCCTACGCATCTGTGTCTGAACAGCAAACTCAGAAAGGCAAAGTCGTTAAATAACAAGTTTGGTATTTAAGTTCAGCACCTACCAAACATGCGTCAAGAAGATTTTCAAGAAAGTCCCCCCCCCCAAACTGCCCTTAACATGGGAACTTTTTCCAAAAGTTTTATTTTCTAAAAAATGAATCTTAGCGATTTTGATTAAAAAAGACACGTTTAAAATGTTTTCATGTCAAATGCACATATTGCATTACCTGGGAATATCCTCCGAAGTCATCTTATTTCTCGGTAACTTTTGCACAATTGGTAAACCATAAGATAGGCAAATCTATCTACAAATAGAAAATTGTTCTCGTTAAGCACACCATTTATGTCGAAGGATTTCTCTTTTACTTTCTTTTCTTAACTTAATCATTCCTGAGATATTCCTTGTTATTGGTTTAAACTTTCAAATGCCTACTTATAATTCTCTCAAATGGGAAGTCGGTATTCGATATTTTCTCGTGGTCATCATGCAAAGAGCATCGAATTTCAAAGCCCTCATATAGCCAGGCGCTCTTTAAAAAGCTGGCTCACTTTACCTACTGTATCGTATAACAAAATTGTAAATGTAAATTGAACGTTTATCTGGATTAACAAGAAGAAGCTGGAATAATTAAGCTCTTGTAAGTATAGTTTGTAGAAGAATGATTAGAGAAAGCCATGTGAATGTAGAACATCAGGATTTTTTTTCTTTTTTCCGCGATCAGCTGAAAAGAACGGAATTTCAAATCCATCAAATAGCGACCCACATTTAAAATATTTGACTATCCCTTTAGTTTACTGCATCTTCTATTCCTACAATGATAGTTTATCTCGATTAACAAGAAGTAGCTGCCAAGAATAAGGTTTTGTAAGAATTGTTTGTAAAAAGAGTGATAGAGAAAGTCGTGTGATTTTTATTTTCCTCTCTGGAACCATGATCATGAACTCCACCAATGTATTAAAATGCAGTTGAGCAAGCTGAGGTACCTCAAGAAATAGCAAGCAAAAGCTTACTAAAGGCGAGCAGGACTTGTTTTTATTTATACCATATCGCGAGCAATAGCTCAGCGATCAAGGTCAGCAAGCTTTTGCTCGCGAGGAGGTTGAGCAGAAAAGTTTTATTTATACGAAACCGAGCAAATGCTTGGAATGAGTGAGAAATGAGCTAATGCTTGCTTTTATTTATACCACCCATTAATACTGTACACTTTTCCCTGTTAAAGGAGGTATTCAAAGTGTCGTCCTTGCATCTGGATGCAATACTACATTCGTCTCTGCAGTGAATTTCGCTTTCTTTCAAACACCCCGGATCATCTCGGAATTCTTGACAAGCACGTACAATTCTCTGCTCCAGTAGTTCAGCGATATCAATCGGAGTGCTGTACGCTGTACTTTTGAGGTAACCGCATACAGAAAAATCCAAAGGATTGAGATCAGGTGATCGTTGAGGTTAAAGTACAGGCCCTCCTCGACCTATCCATCTTGGACCATATTTTCACATTAGATGTCTTAAGTAACAGCAAAATGTGCCGGCGTTCCATCATGCATGTACCGCATACTCCGACGTTACTCAAGGAGAACATCCTCAAGCAGCTCAACGTCAGTGGCGGCTCATAACCACACATTCGCTGTAATAAATATTGACATGTTTGCAGACCCATATTTACTGGAGTCTGTTTGCTTCTATTATCATATACTTTCAACTGTTTCAATTTGCAGTATTAATTATGATACACCCCATGTGTGTATGTGTGGGGGGCGCTGTCAATAGCTCGGATCATATCAGTGTCGCTGGTGTGCCGTAATTTCGTTCCACAGAAATTCTGTTACATACTATACCCCCGCCGCTGTAACGTTGCACTTGACAGCTAGCGTTTAAGTTGGTACACTCGCGAAAAAACAGATGAAAAGCTTCAACCGTTTGACTTCTTAAGCCAATCACAAGGCAGCATTCCGGATGGTCGATGACAAAGCGGAACCGGAACTAGAATCGGCTCTGTTGCCGGATATAACTATTCCCAACCACGTGCTTCAGTTTGTGAATCTCTAGCACGAGCGTCGAGTTGTTCTTTGCAAGCTACATATTGTTCATTGTTATTTATATTTGTGATTATTGTTTGATAGTTTTCTTATTGTTCGTTTATACATATATATATTATATATATTTCATTCTTTATGTTTATTTAAACAAAACTGAAGTGCCACAATGTCTAAAAAAACTACGCTGATCGCCAAGTGATGATTCACGAAGTGAAAATCCTTTGCGCCGACGTGTTCCACTTAATAGTCAGGCATTGGAACTATTAAGGAGAACCCCGGGAATTCTTTGAACAGAAAAAGGAGTAAGTGAAGCTTCATGGCAATCCCTCTATTCCTGCTGGTAAAGCCGTACAACGAACTGCAGCAGCTCTTGGACTAAGCACAAGAAATTTTATTTAAAAGAGAGTGAAACTCCAAGAGAAACAGGACAAAATTCCTGAACCATCTGGAACGCAACAGGTATTTCTATCAACTCCAGGGAAGAAAAGAAAGCAGCCTCGTCCAGTCACAAATCGTGATGCTTTCCAATTAGACGCCATACGTAGACACATTTATGCCTATTATCATAAAAAGGAGTATCCGACCATAGCAAAGCTGCTTATATCGCTTATTTTCAATTAACAATAATAATACAAAATAGTTATTATTCATGAACGTTCGCTACTTACGTACACTTTTTGTATGCGGCTTAGACACGATAGGTTAAGTATGTCCCATAGTCAACATAATCATCGACACTTAAAGCAAATTGAGATAACCGTCCCAAATACCTCTGTATCCACAAGTAACTATAGAAATAATGCTTCCGACATCAATAGTAATGATGATAATAATAAAAATAAAAACTGCCTGTCTGTATTTCATCAGAATATAAGAGGGTTAAGAAACAAAGTAGATGAACTTACTATTAGTCTTAATACTGAAAACCCACTGCCACACATTTTATGTTTATCCGAACACCACTTGACACAACAGGAATTTCGGCCATTTTACTGCATGGGTACTCTTTAGCAGCAGAGTTTTCAAGAAAAATCTTACATAAAGGTAGGGTTTGTATATATGTCAGAAATGATATGACTTATAAAGTTTTGGATTTATCCAAGTTTTGTAGTGAACAAAACCTTGAACTCTGTGCAGTTCAGCTAAATGAAGGTAAATTGAATTTAACTATAGTAGCCCTTTATCGATCTCCCTTAGGCAATTTTGAAATATTCAGAAAGCAACTTGAACATCTAAAATTTTTATTCAAACCAAAAAGAGAATTAATCATATGTGGTGATATAAATGTTGATTATTTGAAACCTAGTCCTCAAAGGGAACAACTCAGCACTTTACTTACAACATACCATATGACACATACAGTAAACTTTCCAACAAGAATCCAAAACAGCTCCTCTACAGCTATAGATAATATATTTGTAAACTCAGATAGCATTAATTTTTGCAATGTCTCATCAAAATCTAATGGCCTGTCGGATCACGATGCACAAGTTCTACACATTAAAAAGTTAAATTTAAAATCCAAACCTAAATATACTTATCAGAAATCTAGGGAAATAAATGAAAATACTCTGAGTGAGTTTAGCAAAATACTTGAACTTGAATCATGGAATCAAACTTACCAAAAGAATGGAACCAATAATAAATATAACATCTTTCTTCAGTGTTTCAAAACCCACTTTGACGCTTGCTTCTCGGTCAAGTTAAACAAAATATCTAACTTCAAAAGAGAGAATGCCTGGATCACTTTAGGAATTAGGACTCATGTAGACGTAAAAGAGAATTATATGAGCAAGTAAGAATTAGTAATAATATAGATTTAAAACACTACTTCAAAAAATATTGTAAGCTTCTAAAGAAGGTAATAAAAGCGGCTAGAATATTGCATTACAATAAACAGATTCAACTCTCTGACAATAAAATAAAAAGAGAAGCGGGTAAATCCTCATTACAAAATGACTTACAGAATGACATTCTCTCAGGAGTTCCAGAAGATTGGTTTCAAACTAACATAAGTGAGGGTGCCACATCATCTGTCACTTTTACATATTTTAATGAAGAAGCAAAGTTTAGTGATTTAATATGCCTTCATGAATCGGAGCAAAACTGCATAATTAAAGAGGCTCCTGCCCTTACAAGGAAGGCACTTTTCCCTTCTTTTGAGAGGCAAAATGTTTCTCTTGCTTTAAAGATATTTGATGATAAAAACATTGTAGCTCTGCAAAGGAAGATGGTTGAAAATTCTCTACAGGAACGATACATTTTCTCCATCTTGTGATGAAATGGTGGAAGATTTCAAATGTTAACAAGGTCCATCCAAAGGAAAATATAGTAGGGATTTTGACTGTAACCCTATCTAGGGACCTGAAGATCCAAAACTTAAGTTTCTAGAAGAGTTTCAATTGTTTTTGAAATTGTGGCATTCTTCAGCTGTCAGTGGTAAACTCACAAATGAAACACATGTTGCTCTTACACACATTTTAGATAGTTTTGTACATATGTGTAAATACATTATAACCTACATAGTATAAATTTAGATGGTTAGTATATATTGCAAATTAAAGATGATACATTTTACCTTCCTGCTTGACGAAGCGCCATACCTAACACACGTCTGCACTGTTCGCTGTGATGCTAGAAGAGAAAGAGCATCCTACACACTACCACAAGATACAACCGGTTTTATCCCCTCTCCCATTACGTCACTACTGGTCTGAATTACCAACTTAATAAATTACCATACACTGTTGCCATAACCACATATTATTACAATATTACCACCTCACATGCCACAATATCCATATTGCTTAGGCCCATTTTATCATGGATATCTATACACATCCTTATCACTCAAGCACATTTTACATTGAATATCTATACACATCTCTGATGATAATGCTCTGCATTGAGCTCAGTTTATGTTTAACATAACCAGTCGTTGACTTAACTGTTGACACTTGACACCAGCGACAGTGATATTGCACATGTACCATCCTGGGTTCAGGATGGATAGGAGTAAGTGGTAGCGTGCTACAGTCAGACACTCTCCAAAGGGAGAAAAAGCACTGCATTATAATGGAAGCTTCTATCTTTAGTGAAAATGCTGGAATACTTCCACAAATACCTGTACAGAGAGGCATTCCACCTGAGCAATGGCCTTCCTGTTATGTTTTAGTGACCTGGAGGTCCAGGCAGCCTGTTGGGTCCAGAGGCACCAAGAGTACAACTTCTCATCAGAACCTTGTGGTTAACATAATCTTAATATAGAATAAGCATAATCTATAGATGAGCAAGTAAATTAATACTTTTCGTACATGGGGCCAGAAAAAGTGACAAATTAATGAAAAACAACCAAAAACT
Source organism: Deroplatys truncata (assembly GCA_030765065.1). Classification (NCBI taxonomy): domain Eukaryota; kingdom Metazoa; phylum Arthropoda; class Insecta; order Mantodea; family Mantidae; genus Deroplatys; species Deroplatys truncata. Next base: position 131,704,117 of record CM060979.1, on the reverse strand, counting down.
GTATAATTGAGCTAAATATTAATGGACAAAGTTAGAGGTGCCTGAAAATATGAGTATATCTGCAGAAAAACATAGAAATGAATAACGCATAAGTGAGTTCCAATTGTATATATGAAATTTTTTTGTATAAAGGAAAAAGAGACTTGTATTCACTGGAAAAGTGATGTAACTGTATTGTATTTATTTCATCCAGAAAAACATAATACATATGTTATAGGACATGTCAGTTTAAAATACAAAGAAAATATACCACGATACATAAATAATTATAAATGCAGAGATATATGATTCAACAAAATTTTAAAACACAAAGGAAAAGAATAACAAATACATGAAGGACTATACAGATTTGAGTTATAAAAAATAATTTACAAATTAACATTTTATACTACCTACTACATAATGTAGGAATTCATCTACACTATAAAAGCTATGGTCCATTAAGAAATTAAATAAAGCCTTTTTAAATTTTTGTTGGGATTCAATATCCCTTATATATTGAGGTAGTTTGCTAATAAGAAGTAATAACAAATATGAAAGGCAAACATCACCCCGTAAGTAACAATATTGTAAAAAGAACTGTCAACAACCCATAGAAAGAAATAAAAGCAGTTATAAAGAACTACAGATCTAATGATTATGCTCACATTCGTATGCCACATGCTTGTGAATAAGAACTCATGTAAAGAAAATCTACCATCTAAGAAACAGGAGTAACATGAGCTGCAAGGAACTCCAAGAGAGCAACATCATAAGTACAGAAGGTCACACACAATTCACCTTGTGAACCTTGCCTTAGCCTTGTTTTGGTACCAGGCCGAGTCTCGGCGAATACTGTATTGAGAGTATGTCTACAGTCCCAGTGAATATGATGTTATAGCATCACAACTTATTTAGAAAAAAGAACAGCATTGACTGAAAACCAAATATTGCGAATTCTTGCAGTATGGAATCATCTTATTTATTTTTGAGGGATGAAGCACAGATAGAAGAAACATTAGAATAGGAATTGGTAGAACAAGAACATTCTTTTAAGTCACTGGAATCAGCCAAAGCCTAAGAGAATTAAACTCTTCAAAATAAACTGTAAAGAGTAATAAAATGAATCATGAACATAGTCAGGTGGTATTTTTTTATTTGTTTGCCAGAAAACTGGTGACCATAGGCACAAAGTAGGAGAGTGAAAAGACAACCAGCTTTATAAAGTACTAAATGACTCACTCAGCACTAAAAGTAAGATAGACATAATTATAGTACATGTGTTTCTTTTTATTTGTTACAAAACGTATCTTGCTTCATTTAAAACACAAACATGCTAGAGGAAGTAATAGGACATTGTATTAGAAAAGTCTACATTGCTGACAGAAGCATAACATTTACAATAAAGGACAGAAATTACTGTTGAGTATTTTTCAATGTTTTCTTATTCAGATCCAATGCATCGTATTGCTGTAGTAGGTAATGATAATTACACTCCCAAAATGTGTGCAACATGAGTGAACAAAATATTGGGTAACTTTATAATTCTGTGTTTAAAAAAGGTTTCAATTATACGTCACAAAATATAAGCTTAAAATCATAAAGTAATTTAAAATGCTTAATTTATATATGAAAAGTAATTGAAAATGCTGTGACATAACAAATCATATTCTAGTGCATTAAGGGCTCCTCGAATATACTGGTTTGAAATACGTATAACAGTTTTGTTCACTAACATCTTGTTAAATTAATCATAAATTACATTAACAGATGAAAAGAAGCTAGAAACAGTGATGAGTTATTCAATGAATCAGAACTAGTAATACTGGCATCACTTATTTTACTCACTTGGACATGCTTTGGGAAACGGTGGTTCCCATAGTCGGAAAGTGTCTGACTGGCATGTGTTATTGGATGACGACAGCATACAGACAGCAGGATGGCCATCATCTATTTCCAGGACCCTTATGGGACTTTATATGCAACAAAACGTGATCAAGAAACAAGAGCTAAGGTGTTACAGATAAATAAAACTGGACTTAGATTATAATAGGAATGTAATTAACAACACATCGCCACTTTGACTGACTGAAACTAAAAGTAAGATGAGTGTTGCATCATAGTAAGTTCAGTGGTTTTTCAACAGGAGAATAGCAGAAAGAGGTAGCATATTTATAATGGCCAGCACTTGTGGGTGATTATATCGCTGTTGATAAGTCTGTGTTATTCTTCTAAGGGAACGCAAATGTTTACCTAGAGCTTGTGTAGGAAACATCCCTCCATGCACGAGCAGCATATAACATCTGTTGCAGTATAGCGCACAAGCTTTATCCTCAGATGTATGTTCTGGTGTAAACAGAAAGGGAAGAATTTTCTTGCAATCATATTGAATTTGGTGATACCAGCTGAGCAGGAATCAATATGGACACCCAAATATTTGGTGTTGTAGGAAATCGGAATGGATTGACAGTGTAACGTACATCTTAATGGCTGTGCATGAAAGAACCTGAGATTGTCAGAATTTACACATATCCTCCAGGCTTGCAGAAAATTACGGAAGGAGACAAGATAGCCATGCAACTAACAATCCAAATGAAAAGTGGAAATATGAGAATGGAGAATGATCCTTTTGTGGCAGAGATTTAAGTTGCTCAATAAGAATGCGATCAGGTTCAGCAGATTTTCTGTTTGTCATTCCTTGTAGTAGTTCAGAAAGTTCTGTGGGACTGGATTAGGAAAATGGCTGGAGAGGAGGTCAGTAAAGGATATCACAACAGCAATCACTGTATTTTGATTGGAAGTAAGGTGGCGAAGTTTGGAAGGACGAGGCTGAAACTGCTCAGCATAACAAGTGGCTAGAGGTCACCGATATCTACCAGAGTGTAGACAGTATTGCTAGTAGTAGTGAGAGCTGAAAGCTGTGGACATGAGGGACAAAAAATCCATGGATTTCATTTCGCTGCTGCGTCCTGAATTTGCAGACAAGAACTCGCTCCTGACATGTATGGATGTGATGCATTAAAACGGCCACCTGCTAGTTATACTCCAAATTGTGTCTGGGGTCCCAACCACACTGCCAATTAAGGAGAGCACATTGTTTGGCTTGCACAATTCTGATCCACTCTTGGAAATCTGCAGAGTGAAGTGGCTGGATGCACCGTTGAATGGTGTTGTAGCGATGGTATGCCTCCTTCATAGTGTTTGTAAAGGTAAATAGGGCAGGTTGGAGTTCATGCTGTGAAAGGTCGGTGAAATGGGAAGGAGAGGGAGAGAGGCAGTAAGGTAGACATTTTATGGAGTCCAGCCAGCTGTCACAATAGGAACTTATGGTTGATGCATAGGAGTTTTAACCATAAGGAAAGAAAAGAGGCCATATTACAGGTCAGGAATAGTATAGAGTGAGGAAGAAACTGAGTAGAGGTCTGAATGAAAGGTATCAAGAATGTTCTCAGAATGCATGTGTGTTCAGATGTATCTGGGTGTTAATATCATAATGACAGTGTTCAGGATGGAATAAGGCTGATCCAGCTGGAATGTTTCTTCAAGCATGCCATTCCTTGAGGCTGGGCATCAAGATCACCACCAAGAAGAAACTTCCCATATCCAATCATGAAGAAAATCTACATTTAGTAGTAGGAGGGAAATAAACTGACCCAATGGTGATCTCCACATCCTGAAGTAGTTTCACTGTGATGTAATAAGCTAACTTTAACATAAATGGAGCTTAATACAAACATGAGGGATGTAGATGCACATATCGCTTGTTGACTGAGTGCAATGAGAATTATGATAAGACGTGTAGTAAGGTATGCTCCAAATATTATTTGAATGTGTTTCTTGTATCAATGCAATGTCTATAATTTCTGTGTGAAGAAATATTAGAAATTCTTGGAGTTAATTTGCAAGGTCACATGCATTCCAGGATAGACAACATAATGGACGATGCTGGTTACTCACTATTACGTATCCTGAATATAGAGCAAAAGACATTAAATAGTAGGATGCCTCTACTGATTAGTCTGGAGCCTGCTGGATCTTGATGAAGTCTCCCACAATGTAGCAAAATAATGGGTTTTTACAGAGCAAGGAAGTCACAAAGAGAGGAAAACTCCATAGCAAGGGCATCTGCTAATGGAGGAGTGGGAGTAAAAGTGGCAGCAGTGGACTTAAGGGCCGGAAAATTTTCAGATGTGTGAGAAGGACAAAACAGGCAGTTTGATCATATTTAGCTTACTCTGGGAAGGGGTAGAAACTGCTTTGACATAGAAGAAAAGTCGTGGACACTGTTTATAATTAGCAGAATGAGTACTCTGACAGTTACACAGATAGCAGGAAGATGATCTTACTGGCAATCTGCTGAGCATGCTGGCTTGCACATTTGATGCAGCTTGGTTTGAGAGCAACATTGTGTGATGTGTGACCGAGCGACACTACATCGGACCTCCATGTCATATAATCTTCAACACTGACTTTCAAGTGAAGCAGGTATTTAAGAGATTTGATTTTCAAGTTGTTGTGCACTGCTTCATTGAAAGTATCCAGATGGGCAGTGGGAGTGACTGTTTCACTTTTTTAACCAGATCCACGGATTTTCTGTAATTGCTGATAATGTGCAGAACTTCGTCATTTTGATTTTGCACTTCCTGTGTGATGTCGTCTAGTGGGGTGCCTGGAAGAAGACCTTTGAGAGCATATTGAACAACAGGGTTGGTGTTCAGGGTGAAAGTGTAATACCGAAGTTTGGCATCACGAAGACAAGTCCTGACAGTATTGAAATCTGAAAAACTACCAAGAAGAAGCATCATTCAATTTCTCGTCTAGGTTGCACAAAGAGCTACTTTAAACTTAAAAGCAAGTTCAGACATCAGGGAGGCAGACATGTTTTCATGGCAGGGAGTGACGAGGTTTGGACAGTTGTTGAAGTAATGTTTCTGGAACCGCAGGCTGTATAGAAACAGAGGGTAAAGACTCATATATCAGAAAGCTTGAGTACTAATTATTTGCTGATAAAGTGAAAGTCGAATACAATGCAGCAGACTGTCAAATGGGTCCCTCAGGTTGTTGCCAGTTGTCAGAAGTGGCATCATTCACTGAAAAAAGATCGAATAGGCTTTGCATCATGGTCAGCTGTTATAAATGATTCAAAGTCAACATCATTTGTATCCATTGTAAAATTCTCGCATTGTGACAATCTGTCAGTAGATATACTTTGTGACTGATGGGTCATGAGCTTGGATCATAAATATGTGCATCCAAGCGGATTTAGTTGTCAGGAAGTTGACACATGTGAAGTGGTACTATCCTCCATGGGCACATTAAACTGTGAGGTTTCCATGAATTTAAATTATTAACATACAGTTGAAAAACACACAATACTAATGAAAAATAACACTAAAGAGTAAAGGAAACAAAGTGCAATTGCAGTCAAAGAAAGCAGAACGTACAATCTCGAAGCAAAACTGCACATGGTGATTACAAACAGATCACTGTTTGCCAAGTGGACATGACTATGTGCTGTTCTAGTTTGTAATCATGTGCAGTTTTGCTTCAAGATTGTATGTTCTGCTTTCTTTGACTGCAATTGCACTTTGTTTCCTTTATTCTTCAGTGTCACTCGGTCTGTCATCAAATCAAGATTAATGCATACACATCATGTTGTTGATGGTTGTGGCGACATCCTGTGGTAGTGAAATGTACTTCCAGAGGGGTATTTATTTACTGTGGGCTGTGTTTCAAAATCAAGCTCTCTCATGTCTAATTCTGTTGCATATCTGGTCCATTTGATTACTGTATTATGATGTGAAGATGCTGATTTATCAATTTACTTGTATTTTAAGGATCTCATGTGCTTTTTTTTTAACCTAGTTTCCAGATTTCTTTTCGGCTTGCCTACATATAGCTTTTGAAATGAGTTAAATTGGTTTGGTAAATTCCAGCTTTTATTGTGTTTTGATGTGTCCGTTAACTCATTGCAAAGTAATTTTTCTAGGCTAAATTTGTCCTGAAGGGCTATGCTGATGTGCTTCATAAAAACCTTCTTAAATTTGTAATGTGATTTTGGAAGTGTGAACTTCAACTCAAATGGATGAGTTTTCTGGTGTCTTTAACGTGTTTCTGTCATTTTTGTCAATTCTTAGTTTGTTAAACACATTGTTTTCAGCTGTGTGTTGATATTTTTGTTTTTGTCAGTCTATATGTTAAGCTGTTTATGTATGATAGGATTGAAATTATTGTTCTTTATGCAATTATGTGAATGTGAAGGTTTCCTATATAACCAAAGATTATGTTTGACTGTTCCCAGTTTATTTTTAGGTCTAAGAATGTTAACATGTCTCTTTTTGCACCCATTATGAATTGTGATCAGCAGTTTTGTAGTTAGTGATTTTATGCAGCCTTGTTGAAAACTGCTAGGGATTATGGCAAAGATTTGTCAACATATCTATGCCAAGACCGGAATATGTGTGGGAAAGAAGTTGTTACATGTATTTCCAAGTACCTGAGGAATGAATCTACTAGGAATGGCAAGAGCGACTTACCCATAGTTAGGCCTATCATTTGTTTATAGAGCTTATCATTGAAACTAAAACAATTTTTGGGTGATGTATAACTGTTAGGGAGTTGTAGGAGATCCTCTGTTTCATCTTGAGGAATGTAGTCTGGTAGAACTACTTCTTTAATTGAAGAAGTTGATCTGTTGGACCAATGTAGTGACATCAAAAGAAACCAGTTTGTCTTCTGGTCTGAGTTCCAGTAATTTCATCTTTTTTATTAGGTTTTATAAATTCTTTATACTTAAGTTGTAGAATCTTGGTAGTTAAAAGAATCTGTGTACTCAACATTTTGCAAGTTTGTTGCTGGGGGAATCAATATAATTGACTACTGGTCTCATATTGTTTCTGGGTTTATGTATCTTTGATAAGGCATGTTGTGTGGTTTAAGTCTTAATTGTGTATGTCTGTTTGAGTTTTAATTTCTTGGATGGTTTGGTTTAGCGCTTTCAAGCTTAATTTTGGTGGGTAATTCTGAATTTCAATGTACTGTTTGTGCTGTAGCATATTTTCTATCCTGACAATAAAATCATGTTTCTGAGGCATAACTCATTTGCTCCCACCATTAACCATATATTTAGTGTGGAACTATTTTCTATGCTGAGTTGCACTAACGAAAGCCCTTGAGGATGGGTTTTATATTATATATAGGTGAAGAGTGAAATGCCTGACCTTGAAATTCCATATGCTTAATGACATCACAATAAACCAGTGATGGTGAGAGGGCTTTAAAACCTATGGAGCATTGCAAAACAACTGATGTCTTTGGAATGTCTTTTGCCTCAAAAACTTGTTTGAAATTGGATTTTTAAATAGATCTTCAGTTTTTGCCTTGTAAGGCTTTTGTATATGTGATATGGTCTGCCTGTTATGCAATATTCATTCTAAATTAAGAAAACTTTACAGATTCCTAGCAGAAAATTCAAGATATATTTTTTATTATCAGCCATGCAAATACCTTTAACACATGATAGGTATAATAAAAATTGTTGCACCATTTACACTATGTAAAGCATAACTTGAGGCAGGGGATTTTAATGAAAATTCTTCATGTTGCATCCTTGAATGATGCTGAACTTAAATACCACCAAGTTTGATATTTATTGAAAAAAAAAGTTTTATTTATGGATGCTAACTCCTATGGTTCTTAATGTCACATTCTATATCTGGTGTGAAAGACTGGAAATTTTGCTCAAAGGCCTCTTTATCAAGCTTGAAGTTCTTTTATGTGCTATAAATCTATGACATAGGACCTGCAGCTTTACTGCCCTTCCAAAGGAACCCATACTAAGGATTTTTAGACCTGAAAAAAATCCACTGCCGTCTGCAGGTTTGCACCTGCAACCTCAGGAACTAGAGGCTAGCAAGGTATCCCTAGACAATGGAGGACTGAAAATTTTGCTTTCAAGATCTTTTCTTTGGTTCTATAGTCACACAGACCTCTATTATTTTTTTAAATGGTTCCTTTGGATTCAGGGGACTCCAAAACATGCAATTTTGGTGATAATTCAACCTCAATTTTAATATTTGGGTGGAAAATAATATTTAATCTACCTTATACATTACATGGTGGCAGCGCTGTGGCCGAGTGGTTAGACCGCTCGCCTCCCACCGAGGCAGACCGGGTTCAATCCCAGGGACCTGCATGTGGGATTTGTGGTGGACGAAGCGGCGTCTGGGCGGGTTTTCTCCAGGTTCTCCGGTTTCCCCCGCCATTCATTCCACCATCTGCTCCATCCTCACCTTTCCTTTCATCCATTTCACCAACATTTCGCTTCATCCACTTCCTTCATCCCATACCAGGCATCGGGCTGATCACCCATCCTGGATGTTCTGTCTGATCCATGAGTGTCTGCTCCTCGACGGGCCTCTGACCCCAGGCACCTGCCTGTAAGTCCTGGGGGGTGTAAGTCCTGCATAAGAGGAGGGTAAACAGATAATGAATGAATGAATACATTACATGGTAGAGAAGGTAAGAAGTAACAGTAACATTTAGTTATCCTTTATGCAAGTTTTCTGTAACACCACTAACTTTAGAATCAAAATGTTATGTAGCAGTAAATTAAAGTGTTATTGCAGCCCTAATTTATTTTAAAGCTACTAGTATCTCTATACCATCAGGCTGCAAATATAGGGTAGACTATTTAAGTTGAGACTGTAAAATATCTTCAAAACTAAGCGTTGTAGAAAGAAATGTCTTCAATTAAAGTTGCTTGATATTATGGGGGAAAATAAATGCTGTCTTGTTTTGTTTGGAGGATCTAATGATAGTCATTTTAGGGTCAACTTAATTAGTTTAAATGGGAACCTTGAGGCAGTATTTTTAACACTTAAATGATTTCAGTCTAATTATATAATATAAAATAATAACAGCCCGCCTAAAAGCAATATGTGTATAATATAATACTTAGATAGGATAGATTAGATAAGATTAGATAGATAGATTAGATAGATACTTTATTCGAAATTTTTCTACATAATTCTTTTTACAATGTTCCACTTATAAACTAACTTAACATATGTATAAACTTCCTTGACAGTTATACTGCTCTTTTTGCCTGGCACCCTGGCCTTCTGGCTCCTCTAAGCATCCCTTACTACCTTTTGACCCTATTGCCCATCTTCTCCTTCTTCCGTTTGCCTTTCTACCTTTCTTATCTTTCTTACTTTTCTAATCCATTTCTTTAAGAACTCCCCCATATTCTTAATTTGCTTTTCTCCTTTTCTCGTTAGCATTTTAATTGCTACTATTTTCCTATTCATTTTTTTCCCATTTTTCTTCCCATACTTCAAGTCTCCATTCTGCTAATTCTTTGCATTCTGTCATATAATGCTCTGTGCTTTCGCTGTTGTCGCATAATTCACAAATTCCATTTTTTTTATCTCTTAACCCTCTCAAGTACATTGATCCTGTTCTCATCCATGCAAACGCTACTTTTCCTGCTCTATTACAATAATCCACATACCCTTCTCTTCCCCATTTCCTTTTTACTAATCTATAGAACCCTAGTGACTTTTTATTTTCTAAGCTTCCCCAAATCTCTTGTCTTTCTATGTCCTCCACTCTGTTTCTTACTGCCATCCAGGAACCATTGATATTTCTTTCTCCTGTTCTCCAGATATCTCCCATTCCTATCTTCTCCATAATTTTTTCTACCCCTGTCCACCAGCTATTTTTATTTTTCATACTCTTTTGTTGTTCCATGCATATCTTTAAAATTTCCTCTTTATCTTTTCTCAGGCACCTAAACCAAAATATTAATATCCTTTCCAGTATCACTCCCTTTCTTCTTGTTCTTCCTAATTCCACTAATGCTACTTCCCCTGGTGCTGATCTTGTTAACCCCAATAGCTCTTTACAGAACATTTCGTAGCTCTGGTCAATTTTTCTGCTTAATTCAGATCCCCCCTCCAAATTTTTACATATAGCATTCTTGTTTCTACCAATGCTTCGTACATTCTTTCTATCCATTTAGTTGGCATTTCCAATTTATATTTGCACATCCTTACTCCTATCATTGCTGCCTTTCCTTTAGCCACAACCTTCCTGCTATGTGCCCCCCATTTGCCATTACTGCTCATCCTCACCCCCAAGTAATCCATCTCCTTGACAACTTCTAACTTTAAACCCCCCCATCTGCCATTTCTCTTCTCTTTTTAGTTTATTTCCTCTTTTAAATACCATAACTTTTGATTTATTTATATTTACTTTTATTCCCCATTCTTCGCAGAATTCTTGTATTCCGTTAACTGCTTTCTGTAATCCAATTACCGTTATAGCCCCGACCATAAGATCATCTACATATAGTAAACCTGGTATATCTCTATTTGCTATTACGGGGCAGTGCAAATTTTTTTCTTTCACTCTTTCTAATATGTCATCTATGAATATATTAAATAGTATAGGACTCAATTTACACCCTTGTCTTAATCCTATTTTTTGCTCCGTCGTTTCTGTAACTCCATTATTTTTACATCTTATACAAAATTTTACATCTTTATAAATCTTTTTGATTTCTTTTATAAAGTTTTTGCTTTCCCCTTTCTTGCTTAATTTATATGCTAATGCTCCTCTATTTATTGTATCAAATGCTTTTTCAAAATCTGCAAAAAACATGTATATCCTTCCTCTTTTCCTGCTCAAATATTTACCTATTATAGTCTTTATTATAAATATATTGTCTATTGTTTGTTTACCTTCCCTAAACCCTGCTTGATATTCTGACAGTATTCCTTCCTCTTCCACCCAGCTTCTTAATCTTACGGCCAGTATACCTGTGTATATTTTTCCTAATAATGATAATAAACTTATTCCCCTGTAGTTCTCTGGTCTATTTACACCTCCCTTTCCTTTGTAAATTGGTACCACCATACTTATTTTCCAACATTCTGGTACATCATTTTTTTCTTTAATTATTTTGTCATCACTTTTAGCCCACTTTGCATTTCCCCATATATTTTTCAGAATTCCCCTGGTATTCCGTCTATTCCTACTGCCTTGCCTTTTTTATATTCCTTATTTGCTGGTGAACTTCCAGCTCCGTGATTTTACTGTCTAATTTCTCATTAAATATTCTTCCTTGTCCTACCTCTTTTATGTCTAACTTTACTCTCTTCCCTTCTCCAATTAGCCTTCTAAAGTACCCTATCCATTCATTCGGAGTAATTTCGTTTTCGTCCTCTCTCTTCTTGTTCATCATCCTCACTATTTCCCATATTTTTTTACTATCCTTACTCTCTATTGCTGCCTTTAGTTTCTTTTCTATATTTCCCTGCCATTCTTTCCTCTTAGCCTCAAGCAAACCTTTATATTCCCCCTTAAGTTTCATCAGATTTTGTCTATCCCTTTCTTTCTCTTAGCTCCTCCAACTAATAAGCTCTTTAAATACCTCCTCCTTTTTAATTCTGCATTCTTCATCAAACCACCCCTTAATTTCTTGGCCTTTCCATGCCTTCCTTCCATGCCTGCTCCTGCTGTTGTTAGTAATAATTTTAGTAACTGTAACAGTTTTTCAGAATTTCCCTCATCCATAGCCATTTTTATACCACACTCCACAATCTGACTTACCTTTGACTTTAATCCTTTCACAAATTCCTCTTTTAGTACTTCTCTCCACTTATACACTTTTATTGTTTTTATTTTAGCTATTTCCTTATTCTTTACCCTCTGTTCCAGAACATTTATTTCCATCATTAGTGGGAAATGGCTACTACCTACTACTTTGTTTATTATTTTAAATGTGGTGATTCTGTCCTCCAGTTCCTCACTACATATCATGTAATCTACTACACTTTGTCCGTTTGCGTTTACAAATGTAAACTCCCCCTCCTCGTCTCCTTTCATTGATCCATTCCATATTAACATGTTGTTTATCTCGCAAAGTTCTAGTAATTTTTTTCCCTCCTTATTAATTGCTATGTCCCTGCTTTACCTTGGCCTTATCACATCCCTATCTTCTTGTATCTGCTCTTTACCTAATAACCTTCCATTCTCTTCTCCTAATCTCGCATTCAAATCTCCCATCACAATAAATTCTGTCTCTTGCATCTTTTCTTGTATTTCTTCCATATCTTCTTCTAATTTACTATAAAAGTTACTATCGTAAAAAAATGATGTTTCTGGTGGGTTATATGCCACCCCTATTCCTAATCTTACTCCACTATTTTGCTTAATTATTGACCATAGCACATTGGTGCCTATAATATAAAATGTATGTAACAGTCATTGTATTATGTTTATATTATTGTGTACATGTTTAATAATGTTATGTGAATGTATTGAGTAATTTAATAATGTTGGAGCTGTGAGAATAGAGGCCAAAATTTGCTAACAATGAGGTAACCTTGAGGCAATAATGAATTGGAAAGTTTAATAATGCTACTAGTTATTCTTGGAAACAATAATGTAATATTTAAAATAGTTTACAAATAGCCAATCAACAACCAGAAAAGCTAAAAGTTAAATAAAAGTATTCTATTGGAGTAAAATTAGCCAATTAGAGACGTGAAATAAAATCAATGTACAAATTTAAGCAGTAAACGCCAGTCGCTAGAAGGCAACATACCTGAGCAGTTCGTTCACTTGATACGTATTCAGTGAGACATAAAATTAATTAAGGCGAGAATATTATAAAGTTTATGTGTTAAAAAGGGCAAGTAATTAATAAATAATCTCACAGCTCTCTATATCAGTGAAGTGTTATTTAATCGTGTCAAGGATTAATAAAAGGAGCGAAGTAAAAATTATAATTTGTGTAAGCCTACATTCTTTAGCCGCATCACCCCCTGCTTAGAGATACATGTTTCTACAAATTAATACTGATGCAGCCGAGGCAAACCTATATATATATAATATTTAAAGAAACATAAAAATACAGAGTTGATTTTTTAAAAGTGGGGCGAAGGCCACCAGAAAGTGAATGTTGGGGCGAACACTCCAAGAAACTATCTCAAGTTTTTGGCTCCCCAACAGTCGAACTACAACTCCTTCAATTTGACGCCCAAAGCATGGTCCCAATAACGTAATTATACTACTTCTTCAAATTGGCACCTAATCATGGAACTACAATACATCTACTTCAACCTACAATTAGGGTCAAATTAAATTGACCTAAGATGGTCATCACAATGTCCTCCCAATAACACACAGCTAATGGCATTTACTTTCCCCCATAATAATCAAGCAAGTCTTATTCAAGACATTTCTTTGTACAACACCTAGTTTTGGAGATACTCTCCTGTCTCAATTTAAATGGTCCACCCCGTAGTTAAACCAAAAAGGAAGCTTTGCCAAATACGAAAGGATTTTCTTCTTATTTTCATCTGTTGCAAACATTACAAACACACAAATATAAAGCGAAGGACTACGTGCAGATTGTAACAATCAATGGCTGAATATTCAAGCTGTAACACAGTTAACCTTTCTGCCAAAGAAAACCACACAATTGTTACAAGGAGTTGATGTAGGATGGTTGTGAACAGATATTAAGTTTACTGGATTATTTTGTCACCTATATCTTTGGATGATACGCTAAGACCGAAGATACATGATACCTCCTCGCAACCTGATGGACCAATATGACCTAACCAATCACAGCTAGCACACAATCTCAGTGAGCAATTTCATACCTGTTTCAAATGGTATTCAGGAAGCTGCACCAGAATTCATATCTGTGTATAATGACATTAGTAATCAAATAGGTAAACCTTGCAATCTCTGATTAGGGATACAGTAGGATAAAAATGTGAAATAAAAGAAAACTGTATGCCCCATAAAGTTATATTCAAGGAAATATTTTACATACTTGAATATCAAGGTATAGATTACTTTGATGTTCTTGGGTAGCATTTATTTCTCTGAACAAATACAATGTAAAATTTGGAATAAACTTTGAATTACACTGATTTCTGCAAACCTCTAATGATTTCATTCTATGGTATTGGAAAGTTATGAACATGAAAAAAGTTCAGCTAAAGTTAGTATCTATTTAAGTGTGATAACTGGGTAAAGCTCTTATCACAAGTTTTACACTCGTGCCGCTTCTTACCCTCAAGACTCAAATTATGCATTTTCAAACATGAGAAACAGTTACTACAAGCTTTACACTAGTCTTGACTTCTTAGCGTCATGAATCAAATTATGCCTTTTTAAGTCTGACAAATGAGTAAAGCTCTTATCGCAAGCTTTATACTGGTGTGACTTCTTATCCCCATGAATCAAATTATGCATTTTCAAATGTGACAAACGGATAAAGCTCTTATTGCCAGCTTTGCACTGGTGTGACTTCTTACCCTCAAGACTCAAATTATGCATTTTTAAACGTGAGAAACAATTACTACAAGCTTTACACTAGTCTTGACTTCTTAGCGTCATGAATCAAATTATGCCTTTTTAAGTCTGACAAATGAGTAAAGCTCTTATTGCAAGCTTTATACTGGTGTGACTTCTTACCCCCATGAATCAAATTATGCATTTTCAAATGTGATAACCGAGTAAAGCTATTGTCACAAGTTGTACACTTGTGTGGCTTCATACCCTCATGAATCTAATTATGAATTTTCAAATGTGATAACTGAGTAAATCCCTTATCATAAGTTTTGCACCAGTGTGGCTTCTTACCCTCATGAATCAAATTATGTATTTTCAAATTTGACAACTGAGTAAAGCTCTTATCACAAGTTTTACACTGGTGTGGCTTCTTACCCTCATGAATCAAATTATGCGTTTTCAAATGTGACAAATGGGTAAACCTCTTATTGCAAGCTTTGCACCGGTGTGGCTTCTTACTCTCATGAAGCAAATTATGCATTTTCAAACCTGACAACTGAGTAAAGCTCTTGTCACAAGTTTCACACTGGTGTGGCTCCTTAACCTCATGAATGAAATTATGCCTTTTCCAATTTGAAAACTTAGTAAAACTCTTCTCACAAATGTTACACTTGTGTGGCCATTTAGCCTTATGAATTAAATTAGTTTGTTTATGATATAAAAACTTGCCATAAATTTCACCCCCATCACTATATGTACCAGATTGTTCTGCGTGAATATGTTCATCTACATCTGGTATTTCTGTCACACTTTTCTTACCTTCACATCCAGGATGATCCTTTTCATTATAGAAGCTTGTGTCTCTTACAGAGACTAGAACAGGAACAATGGTGATTTACTCCCACTAGGACCAGAAACTGCTTTCACGCATAATCTGAAAGGTTGGAGGATTTAGCATCATTAAGTATAATAATGAGAGAATGAAATCTGAATACAGAATCTTGGTTGCTAATAATAGGTACATGCTCAGAAATAAAATTAGAAAATTCATGTATGGCAACTGTCTTATCCACTATAATTGGAATAACTTTGTTAATCTACAATAAAATTAGATATTTCATAAAACATTTCAAATGATTATGTTAATGGTAAAACCAGCCTGATGTTTGCAGCAATTCAAGAACTGAGAATTACTTCTACTTTCAAGTTTGCTTTAACAGCAACCATTCAAAGTAGTTTGAATAAAATTCGTATGTCAAATACATACTTTAGTAAGAAGATATATTCATAGAGTAGTTATCAACAAGACATTGCAGTCAGCAGCTAATACAGTGGATCAGATTCTTATAAAACTTATAACATGCTTGAAATAGAAAAAATTGTCTCAGAAATAGTTGTTACAAAGAAGTGTATTTCACAAACTGTGTGCTTTATCAAGATCTACATTTTATATTCAGTAACCTTATGTTTTATAATTTACCATAATACAAAATTAAGTTCATATCACAAGTTTTACACTGGAGTGTCTTCTTACCCTGATGAATGAAATTATGCATTTTCAAATTTGACAACTTAGTAAACCTTAGTAAGGGGATTTTAAAGGCAACTTGCGGAAAATGCAATATATAAACTTCATTGTTAGTCACGAAAATATATTTTAACATTTGATATATAAATCAAAACTGTCAAGAAACAATTTTGAGAAAATAAAAAATAAATACAAATTTTCCATGCAAGGGTTGAGATGGAGGATTTTCAAAATCAACAAATTTAGCACTAAGTTTGGAATTTATTTGCATTTTCATTTATAAGTAATACTGGCCAACGACTCAAAAAGATTTCTTTCTTTTCATGAGACCTCAGAACATCTATTTCCAGTGAAATATTGATTTTTAATTTTTAGGTAAATTAAATATTTGTACTGGCCAATAGGTGTAAATTCTTATAAAGTAACTTTTGAGGAGGGGATGAATAAACACAAAAATGTATGTAGAAATAGTAGTTTTATCTTTAGAGGGGGATGTTGCATGGAAATCTTCATGCTGGACATAATAAATTTATATTAATTCGACTTTTCAGTTTTGAGTTCATTTCTCAGACATACAACAGATGTTTTGAGGCAGTATTTTTAACACTTAAATAATTTCAATTTAATTATAGAATACGTAAATTCAATAACAGCCCACCTTGAATCAATATGTATGTAATAATTTGTAAAATGTATGTAACATTGCATATGCTTATATTATTGTAAACATGTTAATAATGTTATGTGAGTGCATTATGTAATTTAATAATGTAGGAGCTGTGAAAATAATAAGTTAAAAGTTGCTAACAATGAGGTGACCTTGAAGCAATCATGAGTAAGAAAGTTTAAATGCTACTAGTCATTATTAGAGCAGCAATAATGTAAATTTTGAGACAGTTTAAAAATAGCCAATCATAAGACAGAAAAAGCTTTAATTAAATGCAGGTATTCTATTGGAGTAGGATTAGCCCATCAGAGACTTGAAATACAGAGATTTACAAGTTTGCACAGTTGAAATCTATTCAGTTGCCTGCAGACCATGATAGTAACTGGATGCAAGATGCATCCTCTAGAGAAATATAATACATATTCATGTGAGATGAAAAATAAGTATATGTGTTAGAAAAGTGCAAGTATTAAATAAAAGAATCTCACAGCTCTCAATATCAGTAAAGTGCTATTTAATTTGTGTCAAGGATTAATAAAAAGGAGTGAATTAAAACTTAAAAGTCTGTGTAAGCCTACATTCTTAGTTATATCAAAATCCTGCCTAAGAGAAATGTGTCTCTAACAATAATACTGACGTAGCCGAGGCAAACATAAATATTTAAAGAAGCAGTTTAATAACAAAGTTAATATTTTTTTTAAAATTTGGGGCAAAGGCCACCTGAAAGTACATTTGGGGTGAAAGCTACCCGGAAACTGTTTAACATACGTGAGATTGCAACTACTACAATTTCGGCTCCCCAACAGTTAAAAAAAATTAATACAATTCCTACTTCAAATCGGCTTTTCATAAGTAGCAGCCAACAACGTAAAGTTCTTCAGTTTTCATAAAATTGCTCTTTTTGGGGGTTCAGGAGATCTCAGATCTGTATTTCTGGTGAAATCTAAATACTGAACTTTGGATACTATACAATATCACTTTTACTTAATATGACACAACTTTATAATTGTCCACAAAGCAATGTTTCTATCTGGAGAAAATGTTTCAAAAGGAGTAACATCTTACAGAATTATTGATACACTCCAACAATGTAAAACACAGAGACAAGATAAATGGAGTGATAAATGAAGAATCAACCTGGAATTAACTTTTGCTTTGATTACATAAACATGCAAGCATCCATCCCAGCATTGTAACTTCCATGCTTAGGCTATAGGTGAAGAAAGAGTAAGTAGACACATTACTGTGGCTCATGATGAAAAAACATTAAGTAAACATTTTAATCTGTCCAGTGTCGAAGAAAGGGTAAGTAAATATCTCACTCTCGGTGTCAGTGAAGGAGTAAGTAAAGATATTACTCTGGCTAGTGGTGAAGAAAAAGTAAACATCTTACTGTATCAGTTAATGCCCACAAGATACAGTAAGGTGGTTAACTGTACACATACAAGGATTTGGTTATTTTTTTTTTTATTTATGGACACTCTAACTACTATGGTCCTTAGTGTCCTACTCTATATTGGGAGTGAAAGACTGGTAATTTTGCTCAGAGGCCTCTTTATCAGGCTTGAGGTTCTTTTATGTGCCGTAAATCTGCGAAACAGGACTGCTGGCTTTACTTCCCTTCCGAAGGAAGCCATACTAAGGATTTTACGCGCAAAAAAAATCCATTGCCCTCTGTAGGGATTGAACCTGGGACCTTGGGAACTAGAAACTAGCACGATACCACTAGTTCACAGAGGACAACAAGGATTTGGTTATTCTCTCACAGCAATGATATTCCAGATGTCATGCACTGCAAACAAAACCTATATTTCTTCTACTTACCTGCAACTTATCTCTGATGTCTGAATGAACTCTGGCATTCAACACACTACAGCAACAGTTTTAAGTTTCCATGAACTCAGAAAATTCATTTCTCTCATGCGAAAGAGAGAGAAAAGCATAACTGAAAACTTTCCTTTTTATTACTTCTTCACTAGGTAGAAAAGTAATGTATTATTATTGTACTTTCCATTGATTCAACGAATGAAAAAAAGGAACAAAAACTTGTGTGTTACACTCATAAATTTCTTTTCCCTATTGTTTATATTTTCTGTCTTCTAGTATGCATTCCTTCTATTGGCTTTATGTTAATCCATACAAATCTTAACAGAATAGATTTCATTACATATTTTATTGTAACAATAACAATAATATTTATTCAAGTACTAAGTGATTACAAAGTTATAATGTTCATTGCTTCGTTTCAGTCCTGGCTCTCTCCATTTATATAATGCTCCTGACTGCAGCACTCTTCAAACAATCCATGCCATAAAACTAAACTGATACAACCCATATTCAATTACTTATTGATCATTCACAACAATTTATTTTTAACTTTATAAACAAGATTCCCTAAATTCCTGATTTGAGATTTATTGCCAGAAATTTTCTTTACTGCTGTCTCAGGATTTAACTGGACCAGTTTTGATCAACTTACTCCTCAAGTCTTCTCTGTGAAAATTCTCAGAGAACATTTTGTTCTAGGTATAAGCAGGCTGAAACTATAGTGAAATCTTGAAAGTGGATTGCTATATGCTGGCTTTGAAAGTGAATACTCTTGCAAGAAACAAAATAAACTGAAACCAATGGTAACAAATATATCTGAAATGGTTAATGCCACAAAGGGAATTAAAATAAATTGTGTTTTTAGTGAGAGCTGCATTTCTAGTGTGGTAAGTTTTCTCTTATGGTTTACAGGTAACAAAAATTTGTATATTAATTCCGAATGAAAAAAACTTCAAGCTATTCACAGAAAATTCAAGACATATTTGTTCACACATATGTCCAAAATAATCTTCTATCTTGATCAAGCCTTCAGAGCTAATTTTGAGAAAATAAAATAAAACTATTTTCAATGAAAAAGGCTGTTTTGGGATATGCAAATTTCCTTGAAAACTTGTGTATTACATATTTGCAAGATGCAAAACTCCAATACCAAGTTTGGTATTTATAAGACATTTCCTTTTTGAGTTATGCTCTCGCTCTCTCTCTCTCTCTCTCACACACACACACACACACACATACCTCCTTTCCTAGAAATGCTTAAACTTGTCTCAGAGGGCTTTAAAATATATATTTCCATTATTGGGTTGATTATAATTCAACTCACTCTATGTATATAAGAGAAAAGGTACCCATATAAGGGTATAATACCCTCCACAGTACCTGTGGACTTTATAATACAACAGGAATGAGGTATAGAACAAATTTCAATACATAATTTGATGGATTGATTATTATATTCCCATCTGCGTCAGTTCAAGAACACAATGAGACATGTAATACAATATAAATGCAAGAGTTATATAAGAATTAAAGGAAGACTTAAAATAAGAAGCAGAAAGCCTGTAATTCAAATATTAGCCAAGAATCAAGTCCCTACCTTAAAGGTTTCACTGGAGGTCCTCATCCTGTAACAGAATGATTCAACTGTACAGTTTTACACAATCATCTATACAGAATTAGTTAAATGTCCTGCATAACAATGAGGCCATCAACTGCAAAACTCGTTTATCCAGGTAAACGAATTTTCAGAAAATGTGAAACACTAAAATTAGGCAGACAGCAGAGCTTTTGAAAATTCTCTTAATGCTATAATGTCCCTACTAGACTCTTAAAGATACATGGGTTCTCTGCAAAATCAGTCTCAAATAAAATGGAGGTAAACCAAAATTGTATTTTGGGTAGAACGAGTGTTGCATATAACGGTAGTGGAAACACAATATTAAATTAGAATTAAGTGCAAATATTTTCACATTTATTTCTCAATATTTCCATTTGACAATATTAATAAATGACTTCTTGTAATATTTGCATAATTACAACCATTTTTTATTTCGTATTAGTTGAAAAAAACTAAATTTTCACATTTTTTCACAGTTTTTCACATCAGAATATCAATGAATCACTCCTTTCGTATTTTGCTCACTAAAACTGACCTGTTTTTATATCACATACATCTTATGACTTGTAAGATTTACATATTATGTCTTTGGAATGTAATACTAATAATTAATGTCTAAAAACAAACACATCAATTTCTAAGTTGTCCTTCATCACTATCCAAGAAGCTCTTACAGATAGCATCTATTTCTTCATTGTCATTGGTAATATTGCTTTTAGATATTAAATTCTTGTAAAATACGAGGTTTTCATTTTCCTCCTGTTATCACCAAAACGTTTTGCCTCACCTTGCACTAGAACTTTGACTGAGGTAGAACATTGTAAATTAATACGTTTAGATGCCTGTAATTTAAAAAAATCCATGATCCCAGAGATTTCAATGTTTCCTTTGGAGCATACTGCCAATCTTGTACAGGTACATCGGTCCCTAGCCTGATTACGTTTCTGTGATTGTTACACATTTCAAAATATTCTTCAGGCCAACTAATAGTGCTTCTCATTGTTACTTCTTTCTCTATTAGCAAGAAAATATGATCGAGAGGGGTGAATAAATGGCCAGGAATAGGAAAGATAATTTCTATCACCTGCACATTCTGCAGTGCTTGGATAGCAAGCCATTTATTACATGTACCTGTCATATTAGTGTTTTTATTTTGTCCACAGCAGCCATCTGCAATTAGCTTAACTTCCTTAAGTCCAGAAAACTCAGATTTGCATAGAAGATTGTATACTGTTGACAGTTTCATTTGAACCTTTAGGATACTCATTTTCTGTCCAAAATTAGAAAAATTCTGTTTTGTCAGTGTAATCTTGGATGAACCCTGCACAATGGACAGGTTAAACACGTATAACTGCCTACTGTAGTATGCTGCCTGATGTATACTTTTGGCAGTTCCATATTCTTCTGGCAGTCAAATGAATCATGTTCTTTCAGATCAAAATATGCCTTAGTTGTAAGTTTATGTATTCGTTTAGCTATCAGTGAATCAGAACGTTTAGGTTTATCTGTTTCCAGTTTTATTTTCTCGTCACAAGACAAAGTAAGCATACATCAGAAACAGGGCTTTCAAAACTTATGTTAAATTTTGTATTAAAAATATTGCAAAAGAAACTCTTAGATAGTTTCAGTGAGCTAGGTGCTTCTGCATTATATATATGTCTCATCTTGTTAATGCTTAATTTGTGTGGTAAGTGTTCCGCATTAATATTTTGCACCTACAATAATGGACGTCAAGTACTTTAAACTTCTGTATTAATTTAATTAGAGATTCTCTCATGATGATGATGATGTGACACTCTGTCTCCACCTCAGACTACCTTTGGCGCCAATCCAGTTTCAAGATGTCTCTTACAGATGCACTCCACTCTGTCTTTTAATATTTGCAAAATATCCAGAAAAGTTTTCTGACACACTAAACTAGTGGACCTTATACACATTTCACATGATACTTTGTTGTAAAATGCTTACGAGAACCATCTTTGGCAGCATACTGTCGTTTAGTTATATCAGTTGAACAGTAAGTCAATATGATGCAATCTGATTTAATTTTATAACTGCAGTTGTAGAAGGCTTTGTGGAATTTCCTTACAACCTTGTGTGTCAAGCTACTGCATTGGAATGACCTGCTGTTGTGATGCAGGCAGGCAGGCATGCATGCATGGGCCGAGGCCTTTAACAATAGACACTGCATTTTAAACATATCTGTTTATTTCTTTATGAGTCACATCTGTGAACAATAGAAGAATACTACTTAATTGTAATTCAATCACACATTCCTTTCCCCCTTCTCTCATTCATGTTTTGATTTATGGGATGCCCCTTTCTACCAATTTTGAGATATCAGAGGACTCCATAATAACACGCTTGCACCTTAGACTGGTCAAAACTAAACTGAAAACAATTAAAATCATGCAGGACTGCCGATGTAGGGAAACAGAGAAGCAAAACTACTGTGTTTAGTGTTGGATAAGGCGAGTTTTGCTCTTTACATAGCACAGTTATAGTAAAACAAACATTGGATAAGGCAAGTTATGTTGTGAATTGTAAGATGGATTAGAGAATTTTGTATCAACCACCACCATGGATTTAATGAGTTTTGCATTCATAGCAGTTTTCTGGGTTCTCTTGAAGGTGTTGTAGTTGAGGTTTATTCAAATCTAAATTCACCAGCTGATAGAGAACTACAATAAGTATTGGATCCCATGTCTAACTCAATTTTTTCAAATTTTGGATAAGGCAAATTTTGCACTTGACATGGTTATCAGTTAAAGTACCAGGTTTGATTTGTTTATAAGCTGGTATATGGTATTAGAAGATATGCAGAAACAAAGATTTGCCATTTCACTATGCAAATGGGATGTAAGAAAACCAATGGATAAAGTACTTAGATCTAAATAAATTGTTTGGTTTAAAGAACTCAGAGCTGGAAAGAAGAATGTTCAGTAATTAAGAATATATGATTCAATTACTTAAGTATTTAGGAAAATTAACACAGAAATGCTTGAGATATACAGGGAGACAGTAGCAAGGAAGATGAGAGAAACAAATTCGATTCTTCTACTCCAATAACCTGGGTGTTGAAATGTATGAGATACTGAACTTTTAACCTTACAATTTTAATTTCACGTTAATAATTCAAGAGATTCCATCACAGAAACTGAAGTAGATTAATAATAATATTGATAATCATAATAATAAGCCCACTTTTGTGATGTGTGGGTAGCATGTCTGCCTCACATTCAAGAGGTCCTGGATTCAAATTCTGGTTAGGGTGAGTTGCCTGGATGAGGTTTTTCCTCATGCTGAGAAGATGTCGGGTAAGTTTAAGCAGTATGGACCCCGGGCTCATTTGAGCATTCATTCATTTTTCTTGCAATATGATCTCCCAGGTTAAAACTTAAAAAACATATATATATATATATATATATATATATCATAACAATAAAGTCAAATAGGTTTTCAGAAAAGCACAGCTTGTCCAAAGCCCAGTCGAATCTGAATATATTTTATAGAACATTGTATTCCATTTAAAATAATGGGAATGGGAAGAACCCAAAGTGTAAAAGCGTCAATGTCCATTCCTTTCACAAACATTCACTAAATATTATAAAGAGAGAAACTATTGTTCAAGGAAATCTCGGAGAACATTCAACTTATTTTGATAATTCCTTCATCACTGAATCATGTTCTTCTGGCACTATAGGACATCCACAAGGATTTTAAAAATGTGCAGCTAGGGTATTTGCATACTCATATCACCCTAGTTTTCTCAAATATTAATATCAGAGGATTAATGTTTGATTCTTTGCTGGAAATAAGTCTGAATTTGTTTAGTTTTTTAGCCTCTCAATCCTAAGGGATAATAAAGAGGCATTTAACCTATTTTTTGACATGGACATGTATAGATGCTCAGCAAGAAATCACATCAACAAAAACCAATTGATGTGCATTTTCCAAAAATGGAGTTGATAATGTCATAAGTAGACCAGCACATGCCTAATGTAGGTTTACTAATAACTCTCATGAGAATAATCATGTCAAGTGGCCTGAAAATCTCATTCTGTGTTACATCTAACCACTTTCAGATTCTAATTTGCCTTCTGAAGTCAGATTTTTACACAATTTACACTTATGTACCTTTGCCTCAATAAGAAACTTTATGGTAAAAATCAAAAGCTTGGCTGTCGCTTGTGAGCTGGGTATGAGGTTATACACCACATGTACTCCAGAAAATGTGTGCTGCAATAGTTTCTGGAACCCCATAGCCCTGTCTCTGCACTAATACCTGCATCTTTACTGCTACTTACATCCTCAATACCAGCTTCATAAACAGAAAACTCCCTGTCAAATGTCAGTTAGCTAATTTGTAAATTATACCACCAATTGAAGCCAAGATTCAAACTGGGAGAAACAAGTTTGTAATTCCTACCCAAGAGAAACTTACCTCATTAGTATTTAGCTGAAATACAAATATCCCCCCCCCCCAAAAAGACCATGTGGTGCCTGCAACAAATTCTAGTATCAAGTTGCATACTTAACTCAACAGCTGAAAATTCTGTAACTGACCTGAGCATTTCAAGCTAGTTAAGGTTTTTTCTTTTAATAGCGTTAAACACCATTTTACAGATGGCACTCACAGGTGGTGGACAGTGATGATACACACAAAGAAATTATATTTGAAAAAGAAATTTTGGGAAGAAAACATTCTGGGCCTAAGTTTACATACCTCCCCCAGCATTTATTAGTTATGAGGAATGGGAAATCTTGGAAAAGCCTCAATCGCGGAGGATGTCCTCGCTGGATTTGTACTGAACACAAACCTTCAACACTACTGTACAGCTGTCTTGATCTGTAGTGCTGATGGTACAATTTCATTGAGTTTTATTTAAGGACGCTCTTTAAGTATTGTGGTCCTTAGCATCCCATTCTATACTGGAAGTGAAAGACTGGTAATTTTGCTCAGAGACCTCTTTATCAGGCTTGAGAGAGCTGATGGTGACATGCAAACACAATCATATTTGTTTTCAATGCCATCTACAGCCATAACTATGCGTATTTATATAAACCTACTCTCTTGGCACAGCAAGAACAATACACATGTATGTGTGTGTGTTTGTGCCTGGTTTGTGTAACAGCATCAAACACTTCTCTCTCCTTACAAGATCTATTATGTGCTACATATTAGTTTAGCTATAAACAGAGAGCTTGAAAACCAGAATTGATATTCCGCTAATAGTTGTTTGTGCAATGCAAAACAACTGTTGGATTATGGTAGAATTCAAAAAGAAAAACTAAGAACTCTTTTAGCTCCATAATGGGAATTAAAGACATGCTTTTTTGACATTTTGTGAGTAAATACACTACTACTTGTTCTAGCAGATTGTATTCTGCATTTAGTATCTTTCAATTCAGCTTTTGTTATAATATAATAAAAAATAAGCAAAATATAAACATTTGTTCTGCAAAACGTAAATTTAAACTGTGGGCCAATCCTTATTAATTTTGTATTACATTGTAATTCAAATATGTTATCAAGTGTACACTAAACAAAATTGTAACCGAAGTAGATTTCTACAAAACTTACCTTAATGTCACCACAAACAGATGAAGTTTCTGTTTCCAGCCACCAAAGTTCTTCTTTAATTTCTATGTTGTTATCCACTTCATGATCATTGTTGTATTTGTTAAACTTCATTACAGGATCCTCCAGAAGAAACTCTCTCTCATTCTGTGAACAAAAGTTTAAAACCAGAGTCTGTTGCTCAATTTCTGTTTTCGTATCTATCTCAGAGTTATTGCTGCATGTAACACTTGCAGACTTAATCTGCTTTATGACATGTTTGGTAAAACATTCTTTCTCTGAACACAAGTCTGGAAACGGAGTCTCTGATTTAATTTCTGTTTTGATTCCCATGTCACATTCATTGTCCAGAGGCACAACACCACTGTTTGTCTTCATTGTAACATCCTTGTGAAAGAAGTCTCCCTCATTCTGTGAGTGTAAGTCATCTGAGAAAGGATCCTCTTCTTTGATTTCTATTTTGGTATCCATTTCACAACTGTTGCTGCATCTGATGGTGGTGGTCTTTATTTCATTAACAAGTCTGTAGAGAAAGAAACATATTGTATATATATGTAGTATCTACAATTTTAACTATCAGCTTCTTTGAATCCACTGTTCAGCTGTTTGGAATTAGGAAAAAACTGTAAACAACAAAAGTCACATAAAACTTATTTCTGAAGCAGTTAAAAGCAGAAATACCATTGTAAATAAATTTTGTGGCTCAACCCAGGAATTTGACAGCATAGATCATAACCTAATGCTGCAAAAGTTAAAACTTTATGGCTTCAATGAGATCTCTATAAATGGGTCAAATCATACTTAACAAATAGGGCCCACAAAATCAGATTCAATGGTTGTCAGTCTGAATCAGGTGTTATTACTAAAGGTTTCCATACGGTTCTATACTTGGTCCTTTGTTATTTTTCATATTTATAAATGACTTGCATAGAATCTTAGCAAAGAGTCAATAGCTGTGCTGTTTGCAGATGATACCAGTGTACTTATATCTGAAAAGTCATATCAGCAATTAAGATATTCTGCCATTACAGCTATTGATCAACTCAATACTTGATATGAAGTTAATAAACTTTCATTAAGTTATGGAAAACAAACTTTATTCAGTTCAGAACAAAGTATAAGCAAGTAAACCAATTAACAATCAGGCAAAACAATTATACAATAAATACAGTCTCATACAAAATTTTGGGAACTTCAAATATGGAGGGTTGCCCCACTTAAGCTCGGGTGATTTTGCTTATGTTTTTTCATGGTGAGATTCCCTTTCGCCATCACTTATTGTGTTCAATGTGATTTCTACGGGCTTTAACTATGGCTCTGCAGCGCAATTTCCATTAAAGAGGGCTGCATCTAAGAACAGGAAGGGGGGTGTTAGCCTACTGCTCCTAGCAGACTTTCCAGAGTCCTTCAATTGTGGTGAGATGCCGAGAAGCAAGGCACTGTTTCAGCAGACCTAATCCACAAAAATCCATTGGCAAGGCATCTGGTGACTTCACAGGGATCCTTTTAAATTGTATGACATTGACAATCATTTCCATAGCTTTCCAGTGGTAGTAATACTGGGAAGACCGAGAGGTGTGACTGGATGGTTTATCCATGTGGATACAAACATTTGGGGCATACTCACCATACAACCAACGAATCTCTTCATAAAAAATTGGGTCCATAACATTCCTTTGATAGTAGGCTGCATTAATTTTTTACATTGTTGGCAACTGTGAATGCCGAGTTTTCCCCGAGAGCAATAACCTGCAACCACCATGAATCCTTGGAAAACTTTTCCTTGTTCCCCCAAATAAAGTTGGAGTCCCCTTTTGGCCCACTTCATGGTAATAAACTGGCTCTGGTTTTTTTTGTCACCTAGATAAACCCATGCTTCATCTAAAGAAGCCACCCATTGCCACTTTTCACCTGCCAGGTGGTGTTCATAGAGTTTTCTTGCATTGGTGAAGCGGTTTCTGGTGTGCCACTCTTTCAAGGCATGCCCACATGCTTTATGTCACCGTTCTAGACCCATATTCTGTGTATTATCCAATAGACGGTCCCTTTGGATATTCCAATGCGGCTGGAAATGCTTCTTTGGGTTAGAGAGCTTTCTTGAGTCACTGTTGCACTCACCTTGGCTACTACTGCTTTAGGTCGTGTTGGTTGTGACCTTTTTCTTGCTATTTTTTTGCACACTGAGTCTCAGGTGGGAATCCATTTTTATGCATCTGTGTTATACTTGTACACTCCACACATGACTTACTTATGGTATGAGCTTTTTGTTTGCACCTTTTCACTATCATTGAAAGGCTGTAACCGGCATCGGAAAGCCGAACAATGTGCCCCTGCAATGAGTCAGCTATTGTTGAAGCCATACGAGCAAACTTTACCTCAGACTGGCCCAGCAGACAGTTGGCACTTGCAGTGAGCTGGTGCAATAATACGCATAAGCAGTTTGACCAATGAGATAGTGGGAGGGTGATTCAAAGTCGTCCGAGCTTTAGTGGGGCAACTCCGTAGATGATCTCAGCTGGAGAAAACATAAAAATCATGCTACCCAAACTTACATCAACTTGCTTTGTCTAAAGAAACTTAAAAAGTATGCTTAGGACAGCATATTTTGCTAACTTTCACTTCCTATTGAATAGGGAAGAATCTACTGGGTTAATTTGGCACATGGCAAGCTAGTATTTATTTTACAAAAGAAGACCATTAGTGTTGCTGGGCTCATTCCTGTAGACAGTGAAGCAAGTTTCCAGATTTATTGGAATGGTGAATTATTTTGCTAAGTGCTTATATCCCGGATTACATCCAATACGTGGCGAAGTTAAATGTTTTGCACAAGAAGGGTGTTACTTTAAGTAGGACATAGAACAATTGACATTTGACAAGCTAAAACAAGCATTAATTTCACTACCTTGTTAGCCATTCCAGATTTTTCCAAACCATTTATATTGCAGACCGATGCATGCAGGATCGCAGTACCTACCATATTATTACAACAATTTGATGAAGAAACAAAGGTTATTACCTATGGTTTTAAAGCGCTTTCTCACCAAGACAGGAAATACTCCACGTACAAGTTGGAGGCTTTGGCACTTTTTTATGGTTTGCAAACATTAGGTTTTACTTAGAACATCTAGAATTCACCATAGGAACCGATAATCAAGCACTTTTGTGGGTTTTGGCCAGACCTCGGAGGAGCGAGAAGATCACTAAGTGTGCCATTATGATTTCATCCTTCAAGTTCAAGGTTAACCATATGTAACGCTCAATCACCTATGTAACTGATGGTCTTTCTCATACATATGATGAAAGATAGAAGGAATATATATAGAATGTGATTTAGTACCATTGTTAACAATGTTTAGTCAATGCTCTCACATTTACCAAGTTAGCTAAATGTCAGCTCGAGGATGATACATTGCAAGTAATCCTTGATTCACTGCAGAGAGGTAATAATTGTGATCCTTATTTCCTATGAAGACACTTTGTCAGGACTGACAATGAGCATTAGGATTGTTGTTCCTGATACGTTCATACCCTTTTATTTGCATAGTCTCACCAAGGGCCTTGTGTTCCATATCAGGATATTTATAAAAACCCTTCACAAAACTTGCCAGTATTTTATTTGAAAAGGAATAGATGGCGACATACACACTAGAGTTAAAGCTTGTAGTAAGCTTGCACAGATTTGGCACTTTTGTCTTCCAGTATGGCAGAACCACCTATAAAAGAAAAATTGTTTATAAATTATATTGGGCCATTACCAAGGAGCAACGGGGGAATAAGTTTCTTTTAGTATTGTTGGAGGCTTCCACAACATTCACTGGTTAATGCTAATGCGTGGAGCGAACACTCAAAATACTATTGTAGGATTAAAAGCAGTTATCTCATGTTTTGGTGTTCGAAAGGTTATTGTAATGGATAATGCTGCATATTTTAAAGCCCATGTACTTAGGACATTTCGTCTTAATTTGAAATACAACATATATTTACTATCCATATTATGTATGATAACAGTAAACAAAGACATTCTATTGCTGTAGGAGAGGAGGTATACCTTAGATTTCATCCTATTAACAAAACAGAAGACAAATACACAAGCAACTTCACTTTGTGGTATGTGAACCCTTAAGTTGTCAAGAAATGTTACTTCCGGTGTCTACGAATTACAACATAAGAATACACAAAAGGCAGTTAAAGCACATAGATCACAACTCAAGAAGTGATGTGTAACATGTTACAGTTTGTTCTCCAAAACTTCAAAATGTTTAATTATGTTTAAATTATGTATGCATCTCTGGAAAGTACATATACTCATGTAAGTTGCAAGTGCAAGTTTAGCATTAAGTTTTTGTTTACATTTACTGACCTTGAGAGTAAAGATAGAAGCAAATAAGAAAACAACCAGTGCATCATGAAATTTGAAACAGCAAGCATTAAGGCAGTATTCATCACAAAAGGCTCTGATGGGCAAATAAGGCCTGCTGGTGTAGCCATCTGTATCTTGGGTTCAACTTCATGACAGGCATCAACACAACTAATTAAAAGCAAGCTGCTGATGGCTTATTTAACATTATAATTAGCCAGTGGATATTATTCATGTGAAAAAAAATTTTCCCTGGCGAGTGGGAGACTGGTACAAGCTGTTCTGGCCAATTTAGGTGGGTACAATCTTGGTGCGACATGGCAAGCAGTGACGTCAGCTGTGTCTCCTCTCAACTACCGTCTGCCTATCTAGTAAGCAACAAAACATTCCACCACACACAGAGAGCAACTCTAGCTTTTGAACTGTCAACACTTAACAGCTTTTGCTTTCTAGCTCCAAGACCAGCAATGGAACATGTTTGTACAACTGGGCATTTAATTCCACACAGGCATTAGGAAATTGTTCTCTGTAGTGGGAATTTAAATTCAAGAAGAAAGTTCCACTCTGATAATGCTAACATCTACGTACAGCAGCACAGAAGTCTAATGGGGCCATTTTCAAGTGAGGTTATTTAGCTTGCATTCATTGTATTAGCTTTTTTTGTTTTGGATATGACTGAAGGTAATTAATTTGGTAATGCAAATGTAGTTTTGAGTAATGAGCAAGTCCCTA
This sequence comes from Deroplatys truncata, assembly GCA_030765065.1. Classification (NCBI taxonomy): domain Eukaryota; kingdom Metazoa; phylum Arthropoda; class Insecta; order Mantodea; family Mantidae; genus Deroplatys; species Deroplatys truncata. The sequence continues at coordinate 131,673,512 of CM060979.1, read as the reverse complement.
TTTAAATTAAATGTTGATTTCTGTAGGATTTTAATTATTGTTATGCTGACTAAATGTCTTGTTATGTATGTGATACTGAAGTACTGAAGCTTTCATTTCCTCTGAGGATAACATTATACAATTGCATTTCAATATACAAAGGCGGATTGATAAGTCAGTGACTTTTTAAAGAAAATAAGAATCTTTTCCAAAAAATCTATTTTATTTATCAACATAGTCTCCTTTCAATTCAATACACATTGTCCAATTTTTTTAACCCTTCCAAAAAATATGATTTTTCAAAGTCTGCAAAATATGAGGTTGCTTCTGCCATGATGTATTCACAGAAAGCAAATTTCTTCCCAGCGAGTCAATTTTTCAGGTTTGCGAAGAGGAAGTCACTCAGAGCCAAATCTGGAGAATATGGTGAGTGAGGTTGCAGTTCGTAGCCCAATTCCACAAATTTTGCGATGGCGATGGCTGACTTGTGTGCATTACCCTGGTGAAAGAGAAACTTTTTCTTCCCTAAATGGGGTCGTTTCTTTAACAATTCCTTGTGAAGCTGATCCAGCATTGTGGCATAATATGAACCTGTGATCATTTTACCCTTTTCCAGGTAGTGGATGTCTATCACCCCTTCTGAATCCCAAAAGACAACTGCCATGATTTTTCCTGCCAACGGAATGGTTTTTGCTTTCTTTGGAGCAGGTTTGTCAAAGGAAATCCACTGCTTTGATTGTTGTTTGGTTTCAGGTTGATAGTAATGAATCCAAGTTTCATCAGCCATGATATAATGCCGCAAAAACTCATTTGGGTTGCACTGGAACATGTTCAAACATCCCTGTGAAATGGTGACACAGTTCGCTGCTTCTCAACTGTGAGCAGCCATGGCACCCATCTTGCTGACAGCTTTCTCATTCCCAAAAAATCGTGCAGAATGTTATACATCCATTCACTCAAGATGTTTATGGTCTTGGCTATCTCACGGATTTTTACTCGGCAGTCTTCCAACACAACCATTTTTTCTGTTGTGGCCTCAACCGGCCATCCTGTGCATACAGCATCTCTTGTGCTTGAACAGCCACATCGAAATTCTGTGAACCATGCCATGTGATGGAGCAGAGTTCCCATAATATTTGTTCAGGTTTTCTTCCATTTCCTTCACCGTATTACCACCCAAAAAGTAGTGCTTTATCAGAACACGAAATTCACTTTTCTCCATGAAGCAACACATATCTGCTTATTTTAGATGCTCTCAACAATGTTCTAAGAAACAAATGACAATGTATTTCTGCAATTATACCCAGAATAGATGTAAGACTTGATGCAAAGAAGAAACCTGTAATTAGAATGCTATCTCTTGTGAAAGTCATGGACTTATCAATCTGCCCTCATGTGTGTGTGTATATATATCCAAATTAAATTTTTATAATATTTAATAATATTCTGACACACTCGTATATACAATTTCAAATTAATAATTATTATAGTAAAGTAGTTGCATATTGCATTCATTTTCCCTAGTGTATACATTAGGGGTTTTCTTACCTATACACTTCTAAGGTTATACAATTATATTTGCTCATCCCCTGGGCAGGAATGCAGAAGGTTAAAACATATAACCCACAGAGCTGAAACTACTTTGAAGATTTTGGTTGGAGGAAAGGCAGCAGAATTTATATTCATTAAAAAGGAAAGATCACTGCAATTCTCAGCATCTTCCTTCTTTTAATTATACTTTTCTTCACCTGTACGGTGAAGTTAAACACTGAAGTACAGAATTTTATTTAGAAATCTTTTGAGTGCAGGTCTTATGAGGCATGAATCATTATACTAAAATGGTTTAAGTCTACAACTTGTACTACATAGAAAGATCCCAGTTTATTGATTGTTGTATAAGGTCCTAATGAGCCCTGGGGCTTGTACAGAGCGACAATAACAAGGAAATTGCAAAGGTAGTGTTAGAAATTACAAAAATGTTACAAGCTCCTGTAATTCACAGTATTCTAAGTTAAATATGTATAGTAATTTAAATCTAATAATAAACAAAATATTAATGTATAAATTCAAAAGTGAAATGTATTATCATTGAAATACAAAGATGATAAACATGTTATTACCAGTTTCTTATAATTAGTAAGGAGTCGCTGCCGAGAAGCGAGAGGAGATGGACGTGTGTGACGAGCTCTAGCGCAGATAAAAAAATGGGAGTACAGTTGGAAACTTATAGAGCCAGAATAGGCTTATTTAATGGTGGAGGACATACTTTGGGAAGAAAGTGTTTGGGAGAGTTAAATGCAACGGTGGAGTGGTATGTGTTGGTGATAATTGTTATATTAGTGATTGGAGGAGTGGAACTAAACCCAGGACTGGAAATGGAACAATTTAATGAAAATGTTGAAAGGTATCGCAGAAGAAATATTAAACCTCATAGGGATGGAGAAGAGAATTGAGGATAAAATAATAAAGCAATTCAACGCAATAAAATCAACATGGGCGAGTTTCGAGCACGAGATGAATAAGGAATTTATAGAATGTAATAGACGAATGTTATGGTTGGAGAGAGCCGAAGAAAGGAGGAATAGAATGAATGTTATAATATTTAGAATTGAGGAAACAAGAGGAAAAAGAATCAGGGAGCAAGTGGAGGAAATTTTTCAAGATAAATTAGAAATAAAGTTGGGCGGCTGGGAAATAATAGACATTTTTAGAGTGGGAAGAACAGGCACGAACCCAAGACTGGTAATAGTAAAGTTGGTAACGATGAAAATAAAATGGACAATTTTAAGTAGTGCTAAAAAACTAAAAGGGACAAGATTATTTGTGGAGCAAGATTATGGAAAAAAAGAGAGAGAATTAAGAAGTGTATTAAAAAGAGAGATGAAAAAGGCTAGAGGTAGAGGAGACAAGGCATATGTACGAGGATTAGACCTTTGGATCAATGATAGAAAACAGGATATATGCCAAATAAGTTGGAGTGATTCTTCAGAAAATTCATGAACCAGAGGACAGGAAGAAGAAGCCAGGGAAAAGAAAAGGAGCGGGGAAAGTAGCTTTGATGGAAAGACAAGGCGAAGGGAGTTGATGACGTCACCGGGCAAGCAAGATGGACTGGAAAAACAGCTGAGAGAGGATTCACAAAGGCTGCCAGTGGAGATAGTCACGGGACCAAGCGAAATGGATGAGATGGAGCCCAACATATTCTCTTCACCAGCAGGAAGCATCATACAGGTGGAAAAGAGAACACAAGGCCAAAAACTTGTGGACAGATTTCCATTCACAAGAAGCAAGGCCAAATTACAGCAATATAGGTTTGAGAGGAAAAGTTCGGTATAGCAAAAGGTATTGGGGGTTATATTCTGGAATGTACAAGGATTGTTTGAAAAGTTAAAGAATAGAGAAATAATGCAGATCTTAAGATTAGGTGATGTGATAGGGGTAGTATAGACTTGGTTGGCAAACAACTTTCATGTGGAAATAAGCGACTTTGAGTTCTACAGGAAAAAAGGATCAAAGAAGAGCATAAGAGGACGAATGTCAGGTGGGTTAGGGATATTTGTTAGGAAAGATTTGAAATGCAAAGTGAAAGTGTGTAAAGATTTGGGAGAAAATTTGGTGTTGTGGTGCGTATTAAGTGTAACAGGGGAGAAGAAAGAGATATGTCTTGCAGTGGTATATAACCCGCCAAGTGCCTCGGATTTTTATAATCCAAACTTATTATTGGACAGGATATTGAGGAGTTATCAAACAGATATTTGGACAGTAGCTTTATGATAATGGGTGATTTCAATGCCAGAGAAGTCAAATAAAGCTAATAGATCCTGAGTATGAGTTAATGGGGGGAGAAAAAGAATGGTAAGAAGAATGAGTAAAGATAAAGTAATGAATGGTGAAGGAAAAAAGCTGGTGGAATTTTGTGAGGAGTTCAATATGGAGATTTGTAATGGGGTAAAAGGGAAAGATGAAATGGCGGAATTTACCTGTGTCAGTTATAATGGTCAGAGTGTGGTTGACTATATGTTATATTCAATAGTCTTAAATATAAATATTGCAGATTTTGAAGTCTTGAATACAGTATGTTCTAGTAATTTCCCATTGAGGCTAGGTTTTATAAGTACATATAAGAATGAACTAAAACGAGAACATAAAGGAGGAGTTAAAATTGATAAATATAAATGGAGGGGTGAGGAGGCAGAAGTTTTTATGAAGGAATTAGGGTCAGAGATAGGGGTAATAAGGGAGAAAGAGGTAGAAGAATTGCTGAAAGAAAATAAAATGGACGAAGCAGTTTTAAAGGTAGAAATGTTAGTAAAATATGCAGGTGTAAGGATGAAAAAGAAAAACTGTATAGATAGGAAACAGAAAGGATGGTACAATGAAGAATGTAGGAGGGAAAAACAAAGAGTTTTAGGGGAACTAAGAAGGTGGAGGCAGGAAGAAGGGCAAAAGGAAAGAGAGGAGTTTTTGATTGCAAGATGGGGATACAGAAACTTGTTGGAAGTAAAGAGGAGTGAATAGGCCAAGAAGATGAGTATAAAGTTACATGAGGCAGCAAAAGCAAATGATAGAAAAACAATATGGATGTTGGTGAAAAGAATGTATAAGGTTAGAGCAAGAGAAAATAATATAAGTGCGGAAGAATGGTTGAAGTATTTTAAAAATTTGCTAGGAGGGCAACATGATAACCAAACAATTTGGGTAATGGAAAATAACAATTATGTTGAGCAATTGGATAAGCCGATAGATGTAGGGGAAGTGAGGGAACAAATTACTAGATTGAAAAGGGACAAAGCATGCGGTATTGATGGCATACCAGGGGAGTTTTGGAAAGCTTGGAGTCTAAATGAAAATTGATTGGAATTGCTGGTTAGGATATTAAATTCAATCTTTGAAGGGGGAAGGTTCCTAGGAGTTGGAAAACTGCAATAGTGGTGCCAATATTTAAGAATAAAGGAGAGGTGGATAACCCAGAAAATTATAGGGGGATTAGTTTGTTATCAGTGTTAGGTAAAGTTTATACAGGGGTTTTGGCTGAAAGAGTGCAAAGTTGGGCGGAGCAAGAGGGAAAAGTATCTGATCTACAGGTGGGATTTCATAAAACAAGAGAGCAATAGACAACATTTTTATATTTAATGGTAAATTGATATTTATCAAACAAAAGGGGAAGATTGTACATCTTACTTGTTGATTTAGGAAAAGCTTTCGACACAATAAATAGGGAAGCCTTATGGACCAAATTGGGTATGAAAAGAATGAATAACAAGTGTATAAGCACAATATAAACAATATATGAAAATAATGATTTTTGTGTAAGATTTGATAAAAATGTAAGGACGAAGGAGATTAAAAATTGTATATGTTTAAGGCGAGGCTGCAAGTTAATCCCTATATATTTAATTTGTTCATTGACGATATTCTAGAGATAATTAAGTTTGAAAATAGCCACTCCAATAATTGGGAATGAGGAGATACCAGGGTTACTATTCGTGGATGATTTGGTTGCAGGATCAATAACTACTGTGGGATTAAACAAAGTAATTGGTGCAATAGAGAGTTTTTGTAACAAGTGGAGTCTTAGGGTTAATACAAGAAAAACAAAAATAATAGTATTTAAAAAGGGTAATAAGTTGAGAAAGGACGAAAAATGGAGTTGGAAAGGTAAGGAAATTGAGGTTGTCAGAAATTTTGATTATCTGGGAGTAAGACTAAGTAGCAACAGTAGATGGGGTGAACAAAAGAAACAGGCTTTAACAAAAGGAAAAGTGTCAATGAAAGTTATTACAGCATGTTTAGATAAAATACCTGGGATGCACATAAAAGGGATAGAAAGAGTATATGGAGCAGTACTTTAGGCAAAAATGCTGTATGGTGCAGAGATTTGGGGTATTGAGGAGGGGTGGGAACAGGTAAATAAAGTGCATAGGAGCTTTGTAAAATAATTCTGGGTCTACCAAGAGCCTCACCTAATGGGGTTGCACAAATGGAGTTAGGGAGATTTGGTAGTAAGGCGAAAATTATTGAAAGAATAGTGAAATATTGGTTGAGAATTGAGGAATCAGAGAATAATATTTTAAAGCAATGTTTGGAGGTTCAGCGCAAGTTAAATAAAGAAGCAATTCTCAATGAAATAGGGTGTGGGGATATTTGGAAATATAGACAATCACGTGAGAAGGGATGTTGGAAAAGAGTTAGACTGAGGATTGAAGATATGGAAAGACAGGAAATAATTGGTAGTTTTAATTCAAAAAGACCATTACATGTATATACAGATATTAAAAAGGACATGGGAAAGAGAAAACTATGTTGATGTTTGTAATAAAATAGCAAGAGAGGGCTTTGCATGGGCTAGGTCAGGGGTGGTGAGGTTAAAAGGCATAGGAGAAGGAGAAAATGAAGGCAAATGCCCATTATATAATAGAAAATTTAATAATTTAATGTTAGAATGTGAAGGAACAATGAATATGAGGAAAAAATTACAAAGAAACAATTGGTCTAGATTACCAAATGAAATTATAGGTAAAAGGTTGTTAAGAGTTAAATCCAAGGAAAGTTTATTTGAAATAGTAAAATATTTAGGTGTAGTAAGAAATAAATGGTTGAAAAAATTAGAAATAGGGAATAGAAAGAAAATGTAGATAGTTGAATCATAAATTAAATAGGACCCAATGACTCAACAACCATGGTGTTGGATGTTTGCGGGCCCTTAGTAATGCAACAACTTAGTGAAAATGATATGTAAAGGGTAATGTGTAGAATAAAATTATGTATTATAGAACTTATATGAGAATTAATTTATGTAACTAACGAAGTGAAATAAAATACATACCTACCTACCTACCTACCTACCCACCCACTTACAATTAGTAATCATCATCAGTAACATTCATTTTATGCCAGATTTTGTGGCTTTAATATTATTGCAATGTTAATAGATGATAGTTATTTGATGCAGCATATGAAGTAATTTGTGAACAATGGTAGAATACCATGGCATTAAATTGTGCTGGTTTTCCACTACACAGGGTAAGTGTAGGGAGATTTTTACACATAATGTCACACATCTTCTGTATTCCTCCACTCTTCTTAATCTTATTTACTTCCTAATCACTGTAATTATTACCTTATTCACTTATTGTAACCACCTACTGTTTATTTCATATAATACAAATTTTACTTACCTCCACAAACACTTGAATCAGGAAACTTACCACTTCAAATCTAGCAATTTATCTCTGTGACTCTTACAAGTTATGAATTTGAGTTCCAAACCAACTTAAATTCAAAGTACAGAGATGTAGGTAACCACACAACCTATGATGCTGACAAAGCATTTGAGATAGGCTAATATTAATCGCTGCTCTTATCACAATAGTGCTACATGAACAGAGTTTGCTGACACTAGAATCCAAGAGACCTCACAATACATTGTTACCAGTAACAAGCATAAGTGCGAGCGACATTAATGACCAACAGTCCCAAACTACAATCATCCAGTATCCAAATACCAAGAAATCCTGAAAACTAAATTTGAAATACCAAAAGCATTACACAAAAGCAAAATGGGCATACCAAACAGAAAATTTGTACATTTACTACTCCCTAACAATAAACTAGAAGTACCTTTCCTACAAGCAACAGAACTAATAGCTCCATCCATGGAATGTCTGATATGCAATAGCAAATTGACACCAGAAAAAACACACAAAACAACCAATGAAACAAGATAAGCATGCATAACTGCTTAATTGTAAACTGCCAAATTCCTTGCCATGTCAAGAGTGCAGTCTTCACCTTGTCTCTGTGATTCAGAACTACTTGCCAGTAACCCAATTTCAGGTATAAAGCTGAGAATGACAGCACAAGCAACAGTGTCAGGGTGTCGTCAATCCAGGTTAAGGGAAGACATTTCTTTCAGGTGGCAATATTCAACTTTATATTGTTCACACAGAAGCATGGTTTCGCATTATTCAGAACTGCAGGGAAGCACCAAGGGCTGTCCTACTCTTCCAGCATGTCTTGCACCTTTGCTTGCTTCACCAGATGAAGTCTTGATGGTTGCCGATAGGTTGAGCATCTCCAGTTTCAACATGGTGGAGTACTTGGTCTATGTGGCTGTAATCATTGTCCTCTTGGCTGAAGACAGACTAGTATTTTCCAAGTAGCTGCCACATGCTCTCTAGTTATGCTATGCTCTCCAGCAAATCGTCCAGCTGGGATACCCCAGATTTTTCAACAGTGCTCCCTCCATGAATCCACTGTGTGGCAATACATTTGCAGCTGGCTCACATTTCTCAAAACCCATTCCAGTCTTATGTCCTGAACAGTGTCCAATGGATTCAGCAATCTCACAGTCATTTCTTCCCACCAAGGCAACAATGTTCTGCCACGCATAATCCATCCAATGATTCTTCTGATCCAAAACCAGGTTGCTTGACCATTGACCTTCCAGATGCAACTTCACAACCACATGCTCTGTCAGGATCGCCCTGCAGATCCTCAGATGTTTGTTGGGGCTACAGAGCATCAACTCATCTTGGCTGAGTCACAACACCCTCCCGTCAAAGCTCACTGTTGCCTTGTGGCTGCTGAAGGCATCCAGTTGCAGTATCATATCCTCAGTCATCTCCACGATGAACACTCACAGTCTTATGATACTCTGCCCCAGGGTCAACTCCAGCAGGGTCTCCTCTACAGACAAAGTATCGCCCAATGACATAACTAGTTGGTAGGATGATTCGGAAAAGCCCTTCGCCAAATTGTCTGATTACTGTCATGGTTGCACCTGTGTCACTAGTACCCAGCACAGCTTCCCTTGTATCCAAACTCCAAGATAAGCCTGTCATCCATCCTTCTGCCCATGGCACGCAGCGTCACTCAAGGGGTTGGTGGTTATGACCCCGACATGCCCCTTCTCCACACAGGTCCTTAATGGTTTCCTGCTTGGTGTCAACAATTCATTAGGTATCTTGGCTGGCCACACCCCCAATACACAACATTTTAAGATCTTTGTCGACATCCCTGGGTTAATGCTCTGTTCCATCGTATCAAATACTCCTGTTCTTTGAGGTGGGGGCAGCTGTTATCTTGGCCACCTCCATTAACGGGGCCATTAGTGCCTTGTGGATGGTCTTGTATTTGCCGTGCATAAGGTGCTGTCATATCTTGACATCACAGATGCCATGGACAAAGAAGTAGGCTGCTTCCTGGGAGGCTAACCACAGCTTTGTTCACTTTCTGCTCAATTGCCAGGGCAAACTCCTGTGGGTCTCCCCTGGCTGTTGCAACTCTCACTTGAGTCAACTACAATTGGCTGTGACCATGTGATGGTTCCCAAACTAATTTTTGTTGGTCTCCCAGATGTCTCGGACAACCACCAACATTAGTATTGCATTTAGAACTTTTACTGACTGTCCCTGGAGGCTGGCTATTAGGCTGTGTGGCTTTCTCCTCTGCTGACCAACAGCTGTGTGTGATGAATTGTGAGCAGAAGCCTTTGAATGTTTGCATTCCATTGTATTTGGGTGGCTTGACATGTGGTCTTGTGTCTCAATCTTCAAGTTCTTAAGTATTCTGCTAAGCATTTCTTCCACCATGATGTTTCAGTTCCTTAGCGCTGCCATGACTCTTCCCTTCAGGATGCTCAGTCATTCCCCAAAGTGCTACATGATGTTAATGCATTGGCCAAGGTCTTTCACCTTTCCGCTGAGCTGTTCCTTTTCTTTCTTCACTCTGGCTAGTTGTTCGTCAATTTTGGTTGATAGCTCTTCATCTTGGACATTTCTGTCTGCATTTTCTCAATTCCAGATTCCCTTTCCCTCTGCATCTTATCCATTCCAGATTTCATTTGCTTCTCCATTTTGGTGAATAATTTTTTAAGTATTTCCTCCATTATGGCCTTTATATACAACTCTTGGCACCAATGTAGCAAATGAAAACAGCAGTTGTTGCTAAACTCATTTTATTTGTCACATAGGTGCTCAGCATAGCACAAAATTTGCACCTGAGAAACTTTTGACGTACACTCAGTGCAGAACACATCTGATCCACTAAATTGAATCACCAATGAATTGCTGAGTCACAACTGAATTGCACTCACACTGTCCAAACTCTTCAACTTCTTTACTCACATAACTTTGTAACTTCTTAACTAACAGAAGTAAACGGTTTGGGCAAGAGCAGCCACTTATACTTGTATAGGGCTTGCATACAAAGCAGAATGTTCTAGAAAGGGAGGCTACTAGAATGTGCCAAAAGGAATGTTCTGGAACACGGAAGTGGCACAAAATGGGCTATTTTTCTGAAAGCCAGTTGAAGGCCCCACCCAGGTGCAGGGCTGGCAGGTGCTTACTGGCAGCCTGCAGGTAGCTTCACATGCATGGTCACAATATAGATTTCCAAAACACACTCTTGCAGATTGGAACAAACATTTACAGAGACATGTTAATGGAACATATAGAAGAACAGGCTCAACTAACTGGAGGACCACAAAGAACCACAGAAATTGAGCAAAGCGAATTCAGAAAAAGGAAACATTACTGGAAGCATTTGGTTTCTGTTACAACAGAAGACCAGTCTGAAAAAAAAATTAAAGAGATTATAGAACAGTGGATATTAAAGAGTGTCACAATAATAGAGACTGCTGGAAATGATTCAAAACTTAAAAGAGGAAACAATACCACTACTTAGCACTCAATTAACTACATAGATTGTACCACAGGAGCTCACACAAACACAACAGAAAGTACATGGAGAAATATAAAAAATAATACTCCTGGTTACAACAGGGGAAAACACCAGATAGCTAGCAACCTACATGTTTAAAAACAGTGCAAAAATAATAGGGCTGACTGATTTTCCATCTGTTTAGACATTACAACAATAATAGTAACAACATTCCTCACTACCAAACTATAAGAACATCAACATCTAAAACAAAGGTAAGTGAACTACCAGAATAATATTGACACCTAACTTAAAATAGTGAGTAATAACCTTAAGCTTATGTGTGCTTTGATATGAATACTTGTTAATGTATAATAACAGTTTTTGTTGAGTATTTACTAAATGACACCTAACCTAACATATACAACATTACTAATCTATCTACTCCAATGTTGGTAACCTAACTGCTCCCTTGTGGAGCTCATAAATTTAAAGCCAGTTTTCAGCAATTTGGTTCACCTAGTCTATGTAACTGTCTATGGTATGTTATGCCTTACTGAACTCATGCCCTATATATATATATTCATTTTCTTTTAACCACTTGAATATATCATGTGTTAATAGCATTTAATTAGAATGCTGTAACTGTGATATCACCATACAATTGTGCAGTGTGTATGAATATCACCTTTTTCCCCAGAACTGATACAGATGCCCAAGTTATAACTAATTCAATATTTCTACTTTAGACCATATCGAACTCTACTGGCTTCAGTTACTACCAAGCTTATACATACTTGAAGCATACTGCAAAAATGGCATGATGCAGCATTTTAGACTTTAGCCATAATTTGAATACAAATGTGATAATAGATAGCTTCAGAATGTCCGTCTGTTCATAAACATATTTAGTTGGTGTAAAGTAATCAAATTATTAACTATTTTGATGTCTATATTTTGCAGAATTTCAAGCTGATGCATTTGAGCTTTAGTGCTACTATAACCAAGTATTTACATGCTGTGTTTGAGTTCATTTGTAATAAAGATCTAGATAATCCAACATTACTTTATTTCAAAATAATATCAATAACTGATATAATTTTTTTGTCAATTTGACCTTTCTAACAAAGGGAAGAATAGATCAAGAAACGAGATGTGTTTTACTTCCTTTACTATTTAATTGTCAATTAAAATTGAGTGCTGTACAATGGTAGACTTGGATGTTTTAAACCATATGTACTTGGTTTTAGTTGTACATTGAGTGCCAACTTAACTGTCCTGATCCATTCATTTCTGATAAGCAAGTCAGACTGCATATTGGCAAGGATTTGTGCTTCATTTTTACCAGTGTAGAATAGTGATACACCATCAGCAAATAGTTATTTTGCCTTTCAATTTTTCATTTGTGATACCATGAATAATATAGGTCCCTATACAAACCTCTGGGGAACACCATATCATGTTTAATTAAAGTCAGATTTAACACTGTTGACTGATTTTATGAGTAATTTTCTTAAACGATTTTAAGGTACTACATATTTCAAATTTATTCAATTTATATAGAAGATCATGATCACCTGTATTGAACGCATTCTTAAGATCAATAAGGGGTTTTTGAACAGGTACTACGAAGTCTACTACCACACTTAGTACGTATGACTTCTGTAGGAAACCATACTGGGCAGTACTGAGTTATCTATTTTTAGAGTTGCTTTGCACCACCACTTTTAAAAACAGGTACTATTTTTGCTTTTTTACATTTATCGGGTATCATACCTGTATTGAATGATAAAATTTTTTACTTTGATTAGATAGGACACTAAATAATGTAAACATTTTTAAACAAATTATGTATGTTATTGTCAATACAGGAACCTTTGTTTTTTATAACTTCTTTAAAATACAACTAATTTCCATAGAATCAGTAGGCCCTATAAACATAGAAAAATATATTCTGGTTAATAAAAATACTCTCAGTCCCATATCTGCTCCCATAGGGGATAACAATTTAAGGGATTAAAATACATATAACTTTGACTTTAAGAGGTGCTAACGCTCACATAATATCAGTGAAGTACCCACGTTCTCCCTTTTAAGATATTTTCTTATATAGTAAATTCATTGCAGTATGTCAACAAAGTGCTCCATTTTGTTACTACTGCACATGTGCAGAGGAAACTGCAAACCCAACTGTATTAGTATAATCCTTGAAAGTAGCAGTGTTTATGCTACTTTGAAGATACCCCTTAAGGATTCAACCCTATACATCATCATTTAGCTTTAGATTTAGGTGAGAATTTAAAGTTCGCTTCCTTTACTGCACAGTTTCTGATTCATTCCTGTTACTTGAAACCAATCCACACATACACCCACATTAAGCTAAACCAAACCTCAGGTAGATCTTGAGCCAGAGGAACCTCTCAATTCACTGCAGGTCACAAAGGCATGAATGGCCTCTGCTTGCATTATACCAATTTCTTACTTTTTTATTCACAATGTACGCTCACTTAACATAGATTATTTCATCTCCTGATGTTTTTCTCTCAAATGTTGGTGGTTCTTCAACAAAAACTGCATAGCCACAAAGTGCCTACTACTGGCCAAACTGTCAACTAATTAGTGAGGAAACAGACATGGAACAAAGCCAAAAGACACTATTTACACATTTGTATGGTTACTGTTTCTAAACCTTTTAGCCATTTTAATATAGACATTAGGTTCCTTTGTATCACAAATGAAATTATGTTGTAATTAATTGTTCTTTCATATAAGCCAGACAATGTTGGAAAGGTTTGAAAACCTTTCCAAATTATTTTGTACTCTTAAATCAATAGTTTCAGCTCTGTGAATTTTTTTTCTTATTTAGTATATGGTTCAGAAGGTTCTGATCTGTTGTGTCATGAGTAAATTTAGAATAGTACCATTAGTCTCATCAGATCTCTATAGTTTGTTAGTGTACTGATTCCTACATTTGACTTTTATGTTTTATTAGTGATTAAAGTTCATATAGGTTTGTGGTGTCTTTTACTCATATTTCATTCTTAGTTGTACAACTTTTTTCACATAGTTGCAGATTTTGGGGTAAACATGTTTACATCAATATGATCATTAAAAGGAGACCTGAAAATATTAGTTCAATAAAATGAAGTTTAGAAAAGATATGTTGCATATAGCAGTTTGTTATTAGAGGTGGATTACTATTGAGATTTACCTACAGAATAAGCAAGTTATGCCACTTATATGTGAAAATATGTTTGACAAAATGAATTGATCATCACAAGGTTCAAAAAGGAAATGGCCTAACAAAGTGGCAGTTTCTGGTATAGGTCGTACCACGGATTTTGGCATGTGAAAATTTTAATGGAAAGCTACAATGCGAGTCATTTACTGTATAGATGTATGGCACATACGGGGCTGCCGCTCAAAGAATGGTGCAAGTTGAGACAGAAGTTATATACAGTGGAAGGAACTGGACAGACAGAACCACGTGCTACTTGTAAGGGAGGTATTGAAACATCAGAGGGCTGGCTGACTGGGATAGCCCTGAAGGTCATATGCCAATATCCCTGGTGAGACCTATAGTTAGTGTTGCAGTAATTTAGACTTAAGTGTCACAAATGCTGATACAGCACTACTGCTGACATATGAGGTATTAATATTAATATCATCTAATACACAGGTACATTGATACAGCCTCAAAGTCTATTAAGAACTCTGCTGTGTTAATGAATTTGGAATTATGGATGCCAATTATATTAAATTTGCTATAATTACATCTTACACAAAGGCATAATACACAATGATACTTACTCATTCGTACTTAAAAACAAAGATGTTCCTAACATGCATTGAGATGGTAATGCTGTATGAAAGTGGCTAATCTTCTGCTAGGAGCAGCAAGGGTTTGGTCCAAGCGTCTTGACCACTGTTAACCCAAGAAACATCAATGCACATAATATAACAGCATTGTAACATTAAATAAGCGATACACAAATGTATTAAGCAAATGTACAGGGCAGTCCAGAAAGTCCCAGACGTTTTGGCCTATCATGGCAATGAGTAGGGTTAGAGCCACCATCTTGGTGTCAGAACATTCCTACATTCAGTACACATCCAGCTGTGGTAGCGTGAGGACTGTGCTTTCCTTACTGTGCCCTCTGTGAGTTGTTAAAATGTGCATTGCAATAGAAAATCCTGCCACTTGTGAAGTGCGGTTGGCTAAAAAGAACAAACCAATTGAAATTTATCATCAACTTTGTGATGTTTACAGGCAGGGAATAATGAGTGAAAGCCGAGTCAGGCAATGGTGCATTGATTTTAAAAATGCCCGTACCGATGTTCACGAGGATCGCAATGGTAGGCCTAGCCTTATGGCTGATGAATTGTCAATGTAAATTAATGACAAAAGTCGTGAAAATTGTTGTTTTACAATTACAGAATTTTCGGAACATTTTCCCCAAATTTCACGGAGTTTGGTGCATCAAATTGATGCTTTGATACTGATGCTGAAGTGCATGCCAGTGTAAACCAGTGGTTGAAGTCGCAGGCGGCAGATTTCTACAGAGAGAGTATTGAAAAACTTGTGCCATTGCATGATAAATGCCTCAATTTGAATGGCGATTATGTAGAAAGATAGCTTAAGAGTATACCTTTCAAATGTAGATAAATGTTGATATTTGCATTTTGTTAATTGTTTATTTCAAAATGTCTGGACTTTCTGGATTACCCTCATACAACTGTGGCATGAAATACTTATGCACTTCTAATAATAAGCATATATTTCCTCTTTGAAAAAGTGATCTTCTTTTATTCAGGGAAACTAAAACTGTGTGTATACGGTAATATTTTTATATGCAACTGTTAGTTATTTGTTGCCATTAAAAGCTTTAGGAAATTAAGACGCAAAGGTAATTAAGGCAAACAGGAAGAGATTCAGTATTACTTCTTTCGTTGTTATATTTGATTAAAGGTAGTTATTGTAAAAACGTGAACAAATGCTGTATGTTGATTCATACCCAGTAAAAATGCTTTAATCTCAGAGTAAACACATTGTACATATGAAATATAATGTGCACACATACTACACAGAAAAAGTGACAAATTTGGTATTTTATGCATCCTTTTGCTTTTTAATTATGCCATTCCCAGACACACACATGGATCTTTTTCTATTCAAGGGTTCTTAAAATATCTATTTCAAGTGAAAACTTGGTAGCAAACCTTTGAGTGGAATGCAATACCTTCTCTGCCTACTAAGTACGTGGTACATAAAGTTAAAATAAACAGGTGTGGATGAAACTTTGAATAGTTGCGCTTTGGGACTCAACAAAAATAGAATTCTGTAAAAGTTATTACAGTATACCCTCTGAAGGTGCATCATGTGTTGGAGACCCAAATTTGTTTTGTTTGCAACATTTAATACACATATCACTAAAATATTAATGCATTTAATATCATGAGTCTGAAAATGCACTCTTCTTTATATAAAGGTCAATATTCACTTGCAACATGCAACATTTGCATTGAAACCTTTGGAGATGTGGTTTGTAAAATTTAGAAGAAACATTTTGCAGTAAAGGGTTTTATTGTTCCTCACAATAACACTTAAAAATGAACAGTTTAAAAATATCCATGAGGTATTTTTCTAAGTTTTATTTTTATTTTGCTCCTCACACAACCAATTAAAACATGGGGTGAGCTTAAGTAGTACAGTTGCAGTTTGAAGTACATCATGAAGTTGTTTCCATGTAAATGTGTCGTGCACTGCATTAAGATACTGCTATGTTGTTCAGATATAATAATAATAATAATAATAATAATAATAATAATAATAATAATAATAATAATAATAATAATAATAATAATAATAATAATAATAATAGACCTATACACATACATTTTATGTATTTCAACGAATACAGCTTGCTCTATATTCTGTACATGGGATGGTAATATGTCATGCTTACAGCATGTTTTCCATTTGCACAAATTGTAACAATGTGGCCAGGCCTTTGCTGCTGCTAGCAACAGACTAGCCGCTTTCCTACAGTATTACCGATTGAGATACTTCCTCCATTCTGTTCTCATGTAAGATAAGCATTATAACCATTTATATCAAAATATTGCACTTCACTACATTTAAACCATGTTTCACTAATTATGATGTCCACTTGACCTAACCTAGACGTCATGAGCTGCATGTGTTCAAGTTTATTTTAACACTTCTAAGGTTTACTGTAAGGGTCCAAGCTCTGTGTGTGTATGTGTATACAAGGAAGGGAAGATGGTTAAGTGGAGAAAACTGTTGACATATGTACTGCTTGATAGCAATATCATTCCCTGCACATTATACTGTCCAGTGGTGATGCCATCACTTCTGAGCATTCTGCTGTGAGTGTTCCAAGTGATGGCTGAGGGTACATCAGAGAAGAGTATTCACAGGCAAAGTTTTGTAGTCTACATTGACGCTCACCAGTTGATTTGGAACATCACAAAAACATGAGAAATTCAGGCAGAATTCCTTAAGGTTTCTACTGAAGCAGGCAACAAAGAGGGCAGCAGACTATTGTGGAAAATCAGAAAATTCTTTTCCTAAAGATTAGAGAGGGCCTCCACTTCAGCAGCAATGTGGAGGTTCCATTATATTTTCAACAGCGGGGGAAAAGAAAGAAAAAATGCACATAAAGACAATTGAAAAGTGTTTCTGGTTGAATTTTATAGGTGTGTTATCCAGAATATTGTTTAGGAATTCTACGTAACACAAAAAGTAGTTCCAACAGCAAAGAAACTCCTACCCATTGTAAAGGAGAGGATAGATTTTCCTTGGGGTACAAAATATATGATAAACGTTTTATAAAACTATTGGCTTGAAATGAAGAAAATGTGGAAATAAACGGAAAATTTTCATTGAGAAACCCAGGACTGTGCAGCGACCTTATGAGTAACTTCTTTGCGAGAATCTGGCAGAAATCATATTTATTTAGATGAAACTTGGCTGGACAGTAATATAATCAAGAAGAAGTGTTGACTGTCTGCAATTGGCACATTCTTCTTCATGCTAGAGGCAAGAAGAGTTCTGCATAAGGCAGGTAGTACCAGTGAAGACCACCATGACAAAATGAAGCATCAAAATTTTGAGAAATGGTTGAAAGAAATACTCATTCTGAACTTCCATTCTCTTTTTTGTAATTTTGGTGAAAACTCCTTATCACTCAGTGTTCTATAAAATATTCTATGAAGAGATAGTGAGTTTCTTGCAGAAACATGGTGTTAATGCAGCAAGGAAATAAGGATGGGAGATTTATTACCCCTTGTTGAAGTCCAGTGCCCAAAGAAAAAGGACATCAGAAGAGATAAGTTTCTGACGAGTTTAGGACACACACCAGTAAGGTTACCACCATACATGCTACCTCATTAAGTTCGATGGGCTCAGATAAAAGATCATGTGGGGAACCACAACAATGATGGAAATCTAAGTTTGCAGAAACTACAAGAACATAGAATATACAGGAGGCCATCAAAGCAGCAATGGATAGGGTTTTATAAGTGAAGGAAACAGAAGTTGAATGTATTGGAAAAATGACGGAATCACGTGGGATGTTAAACATAACATCTGACATCAAACGATGATAGTTGCAACAGTAACAGTGACGAAGAACTTGTACAGCTGCTGTGATGCAAAAGTGGATAACAATGACTATCATCATCATCATCATAGTTATAGAATATCTATATCTGTGGCTTATAAAGTTTATACTGATCAAGGTTCACTTATTATTCACTTACTATCAAGGTATCACTTATCATGTTTCTTTATATTTTCACTCATGTTAGGTGTTTTGAACCAAACTAAAATGCTCATCACAGTAAAATCCTTAAAAGTTTGTAGCATATTGCATATTTACAGAACTAACACCTTTGACATGGTTTAACACTTACACTGTTTATATTATTCTATGCATTCATTGAAAACTCTGATAAACCACAATTTACCCAGCCACATACCTTCCCATCCCCTCCCTAATATCATTGTTACTTAACGTAAACTTGGCTGCATTCCTTCCATGCACACAGTGCTTGGACCCTTACAGTAGTAATTTGCATCTATTTTACGACCAAGCTAGAAATGGAACTGGTGGATGGGAGATTGTGGAGGCATATCAAGTAGGAAGACAAAGCAGGAAAAGGCCAATTATAGTAAAATTTGCAACCACCGACATAATTTATGAAACTTTAAGCAGAGCAAATTGGTTAAAAGGGAGCAACATATTCATCAACAAGGATCTGACAATAGCACAGAGAGATCTGAAAAGGGGCTTAGTTAAGAAGATGAAGGAAGCAAGATCACTAGGCAAACAAGCATTTAAACGAAATCTACATCTCTGGATAGACAGAATAGATGTAACATATGCGAGAAAGAGCGTAGTATGGATGAAAGGAACAAATTGGAAAGAAATAAGTCAGCAAAAAAGAAGTGAACAAAGCAAATCAACACCTGTGGCAGGCAGAGCAAGTGCAAAGTCCAGCATGGAGGCAATGGATAAAGAGGTATCAAGACCAGTGAAAAGGGAAATGGTGTAATTTCAACAGGTGAAGAAACGTCACAGAAATGGAGGGAGTCAACAGCGTATGGAAAGAGAAAGAAGATATGACGACAGCGGAAACATCACGAGATACATCATTTCCAAAGAAGGTTGTGTCGCCAAGGAGGGAGGAGAGTGTTGCAGCACGTGCTTTAGCAGAAAAGGGGAAGGTGGCATGGTGCCAATGCAGTGAAGTGACCAGTGAGGAAGATGAGGCGGGGAAAGAAAGAGGGGAGCAGTGGCAGAGTCTCGGCTTGGAAGGAGAGGGAACTATTATGTCATCACCGCACGGAAGCATTCTGGTGTTACAGAAAGAAAACTGAAAATCAATGGAAGGTTACAGACTGAGAAGTAAACAAACCCTAGAAAGGTTTACAACATTCAGGGGTAGAACAAGATTGTAATAGCAGAAAGAAAGACAAATCTTTAGAAAAAGATATAGAGATCCTAAGGGAATAGTACACATATTGAGAAAATAAAAGGTCAAAGTGTAAATCGACATGTACTGTGATCGCAAAATATCTTGAAGAAAGAAATGAAAGTAATGTAAGTAAGAGGGAGATAAATTATTAAAGTGCCTAGACGGTAGTAGGTATTGCAAGGAGAGAATAAGGAAATTGATAAGTAAATCAGGCAAAACTGAGTACAGAAATACTGGAATGTAGCAAAGCGGACATAATCTAGGGAAAATAATAGTATATGGGAGTAAGAGAGTTTAGAGACAGAATCTGAATCATACTTAGTGAATATATTCAATAATATGGGAGTAAGATGATAAGGTGGGCAATGATAGGAACTCTTAACATAAAGCAAGCCCAATGCACATGATTGTTAAATACTGTAAACTTGGGTATGATCACAATAGGAGCCAGGGCTCAACACTGATCATGCCCAAATGAATTATAATACCTCAACACTCAATAAAGAATATCATAAAGAATTTGCATCTATTAGATTTATAGTCCTTGTAATCAATGCTGTCACAACTGCGCTCAATAAACTGAGGATTGTTCCTAACCTAAATTCACTTTTCATATTCTTCTTAAAGCACTCTGTATGTTATAGCCTTATTGATATATACAGAACTTTGTCCCAGTATTTTTCTTCAATATTTTATGAGTGCAGGTCTTATGAGAGTCGTCCTCCGTGATTGTGTGGTTACCATGCTAGCGGGTTCAAACCCGGGAGGTCAATGGATTTTTTTCGGGCGTAAAAATCCTTAACATGGCTTCCTTCGGAACGGAAGTAAAGCCGGTTGATCCTGTGTCGTAGATTTATGGCACGCAAAAGGAACCTCAAATCTGATAAAGAGGTCTCTGAGTAAAATTACCGGTCTTTCACGCCCAATATAGAATGGGACGCTAAAAACCACAGCAACTAAAGAGCTCCAAAATAACACCCAATTTAATTTTAAAGGTCTTATGAGCATCCGCCATTATTCTAAAATGGTTATGTCCTCAATTTACGCTGCACAGAAAGATGGCAATTCAGTCGTATTGTTTTAAAACTCGTTATAAGGGAACCTACTGAATAAACGAAACCGGAGATTAAATACCATGTTTATAACTCGCGCGAACTTTTGTACACCTTTTTGTTTCTTTAAGGATTGAAACCGCTATTAGACACCAAATAGGAACCTAATTAACAAGAACTTATATTAAAGGTACTGCTATATCATACCTGTGAAAACACAAGATCAATTTGCGTTATATGTTGCACTGCTGCTTTTGTGATTTCATATTCTTTTCTTAACAAACCCATTTCTTTAATTCCACTTCGCACAATTTCTTGTACCATTGATCAATACACTCAGCGTGACTGCGTGAGGAGGTGTTAGTAAACAAATGAATGAAAAGGATCTCTTGGATCATGGATGTGAAATTCCGGCAGCACTATTATGACTCCGCCACATACATAATAAGAGAGAGAAATAATATATATTCTACACCTTCTCCTACCAATAAGTGGTTAACCGTAACAAGGGTAGGTATGTTTTAAGATCTCTTTGGGCTGCCCTCAGTCTGCCAACTTCGATTGAATTGGAAATGCGCAATTATAGATGGGTATTGCATTTATTCACAAGTTCACTTTTGTACGTGTCCTAAACAACAAATATTGTGGTGGTATGGGAATCAGAAAGTCTGTCTCAATACCCTCTTATTGTAATGGAATAATGAAAGTTGAGCTAACTGTGGTGGAGGCGGGAGCAAATGCCCTTTAAATACAATTAGAGATGTAGAGTTTTCGACCTAATCGCCTGAGTGCTTAGGCAACACGAACAACATTTTGACCTAACGTGAGGAAAGGCAGTATTTTATTTTCACCCCCCCTCCCTAAACAAACTGAGCAGTAGGTACTGTTCGGACATGTTCTGTACAGTATGCAGACATCTTCGCAGACGCATGCGCGCAGGCTAGCAATGTCCGTCCGTTACTAATGGTGCTATAACGGTACCCGAATACTAACGCTTGCATTAACACCCCTATACTCTTGCATGTTTCGTATGGTTAGCCTAACAGCATGTGCATGGGGAGACGATGTAGCCTCTGAGGATGATTGCCACGGCCGCCCTCAGAAAAAAGACACTAGTTGTTAGTAAGCCAAATAGGACCTGGAACGGCTTGAACCATGCTGAACGCATATAGTAACTGAAAATTGTCATCCAACTACACTGGGACGTAATATAAAACAATGCTTACTTTGGAGATACATTTGGAGCTAGTGAGACGCAACCATTCCAATATTTTGTGGAAAGTCTCCACTAGCAAGAATGATTGCTTTCTTGATGGTTTTTTAAAGCATTTCGATGTTTTTTAACTAATTCTCCACAATTTAATGCTCCAAATTTTGTTCCTGGTTCCCACACTATTGTGCATTCTCTGATATTTTTACATGTTTTCGACATTGTTAGATGTTTTAACTTTGCTTGAATATAAATGTTTAATTATTTTGCATCTTTACATATTTTCAACCCTTTTATTAGATTCCATCCAGTTTAAAAGGATGTATTTGTGGTGATGGAGATCAAACAGTAGACACGGCCTGCTCTGGTAGTTTTGCCGCCCCGTCATGCTTTTAAACACAATAAAATGCTTTCTGCAATTTCAGTCCTCCGTGACTACTTATTATCATATAAGGTATATTTATATGGGTAATCAATGAATAAAACTCAAGAAGAGATATATGTTGTGAAATAACAACAATGTACTCAGACAAAGATAAAAACAGACAGTCACACAATAAAAGAGTTCAACATTTCGGATTTATCCCTTCATCAGGAGATTGAAAACATACACAAAATAAAAACATGCTTGACAGCACTGGTTAATAATAATAATAATAATAATAATAATAATAATAATAATAATAATAATAATAATAAACTTTATTATAGAGTACAGGTTATACAATGGAGGTCACCTCACGCACTGCAAGCTACAGTAGATCTATTGTGGCTACCATGCCCCCCCTAGGAGAAAGGGATAAAGCTATAGTGGCTTGAAACACTCCTGTTTATAAATGTAATGCTTATTGTGGAATACCTGATGTACATGGGATGTTTTAATGGTAATCATCAATGAGAGTCACAACCATCTCTGGCACGTTATTTGTCACTAGTTTCATAACAAAATCTCTCCAGCAAGTCACTAGAATTTAAGCATGATCTGTAATTAGCCTCCATGAGCGGGTGGTAGATAACTTCAATGGGAGTGAGCATTATTAAAGAGGAGCTCAGCATCTTCAAGGCAACAATTAAAAGCAGGAAACTGTCAGTAAATAATTATTGAGATTATCAGTGACATAAGGTGGGTTTGGACCTTGGATGTTGACACCACCATTGCTGCCACCACAAACAGTGTGCAGATAAAAAGCTTACTCCAGTCATTTAAGCATGAACTCCATCCTTCTTGCTTTGATAACGCATCATTGAAATTAAATGTTGGATTATTTCTTAACTTCTCCAGTAGTTCTTTTTCAATGGAAATAAGAGCATATCCACTCATCCCTTCTTGTCCTTGGATTAATCTGGTGTAAATTTTGATGCTTTTCAGAGCAGAGAATGTGTATTCCACTGTTGTAGATTTTGTTCATGTATTTCACTAAAAGATGTAGATAGTGGTTTACTACACATTTGTTGGTCGGAAGATGAGTACAGCACAGTTGGCTCATTCTATAAGCTCACAGAATCGAAATATTTTTTGTATCTAGTTAGCATCTATGTGAAAGCTGTCTCAAACATTTTCATTTGTGGGAATTTATGTGAATCTGTAAATTCTGGTTTTTGTATAATTGCCAAATTTGTCTTCAAGCTGAATATTTAAAGTGTCCATTATTTCATTAAAGATTGCCTTAAATGCAGTTTCTGGGTCTAAGTTCCTGCATTTTCAAGGCATTTCATCAGTATTATCCTGCATTTCATTCCAAGTACTCTCAAATCCATAAATATCCATGTCTGTGAACACCTTCTTAACATCTTCAATTCTTTTACAGCAGAAGATGATACCCATACTGTTGGGTTACAATATGTCATACAGAACATCTGTATGAGAAAACAATGATGAAAATACCTGCACCATGAAGCAACATAGAAAGCCTTTTATAAAAAAGCTGTGCATCAATCAGCTTCTAGAACAGTATTGAATCCCACTCTGGATTATCAATAATAGATTTAGAAAAAATTCTGTTAAGCTCTGTGTTTGCAAGTCATGATGACAAATTCCATCTCATTGGTGCTAGTGAAGGCAATTTCTTTAAACCATTTGTTTAAGTGCATTTGTGCATTTTGGTGATTTGGAAAAAAATGAAATTATTCCTTCCTGATAGTGTAATAAAGATTTTATTGTTGCAGAAGTTATTAAAAATATGGCTGTAACAGTGCACAAAACAGCTTCCAGGTATCTCCCTATGACTAGTATTTGTAAACCCCCTTTATTACCACATATGACAGATGCACTGTCATGTTTGTCCTACAAACCTTATCTTCTATGCAAATTCATTTACAACTGACTTAACGTGATTTAACAAATCTCTAGAAGATTTTCTGGAATGAAAGGAATGTCTTGTGAGCAATACTCTTTTTATTCCCATAACATAGGCATGTTGATAACTGTGGTACATTTAAAATATCGGAGGTGTCATCAAGAAGAATGGACACAAATTTAGATTCGTTTACTTCTTTGACTGCATCAGTAATTGCAATGGCAATAGCTGAAATAAGATCATTGAATTTCACAAGAAGTGCCTTAGAACACTGCAGATGTCTTAAAACGATTGATTAATTGGAGATCATATCGGGCATGTAGCTGAGGAGTTCTATATAATTCTTCTTATTTAACAAATCAACACCTTCATTATGCCCACAAAAAGGTAGTTCTTGTTTAGCTAGAAAACAAACTGTTGATTATGCAGCCTAAGATGTACCTGTTTCTCTTTAATTGCTTGTTATGCTTTGTTATTTCCAGTGAATGCTATTGCGAGAATCTCTGAAAAATTGAAGATTGAAAAAAAATGTAGTATGGCTTTTTGTTTGCTTCATGCTTTGCAATTGCTTTACATAAATTGTTGAGATCACTAAAACAATCCCAGTACTAAAAAGAAGCCAAGGCCAGCAAAACATTTTGTGTAGTTTAGTGTGGCAGTTAACCAGGATGTTTTAATGTGATTACAGGCATTAAAATCTCTCATGTCCTTACAATTTTTATGTTAAAAAGAGCTCTGGTTGCAGTATTCCTTGATTAAGTATGCCTAGTTTGTCTAATAATTCTCTCCTTCTAAAGGTGTTATTTTCAATTCATTGACAGCACAACCACATTCATTATCAAACAACAATCAAGTCTATGATTTCTGAAAATAAAATAGCTCATCACTTTACCCTCCAATTCACACCATATGTGGCAACAATATGGCTTGCTTTAGAACTCTTTCTTTGACAAACAAACCATCTCCTGTGCTACAGATTGATTCCACCTCTTAATTCGTCAGCTCCAGTTGTTCATGAATGTGCAAATGTACCTCTCCCTTGCAGCATGATCTGAAGAATCTCTCTCTTTATGAGATGGACTAGAGCTCAGCAGCCAGGCTTTCGTGTATGTAATTATTGCAACTGCTGCATTTTTAAGTAAAATTTCATGGGAATTGTTATGATTCTTAATGCCATGTAACATACTCTTATCTCAGAAGCTTTTACCAAAACTGTCTGGGCCATCTCTGATTCTCTAGATTACCCTGAATATATGCCCCTTATAACTGGTATATGTTAAGTGATAGACTAAAATGTACTTTATAAAAACACAGAACTTATTCCAAATAAACCTTTTTATGGCATAAGTCACTTCCGAGATATGTGTTTCTAATGGTTCAAATTGTTCAATACTTTGTCATTCTTTTCGAGTCCTGTCAATTTTCAGTTGTTTCTTGTGAATGCATGGAAAGAGTATAGGTTTTTAAGGCCAGCATATAGCATCCATTTCTTAAAAGCTTGACTATTGCTGCTCCTTTGTATCTATAATGAAATGTATAATGTAGCTATTTCTGCAAAGGTTTGTCTCGATTAAAATTAAGTAGATAGAAAAATAAGCTTTTGTAAGAGTAGTTTGTATAACCACTAATAAACTATAGTGTGCAGAGAAAACCATGCAAATAAACACATCAGATTATTTTTACCTCGTTGCAGCTCCATATGATCTTATGTATTTATTTTTTGGCACTGAAACCTTTAGATCTCATCATTACAACTTTGATTAACTATTGGTTTTGTTAAACATATGTATGCACATATTAATGAAAATTTATTTACAAAACCACAGTAATCCTAGTGTTTATGTTACATTGGTAGCTAAAACATAAATCTAAACAGAACTTTCTAAATTAATAAAATCTGAAATAATTTTAAAAATGATTGCTTCCCTAAAGAATAATATTTATACTTTTACCACATCGCAGCCGCATATGATCTTATTTACTTATTTTTCACACTTTAAAGTTTTAGATCTCATCATTATAATGTTTGTGAACTTATTTGTTCCGTTAATGTACTTATTTCTAGTTTTCATGTCACACTGATAACTTGTAGTAATAGTTATAATTAGTTTCTTTAACTCTCAGATTTTGAAAATAATATTTTAATTTTTACCAAATTGCATCTCTATGTGATTTTATTTGTTTATTTTTCATGCTGAAACTTTTGGATATTATCATTACAACTTTTGCAAATTATTTGTTTTTAAGAATTTATTTTATGTATATGTTAGTGAAAATTTATTTTTAAAACATCACGCCAACCCTAGTTTTCATGTCACATTGATAGCCGCAGTACAAAAAATGTCTTCTTTAAGTTCCAATTTCATATACTATTATAACAAAATTTCTGACTAAAATATAAGTAGGTAATATAATAACACTATGCACCTGAGAACACTTGAAAGCATGTGGAAGGATTCATCAAAATATGTGCAGGAGCTTACATAGGAGAGGATATCATTATGACTGCCAAGGTTAAATTCACAGCAAAAATTTCATTGTACACGCTTCAAAGATTTTGTTTTAGCCAGTACAAGAACACAGAAAACCTTCTGTTGTGTTTATATCAACATCTTTTTACTTTCTAATCTAAGCTAATAATATGATCATTGTCATTGTTGAATCATAAAGAGCAAGAGATCTATTAATCATGTAATTTTTTTTTTATTTTTTTAAATACTGGATATGTTACAACTGAAGTTATAAAAGTTTGTTAGTATATGAAATTGAAGTTTAAAGGCAATATCTCTTGTACTATAATTATCTGTGAGACATGAAAACTAGTATTGGCATGACTTTTTAAAAATAAATTTGCACTAGCATATACATAAAATAAAAACCAATAATTCTAAAATTTGTAATGATGAGATTCAAATCTTTTTATTGTGAAAGAATAAGCAAATAAGATCGTACAGAAATATGATGCATTAAAATTAGAAATTTTACTTTTAAGATAAGCTGGGAGTTAACACAATCATTTTTAAAAATGTGTACAGGTTTGGTTGACTTGGAAAATGTTGTTTATATTATGCTTTAACAATCAGTGTGACATGAAAATTGGGATTGCTGTGGTTTTTTAAAAATAAATTTGCACTAACATACACATAAGTACATTCTAAAAATGAACATTTCATCAAAGTTGTAATGATGAGCTCCAAAAATTTTTAGTGTGACAATATCATGCGGTAAAACTAAATATATTGTCTTCTTTTAGGGAAACTGGGTGTTAATACAATTGTTTTTAAAAATGTTTTCATGTTTATTGACATATGTTTTCGGAATGTTCCTCAAACTTAAAGAAACATCTTTTAAAAGATCTGCAATACACATTGCACTTAAATGTTGGATGCATTATTATAAACTGCAACTACACACTCAATAGCACTGTTGAAACTAAGCCACACACCATGGTTGATGCTCAAACTGCATGCAAACTCACAACTGACCTGTGTAGTTTTGTTGGCCGTGGAGCTTGGAGTGAAAATTAAATATTTTGTGCTCTGGGAACAGGTTTTTTTTTTTTTTTTTTTTTTGTGTCAGGTCGGTACTGAAGTTAAGTACATGTGCATGTGTAGTTTAGTTTTATTTTCGTAAATGTTTGGCATGTGGTCTAGAAATCTTATGTAACTGAATATGCATCTTGTATATTTTTCGTGGTTTATTGTAATGTATGTTGAGAAATACAAAGATAAAATGTAAATGACCCTCACATTCTCTCTCATGTGTGTGTCGTAACCTCAGATCCTGACACCCGCAGATCCATTGAGTGTTGGTTCTTCTAGTGAAACAGTCATCTATAGGTTGTCCACATGCAATCCAAACCTGGCTAGTACCTCAAAAACAACAATAGCAACAAAGAACAGCAAAAGCAGATAGAAATTAACAAATAATAAACAACTTTAATGTATGCTATTAAATAAAGAAATGAAAGCTTGGTATGACTAGAGTAAACAAATATGTAATGGATCTGCATTTACATAATGTGTTGTTGAATTAATATGCAGGATTTTGATCCATAAATTTTTCCCTTGCTAGCCAATATAAATTTACATAATGTTTACCTATAAAATTTTGTCACTGGCATTATTTTGGCTAAATTGCAAGCAGGTGGAAACATATCATTGGTAGTTAAAAACAAATGACATCCCAATGTGCAAAATCCACATGTTTCCACTTTGTTATCGATATGTATTTCCATTCTTGTTACCAGGCTGTTGTGAACCAAATCTTGTATGTTGCATTGCTTCCCATTCTCATTCCTGTTTTTTGTACCATTCTACGGCTATTGTGAACCAGCCTTAAGGCTAGGTTAATTTGTACCTTTTTTCTGGTGATATTTTGCTGGTGCACTCTAGATGACACTAGTTACCACAGGCTCCTTTAACACATCTGGTTTGTATTGCTTTATTTTCATAAGTTTGGTAAACCTGTCCACTACTCGCTTAATCTTTTTATATTTGCCTTCCATTGTTCTGGCTGCCTTTTTCTCTCCTTGTCAATGATTTTTCAATTTCTTCTACTCCTTCTTCCCTTAACGGTGTTACTTTCTCAGCAACATCTTCAGTAGGGTAAGTTCTTCCCTCTGCTTCATGTCATAGGGATCCTTTGAACTTCCTGGGCTTCTGAACTTACTTCACTAGGATTACAATCAGGATCAAGTATGAAGTCACCGATTCCATCAGCCTCAAAATCATTCTCATTTATTTCTTTGTAGTATGATCAGAGCTGGAGTGATGAGAACATTGCAGTTTGTGTGTAGATGTTTGCTTCTCCTAAAAATGTATTTTTAATTTGTAAAATAGCAGTGTAATTCTTAAAATTATTTACTTTGTGCATTCTATAATAAGCTATGGCAATTTGGTGTTGAATACTAACTAGCTCTAATGATCATTGTAATACACTTACGCTATCATCTTCAATCACATTTTCTTTTCCATGTGTGGACATGCTATTTCCAATATTCATAGTGATTAAATCAGTGTAGACTTTCTTCTCCACAATCCTAGAAAAAATAAGTGTAATCCATCCTGATAACTTTTATATTATTTTAAGTTGAATATTCTAACAAACAATGGCTCTACTTGCTGCTAAACAATTTTATTCATTGCTTAGATGCTCAGTATAGCCCAACTTCTTTGCTGCTCTTAGCTGTCGGCTTTCTCTCTGACTGAACTCAGTAACAATCCATGCCAGCAGTTCCCTTATACAGTCCTGTAGCAAAGTGGGATGTTCTTGAGGGGGGAGGGGCTTCTCAAACCTGCCATCAAAGAATTTTCCAAAACAGCAGGGAACGCACATGAAGGGTTTGCTGCTTGGTCATTATTGTTCAGGCCATTTGTTCTGAAGAAACTGACCAAAGGCTTTAACAATCAGGCAGCTAGGTAAAGGGGTTACAATCTGCACATGATCTCAGTATTCTGAATAAGAGTAATTATTGCTACTTCCATTTCCATAAATTAGAAATACAAAATAAGTTCATATCAAATCCAATATAGTTATATTATATTGTAATTTATATTTACAGAATTATTTTCACCAACAGTGACATTTTAATGCCATTGTCACAAGTCATTTGAAACATTACATTTCTTCTATCTTAAAGAATAGCAATCACTAAAGTAAAAAGAAATGTTTTACTTTTTTTTCTGAATTCCCCTAGTAGTGTTTAATGCCTGTTCTTATTACATCTGGCACCACAAGTGGTAGACACCGATGATACATGAAATTAAATGGTAATTGGGTAGGAAATGTTCCAGGCCTAAGTTTATGGTACCTTGCCAGCATTTGCCAATTATGAGGTCTGAGGAAAATCTGGAAAAATACCTCAGTCAGGGAGAATGATCCTGGCAGGATTGAAACTATGGACTTCCCAAATGGAAGCCTCACACATTCTCCTAGTAGGTGTTCAAATAGAAATACATAACTCCAAGATGACAAATTCTCTCTTCTCCAGCAGAATTTCAAAAGCAACTTTTGATTTTCTTCAGTGCTGAGAACAACATTTCTACTGAAGATGTACTCACAGGAAATGTATACACTAACACATTAAACTTTTGTTTACAATTGGATTAGTGCTCGGTAGCTTTGGAAGTTCAATTCTAAACTCATCTATACTGTATACTGCAGTGAGCTCATTTTTCAATTGAATGGCATGGTAGAACTTCACTAAGTATCTAAGAGAATTGAAAGTTGCTTTTTGGGAACTTGTTATAATATTGTGTATAGGTTTTATGTGATAATAAATTTAAAAGTTTCAGTTTAGAGTAATCTTGAAATGTTACATGCATGTGGTTTCAAGCACTTCACAATAGATGTGTGTATAGTTTATATTTTTCCTCTTTAAAGGCTCTCTTACTTGAGACATTGTTTCTTCAAAAACAGTCGTCATGCAATGCAACTTTTAAGCAGCAAGTTTCTGTTCAAAATACCAAGTACCACTTGTTTGTTTCTGACGGATGTTGTACACTGCATCAGTGAAGGTGAATATTTTGTTATATGTGTTTAAATATGAAATGTTATAAAGATATCAAAAAGCCATCAACTGGCACCAAACTCTCTGACTATGTTTCTTGAGGGTGTACTAGCATAGCACTAAACACATTACAAGGTTCAGTTCTGTCCCTGCACACAATGTTTGCCAACCTTGAAGGGTAACTCCATGATATTGCAGTGGTTTCATTGTGTGGTAATTTATTTTTTATTCCCAATTTTATACTCATTCTGAATGTTGTATGCCAATTATGCAGTAGATTTATGAGCATGTACTACGTATGCAGCTTATTTTACGGCTTTGTGGCACTCCGGGAATTCAAGGTTGTTTTTGCTATGTGATTTTACTACTTACTATTTAAATGAATAAACAGGTTTTCCATTTGAAAATCAATTATTTATGAGTAATTGGATTTGTTTTGCCTGAGGAGAGCTATGAGGCTGTTTCTTTGTTTTTGTTTAAATTTTGTGAATTGTAGTTATTGCAATTATTCAATTTTACATTGTTATTTATTAACACAAGTTTTATTTTCTTTTCCTTCAAATTGATTCTTTCCTTACAAAATCTCGAATAATTTGTTATTTTATTTTGTGATGTGCAAACTTAATACAGTGGAATCTCGTTTTTCCATTTCTCATTAACACATTTTCCCATGTATTATGTTGAATTATAAAAGTCCCGGTACCAAATCACCAAATGTAATAAATAACATTTGCTTAGTGCGTTTTCCCGATCCCGCTTACTATGTTTGAAGTGTGATGTCCTCATTCGCTGTTTTGGCCAATCCTTGGTCGGTCCAGTGGGTGCAGGCTCTTAACACGTTCAAAGTTTTATGTCTTCATTTGCTGCTTTGGTCAATCCCTGGTCACAGGGTGGATACCGGCAGCCAATCACATGCATGTATGTAAATATTTGTGTGACACAATTTGTGTGGGCGGGATAGAGAATGCTTTACCTCGGCGTAGTAAACGCCAACTATAGTTTCTACTGTTGAGTGTTGACCAAACATACGTAGATTGTAATTTAACTTTTCATTTGCAGTGAAAAAATAAAAGTGTAGTAAATAACCAATACTGAAAATCCTTGAAGTAGATCACAATCCAAATATGAAACATGTGGATATAGTCTGGATGTTAAACATTCTTCCGTCAACCTTAAACACGATTGTTAGCAAACCTAAATTGATTGAAACTGCTTTTAAACAAGGGAAAAATGCTTAAACAAAACTTTCCTCTTGGAAAATAAGATCACAAGAGGATCAGAACGAAATTTGTTGCTTGGAAACACCTACTGTATTCAAATCGTATTGAATACGCCAAAGATACTATTGTGTATTGTACTCGTAACACGATGCACGCTCATAATTTTGTTTTCTTTTTTAGCGGAAATTGTTATCACATTGTAATAAAACACACAGCAAAGCCACTATTGTCGCTTCCATAATTCACAATTTATTTTCTCAAAAACATTCATAACCTCAAAAATCCAAGTTGATCAACATAAAAGCTTGAATTATTTATTCTCAGGTTTTGTGTATCCAAATCCATTTGAACACATGTTGAATTTAACATGGAAACACGTATCGTATTCAGTATGAAATTGTACTCGAAATTGATTACAATTGCCCATGGAGACATAGTAATTATTAGATTTTATTACATAACCATGTTCTTAAATTGCAGATTTTGTATTTTTGTTAACATTTTTTCCTGCCTATGACATCCAAATCCATAGGTCCCTGCAAAAATGTACTAATGAGATTCTACTGTTTATTTAATTACTTTCTTTTTAAATAACTGCTTCTATAATTGTGGGCAGCTAAACAAGAATATACATCTGGGAAAATGTAAGCTTATTACTTCTCTTACATGTGAATAGTTACACTATTTCTCAACACATCTTACGAAGTTTATTATGTAATTATCCCAGTACGGAGCTTTTCCACCTTAACTATTTATGGATTTCATGGAATTAATGTTCTACCATCCTCCAATTATTTGTTCACTACTGCATCTTTCTTCTTATTTCTTCTGCAGAAATCTTCTCTTCCACATTTTCTCATGTCTGCTTCATAAAATGTTACTATGGCATCCTTTCTCATGCTTGTTGAGTTTTCTCCATCTTCGACAACAGATAGCCTATTGTTGATCTATCTAATTGTGAGCATTACTTCTCTACATGTTTTATTTACACATTATACTTCTGAAATCTTTCCGTTCTTTTCCTATATCATTTCTTGAGATTTTGTTTGTTTTTTCTATTATTATCTTCATTACATTTTACAATTTATAAGTATAATATTATTAATTTACATTCATTTATATTTCAAGTGACTCAATATAATTATTTGATGGTAATTAATTCCTGCTTGAATGCTGTACAGACCTGTGGAAGATGACATTGCAAAAACATATAACAAATTTTATAGACATTCTTGGAGACTTTGACAGAAAAGCTATAAGTCCGTTAAGCAAACTAAATAACTATGTTCTGGTTTTGATACTTTCAGATAAAACTAGATGTAATATATGCTCATAACAAAACAAAGACAGTTTCAGGATGTATGATTTTGATTAATGCTGGAACTCCAAATTTCCCACCATAGTCTCCATGTCATCAAACATTTGTGTGATCAATTTATTATTAGATAAAGTATCCTACAGCTTGGACAGTTTTGTTGCCTGTTGTATCATGCAACCCCCAAGAATCACTCATTCATATACAGTATAAAATAGTGTTACATTTGGAGTTTGGGAGTTGAGGTTCCTAAGTGCTCCTCTAAAACAGAACTATACTTTATTGTGTACTTCAGCAATTCCTGAATAGAACTTGTTTCATCTTGTCCTCTAAAGCCCAACTCTTGTTTTCCCAGAAAACATAATGCATTAATAAACCTTTATAGGGATCTACCTGTTCTGCCTTGCTTTTTGATTGTGTAGAGATATTTCATTTTTAAGCTGATCATCAAGTCCAATTTGTAACCTATTTTCCTCCAAAAGCAACTATAGCTTCAGAATATTGTAGATGTGTAGTTAACAGACAATCCATGCTCCATATTGACTTTATGCAAATACCTTATTATTACAATACTGGAAACTTCTCAAAAATTTTGGCAACAGACCACAGTTGGTACTCTAGTCATAGGCACTGATTGGGTAACATGTAACAAAACAAGCAATCAGCATGTGAAAGAGTTGCTTCATTTACAAAGGATTGATACACTGGAGAACAAATGTATGTTTCTAGATCATTGGGCAGCAGTGCTAGATGGTAAATCCAGGAAAACCTGGGCTATATTTACCTGCAATAACTATCATTGGCAGCATGGTTCAGTTTGTTTGTTTTGATTCCCTAAAGACACCAGCATGTCAGTAACTTTGAGAATTTTCTCTCCAATAAGGTTAATAATCATAAAATATATACTTAGCAAAAGAAACAAAATGTATTGGGAGACAGGATGTCTGTTTGCTTTTCAGCATATAAATATATTTACACAACTATTTCATGTTAATGTGCATTATAAGTTGAGATTAGAAAAAGAAACAGTGCCTTTATATTTGCTTTGTTTCCTATGTGCTAGGGCTTGCTCACTGTCAGACGTCATAAACATCAATATCACTTTCAGTGGATTAAACCTTAGTAAGTTGTTTGCTTTCTCTTCTTTAAGCATATTTGAATATTTCTTTTACAGCCGTTTTTAGATGCATAGGGAAACTAACCTTCATTGTAGCAATTTGGGTCTAAAAAGATGACAGCATGGATGAATTTAATACTGAGGTGAGAGAATGCAGCTCATGTGTCTTCCTTATTTATGACAAAAGCAATGTGGAGTTGCTTTATATATGTAATGTAATATTTATTTCATCATTATTACAATAATACAAATAAAAGTTACATTTAAAACTTAAATCTAGTGCTCCAGTTTTCTAGCTCCCCCATATTTAGCCCTAGGCTGTATATATGGGATAAAGCTACTATACCATCTCTCTCTTTCCAAACTATGCCCATTCTGCTGTACCTTTCTTAAGCTCCTTATCCACTTATCCCTTGTGTTGCCTAAAAATGTCCCCATCATTTTAATTGTTTCTACTTTTGTGCTTCCCAACATTCTTAATACTACTGTTTCTTTGTTTAGCTTGTCCCATCTTTTATTCCATATAACCTCTCTCCACCTTTTTACCTTATCGCATTCTATTAGACAATGAAAAGTACTACCCAATTCATCACACATAATACATCTCCCCGAACAATTATATCCTTTCCTTTTTAAAAATATTACTCCTGTGCGCATCCACATAAGACCTATTCTACCAAATTGATTGCATATGTCTACATACTTCTCCCTTCCCCAATTTCTTTTAACTGATATATACAAGCTCAATGATCTTTTATCCTCAAAACTGGCCCATATCTCTTGTTTCTCGATATCTTCCACCCTCAATCTCACTTCTTTCCAAAACCCACTGTTATTATATTTATCTAATAGGAAAATATTCCTCATGCCAATTTCTTTTAGGACATTCCCATCTCCCCTAACCATCACTCTTCTCCTAGGACAGCTTTTTGAAACTGTATACATTCTTTTAATATATTACAATCTTCTAAATTTAAACATCTATACCAATACTTCAAAACGCTTTCCACTATTATCCTTTTCTCCCTACCCTTCCTAGCTCTGCCAGTGCCACACCCTTTGGTGAACTCTTGGGTAAGCCCAGAACTTCTTTACAAAACATTCTATGAACTATATCAATCTTAATCCATCCCTTTGCCACCCCCCATATTTCTATTCCATATAACATTTTTGACTCCACTACAGCTTCATATAGCCTTTCCAACCAGTTAATAGTTAGCGTGGGTGTTTTGCACAAGCAAACTCTGACAGCTTTCATAGCTAGCTTTCCTTTCAGTTGTGCATATTTAGATTGTGCTTCCCATTTTCCGTTGCTTGAGAATCTAATCCCCAAGTAATCAAACTCTTTTACTACCTCTATTTGCTCTCCATTTATATACCATCTTTCTTCTCTTTTTAATTTTGATCCTTTCTTGAACACTATTATCTTGGACTTTTTTGTATTCACCTTTAGCCCCCATTCCATACAAAATTTTGCAATTTCATTGATATCATGTTGCAACCCTATCACTGTTACTGCCCCGGCTACTAGATCATCTGCAAATAATAATCCTGGTATTTCCTTTTTCCCTATAACTGGACAGTGTTTATTACTTTTCATTATTCTATCTAAAATATCATCTATAAATAAATTAAATAATATTGGACTGAGTTTACAACCTTGCCTCAGACCTAAATTTTGCTGTATATAATCAGTAGTACTATTTTTTCCAATTTTACACAAAATTTAATTCCTTCATACAATTTTTGTATCCCCTTGATGAATGCAGTGCTGACTCCTTTGTTCCTCAATTTATATACCAAAGCCTCTCTGTTTATAGTATCAAAAGCCTTCTGGAAGTCTGCAAAAAATATATATACCCTACCCCTTTTATTTCTTAAGTATTTGTTTACTATGGTTTGAATTATCATTGTGTTATCTATTGTTCTTTTTCCTCTCCTAAAACCTGCTTGGTATTTTGATAGCTTATCTTCCCTCTCTGCCCACTCGTATAATCTTCTAGCTAGTATACCAGTGTATATTTTGCCTAATATAGATAATAAACTAATTCCTCTGTAGTTGCTTGGATTATTTGTATCTCCCTTTCCTTTATACAATGATGCAAAAATGCTCACTTTCCAGCTCTCCGGTATCACTTTCTTCTCTTTGATTCTGTTAAATAGCTCTGTCAACAACTTTGTACCCTCTCCTAACTCCCCAAACTTTTTCCAAAATTCCCCCGGAATTCGATCGGCCCCTGTAGCCTTCCTCTGTTTTAATTTTTTTATTTCATACTCTACCTCTATGGTTGTAATCTCTTTGTCTAAGTGATCCACTCTGTTCTCAAAATTTCCCCAATATACTTCACTTTTCTGAACTCTTCCTCCCCCCAACAAACCTTCGAAATGATATTTCCATTCCCTTGGTGTTATCTTATTAACTACCTGTTTCTTTCTGTACACTTCCTTAACAACTGACCATATGTATTTATTTTCTTTTCCTCTGACTGCCTCCTTAATTTTTCTCCCATTCTTTTTGCCAATCCTTCTTTTTCTCATCTAGTAAACATTTATAACCCCTTTTATTTGCTAAAAAAATTTGCCTATCTTCCTCCTCTTCTGACCTTCTCCATCTATCCATTTCTTTCATCACTTCTTTCTTAGGCTTTCCACACTCTTCATCATACCACCCACACTGATTTTCATTCACTTTAGGCTTCACTTCCATCCTGCTACCTGCCCACTTAACCATTGATTCTAGCCTTTCCAATGCTCCCTCTATTCTCCCACATTATAATGTTTCTATAATACCAAGTTTCCTTAATTCACCACACTTTGAAGTCAAATTACACCTAAATTGTTCTGCATTCTCCTCTTTCCATTTGTAACTTCTGCTTTGTTTTAATGCTAATTTTTCATCTTCCTTGTAACATAACCCTAGTCTTATTTTCATCTTTAATGGAAAATGAATACTATTTGCTATTATGTTCATAATCTTGAATTCTTCCATCATCTCTTCCACTCCTATACTACATATCATATAGTCAATTACACTTTGACCGATTACACTTACAATGTAAACTCTCCCCACTGGTCCTCTCCTTTGGACCGGTTACACATTATTAAATTATTCTGTTTGCAGAATTCTATTAGCTTTCTACCTTCTGCATTTATCACTTTATCTCTACTTGTCCTCTCCTTTTCCTCATTTTTTTCCCAGATACATTCATTTTCTACATTTAAACTTCTTGGATTATATTCCCCTACTCTTGCATTAAAATACCCTACTACAATGAACTCTATGTTAGGATTTTTGCTTCTTAATTCTTCCATATTATCATTCACTCTTATATATAAATTGTCCTTATAAAATTTTGAGACTTCTGGTGGGTTATAGACTATGCCTAATCCTATACAAACTTTCATCCCCTTCGCCATATTTATCTTTATCCACATTATTTGGCCTTTCTCTATACTCAACACTTCACACACATTTATTCCACTACTTTAGTTGATGAACACTCCAATACCACCGGAGGCCCTCCCTCTTTTGCTTTTCTTTTACCATAATCCCCTATATAGTCATATCCTACCTCATCTATCTTCTCACTTTCATTCAACCAAGTTTCCACCATTACTATTATTTCACCTAACTTTAGCACTTCAAATACTTCGCCATTTATCACTTTCGATTTTAGCCCTTCCACATTAAATGACACCACCTTCAAATCTAGTCCCTATCTTGAATCCCTTCTTCCCTCTCTGTATTTTCCTAACTTTGCCCTATATCTAGTTTTCCTCTCCTGCGCCACCGGATCTTCCTTCTCCTCTTCTAATTCCAGGATACTTCCTTCTGGGGTTGACACCACTTTGAGGCCGCTTCCATTCGCGATCATCTGTTTTTCTCGATCAGCTGCCACCAGGGTTAACGCCTCTTGCTTCTCTCGTTCACTGGGTATGACGCATCTCCTCAGTGACGTCACGCCAGCTGTTTCATCCCTTCCACTTGCACCTCTACGCACGTGTCCCTCTCGTTCTTGGATTACGTCAGCCTGTTTCACTGCATTCACTTCCTCTGCTGAATTTGCTCTGCTTGTTGTTCGATCTGGAATCAAACGCTGACTCATATCCTGCTTCCTGCCGTCTATCCACAATTCTAGTCCACTTACAAATGATTTTTTTCCTTCTTGCCTGGCTTGATTCATTTTCGCTAATAATAATCTTCCTATCTCTCTCTCTTCTTTTCCATAGTCTTGTTCAACAAAAATTCTTGTTCCTTTCAATTTTCTTCCATTATTCGATGTCCATTTGATTTTATTAGTTGCAAATTTTACTACTATAGGTCTGGCTCTGTTGCCCCTTCTTCCAAATCTAAAACACGTTATAATTTCCCAGCCTGCCAGCTTTATATCCATTCGTCTTTCCAGTATTTCCTCCACTGCTTGCTCTAGGCTTTTCTCTCTGTTTTCCTCCACCCCGAATATCATTATATTGTGTCTTCTTATCTCCATTTCCATATTCTGTTCCATCTTGTTCAATCTTTCTTTACACATGCGAAGTTCTTCATGCACTTCCTTCGTCATAGTGAACAGCATTCCTTTAAATTCTTCTATCTTTCTATCTATATTTAATTCTATTCTCTTTTCTATTTTCTTCAGATCCACTATATCCTCTGAAATGATTTTTAACATTGTCATTATCTGTGTCATTCCTTCAGTTCCTGGGTTTAATTCTACCCCTCCAATAACCAATAATACTGCCAGGATCGCAAACAACCATAGGTTTTCCTTTAATACTTGGTTCCTTTTCTCTTCCTTATTCATTTTACCGTTTGTAAAGCACCCAATTCTGGCCCTATACACTTCCAACTCTACCCCCATTTTTCTTTTTTTCCGATCTTTCCAGGAGCGCTACGTATACGCGGCTGCTCGCGCTAGACTTCGAGTTGCTTTATAAAGGATACAGACTTGCACCCTCTTGTACTATACTCCAGGCCGAACTTCTTGCACTGAATCAAGTAGTACAATGGTGTCACTATAGTGAGTACAGCGCATATATATACATTAATTCCCAGGCATCTGTCAGTGCTATTGCTGACAAATATACTACATATCCACTTCTTACTAAAATAAGGAACAACATCATAACAAACACCAATCATGTGTGCATTACATGGGTTAAAGTCATATGGGTATATATCGCAATGAGAGGCAGATGAAATTGCAAAACACTATGCATTATCTCAAAAATAATTCTGTTTTAAAGGTTCTACAGTCACAATGTTAAAAAATATTGGAAAAAGAAAACCTTCAGAAGTGGAATAGTTCTTGGATAAACACCGATAAAGGACAAATCACTCGAGATCTATTTTTTTTTTCCTATTAGCAATCATGTAAACCATAAATACTTTACACCTAGTTTTATTTTGACCCAGTTTGCTACCGATCATGTAAATTTGAAAGTTGTTTCAAAGATTTCACAAACACACTCCAGATGGATACCTATGTAAATGCGAAAGCTCTGAAGAAAGTGTTGGAACATATAATATAGGGAGGTGATCTTTATTCAAGAAAGAGTGATATTCTTATTCAACATCTACCATATTGTAATACGGATCTTCAAACACCTTTGACTAATGTGTACTTTAAAAAATGTTGCATTTCATACCTTATAGGTGAAATAGGGTTATTGAATTTAGAGATTAAAAAAATAAATAAAATACTGAAGTGAGTGTTCCAGAGAATGAAAACTGTTGTTTGTCACAAGATAAGCAAAACTAAAAGTAGTTATTCAGGCAGTTTACCCTCTGCTTCAAACTCTGACCTAACGATTATAACACATTTATACATCATATTAGTGATGCTTAAGTGCATTGGTGTCAAATTACTTAATTTTCTACCTAAAACTTTAAAAGAATGCAGAAAATTAAACCATTTCAAAAAACGTTTGATGTCTAACTGAAAAAGTATACATCATCATCAAGGAGTGATTAGTGATCACAGTTAATACATGCCATGCTCTAAATCATCTTAATTAATTGCAAGGCAGTACATACAACTTGTCTTATTATATTATGTATTTTATTTTATCTCTGACAATGTTATTTTGTGTATAAACTGTAGGTATGCACTATATATTCAACAAAAAACATTATTAAATATTGAATTAATGTTAAATATACTAGTGGGAAGAGTGTGATGAATTTTGCAATAACTTTAAACTGAAATACTCTTAATAGTTGACTGTGTTTCATACATAAGTTCAAAGAAATTTAAAAGTGCTTTCGCTGTTGGTAGTATTTTAAACATGAAAACACTAGTTATCATACATTTTTTTATAGAAGTGCATTGCAACTCTCATTTACCACTACACTAGTTTCAAATTGCCCTGGTTTTTGCAGTACCAAACTGCTATGAGTGCTAGTGTGACATGTCTGTACATGTAAACTCTAGTGAGTTTCCTATAATGTCATAGCAAGGTATTTGTTTCACCGTATTTCGCAAATGCATTAATGCAGTTATGATATATACTTCTAGTTTCCAGAGTTGGAGTCTGACATAAGCTCTCTAGTCAGAAAAACAAGCGACTGCAGCTGGCCCGTTGCTATTATAACACTTGCCATATTGCCAGCATTACATTAACACATGGGATTCATTGCTTGTATGCACTCTTCACTCTTGGTTTCAGCTTGCAGTTGCTGTGTAACGCTCAATCACACATAATATAAATAGAGCCTCATGCCCTGAGAAAAGACCTGCTCTCGATTAGTTCATTCCCTGCGTGTGTAATGTTTTACAATTATGAGGTCATTATACTGATGCTATACTGTTCCCGAAATAAATATACTTGAGGTAAACAAATGGAGAGGCAGCTCCAAGCATTTGGCCACAGTGAATGCTCATTGCCTCTGACTGCAACACTCATCCTAAGAGAAGAAAGTAATATATCTTTTCTTTGTGTTGTTAATTTAAAATACATTAATGGATGATACATATAATGATTTCATTGCAGTATACTAATT
Source organism: Deroplatys truncata (assembly GCA_030765065.1). NCBI lineage: Eukaryota > Metazoa > Arthropoda > Insecta > Mantodea > Mantidae > Deroplatys > Deroplatys truncata. Next base: position 131,632,146 of record CM060979.1, on the reverse strand, counting down.
TTCACTGTCAGCTCAGTTTAAAAAAATCAAGTAGTTATTGCATATTGACTGGATATACTGTATACATTTGCGCGGATAAATACAAAACACTATTTGAGTCAAATTTGAACTTATCTAGATTCACTAACATTTGTGGCTATAGAGCATGTCTGCATCCTGAGCTATAGTCAACTGTCAGAAATGACATTGGTTCTTGATCTTGGATTAATAAATAATAATGGCATGCTTGTAATTAAAGTATTTATTGTATGATACATTTCACAACAGATGAAGTGCCACAACTCCATCTTGCAGTGTACCCCTCAGTTGATAACCTAATCATTATAAAACAATCTACCAGTAACGCCGCATTTCATTTATTTTTTCAGGTGCCCAACTTCTTGCATTATTACTGAAAGTAAATCAGATCAACTGTTAATTTGAAGTGAGATGTAAAGGAAATCCAAAAGGAGGAGGTTTGATGTAAATAATATTGTAGGACCTTTCACTTATAATGTCATTCATGTAATTTTGATTGTTTTACTGAATTTATTAGCCAACATGCTTAATCAAAATGAAATGCTTAACATGTTGCTAGTCGGATGACTATACTAGGCCTAGAGTTGACATCACAGGTAGTAGGTTTGTGTGCTTTTGATAAATTGTTCTTTATGATTTCTGCATGTAGCAAGTAGGTTGGAAAGTTGAATCAGACTTGAAAAATTTAATTCCACAACTCTGACTTGAACCATGGAGCTCTGACACTTTGAGTTACTGTTCTTAGCATGCAACTGCCATGGCAAGATGCTCATACAAGCATTAAACCTTCTCATTTAAGTATCTCAGTAAACCTTAAAGTTGATATCAAATAAAAATACATCATACCACAAATATGACCTGTAATGTTGTGGATGCTTTATAGTTAATGACTATTATGGTTAATTTCTGAGATTACTTTCTGCTTACAACTCATGTGGGAGAACAATTATCGAAACACAAATTAACCATAATGGTTATTAACATTGCAAGTTGCCTTTGAGGTATATCTAATACTTCAGATTGTCTTGAAGGTTAATCCTCAGATGAGAAGGTTTAATGCTTGTGCAGGTATCTCAACATGGCGACTGGAGGGCAATAGCATTGGCATGAAGAGGTGAAGATTCATTGTTTGAGTCCCGAACATGCATTGCATTTTCCAAGTAGATATATTTGTGAGAGAACAATGGAGGCATGTTTTGCGGTTTGAACAATGGTTGATGGATTCAAAGAAACTTACGGTTAAAATTACAGATATGCAATGGTATACATAATGTTTCCTTCTCCACAGACTTGTTAATGAACAGTATCACCAGATTCAGCAACAGTTATAAAAATGGATATCAAAGAAGAAGATGATGCAGCCTCACAAAATGAGAGAGAATTCTCTCTCAACAATGTTACAATGAAGAGAAACAGTGATATTGTGCTTCTGGACGATCATTGTGATGTGGGAATCAAAACAGAAATTAAATCAGAGACTCCTTTTCCAGATTTTTGTTCAGAGAAACAGAGAGAATGTGTTACCAAACATCCTGTAAAGCAGATGAAGTCTGAAACTGTTACATTCAGCAGCAACGTGGAGATAAATAAAAAAACAGAAATTGAGGAAGAGATTTTGGTTTCATGGTTTGTTTCAGATAATGAGACAGAGTTTCTTCCAGAGGATCTTGTAATTAAGGTTGAGAAATACAACGGTGATCGTGACATGGATAACAAAATAGAAATTAAAGAAGAATCTTGGTGGCTGGAAACAGAAACTTCATCTGTGTGTAATGACGTTAAGGTAAGTTTTGTAGAAATCTACTTCAGTTATAATTTGTGTTTATTGTGCACTCAATAACATATTTGAATTTTGTTATACAGAGAGAGTGAATGTGTACTGTATTTGTCAGATTGTGTATTTAAATGGTTTACAGTAATGGTGGTTATATTTCTTGAAAATTATGATACTTAAGGGAAGTTTCATGTAAATCATAACCAAAATATTCTTTGATATTAAATTAAATTGAGTTTAATTTATGGACGCTCTTTAACTGCTATGGTCCTTAGTACCCCATTCTACTTTGTGCGCGAAAGACTGGTAATTTTGCTCAGAGGCCTCTTTATTAGGCTTGAGGTTCTTTTGCGTGTCGTAAATCTACAACACAGAACCACCGGCTTTACTTCCCTTCTGAAGGAAGCCATGCTAAGGATTTTTATGCCTGAAATAATCCATCGCCCTCTGCTGGGTTTGAACCCACAACCTCAGGAACTAGAGGGTAGTGTGGTAACCACTACGCCATGGAGGACAACATTCTTTGATATTGCAGCATCTGACAATCAGCTACACTGGATATAAGAAATGAAATTAATACTAAATGAAATCAAAAGGAAAATCAGTGATTTGAAGAAAACCCAGTTAATAAAGCTTAAATCTATTGCCTGATGGCATTTAAGCCCCACACTGGCTCTTCTTGGACATGCAATAAATAGAACTAGGTATTTAAATTAGCCCACAATTTAAATTTGTGCTTTGCAGAATAAACTTGTATGTTCTTTTGATTTTTTTGTAATATTTTATTGATATAAAAACTGAATTAAAGGATATTAAATGTAGTATGCATGAATTACACATTTAATATTATATTTATTTAAAAAATACAATAAAAGGTGTCTTTGATTCAGATTTATGGAGCTAAAAGAGTTGTTACTTTTTCTTCTTGAACACTACCCTGATTAAACAGTTGTTTTGCATTGCAAGCAAACAGCTGTTGGTACCAAGTGAGTTCTCGTTTTAAAGCCCTCTGTTTGTAGCTACCTAATATGTAGCACGTAATAAATCTTGTAAGGTGAGAGAAGTGTTTGATGCTGTTAGACTAACCAGCCTTACATGTGCATGCTCAACAGCTTCCTGTGCCATAAGAATAGGATTATATACATATTTGTGGCTTTAGATGAGGTTGAAACTAAATATGTTTGTGTTTGCATATCATAATTAGTTTAGCTTGTTATTTTCAGGTCAGCTATACAATTTTCTACTGTTGAAGTAAATAAATATGCAGCTTGATATTAAAATCTGCTCTAGGCATCACATGGTTTTTGGTTTTGTGTATTTGAGAATATTTGCATTTTGGCTAAATACTAATGAGGGTAGATTCTCTGGGCAATAATTACAAACTTGCTATTCCCATTTTGAACAATTGCTTCAACTGGGGTATAACTTATAAGTTAGCTCGTGTGTCAAGTATTGGAGCTTCTGAAGCAACTTCAGAGTGCATTAAAGCACTTGATGTGTGACAATGATTTGGATATTGACAGGGAGTTCTTTGGTTTTTAAGTTGGTTTAAAGGATGTGGGTAGCAATGAAGATGCAAGTATTAGTGCAGAGACAGTGCTATGGAGTTCCAGAAACTGTTGCAGTACAAAATAACACATTTTCTGGAATACAACATGAGGTGTACAGCCTGTTACACAACTCACAAGTGATAGCCAACCATTTGATTTTTCAGAAAGTTTCTTACTGAAACAAATGTATATAAGTGTAAAAGAGTGTAAAGACCCGACTTCTAAAGGCAAATTAGGGTCTGAATGTAGGATTCAGAAGTGGTTAGATGTACCACAGAATCAGATTCTCAGGCTACTTGGTATAATTATTCTCATGGATGTTATTAGAAAAACCTAAATTAGACTTTTGCTGGTCTACCTATTACATGTCATAAACCATATTTTTGGAAAATGTCAATAAAGTGGTTTTTGTTAATATTGTGGTTTCTTGCTGTACATCTGTACACACCCATGTGGGAAAGAGTGTAATGTCTCCTTTCATCCTTTAGAACCAAAAGCCTTATATATATATATATATATATATATATATATATATATATAAAATCATCCTTATTTGCTGTAAACAATTAAAAAACTTTATGATATCAATATTTGAGAAAACTAGTTTGAAATTGGATGCTGTGACTAAGTAAATACCCTAACTGCACAGTTTTAAAATGTTTGTGAATGTCTTATAGTATGTGTGCCTTGCTGGAAAGACATAATTTAGTGGAGAAGGAAATATCAAATTATTTGAATTTTCTCCGAGATTTCCCTGGAAGAAGCACTCTCACACACACTCACTCTCACTCTCTCTCTCTCTCTCTCTCTCTCTCTCTCTAATAATCAGTGTATATTATTATGTGCAAATATCTTGAATAATTTTAAAAACTTTGCACATTGTCACCTTTACATTTTAGATTATTTTAAATGAAATACAATGCTCTATAAAATATATTCAGATCCGACTGGATTGTCAACACACCCCTGTATTTAAAATTCCATTTGTATTTACTGATGGTGATGACGATAACAGTAATCATAATGTTTTGCAAACCCTGTATCTTATACACCTTAATTCCCAGGTCATTGGCACAGAAGAACACCCAGTTTATTCCTTTCCTCTTCCCTGCCACTGTCGCCTGACACATCTCAAGCATTTCTGTCTTATTTTCATAAATACTGGGCAAATTCTGAGATTCTAAACATTTCTTTTGCAAGTTCTCTGTTCTATAAACCAAACAATTTATTTGGATCTAGATGCTTTATCTATTGCATGGTTTTCTTACACTGCATTACATGATGAGGTGTCAAATGATTGTTTTCACAAATTTTCAACCAAGTTAAACTAATCAGATGTTATCAGGACATTTAACTGACTCTGTATAATGATTGTGCAAAACTGTACATTTGAATTTTTCTGTTGCAGGTTGGGGAGTTCCCTCCAGTAGAATCTTCAAGGTAAAGCTTGATTCTTGGCTAATATTTCAATCAGAGCCTTCTGCTTCTGGCGTTAAATTTTCCTTTAATTCTTATGTAACTCTCACATTTATGTTGTAGTAGATGTCTTGCATTCTTGAATGGATACAAATACAAATATAATAATATTTATAATATTATCTAGATTTTCTGTGAGTAGCCTCTGAAGTCCTCTTTATTCTGAATAAATATAATTTTGTGTTATTGGTAAAGTATAAGATGGAGACAAAAGTTTACTAAATCTAAAATTTAGATCTTGATAAAGCATACAATTTGTGAAATAAATTCTTTGTAACATTATATGTTTCTGAGATATATATTGCTATTGATTCGATATTTCAAATACTTTATAATTTCTAGAGGCTTTAGTGTCCTGTTCATTTGTTGTGATGTTATAGAAACAGTATGGAGGATTTTAAATTTCAAATGCTTTATGATTTTAGAGATATTAGATTGGTGTTTATTTGTTGTGATGTCATAGAAACATCATGAGATTTTATTGTGAGAAACATTCCATCCATTGTATTGGCTCTAACCATTTACTGACTTGTTGATAACCACTTTGTTATGAATATATTTTCTTGCCAAATGTAATCAATGCAGAAATTGCTTGCAAAACTACTTCAAATAGTTGCTGTTAAAGAAAACCTGGAAGTTCATGTAATTCTCAGTGCATGTAACAAACACTGCTTGAATTGCCACAAACATGACACTGGTTTTACTATTAACATGCTTTTAATTTGAAAGATTTTATTAATTAGCTAATTGTATTGTTGATAAGCTTAATTGAGTTATAATCAACAATATGACTATTTTTACATTCAGAATTTGTCACCTACATCTGAGCATGTACCTATTATTAGTAAACAGAGTTGTTTTAATTCCGATAATTGTACTTAATGATAAATCATCCAACATTTCAGATTATGCACAGAAGCAGTTTCCGGTGATAGCAATGGTATATCTAAATCACCATTGCACGCTTCTGAATTCTCAGAAAGAGACACAAGCTTCAATAATGCAAAGGATTGCCCAGAATGTGAAATTCAGGAACGTAATGTCACAGAAACACCAATTGTACAGGAACATGTTCACTTAGAACAATCTGGTGAATGTAGTGATGGGGGGAAAATTTGCAGCAGGGCTTTATACTTGAAACAAAAGAATATGATTCATAAGTATAAAAGACTACAAAGCAGTAGTATTTTTGAGAATAACTTTGCTCAAGTGTCACATTTAAAAGGCCATGAATTTATTCATGGGGATGAAAGGCCACATAGGTGCAAAACTTGTAATAAGAATTTTACCCATTTCTCAGATTTGAAAACACATAATTTGATTCATGAGAATAAGAAGCCATACCAATGTAAAACATGCAGTAAGAGCTTTACTCATTTGTATAGTTTGAAAAGGCATAATTTTATTCATGAGGGCAAGAAGCCACACAAGTGTAAAGCTTGTGATAAGAGCTTCACTCGGTTGTCAAATTTGAAAAATCACAATTTAATTCATGAGGGTAAGAGGCAACACAAGTGTAAAACCTGTGATAAGAATTTTACTGATTTGTCAAGTGTGAAAAAACATAATTTAATTCATGAGGGTAAGAAGCCACATGAGTGCAAAAATTGTGATAAGAGCTTTACTCATTTGTCTAGTTTGAAAATACATTATCTGATTCACGAGGGTAAGAAACCACACCAGTGTAAAACTTGTGATAAGAGCTTTACTCGTTTGTCAAAATTGAAAAGGCATATTTTAATTCATGAGGGTAAGAAGCCACACCAGTGTAAAATTTGTGATAAGAGCTTTACTCAGTTGACAAATTTGAAGATGCATAATTTAATTCATGAAGGTAAGAAGCCACATCAGTGTAAAACTTGTGATAAGAGCTTTACTCAGTTATCAAATTTGAAGAAGCATAATTTGATTCATGAGGGTAAGAAGCAGCACCAGTGTAAAATTTGTGATATGAGCTTTATACAGTTGTCTTATTTGAAAATTCATAATTTGATTCATGAGGGTAAGATACCACACCAGTGTAAAACTTGTTATAAGCGCTTCACTTCTCTGTCTAGTTTGAGAATACATAGTCTTATTCATGAGGGTAAGAAACCACACCAGTGTAAAACTTGTGACAAGAGCTTTACTTATTTGTCTAAGTTGAAAAGGCATAATTTAATTCATGAGGGTAAGAAGCCACATCAGTGTAAAACTTGTGGTAAGAGCTTTACTCAGTTGTCACATTTGAAAAAGCATAATTTGATTCATGAGGGTAAGAAGCCACAGCAATGTTAAACATGTGATATGAATTTTACTTGGTTGTCATCTTTGAAAATGCATAATTTGATTCATCAGTGCCATTAAGTAATACAAGTGAAGCATTTGTGAACAGAGGGTTACTTTTTATATGATTTGAAAATTCATATTGAATCACAAGCGGAGAAGCTCCTACAAATGAAGATTTAATAATTTGTCACATTTTAAAGACATAATGTACCTTGTAAGATCAAAAAAATTTATACGTACATGTAATAAAGGTTTCATTGGAATTAACAGTATATAAGGCAAAAGTTCTAAAATACTCATCTTTTCAGGTATTTCTTGTATGAATTCACCTTCAGTGTTCCACTGTAAGGGACGTTTTTTGTGAATGTTCATCAGGTTATGGTCTGTAGCTCAGAGCAGCAGCAAGTAAGGACATTTATGTCCAATTTATTGTCAACACTGGCACTGGAATTATAATAATAATAATAATAATAATATAATAAAATAATATAATTATTTCCATGCCATTGCTCTATACAACCCAGCTACCACGGCAACGTGCCAATACAACATTAAACTCCCAACTGACTCATGTTTTCTCCAAGGCATTCTCAAAATCAGTTTGAGATAATGTACCCCAAGGCAACTTACAACATCAGAAGTACTTTAAGTCTTAGACTTGACATTTAAGCGTTTTGATGTTAATTAATAGTTTTAAGACATGTCATGTATAGGCTAAAGTTGTCACGAGAGGGACAAGATTTGAAACATATTTTAACAGAAAATTTATTATTTCTTATATTAATAATTTTTACCGCATTGAAGTTGATTATAATCCATTTAAAAATTATATGTTTTAATTGTAAGCAGAAAATGGCCTAGCCCCTCTTCATCCCAAAGCACTCTCATTATTTAGGCTGCTGACTGCATAAAAACGCTGCTATGCATTAACAATTCCTAACTGCCATGTTAAAATTCCTCTAGGTCTACTAGCAATAGTGGGCTTAGGTAATATAATCATAAAACATAACTACAAAGTTTCCTTTGATGCAAACTGATTTCTCTTCTCAAAAACCTACTTTTAAGGGCAGTTTAAATATGTATTTCTATTTGCTTCTGAGATAATTTGAATTATTAACATGGTAGTGGTCGGTATGTTGATGCATGATAAGCTGCAGAAATCAAACGATATTCATCAAGAAATTATCATTGAAGTGCAAAAAGATGGTGGCAATACTAATATTACAGATGAAGAAAACTATGGAAAGATGGTGAACCGCGGATACAGAAGAAAGTCAAGAATGTGAGAACTTAGTAAATCATTGTCCAGGAGCCAAGAAACATGTGAAGTTGAAATAATAGCATCAGTACAAATCATCATAAATATGCTAAACAAGGACAGAATGAAACACATGTATTAAAAACAAAATGAATAAGAAAGCAATAAAGGTAGCACCATGAAAAGAAACTTATGCCACAGTAGTTGCAGTGGCAGTATGGAAGCCTATACAACAAGTAAGCTCAGCATCTTACCAGGTCCAGAGGAAGGCATTAATGCAAACAAAAATTATAGAAACAGAATATGCAGCACAGAAATCAGTTTCCATAGAAACAGAAATTTGACAACAACTTCATGCATCCCATGCAAATAGAAAGATCCCAATATAAAGGAGAAAAAGCCAGTGTTCTAGCATATAGTGATTCCATAATAAAACATGTTCAAGGGAAAATGCAGATGAAGTGAAAGTTCTTAGGGGCATAAATTCAGTGCAGTTGAATAAAATCTAGAGGAAGAAAATACAGTGGAGAAGAAAAAGTGATAGTGTTGCATATGGGTATGAACAACATTTAACACTGTGATAACCCAGATGAGGTAATAGGGGAGGTACACAATGTTTTGCAGACCACAAATAAAAAAGTTCATGGCTGCCAAAGTGGTGGTAAACAGCATGAACAGGCGAGACTTCCAACAAAATTGCATCAAACAAATCAATGGGGATGTAATAAACTGAGAGGTGCTTTCTTTGATGTTACTAAAATATACTTAGATGATACTTGTTTTGGAAAGGACAGGTTACACTTAAACAGAAGAAGTCATATTTATTTGGCAAAGCAATAAGTAAAATCATTGAAATTTGTAAGAGTCAGGGAAACATAAGTTCGGTAGCTGATGATCATACAGGGTCAAATCATAATTTATATGAAGGAAAATGTAATAAACCTGAAACTTCTCTTAACAAAAACATAAAAAAGTAACCTCATACAGTAGGGCTGGGGATCAAAGAGGTATGCCAGAAATAAATTTCACACTCCTCCATTATAATGTGCAATGCTTAATTAATAAAATGAATGAGTTAGAAATACTACTACCAAGGGAGTTACAAGCTATAGCTTTGTCTAATAGAACATAGCTAGAAAAATATGTACTTTAAAATACACTTATAAACTACACATTAGATAGTCAATTTTGTAGAATAAATCATTCCCATGGAGGCTCTTGTATATATGTAAAGAAAGGGATTCACTATAATTCTCTGTCACTTACCCAACATTTTTCCAAAGAATTGGACATTTAAATGTCTGCAATTCTCACAGACCAAAATATAATACTATCATATCTATACAGATCTCCCAATGGAAATTTCAGTTTTCCTAAATAAATTTAAACAAACACTAAACAGGCTCAAAATCAAGGGAAGATCAATAGTGACTTTAATGTAAATTTTAAAGAATTCTCAAAAGACCTTTCTGACTTAATTAATCTTACTGCTACATCTGATCTAACATCAACAATAACTCTTCAACAGTTGATCAAATCTTTGTAAAAACTACTTTTGAATACAGCATTAAGACAGTTAATACAAGAGATAGTGACCATGGAGCTCAGTTGTTAACTTTCCGCTTTAAAATTAAACGTTCCAAATTCACAATAAAAAGTGTCTGCATTTAATGATAGTAATTTAAAATTATTCCTTCATCTATTAAAAATGAAACTTGCCAGGAAGTCTATAAAGAAATAGGCCCTGATAGCAAATGGATAGTTTAATGGTAGTTCAATAAAATACACTTTTGTACCTTATAAAGTACTTTGTTCAGAAACTCCAAATACATGGATAACTATAGGAATCCAAATTTCATGCACTAGAAAAAGGATGTTATATGATTATTGTAAACTACACCCGGTCTCCACACACTTCTGAAACTATTTCAAAACTGTAACTGCATTAACTAAAGTGATATGTGAGGCACAAGTGATGGCAAATGATTGGTACATCCAAACTGCTCCAAATAAAGTGAAGGCCATGTGTAGAGTGATAAAGAATCAAAAAGTCTGAGACGCTACACCAGAAAATATACAGCCAAAAGGAAACTCAAGTCATTACAGAACCAAAAGTAGTTGCAGAAGCATTTAATAACTGTTTTACTACTTTAAACAACAGAAAAAACTATGACAAATCCACAGAATCAGATAGAACTATGTTCTTAAACACACCGATGCCATGAAAATACAAAATATTATTTATAAACTAAAACCTAAATTTTCCTGTGGTATAGATAATATCCGAGATGTTATTAAAATGTATGTGAATTACATAGCGGAGCCTAAGGCAGATATCTGCAACAGCTCATTACAACATGCAATCTTTCTGCAGTCCCTTAAAATAGCCAAGGTTAAACCCTTGTATAAAAAGGTTCCAAAAATGAAACCAATAACTATAGGGCAGTTTCTGATTTTGCAAAAGTCACTGAAAAAATTTTTACAAAAGGATATTAACGTTTATAAAAGAAAACAAATTGCTTTCAGATAGCAAACAAGGCATTAGAAAAATCCAAGTCCACAGAAAGTGCTGTACATTGTTTTCTTAATAAGATTTTAAGAGCACTTGACAATAAAAAATATATTTCAGGGGTTTTCTTTAACCTGTCAAAGGCATTTGATGTATTATACCATAAGATGATTTTTAGTAAATTGGAAAGAATGGACATAAGGGATCATGCACTGAACTGGATTAGAACCCTCCCTTTCTTGAGGACAGAAAACAGTTGGTAGAAATTATCTTTGTGGATAAGGGACACATTAAACAATGCCAATCAAACTTAAAAAACAAGGAATCCCTCAAAGTTTTATTTTGGGTCCCTTGTTGTTTTTATTTAATATCAATGAGTTTAAAACAAATGTTTCATCAAAAACCATTGTTCAATATGCAGATAATACATGTATTACAGTAGAAAGTAGGTCTCTTGAAACTTTGCAGACACTAATGAATAAAACTATAGCTGAAACCCGTGATTGGTTCAACCAAAATCACCTAAGTGTCAACACTAATAAGACAGTTGCAATGCATTTTCAACTCATGTAATACTATAATATGGATGAACCTGTAGTTATTTTCAATTACAAAATCTCAAAAGCAAAACAAATACAGTTTCTCAGTGTTTGGTTCAGTGAAAATTTAAAATGAGATTAACATATAGAGCATCTAACAAATAAACTTAGTAACATCTGTCACACTTTTAGATTATTAAGTACCACTGTAAATATATGCATACTTTGCTTATGTACATTCATGTTTAAATTATGACATTCTCTTATAGGGAAACTCTCCCAAATGAAAAAAAATTGTCTTTACTTCAAAAGAAAATAATACAGTAGTAATTGGAGCAAATCAAAGCCTCTTGTAAGCCGTATTTCAAAAAAGTGCAAATACTGACATTACTATGCATGTACATTTATAAATGCATCTTGAAAATAGCTGCAGCACCGAAAGTGAACTCATTACCAACATTAATATACATAATTACAAAACAAGACAAAGAAAATATACACATGTACAAAGAACAAACATATCAGTACAGCTTTAACTACATGGCAATCAAATTCTTCAATAAATTACCAGAAAATATTAAAACACAAACAAAACAATGTTTAAATCAGTAGTAATGACATATCTGTTGGATTATCAGTTCTACACAATAAGTAAATTTATGACTTAATTTAAGTTTCAAAGGTTGATCCTGTTGTATCCTATTAGTACTATTTTATAATTTTAGTTTTAAGATTTTTGACGAATCAGCAGTTTACAGGCACGCTCAAAGCTGTAAACATATGCAATAATAAAGTTCTACACAATGAAAAGCTGGAGTTAAGTTGTGCCTATTTGCTTCCAGCGATGGTGCTTCAAGTCAGAGCATAGAAATAGTTATAATGTCATTGACAGTGTTAAATGATATAATGAAATCATTGCTAATGACATTTGTTGCACTACTAGTAGCGATCTAGTGAATGACAAACAGGTTTGGCATATGTAGCATGTAATGTATGCAGAAGTTTCTTTGTAAGAAATGGAATACTTATTCACATTAGTTTATAACGGTAATTGGGTTACAGAAAGCAGTCAATGGAATACAAGAATTCTGCGAAGAATGGGGAATAAAAGTAAATATAAATAAATCAAAAGTTATGGTATTTAAAAGAGGAAATAAACTAAAAAGAGAAGAGAAATGGCAGATGGGGGGGGTTTAAAGTTAGAAGTTGTCAAGGAGATGGATTACTTGGGGGTGAGGATGAGCAGTAATGGCGAATGGGGGCGCATAGCAGGAAGGTTGTGGCTAAAGGAAAGGCAGCAATAACAGGAGTAAGGATGCGCAAATATAAATTGGAAATGCCAACTAAATGGCTAGAAAGAATTTATGAAGCATTGGTAGAAACAAGAATGCTATATGCAGTAGAAATTTGGGGAGGATCTGAATTAAGCAGAAAAATAGACCAGAGCTACGGAATGTTCTGTAAAGAGCTATTGGGGTTAACAAGATCAGCACCAGGGGAAGTAGCATTAGTGGAATTAGGAAGAACAAGAAGAAAGGGAGTGATACTGGAAAGGATATTAAAATTTTGGTTTAGGTGCCTGAGAAGAGATAAAGAGGAAATTTTAAAGATATGCATGGAACAACAAAAGAGTATGAAAAATAAAAATAGCTGGTGGACAGGGGTAGAAAAAATTATGGGGAAGATAGGAATGGGAGATATCTGGAGAATAGGAGAAAGAAATAGCAATGGTTTCTGGATAGCAGTAAGAAACAGAGTAGAGGACATATAAAGACAAGAGATTTGGGGAAGCTTAGAAAATAAAAAGTCACTAGGGTTCTATAGATTAGTAAAAAGGAAATGGGGAAGAGAAGGGTATGTGGATTATTGTAATAGAGCAGGAAAAGAAGCGTTTGCATGGATGAGAACAGGATCAATGTACTTGAGAGGGTTAAGAGGTAAAAAAAATGGAATTTGTGAATTATGCGACAACAGCGAAAGCACAGAGCATTATATGTCAGAATGCAAAGAATTAGCAGAATGGAGACAAGAAGTATGGGAAGAAAAATGGGAAAAAATGGATAGGAAAATAGTAGCAATTAAAATGCTAACGAGAAAAGAAGAAAAGCAAATTAACAATATGGGGGAGTTCTACAAGAAAGTAAAAGATAAATGGATTAGAAAAGTAAGAGAGATAAGAAAGGTAGAAAGGAAACGGAGGAAGGAGAAGATGGGCAAATAGGGATAAAAGGTAGTAAGGAATGCTTAGAGGAGCCAGAAGGCCAGGATACCAGGCAAAAAGAGCAGCATAGCTGGCAAGGAAATTTGTACATATGTTAAGTTAGTTTATAAGTGGAACATTGTAAAAAGAATTGTGTAGAAAAATGTACAAATAAACTATCTTGTACATATTCACATTAGTTATGCAAATATACCAAATTGCATTGTGCTATCCAGAAAGTGGAATATAATAACAGTGTTATACATGTGTTATTCCTGTCAAATTCCACATCCTACTGTCAATTGGTTGTGAGTTTAAACAAAACTTGAAGGCAGTTTAAGTACAGAAGATTTTCCTATGAAGCATGCAGAAGAACTTTTCATTCAGTCTCAATTTACATTAAATTTGACAATTATGTATTATGACACAGAAACATCCCTGTTAACAGAATTAGTGACTTGAACCAGAAACCACTATAAACCCCAGAAAAATTATATACAAATAATTTATGTACCAACTATTGAACGATTTAAATAAAAAGAGTTACACAAAAATAAGCAGCTGTGTTTTTCATACTAGCCTAGTTGTCCGATGTTCAGCTGATCATAATTATGTTGTAATACTGTATTGCTACAGATGACAGCTACAAGTTATTTTATGTGAATTTTAATTGATCCCTTTAAAAGCAATTTAGATAACTCAAACTGCAATCATAACTACTGAAGCTTGCATAATTAACTCTGTAAATAATGAGTAGTGATGCGGTATTAGAATATATGATTAGCTGAACCAGACACCTAGGCAGGTATGAAAAATACAGCTGTAGTAGCTACCAGTGATGTCCGCATTCGAGAGCATGATTTTTCATAGTTTAATTCTTTCCCAGACCACTAATCACGCTGCAGTCACCTTCAAGTTTCCATTATTTAACACTAAGGTTGCACTTCTGTTAGTTTGGTGTTCTGTGAATTACATGAAAGAATGCTACCAAGTAATAAAATATAACTAAGCAGTTGGTCTGAGGCAAACAGTTTGTTGTAAAAATATGTGTTAATATAATTTCCATAATATATACTAAAAGCACAATCCAGGGCACTGTATCAGTGTTTTGGGGAGATGCCATACTTTGGTGTAGTACTTGTAAATAAAAATCAAAACTTTAATTCCAAACCTTAACACAACCTCCTGTTACAGCAGACATTAAAGTTGTGGTAATTATGCTGCTTTATGTTTCCTAGTTCTAGTTAACACCAACAAAAGCTGCTGTGGTTCTGCACCTGTATGAGTATTAAAAGCAGAAGACATGAGGCTTAAAATGAAGTTACATGTTAACCTTGCTTTACATGCTTCAATTCAAACCAAAAATTAGTTACCCAAATTTAACACCAAGCATCGCAATTACAGAATAAGAACTTATACCTATTCAGGGCCTCCCCATGTTGTGATGGAATAAACTTTGGCTCATTTATTTTAAACCATGAAGTTAACTGGATATAATCTAGCAGAACCTACACGATATAACCTCAATAACTATTAAACCATGACCATAAAATGTAAGCATATTTCTTCATAATCTTTACTTAAGAAATGTATAGTTTCAAATAAAAGAAATTTGTGCTTACTATATTGCACAACTAATGTTCAAATATTAAAGCACACTACAAAACATATTTTAAAATACTTAAAAGAGTAATTATAAGCGAAAACTATTACTCATTAGTTATTCATGATTCAAAGAATAAAACATTGTAGAATATAATAAAAACCAAAACAGGGAGAACTCATTCAAATAGTAATATTACTCACATAGCTATTGGAAATAAATAAGTCAGTAATTACTGTGTAATTGCTAATGCCTTTAACACATATTTACTTAATCAGCAAAAAGCAAAATAAACAGATCCGACCCAAACTCAACTGCACTTAAAATGCTACAAAAAGGCACATCTGAAAATTAATTGTAAATTTAATATGGACTCCAAAACACTGAGAGAGATAAAAAGATTTTTAGCTTATTGAAAAGCAAAACCTCCCATGAGTGGGATGAGATAAGTACCAAATTCTTAAAATATTGCCTAGCAGAGTTGAATAAGCCTCTTAGTCATATATACAATTGTTCCTTTATGTCAGGGATATTTGCAGAAAAAATTAATAACACAATTTTTAAGCCTCTATACAAGAAAGCAGACAAAAGTCTAGCTTCCAATTATAGGCCCATGTCTCCTTTGACAGCGTTTTCTAAAGAAATGGAAAAAAACTGTATATAACTGGGTTGTAAAATACTTGAAGTTTGACATTCATTTTCTCAGCATCCCAGTTTGGATTTAAGAAACAAATGCCGACAGAGAAAATTCAACACCAGGCTCACTTCTGAAGTATTAACAGCCTTGGATAAATAGAAACTACCATTAGGAATATTCTGTGACTTAGCTAAGGCATTTGACAGCACAGATCATAACCTTTGCTGCAAAAGTTAAAAGCTTATGCTACAGTAATATCTCTTTAAATTGGTTCAGATCTTGCTTAATAAATAGAATCTAGGAAACCACAATCAGTTGTTGTGATTCTGAACTAGGTACTCTTTACTAAAGGTGTCCCACAAGATTCTATACTTGGCCCTTTGTTATTTTTTATATTTATAAACAACCTGCCATATTATCTTAGCGAAGGTTCAATATCTGTGCTTTTTGCAGATGATGCCAGTATACTTCGATATATCTTGATAAGTCACACCAGCAATTAAGAGATTCTGTCAAAGTGTTGAACAGCTCAACTTTTGGTTTGAAGCTAATAAGTTTTCATTAAACTATGATAAAACCAGCTTTATTCAATTTCAAATGAAGCATAAACAAGTGAATGAATTAACAATCAGATACAACAATTACACCATAAATAAGGCATCTGATACAAAATTCCTTGGGCTTCAAGCAAATGGTGAGCTCAGCTGAAGAAAACAAATAAAAATCATGCTACCAAAACTAAATTCAGCTTGCTTTGCCTTAAGAAGCTTAAAAAAATCTGCTCAATCAAAATGCCCTAAGAACAACACATTTTGCTATTTTCACTCTGTTATGATATCGAATAATCTTTTGGGGTAATTTGCCACACAGCAAGCATTTATATTACATAAAACATAAAAAAGGACATACATATTATTTGTGGTGTTGGGTCCCATCATTTCTGTAGGCCCTTATTCAATCCGTTTTTCTTACTCTTACTGGTGAATACATATATTCTCTCTTGAGCTACCTCACAGATAATTATAACTTCACAAAATACCTTGCTGTGCATCATCACAATGCAAGGCATGCTGGTGATTTGCAGATACCAGCAAGTAGCTTAAAGCTATTCCAAAAAGGATGTTACTACTCTTCAATAACAACTTATAATAACCCTCCATGTTACCTAAAACTATTAGGCAATCCTAATCAATGTAAAATCTTTAGGAAAGAGTTAAAGTGTTTCTTATATGCTCACTCACCATATACTATATAGGAATACTTTAATATGTTGTGCAACATGTTAATATGCAATACAATAGGGTAGATTGCATTTACACTCATTTGTTATTGTTGTTCTTATGGTAATGTATGTTGAGATGTGTACTCTTGGAATGGTGAATTATTTAAAAATTTTCATCTTAGATAGTGCATGATGTGGAGAGGGAGAAAAAATATTCTTGGTGTTGGGTATGTTATGCTGCTTATTCCATAACTGTATGGCATGTTCGATGTAGAGAGAGAAAAGAAAAATCTTGGTGTTGGGTGTTAGTAGTTATGCTGCTTATTTCATAATTGTATGGCATGTTCAGTGTCCGTGAGCATTACTCACTGTGGGTACAAATGAACAAACAAATAGATAAATTACATTGTTATTACTGCTATTCTGACTGAGAAACGTTATGGTTTCACAATCCAATATTAATGGAATTAATGTTCACTTTCATTACTGGAGAATGATTGCAAGCAGTTTTGTAATTATTTTAATTTTCCAACATAATGTGTAGCACAGCTGTATTTACATTACTCAGCAGTAGAATGCCGATTATAACGAAACCTAGTTGGTAAGTTGTTAATGCTATCCCTTCATTCATTTTGTGTCAATAAATAGCTTTTAAATCCGAATGAAAAAACCGACTATTTCATTCGATAATCATTTCGGTCATTTCTCACTACAGTCACATATTCCATTGTCGAAAATAGTACCTCGTCCATCATTATACAGACTGGACCATTTAAGTTGAAACTCTACAATATCCCCAAAACTAACCGTTGTATAAAGAAATGTCTTTAATAAAAGTTGCTTGATATTATAAGGGAAAGTAAATGCAATTAGTCGTGTTTTGTTTGGAGGACGTTATGATGGTCATTCTATGGTCAGTGTAATTTTTACTTTCTCTACTACGTATAGTAAGTAGGGGAAGTATTGTATTCCATCCAAAAATTCGATACCGAGATTTCACCGGAAATACATGTTTTGAGACCCTCTGAATCCAAAAAAAAGCATTTTTGGAAATATGTCCGTGTGTGTGTCTGTCTGTGAACAGCACAACTCAGAAACGAACAGTCGGATAAACACCAAACTTGGTATTTAGGTTCAGTATCTTCCAAGGATGTGACACGAAGGTTTTCAAGAAAATCCACCCACCCCAGAGTACCCTTTACATGGAAGATTTTTCGAAAATTTTAATTTTCTCAAAAACGGCTCTAACGATTTTGATTAAAAGATCATATGTTTAAGATATTTTTATGACAAATAAAATGTATATCTTGAATTTTCTGGGAATGTCTCCAAAAGTATTCTTCATTGTGAGCGACTTTTGCATAACTGGTAAACCATAAGAGATAGACAAAATGTTACTACACAAAAAATGTAGATCGCGTTAAAATACACAATTTATGTCATACATTTTTTTTGTTGAGTGAACCATTTTCGAGATATTGCTTGTTATTCTCTTAAATGTTTCAATACTTATTTTCTCAAATGGGAATTCGTTATTCATTTTTTCGTCTTGGATTTGCAAAGAGTATTAATCTGTGGGAAAGGGAATGGTGCTACACCTAGCAACCAGCTGTTAAGAGATATGTACGTGCTTAAAGGCTACTGTATTTCTATATTGCCCTTGTAAATATATATTCCCCTTACATCTACAAGAAAATTAGCATTAAGATAGAGTCTGCAAATGTTTATCTCGATTAACATGAAGTAGATGGAGAATAAGCGTTTGTAAAAATAGTTTGTACAAGAGTAGAGAAAGTCATGTGAGTGTAACACATCAGATTTTTACTTTCTCTACTACGTATAGTAAGTAGGGGAAGTATTGTATTCCAACCAAAAATTCGATACCGAGATTTCACCGGAAATATATGTTTTGAGACCCCCTGAATCCAAAAAAAGCATTTTTGGAAACATGTCCGCGCGCGTGTGTGTGTGTGTGTGTGTGTGTGTGTGTGTGTGTGTGTGTGTGTGTGTGTGTGTGTGTGTGTGTGTGTCTGTCTGTCTGTCTGTCTGTGTGTCTGTCTGTGAACAGCATAACTCAGAAACGAACAGTCGGATAAACACCAAACTTGGAATTTAGGTTCAGTATCTTCCAAGGATGCGACACGAAGGTTTTCAAGAAGATCCCCCCACCCAGACTACCCTTTACATGGAACATTTTTCGAAAATTTTAATTTTCTCAAAAATGGCTCTAACGATTTTGATTAAAATATCATATGTTTAAGACATTTTATGACAAATGAAATGTATATCTCGAATTTTCTGGGAATGTCTCCAAAAGTGTTCTTCATTGTGAACGACTTTTGCATAACTGGTAAACCATAAGAGAAAGACAAACTTTTACTACACAAAAAATGTAGATCGCGTTAAAATACACAATTTATGTCATATACATTCTTTTTGTTGAGTGAACCATTTTTCAGATATTGCTTGTTATTGCCTTAAATTTTCCAATACTTATAGGTACTTTTTCTCAAATTCGTCATTCATTTTTTTTTTTTTTTTTTTTTTTTGGTCCTGGTAATACAAAGAGAATGGAATACTCCACATAGCAACCAGCTGTTAAACGCTTAAAGCCTAGCAATTCCCCTTGCATCTACAAGAAAATTAGCAATAAGATTTAACATCTTGATATGTCGATTAACAGGAAGCATATGGAGAATAAGCGTTTGTAAAAATAGGTTGTACAAGAGTAGGGAAAGTCATGTGAGTGAAACACATCAGATGTTTTTGTTACTTTCTCTACTACGTATAGTAAATATATTGTATTCCACCCGAAAATTCGATACCGAGATTTCACCGGAAATATATGTTTTGAGACCCCCTGAATCCAAAAAAAGGATTTTTGAAACATGTCCGTGTGTGTGTGTGTGTGTGTGTGAACAACATAACTCAGAAACGAACAGTCGGATAAACACCAAACTTGGTATTTAGGTTCAATATCTTCCAGGGATGCGACACGAAGGTTTTCAATAAAATCCTCCCACCCCAGGATACCCTTTACATGGAAGATTTTTCGAAAATTTTAATTTTCTTAAAAAAGGCTCTAAAGATTTTTATTAAAATATCATACGTTTAAGATATTTTCATGACAAATAAAACGTGTATCTTGAATTTTCTGGAAATGTCTCCAAAAGTGTTCTTCATTGTGAACGACTTTTGCATAACAGGTAAACCATAAGGGATAGAGAAAAGTTTACTACACAAAAAATGTAGATCGCGTTAAAATACACAATTCATGTCATACACATTTTTTTTGTTGAGTGAACCATTTTCGAGATATTGCTTGTTATTCTCTTAAATTTTTCAATACTTATTTTCTTAAATGGGAATTCGTTATTCATTTTTTGTCTTTGATATGCAAAGAGTATTAATCTGTGGCAAAGGGAATGGTGCTGCACCTAGCAACCAGCTATTAAGAGATATGTATATGCTTAAAGGCTACTGTATTTCTATATTGCCCTTGTAAATATATATTCCCCTTACATCTACAAGAAAATTAGCAATAAGACAGAGTCTGCAAATGTTTATCTCGATTAACATGAAGTAGATGGAGAATAAGCGTTTGTAAAAATAGTTTGTACAAGAGTAGAGAAAGCCATGTGAGTGTAACACATCAGATTTTTTTTTAATGGGAACCTACAATTAGGGTCAATTTAAATTATTGCCATTCCAACACGTAACGTGTCAAGGTAGCTTGAGTATAGGGAGTAATGTGTAATATTTATCAAAAGTCGCGGGAATCGTTATATTGCTTTCTACTAGAAGTTCACTCCCAAGTGGATCTCCTTTTGTTCACACTTCACTCCAGAGTGCAAGATCGTTAACGTTGGACATTGTGCTAGCTTGAATTAAAAATAGGATTGAGTATTGGTCAAAAATATAAACTTGAAATTACAAAAGCAGTAGTGCGAGAAATAACGGAGATTGCGCCTTCTGTGCTCACAGGTATGATATAAGAGTAGGTACTTAAATTAGGTTCCTATTTTTCAGTCCTTTCAGAAACATAAGGCCATACAGAGCACTATGGGGTATACCCACTATGGCACACCTGAGGTTAAACATACAGTAAATATTATATCCGAATTACCTAAGACCTGGGTTTCATTGTCGGCGGAAGACGTTCAATGTCCTGCAACAAAGATAGGGTATCGCGGCTTGCTCCACGTAATTAACATAACATTCAGTGAACGGAGTAGCGCGTACTTCATTTAAGAATTCTTGTTGGAGATTAAAGAAAACATTAGATAAGTTTTAACATGGCTTCTTTTTATTTTTTGTTGTTGTACTGCTACGAGCATGTTTCTTTCGCTTGATAGTTTTATTAAGTTTTTGGAACTTGTTTGCAATATATTCGCACTTACTTTTAGCCTTAACAGGAGTAGGAGTCGATCGGAGACCGTTAGCCCTAGCTAGCCACAGCGAAACCAAGGGGTCCTGTGTTTTCTAGATTTAACCCAAGGTTAGCCTTAAGGTTAGTGTGTGTGTGTGTGTGTGTGTATATATATATATATATATATATATATATATATATATATATATATATATATGAACTGTTGGTAACAAATGTGTTTGGAAGAACTTTGAAAAATCGCTATTTTCTGTATATGACAGGTATTGATGATTTGGCACTTTCCTTTGCGCATTCGTGGTTGTAACAGACATTGACATTTAGCGATTTATTTTGTATATAAGAAAGTGTGGTAAAAGTGGAGGCCGGTGGTTTACAGGCTTTTTAATTATCACACCTACTTTTAAACTCTGTAACATAAGCTTCGGCTTTCTGCCAAAAACTTACCTTTTACAAATGGTGTGGAGGATACAGTTGTCCAGCCGTTTTGAATACGTATGAAAGCAGTGGCGATGGTCTGGGTATGCTCTCTTGAATATAAATTCTGTGAGATACAACCGCAGTTTTTCTATATTTGGCATGGTTTGTATAAAGCCAGTAGCTGTAACCACACACCCTTTGCAGGAACTGAAGCCATATCCTTCCAAAGCGCTCCGTTCCATTTTACAAACACAACTGCCATGTATCACCTGTCTTGGAGTCACGTTTGGTCAATCACATGTTGCTCTTTGACCTTGTGATGTATGAAGTCATGAATGTGGAGAATTAGCAAACATAGAGTAAAATAAGTCAACAATTTGAGTAACTCCTCGAAGCTAAAAGGAAGTAAAATTACGATTTTATGGCCTAAAATTTCGTGAATAAAGGAAAGGAAGTGAAAATTTATGCTGGATGTAAAATACAATTCTTTTATTTCATAGTATTTGTCATCATACTATTGAATGAGCAACTTGTTATCAAGGTTTCACAGCGCAGTGGATTATGTGTTGGATTGTAAAGTTGGAGTCTCATGGATCGAGTGCTCTAGAGTTACGCTGAATTGTAAAATAATGTATGTACGTGTGTAATTGTGTAAGATAGTGTATAAAAGGGCAAGAAAGGAGAAATGAGGAGGAAAGAAGGGGGAAAATACAAGAAAGTAGGATTTACTTTTTTGTTATGACAGTTCCCCACTCAGAACCCTTCATTCCCATGGTTGTTCTGTTAGTGTGCAAAACACACCTAAGTCACGGCAGAAAATGTTAGTGGCCCAACTTCTGCATAATCACCGTACCCACCCCAGAACTGTATTTGCTGGATGCCAACCACTACTAACGTATTATTTAACATTGTTAACGTTAAACAACCATGGAACACATACATGTTATGTTGAAATGTGTGTTTTGAATAAGGGAACAAGCAGAAAACGCAATGGATGTCACACACAATGAATACATGTGTAAAATAAGTCAAGCGTTTTCTCTATAAGGGGAAATTAATATGAAATGTACATAAACATTGGTATAACACATTAAGGACAATGCAGGGTATATGCATTGGAACTGCATTCACTATGTATCTGATACACATGAGTCTATCTAGTTATTACTTACATAGCATTATTAAACATAAGGAACACTACTGGACGTTGTTATTAATTATATTTTGTCACTTTTATTCCATATTAACATGTTACACAACTCCCATCACATGGATCAAACCCAAGGCATAATGGGTACGTTGCTTGTTCTGTCCTTCTGGTGCCAATATTGAGGTCCTAAGCTGCAAGGTGTAGCCAACGGATGCTTTTTTATAAGTGGAAGAATGATCAAAGACAGGACATAGCAGTAGGATCTGTGAGGCTAAATCCCAGTAATCCATGATAGCAATACACATAGCAACAATCCTTTAGTAACATTTTGCCTCCTTTGGTTGGCAACTGTGTCCAAAATAATGTCACTAGCCACTGTATACGACAGCTAAAAATGGTAGGCAATATGACTTTGTTACACAACTCCCCATTCTCAACTGACACCTTGGATATCAAAATGTCTCATTTTCATTATTTATACTGCAGTATGTTCCTACTCACATACTGTACTAGTGACATATGAATATGCACACACAATATGTACAAAATGATTTAGAAAGCATTAAGTACTGTTAAATTTGGAACAAATATAAAAAAAAATTAATGCTTGCTTCCTCTACCATGTGCATAACGGTTAGAGAAGGTATTGCATTTCACTGGAAATACATGTTTTGAGGCCCCCAATATAAAAAAAAAACATTTTTAAAGAAAGGTCTATGTGTGAGAGAAAGAGCACAGCATAACTCAAAAACTAAAAGTCGGATACATACCAAACTTGGTATTCAAGCTCAGTATCTTCCAAAGATGCAATATGGAGATTCCCTCACCCCCAAATACCCTTTAAATGAACATTTTTATAAATTATTTCTTAAGAATGGCTCTAATGATTTTAATTAAAATAACATACATCAAAGATATTTAGATGACAAATAAAGCATATATCTTAAATTTTCTGGGAATGTCCTGTGAAGTACTCTTTATTTGGAAGGAATTTTATATAATGTTGTATAACTGGTAAACATAAGCGATAGATGAAAACATATACAGAAAAAGTAGATCTCTTTATAACACAATTTTTATTTTAAACAGCTTTTTTGTGGCACAAGCTATTTCCAAGGTATTGTTATTAATGATTTGAATTGTCCAATACTTTGTCATTCTTTAAGACCTGTTGACATTCAGTTGTTTCTTGCGGTTGCATAAAAACAGTGTGAGATCTTAAGACCAGCATATAGCATCCAGTTCTTAAAATGTTTGACTATTGCAGTTCCCTTTGTAACCTAATGAAATGTGAAATGTAGCTACTTCTACAAAGCTTTACCTTCATAAAAATGAAGTAGATAGAATAAAAATTATTTTGTCAAACTAATAAACGATAGAGGGTAGAGGAAGTCATACAAGTGAAACACATCAGATCCTTTTGGATATGCTAGTATGAGGCAGTATTTTAATGCCTAAATGATATTAATTGTATTTTTATTAATTAAATTCAATAACAGCCTACCTAGAAAACAATATGTATACAATTATTATATAAATTATATGTAAAGTCATTGTAAATACTTATTTGTATTGTAAACATATTTATTAGTGATATGTAAAAGTTTATATACTGTAATAGTGCAAAAACTGTGAGAATACTATGTTTTAGGATGTTAATATTGGGGTGATAATGTAATTTTGGTGACAATAATGTGTTTGGAGTTTTAAAAGCACTGGTTATGAAAAAGATAGGTAATAACGTAATTTGGCTTACAGTTTGGAATTAGCCAATCAAAAATAAAGAAAGATTTTTAGTTTGAATACTTAAATTTTATTGGACCAGAATTAGCCAATAAGGGAATGGCATTACCGACGCTAAAGGTTTTTACCATTGAATCTAGTCAGTCTCAGGCAAGATGTAGTACACAGCAGACGTGAAAGTCTTGGGCAAGATATTAGACAGAGCAGACGTGAAAGTTGTGGCAAAAAAATGTTGTAAAGTATTAATGATAAAATTTGTGTTCATTGCGAAAAATGTATTAAGTGCTTACAGTTTTATTTTATAAAGTGTTGTGTTTATAAAATGTGCAAATATAAAGTGAAATAAAAAGAAGTAAAAAATTAAAAAATGAATTGTGTGGCATCTTATAATTTCAGTCTTATCACAACCCTACAAGAACTCGTGTTTCTATAGTGCGACTGAAAGCAGCCAAGGCAAATAATTTTAATAATATTACGTAAAAACAAGCATCATCTTCACTATAAAGTTTGGCGTCATAAAAATCAAACAACATCAAAGTGTATCTTCATTACGTAACCTTAATAATATTTACGTAACCAAAAAACTTCTTCAAATTGGCATACAACTGTGGGGCAAACTCCTCCAAATAATTATGCAACCTACTATCTGCAAATTGAAGAACAATACATTCTTCAAATTGGCTCCCATACGTGGGACAGATAAACATAAAGCACATCGATAAAATATATATACTTCTTCAAATTGGCGCTGCAACATGGTGGCTACGAATTGCAATGAGAATTGATGATGTCACAGAAGAAAATCCAACAGGGTGGCCAAAAACAACAAACATACAGTGAGATGCAACTTGGAACTTCAAGATCAGCACCAAATTGACAAAGGAATCCAGGATGATAATTCTTCAGGAGTAAGGGGCCCGTCCTAAACATCTTAACAACAAATTACGCAGGAACACTGAGTATTGAAATTAAATAACAACTACAAATTAAAGGTCAGAACGTTCAATTTTTTATGTTGTAAATATAAAATTTAGAAAATATTGTAAAATGTAAATAAAATTCATGCTGTTAAAATTTAGTTAAATAGTTCAAAATTTAATAGAAACAATAAAATGGAAAATATAAGGAATGTAAATATGGAGATAATTGAGGTTAGTTCAGATATTACAGATTGTAATTTAGAAGTGGATGAGCAGTTATCTGAAAATTCAGAAGTAGATGTTGAAAGAGATAGCAATAGTATGCAAAGTCAGTCAGATAGCAGTTGTACACAAGGTCAATCACCTTTACAAATGTCAGTGCAGGAAACAAAAGAAACATATGCTATCCCTCACACATCTAGCCAACAAGAGCAAGGATGGTTCATGCAACAACAATTTTTGTGTCTTTAAAAGTAATAAAAAACAAGTACAGAGCTAAGAAATGACTTAAGTAATACGATAGATGAAATGAATAAAAATATAACTGAAAGTTATACAGAACTGAGGAAAGGTTTAAGAGAAGATAGAGCAGAGCAGAGAAGAGATTTAAATAATATGTTCACTGAAACTAATAATAAGATAGATGAAAATAATAAATTGATAGATGAAATGAGAGTAGGGTTAAGTAATACTATAACTGAAACTAGTACAAACACAAGTAATAAAGTAACTGAAACTAGTACAGAACTGGGAAAGGAAACTAATTATAAGTTCTATGAAGCTAATACAGAGTTAAAGAAAGTACAAGAAACTAGTAAGGAAACTAAAGAAGTAGAAAACACAAATGTAAACATTGTGCAAATACAGTTAGATGTAACAGTACCAAAGGTAAATACAGATGTAATTAGTTCTAACCAAATGCATGTCAGTAATGCAAATACAAAGAGAAATGTAACAACTTTGTTAACAAACAAAACAAGAGATGCAATTGCTTTTTCCATAGCATCAACATCTCAAACACGCAACATGAATGATAACATTCAAATACATGTACCAAATTTCATGTCAAACACAACTATGCAACATAAAACTAGGGCAAAGCTAAAAGGTCTGTGGCATAAGAACAAAAAGAAAGGGAAAATAAAATATGTAGAGTATATGTTTCGCAAAAAGAAACAGAAATTAAATGTAAACAGTCTGAGAAATAAAAAGAAAATAAAGTATTTAAATTATGTGTGGCATAGGAATAAAATGAAAGAGAAAATAAATGTAAACAATCTGAGAAACAAAAAGAAAAGGAAAGTAAAGTTTACAGGTTATGTGTGGGACAAGACAAAAACAAAATAATGTATTTGGAACATAAAA
Organism: Deroplatys truncata; assembly: GCA_030765065.1. NCBI lineage: Eukaryota > Metazoa > Arthropoda > Insecta > Mantodea > Mantidae > Deroplatys > Deroplatys truncata. The sequence continues at coordinate 131,605,107 of CM060979.1, read as the reverse complement.
AGAGAAAGTAAGGTAATTTATAATTGTAAAGTACTGTGTAAATAATAATTTTTTTTTACTGAATAGCAAAAGAAAGTTTAGAAACAGAAGAATTAAATTAAAAATGCATTGTTAGTAGAAAATCTAAGTAGCAATTACATTTATATTATAAATTAAAATTTAGGAAACAAATTGTAAACAAAGGGTAACAAATGTTAACATGTATAATTGTATATAAAATTGTTAAGTATATAAGTGTTTATTAGTGAAAGTGATAGTGAATGAGCAAACTTAGCTCAGGTCATTAATATTATACAAGGTCATTAACCTTGAAAAGTGCTACACAAGTGAATAGGAAGTGTTCAGTTATACACGAGTGTTGTGACAAACGAGTGTTGAAGAAAAAGTAAGAAAGTGAAAGTGAAAGATAGGAAATGCAAAATAAAAGTTATGTTTCTTTCTTTCAGGAGACTTTTAGAAAATATTTGAAAATTTAAAAGAATTAACAAAAAGAGTAAATTTTAAATATTTCTAAAAGGGGGCAATTTGAGACAGTATTTTAATGCCTAAATGATATTAATTGTATTTTTTATTAATTGAATTCAATAACAGCCTACCTAGAAAACAATATGTATATAATTATTATATAAATTGTATGTAAAGTCATTGTAAATACTTAATTGTATTGTAAACGTATTTATTAGTGATATGTAAATGTTTATATACTGTAATAGTGCAAAAACTGTGAGAATACTATGTTTTAGGATGTTAATATTGGGGTGATAATGTAATTTTGGTGACAATAATGTGTTTGGAGTTTTAAAAGCACTGGTTATGAAAAAGATAGGTAATAACGTAATTTCGCTTACAGTTTGGAATTAGCCAATCAAAAATAAAGAAAGATTTTTAGTTTGAATACTTAAATTTTATTGGACCAGAATTAGCCAATAAGGGAATGGCATTACCGACGCTAAAGGTTTTTACCATTGAATCTAGTCAGTCTCAGGCAAGATGTAGTACACAGTAGACGTGAAAGTCTTGGGCAAGATATTAGACAGAGCAGACGTGAAGGTTGTGGCAAAAAAATGTTGTAAAGTATTAATGATAAAATTTGTGTTCATTGCGAAAAATGTATTAAGTGCTTACAGTTTTATTTTATAAAGTGTTGTGTTTATAAAATGTGCAAATATAAAGTGAAATAAAAAGAAGTAAAAAATTAAAAAATGAATTGTGTGGCATCTTATAATTTCAGTCTTATCACAACCCTACAAGAACTCGTGTTTCTATAGTGCGACTGAAAGCAGCCAAGGCAAATAATTTTAATAATATTACGTTAAAACAAGCATCATCTTCACTATAAAGTTTGGCGTCATAAAAATCAAACAACTTCAAAGTGTATCTTCATTTTGTAACCTTAATAATATTTACGTAACCAAAAAGCTACTGCAAATTGACGCAAAACATGGGGCTTACAACAAACATCTCACATAAAAAAAAATCGTTAAATTGTCTTCTTCAAATATGAAATGCTCCTTGGACCCTACAGTTTAAGGTATAACATTTATGTCTTTAAAATAATTGATATTGAAACACCAAATGAGCACATTTGCATAAAATTATAAATGATAAGTATAATAAAATGCCCCAAAAAACAGAATATTTTCGGTACTTCTTGCAAAATTTAACTTATAGATAATGCTTTCCAAATACTTTTGTATATGTTGTGTTATTTATGGTATGCTTGATCTACATGTTTTGTTTTGCAGTATCATTGCTTTTTATTTCATTTGCATATTGCATTTATATGTATTATGTCGTATGTTTATGCAAGTTTCACTTTTATTCCTCTTTATAGAGAACACTGTTACTTATTTTACATGTGTATTCATTGCATATGACATGAATTACTTTTTCAGCTTGTTCTCTTATTTGAAACTCACATTTCAACACAATATGTATGTGTTCAACAGTTGCTTAACATCTATCAGTGTTAAATATTATATTGGTAGCAGTTGGCATCCAGCGAATACACAATTCTGATGCTTCAATAAGCACTGTGCCCAGCTGCCAATAGAGACATTGCACAGAATTGCCCAAATCTAATAGATTAAAATTAAAAATACTTCACTCATATACTACAGGTGTTAAACTGAACACATGCTGTATAAATAGGTCAAATTGCCATCATAATTACTGAAACATGGTTAAAACATCGTGAAGTGCAATGTTTTGATTTAAATTTTTTATATTGCTTATCACCTTATTCAAGAATAGAATGGAGCATCTATCTCAGTGTGTGTTAGGAACATCCTTTCTTTTTTTTTTTAAAAAAAAAATGAATAGTAAATAAGCATCATTGTATATTGTGCCTTTGTATAAAAATATATAATAGTAAACTTAATATAGTAATTGCAGCCTATAATCCCAAATTCTGTAACACTGGGGACTTCCTAACAGACTATGAGGCTGCATCAATGAAAAAGTGCTTTACCTATGTAGTACGTGATTTTAATATTAATACTTTGAATGTATTAGTAGTACTGTATCAACAATTGTAACAGTTTTAGTCTAAACCACTGTAATAAATTACCTACTAGAGTTTTAGGTAATTTCTTTTGTGAATCTTGTAATGATAAATTAATTTAGCCAAACATGTTTTAATATACGAAGTGACTATAACTTGCTTGTTCTCCGGGTAAATCCTAATAATGATGCCCCTCTTAATAACAAATGACTATACTCAACATTTCTGTAAAGTTAATTTTATTAAGGTAAACCATTATGTTTTAAAGGGGGGACGCTTTGGTCGCCAAGTTTGAACTTGTTAGGCAGAGTACCTCATTATGAACATGCGATGCTCCACACAAGATGTCGGTTTATAACTAATGATAAGTGGCATATTCCCTTGGTGAGGTTCAGTTGGGGCAAAGTCCACCGTAAAATTCAGTTCACAGTTTTATAATAAACCAGAAGTATTTCTTATTGTGATGTTATATGATACTTAAAATATGAGTTGGTATATGTTAATTCACATGGCATAAAGGCGCTAAGTGTTACCGTAGGAGCGCTTTTAAGAGATTTGTTTCTCTCATCCTCAGCTGAGACCCAACAAACTGGATCTCCCTCACCCCTCACCCCAAGAAATGTTTCATTGAACGTTGCTTCTGCTCTCTGTTGAGAAAAATTGGAACCTGGTGGTATTGCTGCCATCTGTAGTATCGGTTGGTCACTCATCATACTTCTTTCTTCAATCTTGTAGTCTAATTTGTCTGCATTCTGTTGAGAAGAATTGGAAACACTTGATCTTGAATTTGTTGCCATCTGTGGAGGAAATTGGGAACTTTTATTTTCTCTCTTGTAACTTGATTAGATCAACTCCATTAAGTGGTCTGTCGGTGGTATTTCAAAACTCAAAGCATTCTTAATGTTGAAATGAATGAAGATCTTTTCCCATATTTCCAAATGTGAAGGTATCTGAATGAATTTTAGTAGTTTAATGTCCAATTTCATGATTACTATTCCAAAAGTGATTGGCTACTGCTGATTTGTCTGTTTGTTTCAGTTTTATATTTCTTTGATGTTCACTTAGTCTTATTTTTAAATTCCTTTTAGTTCTTCCTATATATAAGCCTTGACAGTCCTGACATGGAATCTGGTAAATTCCTGATTTTTTAAAGTTATCAGTTGTATTAGTCAGAGCTGTGTTCAACATGTTTTTTAAACTGAAAGCATTCTGAGGTGCCAGTTGAATCTAGTATTTTCTAAACAATTTTTCAAAAGTTTTAAACATTACTGGATGATATGTAACCCTCTTATATATCACATCCTTTTTTTTTGGGTTTTGTAGAGTACTAATTCTATGTAATTTTGTTTCTTTTTGTATTTAGTTAGTAGGTTATTAATAAGTTGAGGTTTAAAACCATTTTCAATGGCTACATTCTTTATATAATTTAATTAAGTGATATAATCTTCTTTTTCCAATGGTACTCTTAATCAATCTATGAATCAAACTTATAAAAACAGCATGTTGATGTGATACAGGGTTGTAGAAATTATTTTTAACATAATTATTCACATGCGTTTGTTTCCTATAAATGCCAAATTTAAGATAGTTTTCTTTTCTTTTTACAAGTATATCCAAGAAAGGTAGTGAATTATTAGTTTCAATTTCCATGGTAAATTTAATATGTATATCCTATTCATTAAAAATATCCACTGATGAATTCAAACAATCTTGAGGTACAACTGCAAAAATGTCATCTACATATCTGTGCCAAATCTTAAAAATATGTGGATGTGAAGAGGTAACAGTTTCTTCCAAAGAGCTCATATAAAGGTCAGCCATTAAAGGAGATAATGGATTACCCATTGCCAAACCGTGTGTCTGCTTGTAAAAGTTCTTATTGAAAGAAAAATAATTTTGATTAATACAACAGATTGTAAGTGTAATCATCTCTTGGATGTAATTTTCTTGTAAATTAAGTGATTCCAACCAGTTTCTTAACAGCTCTGGTATATTATCTGTCAGTACATTTGTAAAAAGTGATGTAACATCAAAGGATACCAAAATATGTTCTTTATTAATTATATAATTCTGAATGTGATTGTTTAATTCTGTTGAATTTTTAATACTTAATGATGGGAACTTTTCCATAGATGTGAATTCTTTTGTTAGCCATTTAGCTAAATTATAGCTGGGTGAGCCTATGTTATTAATTATAGGTCGCATACGATTATCTGTTTTATGAGTTTTTGGCAAGCAATATATTTTTGATAAGGTTGGATTGCTGCTTTTAAGCTGTCGTTTCTTCTCAGTCGAAAATATAGTTGCATTGGATATCACTTGGTTAACCTGTTTTATGCAAGAATTTAAAGGATTTTTACTAATTATCATATAGTCATCTTTTTAAAAAAATTCTTTAACTCTATTATAGTAGTCGTCAGTATTTAAAATTACAATTTGGTTTCCTTTATCTGCTTTCAAGTATACTACAGGTTTGTAATTGAGTTTCTTTATGGTTTTTTTGTTGAAATTATTATTCATAGTGAAGTCCATCTTTTTGATAATTTCTGTACTTTGTAATTTCAGACTGCTGGCTAAGGCTGAAGTTAAGCCATGAGTGGCTATTTCTGTATCAGATATGTAATCTTGGATATTATTGGAAAAGGCAATGCAAGTTTTACATCCTGTTTTTCTAATAATTGCAGTTCTTCCAAAGCTAGAGGTTGATCAGACTGATTGACAACTGTTTTCGGTTTATTCACATTCTTAAATTTGTTATAATTTACACATGGCAGCTGTGTTTCTTTTAAGTATTGAAATTTTTTCCTTAATGTATAAGTTTTATTATGCATATAATACTGTAAGTGGAAATAACATTTGTCTTCAAAATTTTTCCACATCTGATGACCCAAGGTTTTAGTTAAAAATAGGTGTAATTCATAAAGTTGTAATTGAATACGATTCACATTACTATAGTGTTTCACAATTTCAGTTTTCAAAATCTTCTTTCTGCGATTTTTTGAGGTTGGCCATTATCGGTATTTTTAATGTATTTCGTAACAAAACAAGGTTCTACCATGTATATAAGACAAAGTCTGATGAATTTACTACTAGCTAGCAAGCTTCTTCTTTTACATTGGAGTTTTACGTAAGTTTTTAGGTTAGCTTCTTGTTCTTATAAATATATGTTAAAGTATGGAAATCATACCTGTTGTTCCATATTGGCAAATCTCAGTATTCGGCTGTTCCCACTTCTCTGGCTTGAAGGCCTAGTACATTTTATAATAAACCAGAAGTATTTCTTATTGTGATGTTATATAACACTTAAAATTTGAGTTGGTATATGTTAATTCACATCACATAAAGGCGCTAGTTGTTCCCGTAGGAGCGCTTTCGAGAGATTTGTTTCTCTCATCCTCAGCTGAGACCCAACTAACTGGATCTGCCTCACCCCTCACCCCAAGAAATGTTTCATTGAACGTTGCTTCTGCTCTCTGTTGAGAAAAATTGGAACCTGGTGGTATTGCTTCCATCTGTAGTGTCGGTCACTCATCATACTTCTTTCTTCAATATTGTAGTCTAATTGGTCTGCATTCTTTTGAGAAGAATTGGAAACACTTGATCTTGAATTTGTTGCCATCTGTGGAGGAAGTTGGGAACTTTTATTTTCTCTCTTGTAACTTGATTGGATCAACTCCATTAAGTGGTCTGTCGGTGGTATTTCAAAACTCATAGCATTCTTAATGTTGAAATGAATGAAGATCTTTTCCCATATTTTCAAATGTGAAGGTATCTGCATGAATTTTAGTAGTTTTATCTCTTGTCCAATTTCATGATTACTATTCCAAAAGTGGTTGGCTACTGCTGATTTGTCTGTTTGTTTCAGTTTTATATTTCTTTGATGTTCACTTAGTCTTATTTTTAAATTCCTTTTAGTTCTTCCTATGTATAAGCCTTGACAGTCCTGACATGGAATCTGGTAAATTCCTGATTTTTTTAAAGGTATCGGTTGTATTAGTCAGAGGTGTGTTCAACATGTTTTTTAAACTGAAAGCATTCTGAGGTGCTAGTTGAATCTGGTATTTTCTAAACAATTTTTCAAAAGCTTTAAACATTACTGGATGATATGTAACCCTCTTATATATCACATCCTTTTTATTTGGGTTTTGTAGAGTACTAATACTATGTAAGTTTTGTTTCTTTTTGTATTTAGTAAGTAAGTTATTAATAAGTTGAGGTTTAAAACCATTTTCAATGGCTACATTCTTTATATAATTTAATTAAGTGATATAATCTTCTTTTTCCAATGGTACTCTTAATCAACCAATGAATCAAGTTTATAAAAACAGTATGTTGATGTGATACAGGATTGTAGAAATTATTTGTAATATAATTATCCACATGCGTTGGTTTCCTATAAATGCCAAATTTAAGATAGTTTTCTTTTCTTTTTACAAGTATATTCAAGAAAGGTAGTGAACCATTAGTTTCAATTTCCATGGTAAATTTAATATGCATATCCTGTTCATTCAAAATATCCAGTGATGAATTCAAACAATCTTGAGGTACAACTGCAAAAATGTCATCTACATATCTGTGCCAAATCTTAGCCAGCAGTCTGAAATTACTAAGTACAGAAATTATCAAAAAGATAAACTTCACTATGAATAATAATTTCAACAAAAAACCATAGAGAAACTCAATTACAAACCTGTAGTATACTTGAAAGCAGATAAAGGAAACCAAATTGTAATTTTAAATACTGACGACTACTATAATAGAGTTAAAGAATTTTTTTAAAAAGATGACTATATGATAATTAGTAAAAATCCTTTAAATTCTTGCATAAAACAGGTTAACCAAGTGATATCCAATGCAACTATATTTTCGACTGAGAAGAAACGACAGCTTAAAAGCAGCAATCCAACCTTATCAAAAATATATTGCTTGCCAAAAACTCATAAAACAGATAATCGTATGCGACCTATAATTAATAACATAGGCTCACCCAGCTATAATTTAGCTAAATGGCTAACAAAAGAATTCACATCTATGGAAAAGTTCCCATCATTAAGTATTAAAAATTCAACAGAATTAAACAATCACATTCAGAATTATATAATTAATAAAGAACATATTTTGGTATCCTTTGATGTTACATCACTTTTTACAAATGTACCGACAGATAATATACCAGAGCTGTTAAGAAACTGGTTGGAATCACTTAATTTACAAGAAAATTACATCCAAGAGATGATTACACTTACAATCTGTTGTATTAATCAAAATTATTTTTCTTTCAATAAGAACTTTTACAAGCAGACACACGGTTTGGCAATGGGTAATCCATTATCTCCTTTAATGGCTGACCTTTATATGAGCTCTTTGGAAAAAACTGTTACCTCTTCACATCCACATATTTTTAAGATTTGGCACAGATATGTAGATGACATTTTTGCAGTTGTACCTCAAGTATGTTTGAATTCATCACTGGATATTTTGAATGAACAGGATATACATATTAAATTTACCATGGAAATTGAAACTAATAATTCACTACCTTTCTTGGATATACTTGTAAAAAGAAAAGAAAACTATCTTAAATTTGGCATTTATAGGAAACCAACGCATGTGGATAATTATGTTAAAAACCATTTCTACAACCCTGCATCACATCAACATGCTGTTTTTATAAGTTTGATTCATAGATTGATTAAGAGTACCATTGGAAAAAGAAGATTATATCACTTAATTAAATTATATAAAGAATGTAGCCATTGAAAATGGTTTTAAACCTCAACTTATTAATAACCTACTAACTAAATACAAAAAGAAACAAAACCTACATAGAATTAGTACTCTACAAAACCCAAATAAAAAGGATGTGATATATAAGAGGGTTACATATCATCCAGTAATGTTTAAAACTTTTGAAAAATTGTTTAGAAAATACCAGATTCAACTGGCACCTCAGAATGCTTTCAGTTTAAAAAACATGTTGAACACAGCTCTGACTAATACAACTGATAACTTTAAAAAATCAGGAATTTACCAGATTCCATGTCAGGACTGTCAAGGCTTATATATAGGAAGAACTAAAAGGAATTTAAAAATAAGACTATGTGAACATCAAAGAAATATAAAACTGAAACAAACAGACAAATCAGCAGTAGTCAATCACTTTTGAAATAGTAATCATGAAATTGGACAAGAAATAAAACTACTAAAATTCATTCAGATACCTTCACATTTGGAAATATGGGAAAAGATCTTAATTCATTTCAAATTAAGAATGCTTTGAGTTTTGAAATACCACCGACAGACCACTTAATGGAGTTGATCTAATCAAGTTACAAGAGAGAAAATAAAAGTTCCCAACTTCCTCCACAGATGGCAACAAATTCAAGATCAAGTGTTTCCAATTCTTCTCAACAGAATGCAGACCAATTAGACTACAATATTGAAGAAAGAAGTATGATGAGTGACCGACACTACAGATGGAAGCAATACCACCAGGTTCCAATTGTTCTCAACAGAGAGCAGAAGCAACGTTCAATGAAACATTTCTTGGGGTGAGGGGTGAGGGAGATCCAGTTAGTTGGGTCTCAGCTGAGGATGAGAGAAACAAATCTCTCGAAAGTGCTCCTATGGTAACAACTAGTGCCTTTATATGTGAATTAACATATACCAACTCAAATTTTAAGTATCAGTTCACAGTACTTACCCTGTTCCTACTTTTTGACCATTTTTGGACTAGCATGCATGTGTTTGGTTAAGGAAGTTCTGGATGCACAACGTGTTTTTTGCTAGTTTTCCAGAAATTCATATACCCTCACTAACTCAAATTCAGTTTCACATTAGTTCACTATACAAAGGTTTTAAGTATGCTGTCATTAACCTGTTAAATATTTTCATCACATAATGAATGATTTTCTTAGGAACACCTATCTGTGCCTCTGTTTCTGATAGCTACCAGTCCGTAAAGGATCAAATGGTTTGGCTTTCTAATGAGCCATTTGCCCATGTAAGGCTGCCTGTGATTGGTCGTTGGCCCTCTAAGCACTAATAGTTCATTGGTTGGAAATAACTGAACCAATCAGGGCTCTCAGTTCAAAGACTGTATGCTACCAAGCAAGCTTATTTGTAAACATATCAATAAATACATTGTGAAACAGCTAAAAGAACAAAATTAGCCTGAGATAAGAAATTCACATTGAAAACATTACTCTTAATAAATTTGAATTACTATTTTAAGGTTAGGAATTTAAGAGGTATGTTAGGTTAGTAAGAAATATGATGTTTATGTCTTCCACTTTATTTTTTAGTCATTTAATTCAAGCATTGTAATTTCAGCTACAGTTTCAAGATATCCCTTTAATGATAGCGTCATTATTCCATATATGGGTAGTGAGCACTTTCAGTATCAACATGTGATGCACACACTTGCATCATGGTAGCATTACTATTGTGGCATTCTGCTGCCAACATTGCAACATTAAAGGCTATAAGCCACAAGACATGCCAAGGGATTAAGGGCCCTCAGCCTCAAAGTGTAGCCAAGGGATGTTTTTAGAAGGAGAGGAGTGGAGTATTTGCGGCCTTGAGTGTAGCCACAGGATTTGCACATCTAAACTCGAATGATCCACTTTAGCTACATTTTCCTTGCTTTGCGACATTCCGTTAGCCACATTCTTTATCATCACATTGCCAATAACCTCTGACAACATGTCCGCCGGCACTAAGGAGTCACCAAGAAGGGCCCAGTATTTTCAATAAAGCAACAACTCCTACATAATTTATTTATTTATTTATTTGTGCTAGCAAATTTTCCTTAGAATATGGCTATACATCAGCCCAAGCTGTTATCTTGCCATATTCTACCCATATTACACTCTTATTATAACATAAAAAATGATGATAATAATACAAATAGTAGTAAAAAATAATAGTAATGATACCAAAATAATAATCTTATAGTACTAATATATAATAATAATAATAATAATAATAATAATAATAATAATAATATAATTACATAACTTAACAGCACTTGATGAAATTAATTTACATCACCATTTCTTTTTTACTTTGGACAAGTATTCTCCTACCTTTTTACTATCCTTGTTAAAAATCTTGCTTAAAGCTACTTTCCTGTCCCGTTTTAACCATTTCCCATTACATAATTTAACAACTCAGCATACTACACAAGCAACTCTACATATTATAAAAATATAATTTCATAGCTCCTACCCACATAAGAAAGTCATAAGAATCATTTAATATCCTATCAGACTATAGACCCCTGGTGAGGATAGTTGTACTATTCTAGATTAACATATGACATAATGTACCAATAAATAGTAAATAAGAAGAAAATACACATAGCACAAATTATATAATTAAAAGTACCTAAACAATTTGGTTAGTGGCACAAAGGAAGTATGCAATGTTCTTAATAATTTCTATACTGATATAACTAAAGACTTAGAAACAGTAACCATACACCCAAAATAAAAAGTACCTTTGGGCTTTGTTCCGTGTCTATCCCCCACTAATTAGTTGACGGTTTGGCCAGTATGGGCACTTTGTGGTTATGCAGTTCTTGCAGAAGATCCACATATATTGGAGCAAAAAATACAATGAGATATGTTAAGCAAGCGTACTTTCTTAATAAATATAGAAAGGAGATCACATGTATGAGGGAACAGAGACCATTAAGTCATAGTGAGCGACAGTGAATCAATAGAGTTCAGTGGTTCTGATATTTACCCAAAGAGTATGTGGGTGGGTGTGTGTGAGAGAGAGTGAGAGGTGTGTGTGTGTTTTTTTTTCTCCAAATAATGGTTATGATATCAGAAATTATGCAGTAAAGGAGGCAAGACTGAACTTTAGATGCACACCTAAATCTTAAGTTCAGTGATGATGAATACATTTGTATTCTTAATGGGTGTGGAAGAAGAAGAAGAAGAAGAAGAAGAAGAAGAAGAAGAAGAAGAAGAAGAAGAAGAAGAAGAAGAAGAAGAAGAAGAAACATTACTATTTTCACATTTTATGCTATTAAAGTTGGTAGGCAATTTCCTCTGCACGTGTGCAGCATTAACAAAATAAAGCACTTTATTAACATTATTGCAATGAATTTACTATGTAAGAATGTGTCATTAAAAGGGATGGTGGGTGATTTACTGGCTATGTAAGTGTCCCCATCTCCTCTTAAAGTTATGTACTTTCGTTCCTTAATCACTGTTCTTTGTGGGAGCAGGTAAGAAACCATTAGCATATCTTTGTTAACCAAAACATGTCTTCTGTGTGCTTAAGGGGATAAGGTATTCTGAAATAGTCAAAAAATCACATTTTTTGTTTTCGGCACCAATAAAATCTCTATTATTTCGTTTTAGAAAATATATACTTTTTAGGGGTTAAGGGGTTTTTAAGACATTTGAATACATTTAAATGCTAATCTGTGTTCCTTTAAAGCAATGCCCCTTTTTAGAACATTTTTGTATCTTTCAACAACGAACGGCTCTATCATGCCAAACGAGCAGTACAGAAATTAACAAGAGAAACCAGGACCAACAGAAGGCAATCAGAAAAGCTGAAGTAGTCCAGGAATGAAGGTGCAGATAATTATGACCCTGGAATGTACTGAAGTGTATCAGAATTTTGTTCAAACTTTAAATTCAGTTTTCAAAATAACATTTTTGGATACTTATGTACCTTTTTCTCAGAAAGTACAAAAGGTAGAGAGCTGAAATTTTCAGTACATGTATACAACACACAGTTAAACTTTTTGAAGCACAATCATAATTTTATAATGTATATTAGTGATATTAAGAAAGCAACAGCATTGCAAATTTTCTACATTTTTACTTTGCAATTAATTTTTTTTCAATTTCTATTGAACTGATATATATAACTAAATAATTGAGGTTCAGAAGATGGCTGATTATACTAAGAACAAGCATGCGAAATTGTGATTCTGTACTGCAAGTAGTATCAGAGAAAAAGGTACATGAATTACTATGTTTTAAGAGTAAATTGTATTATTTTTTCTGCTGAATGAAATAATTTTTACGGACTCAACTACATAAGCTATCAATGCAACTACCACTTGTCATGATTTATAGAGTAATTTATAAAAATTTCAGGTAAAACCATTGAGAACTTTAAAGAGCAGTGGTAATTTAACACACTTAAGGTGTAATTTCCATGTGTTCAGACTACCTTGTCCCCTTATGGGCTACTGATTCCAAGGAAATTAGTTATATTTTGAAGAAGCCATATAACAAAGGTTCCTTTAGTGACAATAATGTACAGTCAGGTGCAATAAAGCATGCCAATATGAGGAATCGTGGCTTAAGTTGGCAATCTATAATTAACATGCCTCTGCCTCGTCTTCCAACCCTCATTCAGTTACAGAGGTTAATACTTGAATGCCGAACCAATAAGAGTCGGACTTATCCAGGACTAGTATGGACAGTCTTTGGGAAGCATTTTGTTTCAACCGTTCAAGCGACATATATGGATTCTCCACCCCTTTCATCACCCAGCTAGGCCTGACCTTTCTTCATAGGGTAATGCTAGCGTATTGGACTTCAGCTAAAACCAATTAGAGGACAGCTCACCTAAGGCAGGCGTGGAACACAAATGATGAGATTCTGCCAACATTCAGGAATGAAAAACACTAGAAGTAGCCAAAAACATCAGCATGTTGTTTTGCACTCTACTGTACATAATATTAATTTAAGAAATGTCCACATTATCTAGTTCCATATCTAGTTGAACTGTTATTCAACACAGGTATGATGCCTTATATATGTAAAGATGCAAAAATAGAAACTGTTTTTAAAGTTGCTGACAAAACAACTGTAAAAGTAGATTACTCAACACTGCCCAATATAGTTTCCTACAAAAATCAAGCCTGCTGAATGCAGTTGTACATACACTCCCTAGTACCTGTTGGAAAAGTCCTTGATTAACATGAAATTGCAACTGGTGTATTTATTGATCTTAAGAAAGCATTCAATACAGTTGATCATGATCTTCTTCTATACAAGTTTAATAAAGACAAAGTAACTATATGCTGACGACTTATCACTATTCTGTAAAGGTAAAAGTGAAGCATAGATTGTCAATATGCAGTCTGACTTAATTATGAACAGATTAATACAAATAACTCAATACAACTAAAACCAATTACATGTGGTTTAAAAGATACACTCATCCATTGTGAAGCATTCATACTTCATTCTTTGTAAGGAAAGGTAATATATCCGGTTTCTTGGTCTATTCATCCCTTAGTTGGAATGGTGGCATTGACAAAATTAAGAGAAAAATCATATCAGTTTTTGGTATTATTTTGAAATTAAGGAATGCAGGATTACTTAGATCTTTTTTAAAAAATGTACTCATACACAACATTCAGATACATGGATGTAGTGTGGCAATCCTGAAGCACAACTGCATCATCAGCTTGAAATTCTGCAAAACAAAGTGATCAAAGTAATTAATGATTTAGATTACTGTACTCATTTTAAATGTGTTTATAAACATAAGAGATATTTTCCCAATCTCACTTAACCTGAAGCTTTCTGTTATAACATTTTCATTAAAATTACAGCTAAAGTCTAGAATAACATAACATGGATGTATGCCATTTTTGCACTATGAGTCAAGATCTTGTGTATCTTATGTGGTAGTAGTAACTGAAGCTGCTAAGGCTAGGAATATCGAATTTGTGATGTATGTAGCATATATAATAGTTCTGTGAAAAGCAGTGATATTCACAGATACTACACAACAGTATGCCTATAATTGCGGTTAGTGTTCTAAATTAGACGTTACTAACATGAGATATATTCAGATAGTTAAAAGAAGATTAATTTATAAGTATAGTATAGGCATATGGGGCAGGAGTCAGGAAGGCATTAATAACAACATAGCATAGACAACTACATTGGTATGGTGCATCCAATTGTTGGAAAATGGCTTTAAATTTATGACCTCAATGAAGAGTTCTCAGACCCATGGAAGTGCCTAAATGGGCTGCCAACATTGGAGTGAGTAGATTAGTAATTTAGAATGTGTTAGGTGGGATTAGGTGTTGTTTATTAAATATTCAACAAAAACTGTTATTAGGTAATAACAAGTGATTATAAGGTTGTAGTTAACTATTTCAGGATAGGTTAGGTGTCGATAATATTATTGAGGTTTCAATTGTGGTAGTTACCTTACCTTTGTTACAGATGTTGACATTCTTGTGGTTTTGTTTGTACATAATTTGGTAGCTCAAAATGTTCTTACCATTTGTATTGTACAGTATCTAAAAATTGTAGAAAAGTGGTCTGTCCCATTATTGTTGCACTATGTTAAACATATAGGTTGCTAGTTATCCAATGGTTTTGTCTGCTGTAATGAGGAATATTATTTTTAATAAGTCTCCATGTACTTTCTGTGGTGTTTGTGTGGTCTCGTCTATGAAATTAATTGAATGGTTTACTGTCAAGTGGTTGTATTGCTGCTTCTTTAAATTTTTGCATCATTTCCAACAGTTATTTCCTGTTTCTCTTGCCACTGCAGAAATAACCGCTGCCCTTCCACAAAATGCCCCTGGTAATGCTTTCTTTCTCCAAATTTGCTTTCATCAATTTCTACATTTCCTTCTGGTTTTCCAACTGGTTGTGTCTGTTGATTAATATGTCTCTATAAACGTTTGTCTAATCTACAAGTGTCTGCTTTGAAAATCCATATTCTGTAATGCACTATGGGATATACTAATTCATGTCAGAGCCATTATTTCAGATATGGTAAAATTGCTGATGGAAAACTGGGAGCCTATCTAATGATTTGTGTGCTTTACATAAATTTTATTGGATGCCCATCTTAGTTCTTTGTGTCTTTTCACTGTTGCATTCCAGACATTTCATGGATGGAGCTATTAGTTCTGTTGCTTGAAGGTATTTCTAGTTCATTGTTAGTGAATAGTAAAGTAGAACTTTTCTGTTTGGTATGCCTGGTTTTCCTATTGTGTATCTATTGTAGATGCTTTTGGTGTTTCTTAGTTTTTAGATTTTCTTGGTATTTGGATACCATGGTGAGTTTTGAAACTGTAATATGTCACTGTTAATGTCACTCTTGTTGATGCTTGTTACTGCATTAAGGGTAATAAAGTACTGTAAGGTACCTTGGTTTCTAATGTCTGCAAATTCTGTTTTGCTGTTGTGATACAATCGGGAACAATTTAGCCTATCTTGAATGCTTTGTTATTAACATAGGTTTTGTGATTGCCCACATCTCTGTACTTTAGTTTTGAGTTAGTTTGAAACAAAAATTTGTAACTTAAATGTAGCACAAAAGTGCTAGGTTGAAAGTGGTACAGTTCCTGGATTAGCTCATCATGGAGGTAATTAAACTTTATTTCATATGAAATTAATAGTAGGTGAAAGTGAATAACATAATAATTACAGTGATATAGGTATGCATAGAGAGTTAAGAAGAGTGGAGCTGCAAGGTAGTGGTAGATGAATGGGTGAGATATGTAGCAGAGGGGGTGCATTGATGTTTGACATTATGCCTAAAACTCTCTACCCAAAACTCCAACTTCCCATGCTTGTTCCAGCACAGGGTAAAAGCATCACAAGTTAATGCTGCAGCATTCTATACTTTTCCAAAATTACTTCATAATCTAATCTTTCAAATCTAAATTTTATAACTATCATCAGTATTCTATAAGAATGCAACATAATATTGCATTGAATAATATCAAAACCACAAAATATGGCCCTAAATGAATTTTATCATTGATGCCTATTCATTATAATAAATTCCTTAATTATACCAAGAATGCCAGTCAGTATTTTAATATGGGTTTAAAATACTGGTAAAGCCGATACTTTCTGTTTATTTTAATGGTAGTACATAAGTTTTATTTTTTGTATATTTATAGAATATTAATATTTTGTTTATCATTACATTTAAATTACTATAATTATATATATTTACAAAAGAATACTGTGATTTACAGAAACTTTTAACATTTGTGTAATCTTTTCTTTGTAATTGTCCCTCTGTACGAGCTCTGTGTTCTTTGGGACCTTATATAACAAGTAAATTCAATGGCATTCTTCTATAGCAATTGTAGTGGTCTTAACCATTTTAGTAATGTAATGTAATATTTATTTCATCATTATTACAATAATACAAATAAAGCTTACATCTAAAACTTATGTCTAGTGCACCAGTTTTCTAGCTCCCCTATATTTAGCCCCTAGGCTGTATATATGGGATAAAGCTACTATACCATCTCTCCACTTTCCAAACTATGCCCGTTCTGCTGTACCCTTCTTAAGCTCCTTATCCACTTATCCCTTGTGTTGCCTAAAAATGTCCCCATCATTTTAATTATTTCTACTTTTGTGCTTCCCAACATTCTTAATGCTACTGCTTCTTTGTTTAGCTTGTCCCATTTTTTATTCCATATAACCTCTCTCCACCTTTTAACCTTAGACAATGAAAAGTACTACCCGATTCATCACACAAAATACATCTTCCCGAACAATTATATCCATTCCTTTTTAAAAATATTACTCCTGTGCGCATCCATGCAAGACCTATTCTACCAAATTGATTGCATATATCTACATACTTCTCCCTTCCCCAATTTCTTTTAACTGATTTATACAAGATCAATGATCTTTTATCCTCAAAACTAGCCCATATCTCTTGTTTCTTGATATCTTCCACCCTCAATCTCACTTCTTTCCAAAACCCACTGTTATTACATTTATCTTATAGGAAAATATTCCTCATGCAAATTTCTTTTAGCACATTTCCCATTTCCCCAATCCAACACTTTTCTCCTAAGACAGCTTTTAGGAACTGTATACATTCTTTTAATATATTACTATCTTCTAAATTTAAACATCTATACCAATACTTCAAAATTCTTTCCACTATTATACCTTTTCTCCCTACCCTTCCTAGCTCTGCCAGTGCCACACCCTGTGGTGAACTCTTGGGTACACTCAGAACTTCTCTACAAAACATTCTATGGACTATATCAATCTTAATCCATCCCTTTGCCACATCCATATTTGTATTCCATATAACATTTTTGACTCCACTACAGCTTCATATAGCCTTTGCAACCAGTTCATTGTTAGCATGGGTGTTTTACACAAGCAACCTCTAACAGCTTTCATAGCTAGCTTTCCTTTCAGTTGTGCATATTTAGATTGTGCTTCCCATTTCCCGTTGCTTGAGAATCTAATCCCCAAGTAATCAAATTCTTTTACCACCTCTATTTGATCTCCATTTATATACCATCTTTTCTCTCTTAATTTTGATCCTTTCTTGAACACCATTATCTTGGACTTTTTTGTATTCACCTTTAGCCCCCATTCCATACAAAATTTTGCAATTTCATTGATAGCATGTTGCAACCCTATTACTGTTACTGCCGCGGCTACTAGATCATCTGCAAATAATAACCCTGGTATTTCCTTTTTCCCTATAACTGGACAGTGTTTATTACTTTTCATTATTCTATCTAAAATATCATCTATAAATAAATTAAATAATATTGGACTGAGTTTACAACCTTGCCTCAGACCTAAATTTTGCTGTATATAATCAGTAGTACTATTTTTTTTCCACATTTTACACAAAATTTAATTCCTTCATACAATTTTTGTATCCCCTTGATGAATGCAGTGCTGACTCCTTTGTTCCTCAATTTATATACCAAAGCCTCTCTGTTTATAGTATCAAAAGCCTTCTTGAAGTCTGCAAAAAATATATATACCCTACCCCTTTTATTTCTTAAGTATTTGTTTACTATGGTTTGAATTATCATTGTGTTATCTATTGTTCTTTTTCCTCTCCTAAAACCTGCTTGGTGTTCTGATAGCTTATCTTCCTTCTCTGCCCACTCGTATAATCTTCTAGCTAGTATACCAGTGTATATTTTGCCTAATGTAGATAATAAACTAATTCCTCTGTAGTTGCTTGGATTATTTGTATCTCCCTTTCCTTTATACAGTGGTGCAATAATGCTCACTTTCAAGCTCTCCGGTATCACTTTCTTCTCTTTGATTCTGTTAAATAGCTCTGTCAACAACTTTGTACCCTCTCCTAACTCCCCAAAATTTTTCCAAAATTCCCCCGGAATTCCATCGGCCCCTGTAGCCTTCCTCTGTTTTAAACATTTCCATTCCTTTGGTGTTATCTTATTAACTACCTGTTTCTTTCTGTACATTTCCATAACAACTGACCATATATATTTATTTTCTTTCCCTCTGACCGCCTCCTTAATCTTTTCTCCCATTCTTTGCTGCCAATCCTTCTTTTTCTCATCTAGTAAACATTTATAACTCCTTTTATTTGCTAAAAAAAATTGCCTATCTTCCTCCTCTTCTGACCTTCTCCATCTATCCATTTCTTTCATCACTTCTTTCTTAGCCTTTCCACACTCTTCATCATACCACCCACACTGATTTTCATTCACTTTAGGCTTCACTTCCATCCTGCTACCTGCCCATTTACCCATTTATTCTAGCCTTTCCAATGCTCCCTCTATCCTCCCACATTGTAATGCTTCTATAATACCAAGTTTCCTTAACTCACCACACTTTGAAGTCAAATAACACTTAAATTGTTCTGCGTTCTCCTCTTTCCATTTGTAACTTCTGATTTGTTTTAATGCTAATTTTTCATCTTCCTTGTAACATAACCCTAGTCTTATTTTCATCTTTAATGGAAAATGAATACTATTTGTTATTATTTTCATTATCTTGAAATCTTCCATGACCTCTTCGACTCCTATACTACATATCATATAGTCAATTACACTTTGACTGATTACACTTACAAATGTAAACTCTCCCCACTGGTCCTCTCCTTTGAGGCAGTATTTTAATGCCTAAATGATTTTAATTATATTTTTTATTAATTAAATTCAATAACAGCCCACCTTGAAAACAGTATGTATATAGTTATTATTTGTATTGTATGTAAAGTCATTGTAAATACTTATTTTTATTGTAAACATATTTATTAGTGATATGTAAATGTTTATATACTGTAATAGTGCAAAAACTGTGAGAATAATATGCTTAAGATGGTAATAATGTAATTTTGGTGACAATAATGTGTCTGGAATTTTAAAAGTACTGGTTATGAAAAAGATCGGTAATAACGTAATTTCGCTTACAGTTTGGAATTAGCCAATCAAAAGTAAAGAAAGATTTTTAGTTTGAATACTTAAATTCTATTGGACTAGAATTAGTTAATAAGAGACTGGCATTACCGACACTAAAGGTTTTCACTGTTGAATCTAGTCAGTCTCGGGCAAGATGTAGTACACAGCAAACGTAAGGGTCTCGGTCAAGATATTAGACAGAGCAGATGTGAAAGTCATGGGTAAAAATGTTGTAAAGTATAAATGATAAAATTTGTGTTCTCCACCAAAAATGTATTAAGTGCTGACAGTTTTATTTTATAAAGTATTGTGTTTATAAAATGTGCATATATAAAGTGAAACAAAAAGAAGTAAAAATTAAAAAGTAAATTGTGTGGCATCTTATAATTTGAGTCTTATCACAACCCTACAAGAATTTGTGTTTCTATAGTGCGACTGAAAGCAGCCAAAGCAAATAACTTGAATAATATTACGTAAAAACAAGCATCATCTTCACTATAAAGTTTGGCATCCTAAAAAATCAAACAACATCAAAGTGTATCTTCATTACATAACCTTAATAATATTTACGTAACCAAATAACCTCCCGCAAATTGGCGTACAACGTGGAGCAAACTCCTAAAAATAATTACGTAACCTACAAACTGCAAATTGAAGAATAATACTTCTTCACCTTTGGACCCGTTACACATTATTAAATTATTCTATTCGCAGAATTCTATTAGCGCTCTACCTTCTGCGTTTATCACTTATCTCTATTTCTCCTCTGCTTTTCCTCATTTTTTTCCCAGATACATTCATTTTCTACATCTAAACTTCTTGGATTATATTCCCCTACTCTTGCATTAAAATCCTCTACTACAATGAACTCTATGTTAGGATTTTTGCTTCTTAATTCTTCCATACTATCATTCAGTCTTATATATAAATTGTCCTTATAAAATTTCGAGACTTCTGGTGGGTTATAGACTATACCTAATCCTATACAAACTTTCATCTCCTTTGCCCTATTTATCTTTATCCACATTATTTGGCCTTTCTCTATACCCAACACTTCACACACATTTATTCCACTACTCTTGTTAATGAACACTGCAATACCATCGGAGGCCCTCCCTCTTTTGCTTTTCTTTTACCATGATCCCCTATATAGTCATATCCTACCACATCTATCTTCTCACTTTCATTCAACCAAATTTCCACCATTACTATTATTTCACCTAACCTTAGCACTTCAAATACTTCGCCATTTATCACTTTCGATTTTAACCCTTCACATTAAATTACACCACCTTCAAATCCAGTCCCTATCTTGAATCCCTTCTTCTCTCTCTGAATTTTTCTAACTTTGCCCTATATCTAGTTTTCCTCTCCTGTGCCACCGGATCTTCTTTCTCCTCCTCCAACCATTTTAGTATAATGACTCATAAAACCTGCACTCATAAAAGATTACTGAAAAAAATACTGTTATTCAGTGTTTATCTTTCTTGTGCAAGTGAAGAAAAGCACAAAAAGCCTTGTTTAGCGACTAACTTAGAAACCTGAATTGGACTTGAAACATTCAGCTGCATAACTGGGACTCAAAACATGGAGCTTTATCACTCTGAGGCAATGTTCTTACCATATGATCTGCTGTGGCAAGATGTCCATACAAGCATTAAATCTTCTGATTTAATCCAAGTATTGCAGTAAACCTTAAAGATATCAAATACACAGATATTGTATCTCAAATGTGACTTGTAATGATGTAGGTGCTTTACAGTTAGCAATGTTTAGGGTTAACTTTTCAGCTAATTTGCTGCATACGGCCACTGTGGAAAATATAAATGAATCCTGAGATTGTCTTGAAGGTTAACCATTAGACAAGAAGGTTTAATGCTCATACAGACATCTGAACATGGTAGCTGGAGTGTAATAGTATTGGCATGAAGAGGCAAAGATCCATGGTTTAAATTATGGACATGGCTTTCAACTTTCCAAATAGTAGGTTTATTTGTGAGAGAACTTTGGAGGTGTATGTCGTGGTTTCAATAATGACTACAAATTCAAGGAAGTTGATGGTTAAAATTATAGATATTTTATGTTATACGTGTGTTTCTTTGCCCACAGACTTGTTAATGAAGCTAAGAAGAGCACCATCAGATGCAGCAACAGTTGTGAAATGGATACCCAAATAGAAATCAAAGAAGAATATCCTCTCTTGAACAACGTAGCCTCACTAAATGAGAGAGAGTTTTTTCACAAGGATCTTATAATAAAGACAAACAGTGATGATGTGCATCTGAATGATGATTATGATGTGGGAATCAAAACAGAAGTTGAATCAGACACACATTTTCCAGATTTTTATTCACATAGAGTGAGAGAATGTTTTACCAAATACGTCATAAAGTCTGAAACTGTTACCTGCAGCAACAACTGTGAAATGGTTACAAAAACAGATATTGAGGAACAGACTCTGCTTTTAGACTTTGGTTCACAGAACAAGAGAGAATTTCTTCCAGAGGATTCTGTAATGAAAGTTAAGAAATACAACAGTGATGATGAAATGGACAACAAAATAGAAATTAAACAAGAACCTTGGTGGCTGGAAACAGAAACATCATCTGTTTGTGGTGATGTTAAGGTAAGTTTTGTAGAAGTCTAGTGCAGTTACAATTTTTGTTTATTGTACACTTAATAAAATCTTTCACTTATGCAATACAGATTAATAAGGATAGGAGGTAGTTTGTGAATGTGTGCAGTGTTTGTCAGATTGTGGGTTTAAAGGATTGTAAGTAATGGTGGTGATAGTTCTTGAAAATTATAAGATACTTAGGGAAGTTTAGTTGAACTCATACCAAAATATTCTGTGATATTCTAGTATTTGCCAAACAGCTACACTTGAAATAAAAAACTAAATGAATGCTAAATGATATTAGGTAAATTCAATGTTTCAAATACAACAGACAACCCAGATATACAGCGTCAACCCATTACCCATAGCTAAACACCACACTGGCTGTACCTGGGTATGCAGTAAGCAGATCTAGGTATTTAAATTGGTTTGCACTTAAATTTCTGCTTTGCATAACAAACCTTTATTTTGTCTCTTTTTTTTTAAAAATTTTAATAATGCAAAAACTGAATTAAAGGATATTAAGTGCAATATGCATCAGCTGCAACAGGTAGTCTGTATTCATTCACAAAATTAAAAAAAAAGAAAATGTTTTTTTAATTGCAATTTATGGAGATAAATGAATTGTTTTTCTTTTCAAATGATCAACAGTAGTTTTGCATTGGAAGCAAACAGCTATTAGTACCAAGTGAGTTGTCTGTTATAGCTGACTTAATATGTAGCATATAATAAATCTTGTAAGGGGAGAGAAGTGTTTGATGCTGTTACATAGACCAGCCATACTCATGCATACTTATCCTTGTTTCTGTGCTAAAGAGTAGCTTTTTCTTTATGCCTTTAGATGAAAGTAAATATGACTGCATCTGCATTAATACTTAGCTCTACAGATTGACATGGCTCTGTCGTAATGTGTGAGGCTCAGATCTGCAGTTCATATACTTCCAGGACAATCCTCCTTGACAAGATTTTTCGAGATTTCCTCAGTACTCATAAGTGGTAACTGCTGGGAAGGTAGGCCTGGAATGTCTCCTTTCTCAAATATAATTTCATTCCTGTGATGCCATCTATAGTAAAAGCAGACAATAAACACTACTTTGTTATACAATCTTCAGCTGTTCGAATAGATAAATATGCAACTTGATACTGGAATGTGCTTGGATTTAGTTTTTGTGTGTATTGGATATTTATGTTTCAGCTGCTGAGGCAAAATTCTTTTGAATAGGCATTACAAACTTGTTACCCCCATTTCAAATCCTGGCTTCAACTGGTATTATAGCTCATGTAGGATTTGAGATGGCTATCTTAGTGATGGAGTCACATTGAAATTGCCCTTATCCTGAAACCTAAGGGTTTGCTGTATTATGTGCTATCACTGTTCTTTTAGTTAAATAGTGCTTTCCCTTTAATTATGTCGTCCATGGTGTAATCGTTAGTATGCACCTCTAGTTCCCAAGATCATGGGTTCAAACCCGGCAGAGGGAGATGGATTTTTTTTTTTTTTTTCAGGTGTAAAAATTCTTAGCATGTCTTCTTCTAAAGGGAAGTAAAGCCGATGGTCACGTGTCATAGATTTATGGTACGTAAAAGAACCTCAAGCCTGATAAAGAGGCCTCTAAGCAAAATTACTGGGTCTTTCATGCCGAATATAGAATGGGAAGCTAAGAACAACAGCAGTTAAATAGCATCCATAAATAAAATTTGATTCAATTCCCTTTAATTAGGGACAGTAGTTTATTGTTCTCTTTAGGAAAATCGTCATTTGGGTTTATCAGACCCAAAAGTTCATACCTATTGAGATTAAGTACATCTTCCGTGAGTAAGGAGGATATATTGCTCATCATTCTCTTACTGTGCTTGCATCCTTCTGTTTAAACCCATCACAATTTGTGGTTATGATTAATCCACTCAATAATGGTTCTTTGAATGGAGTTTAAGGCTATGCCAAAATCTGGTACAGGTCCAGTAAATGTTTGAGCAGATCCTTTTCTTGCCAGGATATCTGCTTTTTCATTGCCTAAAATTCACCCGCCCAATATTAACCTTGTTGTGTTCTAGTAATTGCATAACGTTTATTAGGCACTTCCAGACCAACTTACTGTATCAGGGTGCTCTGCTCTTTGGAGGAGTAAGGGGAGACAATAGCACATGGCAGCTCACAATGATTTGAAATAGATTTGCTATCTACATTACAAACATTGTGCAACATTATTGTCCCAGTCTTTTCTAGGGATTTACAAAGTTATTTATAAGCCCAGTAAGAAGGAAAGAACTCTACACAATCAAGTCTAAGAAATAGTTATAGCTGCTCAATACAAAGTAATCTCTGTTCATTCTTTGCCTCATGAATCTTCATCCTGCATTCAGCATTGTTAACACGAGGAATGTATTTTTCAAAACTCTTAAGCTTTCTCAGATAATGCTAGGGTTGTTGATGTCAACACATTCCTTATAGCCACATATTTGTGAGAGGTACACAGTAGTTACACTTGAAAAGCTTGTGTAGCAAGTATTGGAGCTTGTGAAACAACTTCTCAGAACAGTGAAAAACTTTTGATGTTTGATATTGACGAGGAGTTTGCTGATGTTGAGGAGGTGGGCAGCAGCCAAGATGCAGGTATTAGTACAGAGACAGGTTTATGGAGTTACAAACACTATTGCAACATAAAGAGAGACATTTTCTGCAGTACAACATTGGGTGTACAACCTCATATGCAGCTCAAAAGTGATTGCTAAACACTTAATTGTTTTTTCATAAAATTTTTCACTGAAGCAAATGCATATAATAATTGTAAAATGTATAAAGATGCAACTTCAAAAGTGGTCAGAGGTAACACAGATTGAGATTTGTAGGCTACTTGGCTTGATTATTTTCATGGATGCTATTAGATATGCACTGCTCTACAGATAACATTCTATCAACTCCAGCCTTTGGAAAATACATTGAAACCAGAAGTTTTTCTGTGTAATTCGGTTTGCTGTCAGACGTCTATGAGCACCGATATTCTGAGTGGCCATTTCAACCTTGGACACTTATATATATGTCCATATCCTGAATGCCCATTTTACCTTGGACAATTATACTGGTCCATAATGCTCATGCCCATTTTACTTTGGATGTCTCTACATGTCCATATTACTCATGCCCATTTTACCTTGGACAGATTATACTGGTCCATAATGCTGATGCCCATTTTACTTTGGATGTCTATACAGGTCCATATCACTTGTGCCCTTTTGACCTTGGATGTCTATACACACCCATATTGCTCGGGCCTATTTTACTTTGACGTCTCGTCACATCCATATCACTTTGGCCCATTTTACCATGTATGTTTATACACATCTAGACCACTCTGGCCAATATTAACTTTGGACATCTATACACATGCATATCACTTTGGCCCATTTTACCTTGGATGTCTATACACATCCATATCACTTTGGCCAATTTTAAGTTGGACATGTATAGACAACCAATTCAGGGTAGAGGTTAATGTCTCTCCTTTTATCCCTTAGGATTGTAGAACCAAAAGGAATGTGTCTTCTTTGCAGTAAAGGATCAAAAAATTCTCTGATATTAATATTTGAGAAAAGCTAAGCTGACTGTCTTACATTGTGTGCGTCCTGCGGAAGAAACATGATTCTGTGTTGAAGAAATTATCAAAAGGAGTAGAATGTTCTCCAATAGTTCCTTAAGCACATATATACTTTCTCTCTTTACAATATTATGTGCGAGGCTCTGAATGCTTAGGAAAAGAATGGACATTTTGTTTTTTACACTTTGAGGTTTTTGAATTCCCAATATTTTAAATGGAATACAATGCTGTATAAAATGTTACATCATGCTAGATTGTGTATGTTCCATGTGTTTCTGAAAACCTTAGAATTTATTATTATTATTATTATTATTATTATTATTATTATTATTATTATTATTATTATTATTATTATTATTATTATTATTATTATTATTATTATTATTATTATTATTATTAATATGCTTCAATTTCTGCAGCTGAATCCATGAGCTCTTGAATTATTGATTTCAAATTCTAAGATTCTTGTTCACAAGCCTAGTAGCTTATACATCTCAACACCCATGTTACTGGCATAGAAGAAGCCAGATTGCTCCTCTCTTCTCTTCCACCATATCGCCATGCATCTCAAACATTTCTGCATTAATTTTTCCTAATTGAATTATTACTAAACATTCCTTTGCCAGTTCTGTGTGATCTAAACCAAGCAATTTATTTAGATCTTAATACTTAATCCATTATGTGATTTTCTTATACCACATTTACATCGTGAAATGGCAAATCTTTGTATCTGCACATCTTTTAATACCATAAACAAATCAAACCTGGTACTAAATGATAACAATATTATGCAGAACATGTAACTAATTCTTTATGTATAATTGTGGAAACTGTACATTTGAATTGTTCTGTTACAGGATGGGGACTTCCCTCCAATAAAATCTTCGAGGTAAGACTTGACTCTTGGCTAATGTTTCAATTAGAAGCCTTGTGTTACATTTTCCTTTAATTCTTACACAACTGTCACTTCATGTCTAGCAGATGTCTTGTGTTGTTGAACTGATACAGGTGGGAATGTAATAATCAGCACATCAAATTACATACTGAAATTTGTTCTATGCCTCATTCTTGTTGCACAGTAGAGTCCACAGATATATAGAGGATTTTATACCTTTATATATGGGTGTATCAAATACATATCAGATTTTCACTTTCTCCACTACATACCTACAGTAATTAAAGGTACTATTATATTTCACCCAAAAATTCAATTTCCAGATTTCAGTGAAAATGTGTTTTAAACCTTAGTGAGATTAATTCAAGCATTTTTACAAGAAGGTATGAGAGGAAGAGAGCATAATTCAAAAAGGAAATGTTTCATAAATACAAAACTTACTATCAAATATGTAACATGCAGGTTTCTAAGAAAATGTTCTTACGCCAAACTGCCCTTTACATTAAAGATGTTTTATTTTATTTTCTTAAAATTGGATCTGATGATTTTGATTACGATACCAGGCTTTAGATATCTGTAGACTAATAATGCATATGTCTGGTGTTATGTGCGAATAGCTTGTTAAGTTTTTTTTATTCTGAATGAATATTATATAAGTGTTTGTTACTTGTAAACCATAAGCAAAAGCGTACGACACTAAAAACACAATGTATGTCAATTCTCTTTGTGGCATTGACATTTCTGATATATTTGTTGCTATTGGTTTCAGTTTCTTTTGTTTCTTGTAGTGTGTGAAAAGTATGAATTTCAAAACCAAAATATAGCAATCTTTTTAAAGATTTCACTATAGTTTCAGCCTCCTTATACCCACAACAAAACATTTTATGTGAATGTCAAGGGACTAAAGGAGTAGATTCATCAAATAAAAATTGCTTTGGTTAAAGGCTAAGATAGCAGTAAAGACATTTTATTTTAAATAAACCTCAAATCAGGGGATTATCTTTATCACATTAGAAAAATAAATGGGCATGGATGATCAATAAATAACTGAATATTGGTTGTATTAGTGTAGATTCATTATATGGCTTGTTTGAACAGTGTTGTAAGCAGGAGAATTGTTTAAATGGAGAGAGCCAGGACAGTACACATACAAGGGTCCCCTTACAGTATCTTGTGGTCATTAACTAATACAGTGAGTGATTACTTTTTTTATCACCGATAGCCACAATAAGGTGTATACTAAACTCTTTCTTCACCAATAGCTAGAGTAAGGTGTTTTCTTACACTTTCTTCACCACTGACCAGAGTAATATGTTTACTTTCTCTTTCTTCACAACTAGCCAGAGCAGGGCAAAAGTTACAATTTGAAATTTAAGTTTTATTTATGGACACTTTAACTACTATGGTTCTTAGCCTCCCATCCTATATTGAGCCTGAAAGATCAGAAATTTTGCTCAGATGCCCCTTTATCACACTTGAGGTTCTTTTAGGTGCCACAAATCTACGACACAGAACCACCAGCTTTACTGCCTTTACAAAGGAAGCCACACTAAGCATTTTTACACCCAAAAAAAAAATCCATTGCCCTCAGCTGGGTTTGAACTAGTGACCTCGGGAACTTGAGGTACCCCTAGGCTATAGAGGACAACTCAAAACTTACAGCACTGGGCTGGATGCTTACGTTTATGTAAACAAAGTAAAGAATAATCATAGGTTGACTCTTCTTTCATTGCTCTTTTTATCTTGTCTCTGTGTTTTAAGCTATTATTGCAATATGTCAATCATGCTGTAAGATGTTACACATTCTGAAATGTTTTCCCCAAATAGAAATGTTGCTTTATGTGCAATTATAAATGTTTTGGTGGTGTAATTTTTTTAACCCTTTCTGTTTTTCAAACTTTTTAATCTTCTTATCTTAGAAATACATAAAAAAAAAACGATTATTTTACTCAGACAACAAAAACCACAAGCATATAGAAAATTCACTTACCACCCTTGGACACATCATAAATTTCAAAGGATTTTTCTAGAAATACATCATCACCCTGACTCCACAGAATGACCACAATATACAGAAACTACTATGCAACAGAACAAAAGACCCTATCCCCAATGATAAGTCAGCTGGTATATTACCAAAAACAGAGATGGATAAATCAGCAGTAGCGCATCATTTCTGGTCTTCAACCATGAAATCACTCCAAACATAAAACTCTTAAAACCGATCAACAACAGCTATGAATTGGACATCTGGAAAAAGATACATATTGTCAAACACAAGAATAACCTAATGCATTTCGAACTACCACCACCCAGCAGCCTTTAGAGTTCCATCAACCTGGCACCAGAGAACACCACTAACCACACACATCCCCCAGACAGTAACCAGCAAAATCAGTTGGAAACAAGCTGACGATGGCAGCAAACTTCTCCCAAAACATGTTCAAAGTAAGAACCTTTTAGTGATGTAGTGTAACAACCTCCAACTCTATTTTAAAATAAAACTTATATCTTGCATTTTCTGGGAATAGCCTCTGAATTATACTTCATTCTGAATGAGTTCAACCTTTTACCCTCCGAATTCAATTCCTGTAAGAAAGTTTGAGAACTTTGCTCTTTTCCTATGCTGGAGACTACCAATTTTGAGTACATACAATAATTAGGTTTTTAAAATTATGCCCAATTTTTTTCTTGTTCTCTTTTAGGAACATGGGCAGTTGGAATGAACATTTCACACAAACTTGTGTTTAATACAGAATGTTTAAATTTTTAAATTATCCAAAAAGCTAATGCATTTCTGCACATAAATTGTCTAAAGCACCATTTGAAATGAAATTGAACTATATTTAAGGTAAAATAAAACTGTAAGAACTCTACTATAGTACTGAAAATTAAATCCTTGACATTTAACAAGTATAACTATTGCCTTGTATGCATGTTAAACAACTCTATAGCAGTCCATGATATTGGAGGAAACAATGAAGGTGCATTATACTGCAGGTGAGCATTGCTCTTGCACACCATACATCTGCCTTCTTTGGATTCAATCAAATAATGACCATCAGTCTTTTTCTAATTGAGCTGGGTGGTCCTGATCTAATAACTACTCTTGGTCAAGTCTTCATGGTTACCTACCACTCTTAACTCCAGATGTTCTTTCTTGCCATGTAGTTCACATTGGATTTGCAAAGAGATTCCAGCACTGCCTTTAGCTTTATAGTTGAGGATGATATCTTGATAAGGCAGTCAAGAACATCTAGATTACGCATTCCCACATTGTGATTTCTCATGATGTTAGGCTCTAGAACATCAACCTGTTTTTAGATTTTCTAGAAAATAGCTTTGTATTTCACACTGGCATATGTGTTTGGTGGTTTGAGGTCAGAGTAACTATAGCATTATTGTTCCACTTACACATGCATACAGCACCATCACAATGATCACCCCTCTCCTCCTTCTGGATATATGATGGAGTCAAAGGGCATTTTCTGATCCTTCAAACTTGTACAGTTCCGTTGTATTAAATTATTTTCTTTCAGTTCCATCAGCATAAACTGAAGAAATTATCAAAGCACATTTCAACTTGTAGAGGGTCAGGCACAACACAAAGTAAATTCACAACAACTCCCAGAGGTGAGCTACTGTCAGAATCATCCTTTCCTCCATAAATTGTCATGTTATAGGGGTATCCAGTATTTGAACACAGTATGCATACTTCAAAACCAGAACATATCAGTTGCCCCTAATAAACATTTCGTACGAATGATGGCAGAATACAGTTCCATAGACTCATGAATACTAAGCTTCTTATTATAAAACACATTTCCACAAATTTTTGTTGAGTTCATCATATAATGGAGTAAATATTATGTGCGTATTCCTAAATGCCAATGTTCCCATTTGAGAACACCAAGATATATTTTGCTCTCCATTGTCTGTCATAAACATTATTGATTTGTCAAAAGATTTAACACCTTTATTATGAAGTTATTAAACAGAAAAACTAGCAGGCCTGCACATTTAAAATCTTTCTGTGACATGGGGTTAAACAGGTCTGTAAACCTAATTTTGGTATACTGAATTCAAATCTGGTTTCCATTTTTTGGCATGCAGATAGCAAATATGTAATATGAGTTTATTTCTAGTACATTTTAAAATGCGTGAAATCATGCAAACTAAGAAACAATCTCAATTCTACAGATCAACAGTTTACATTGATCTGGGAAGTTTCAAACATCCTTATGATTTTATTTTCTTCTCCGTTTTGTTGAAAACAAACACTGAGTTGAATTGCATTTGTGGTTCTGATGAGGGTTGTCTCTATCACCAGTAGTTGGCCATCATCGAGATGTCCCATCGACCCTGGTACCTTGTTTCCATCTCCTTTATGTCCTGGTGGAATCTCTCTCCATGTTCTTCACTTAGTGCACCCAAATTTTCAGGAAAAAATGCAATTTTAAGCTCTATTGCATCCAAATGCCTTTAACTTTTCGAGCATGGTTTTAACAATATGCTCAAATTGGTCATCTTTAGCATTACCCAAAAACTTGTTTACGACTTCACTGAATGAGTCCCAAGCTTGAAGCTCTATATCTGTCTAAAATGAACATCCTTCATGAGTTTGCAAATTGTGGGCTGTCAAAAATGCCTTCTTTCACTTTTGATTCAGACAACATTGGAAATTTCTGAATAAGATACTGGAAACGCGTACCATGTTTGTCCAAAGCTTATTGCTTCATTGTCCCTAATTTGATATGTAACGGAGTAGCAAAACCTTTTATGGGTCAATCAGTGGGTGATTTATTACATTTTTTTGTCCTTGGCACTAAATCTTTTTTTTTTTTTTTTTTTGTTGCCAATTAGTTCTACCACAGTGTCTTTCTTTGGCTCTAAAGTACCATTCACACAGAAAGCACGGGAATTTCATGTACCCTGCTTGTGGACCCCATAAAATACTGCACACTTTAAGATCACAGCACACGTACCACTTGTGTTCATTA
The DNA here is from genome assembly GCA_030765065.1 of Deroplatys truncata. Lineage (NCBI taxonomy): Eukaryota > Metazoa > Arthropoda > Insecta > Mantodea > Mantidae > Deroplatys > Deroplatys truncata. Next base: position 131,573,323 of record CM060979.1, on the reverse strand, counting down.
TATTTAGTTTTTTCTAGGACAGTATACAAATTCTCTTACGTTTCTTAAGTCTGGGGAACAATTTAAATCATCTTCTACACTCGATGTATCAGTACTATGCTCTGGTAATACCATAGGTGGTAACATCAGGTCTGTGAGGCACGGGCCTAATTGCTGATGGCAAGTTTTTATATATATAATGCTCCCTTGTTTTTCCTATTGGATCCAGATATATTACAAAGACAAAAATAACAGTCATTAAAATGATTTTGTTGTTCGCGCCATACCATCGGAACACCAAAGGGCATAGATGAACGAACTCCCTTGTACCACTGTCTTAGATTTTCTACATACAATATGAGGAGTAAAATTTTGGTCTTGGTCTCCTAATTTAATTTTAAAATAGGTCAGATACAAACTCTTGATAAATGTGGTAATGTTCCTTTTCTGCTTTTTCTCACACAACATCCATAGACATAACAGAAATTGTTATATTCACATAGCCCCTCTTATATATACCACTGGAATTTGCCATTTTCCATAAATAAAACTCACAACACAGTACAACTTCAAAAAACCTACTGAGAAGTTTAAAACTGTACTGAGGATTCTAAGATAGGTTTCTGTTGATATCTTAGGCAATAAATGCTTATTAGATAGATCCAACATTACCTGTAAACAGAGATAGACAGTGGTACAACATGACATCATACGATTTAGCATGTTTACATATTCTAATCAACCATGCTGTAAGTCTGATATGAAGTGATGTTAATATTAGCGTACTGAATTTTCAATTATGCATTGAAACTGAACTGTTTAAAATCTGTACATAATACGCAAATACTATTATTATTTTTATTTAAATCAGAGCATCCATTATTATGTAAAATATTCCATGTCACAAAATTTTTGCAGTCCTGTGTTATCATACAGCAATTAAAACTACATTAAATTAGAACATAATGTTAAATATATATAAGTGGGTGCTATTCTTCTAATTTACATCTTTTAAAGTTGCTCTATCAGTCTATTTTTGTTTTTTTGTTTTTTTGAGATTTAAATGCTTTAAAAACAAGTTTGGATCTTGATAAAACACAATTGCAGGAGACTATATGTTTTAAAATTTTTAATTATGTGTTTATGGACATTTTATTCCCTGTTCCCAAATGGGTACATTGGCAGGTATAACGTTAATTTTGTATTACTGGTAAATGATAAGATAGTGACAAAAGGTTACTAAATGAGGCCGTCAAGTGCAAAACTCGTCTTATCCAGAAATTAAAAAAATTGGGTTAGACATGGGATTCAATACTTCTTGCAGTTCTCTACAAACTGGTGACTTTAGGTTTGAACAAAACTCATCTAATACACCTTCAAAAGAGCCCCGAAAACTGCTGTTCAATGCAAAACTCTTCAAATCCATGGTGGTGGTTGATGTAGAACTTGTCTAATCCATCTTGCAATTCAGAGAAAAACTTGCCTTATCCAATACTGTTCCGCTACAATTGTGCTGTGTGAAGAGCAAAACTCGCCTTATCCAGCACTAAAATATAGCAGTTTTGCATCTCTGTTTCCTTACATTGGCAGTCCTGTGCGATTCCAACTGTTTTTAGTTTGGTTTTGAGTAGTCTAAGGTGCAGACGTGTTATTATGAAGTCCTCTGATATCCCGAAGTTGGTGGAAAGGGTAGAATTAGGAAATGGGCATCCCATGAATCGAAACATGAAAGAGAGAAGAGGGAAAGGTATGTATGATCAAACTACAATTAAGTAATATTCTTCTATTGTTGACAGATATGACTCATATAGGAATAAGCAGATGTGTTTACAATACAGTCTCTATTGTTACAACAAGCCTTGGCCCCACTTTCCTGCCTACAATCACAACAGCAAGTCATTCCAATACAGTAACTTGACACAGAAGGACAGAAGGAAATTCCACGATGCCTTCTACAGCAGTTCTAAAATTAATTAAGACTGCGTTATACTGACTTACTATTCTACTGATATACCTAAACGGCAGTGTGCAGTCAAAGACGATTCTCAGAAGGGTTTTACAACAAAGTATCATGTGAAACATGTACTAGGTCTGCCAGTTCAGGTGTGTCAGAAAACTTTTCTGGACATTTTGCAAATATCAAAAGACAGAGTACAAAAGACACCTTGAAAATAGAGTGGCGCCAAAGGAATTCCGAGGTGGAGACAGAGTGTCCCAAAAAATAGTAATAACAGAGAATCTGTAATTAAATTCACACAGAAGTTTAAAGTACTTGACATCCATTATTGTAGGAGCAAAACATCAACACAGCAATACTTACCAAGGGAATTAAGCATTAATAAAATGAGACGTATGTATAATGCAGAAGCATCTAATTCACTGAAAGTGTCTAAGGGTTTCTTTCATAATATTTTTAATGCAAAATTTAATATAGCCCTATTTCTGATGCATGCTCACTTTGTGTTTCTTATGACAAGAAAATAAAATTGGAAACAGATAAAACTAAATGTTCTGATTTGCTGATAGCTAAACGCATACATAACCTTAGAGCTAAGGCATATTTTGATCTCCTGAAAGAAAATGATAAAGTAGCAACATTTTCAAGCAGCATACTACAGCAGGCAGTTATACATGTATAACTTCTCCATTGTGCAGGGTTCATCCAAGATAACACTGACAAAACAGCATGTTTGTAATTCTTTTTGGACAGAAAATGAACGTCCTAAAGGTTTAAATGAAATTGTATCAGGAGTATCCAGTCTTTTGTGCAAATCCGATTTTTCTGGGGTTAAGAATGTTGGGATATTTGCAGATGGCTGCTGTGCGAAAAATAAAAACACCACTATGATAGGCACGTATAATAAATGGCTTGTTATTCAACGCACTGCAGAACATGTAGGTGATAGAAATGATCTTTTCTATTCCTGGCCATTCATTCATCCCCCCAAATCATGTTTTCGGGCTAATACAGAAAGAAATATGAATGAGAAACACTGTCAGTAGACCTGAAAAATATTTTGAAATCTATAAAAATCATGGAAAGGTAATCAGACTAGGGATACATGTATTTGTACAAGATTAGAAGTATGCTGCAAAGGAAACATTGAAGTCACCAGGATCCTGGTATTTTAAATTAAAGGCATGTAAACATATTATTTTACAACGTTTTACCTAAAGCAACGTTCTAGTGAAAGATGAGGCAAATTATCAGGACGATATGTGTGAAGGCAAGACCATTCTGAAATGAGGCAAAACCTTAGAAATGCTTATTGCAAGGAATTTAGATGTAGGTGTAAAAGTAAAGGAGGAAAAAGCTAAAGATGTTAAAAATGTATTACAAATCTTTGGTGATAACTGGGAGGAAAATGAAAGCCTGTATTTTTCAAGAAGTTAATATCTAAAAACAATACTGCCAATGACGCTAAAGAAGTAGGTGCTGTTTGTGAGAGTTTCTTGGATAGTGAGGAAGAAGAACTTAGAATTTGATATGTTTGTTTTTGAACATTAGTTATTAGTATTACATTTTAAACATAATATGTAAACGTTGATGTTGTAATGAAAAGAAGCTAGAATCAGTGATGTGTATTGAATTTATTTAAAGGTGAGTCGGAATTGTAACACTAACATCACTTAAGTTTACTCACTTAAGTTAAGTGAGTAAACTTAAGTGATGTTAGTGTTACAATTCCGACTCACCTTTAAATAAATTCAATACACATCACTGTTTCTAGCTTCTTTTCATTACAACATCAACGTAATTTAAGACCAACAAGTCACAAGAAGCAAAAGTTATAATTAAGTGAGTAAACTTAAGTGATGTTAGTGTTACAATTCCGACTCACCTTTAAATAAATTCAATACACATCACTGTTTCTAGCTTCTTTTCATTACAACATCAACGTAATTTAAGACCAACAAGTCACAAGAAGCAAAAGTTATAATTGGAAATAAGTGAGTAAACTTAAGTGATGTGAGTGTTACAATTCCGACTCACCTTTAAATAAATTCAATACACATCACTGTTTCTAGCTTCTTTTCATTACAACATCAACGTAATTTAAGACCAACAAGTCACAAGAAGCAAAAGTTATAATTAAGTGAGTAAACTTAAGTGATGTTAGTGTTACAATTCCGACTCACCTTTAAATAAATTCAATACACATCACTGTTTCTAGCTTCTTTTCATTACAACATCAACGTAATTTAAGACCAACAACTCACAAGAAGCAAAAGTTATAATTGAAAAAAAGTGAGTAAACTTAAGTGATGCTAGTGTTACAATTCCGACTCACCTTTAAATAAATTCAATACACATCACTGTTTCTAGCTTCTTTTCATTACAACATCAATGTAATTTAAGACCAACAAGTCACAAGAAGCAAAAGTTATAATTGGAAAAAGTGAGTAAACTTAAGTGATGTTATTGTTACAATTCCGACTCACCTTTAAATAAATAATATGTAAATTTTACAAGTCATAAATGTGTGTTATATAAAAACTGGTCAATTTTAGTGAGCAAACTATGAAAGGAGTGATTCATTGACCTCCTTATGCGAAATTGGTGTAAATTGTGAAAATTTAGTTTTTTTTAATTAAAATGAAATCAGAAATGGTTATAATTATACAAACATTACAAGAAGTCATTTATTGACATTGTCAAACACGAATATTGAGAAGTAAATTGAAAATGTTTGCACTTAATTGTAATTTAATATTGTGTTTGCACCAAAACTTGCCAAATCCACTACCGTTGCGTGCAAAACTCGCCTTATCCAAAATTAAATTTTGATTTACCACCATATTATTTGAGACTGCTTTTCAAGAGAATACATGCATCTTTAAGCATCTAGTCCAGGCATTATTACATTAAGAGAATTTTCAAATGTTCTACTGTTTGCCTAATTTTAGTTTTTCTCGTTTTCTGAAAATTCGTTTTACCTGGATAAGGCGAGTTTCGCACTTGACGGCCTCAAATGTAAAATGCAGATAATGTTAAAGCACATAGTTTGTGAAATATATTCTTGTTTAACATTAACTATTTCTGATAAATACTTCATAAATTTTAGAAGTGTTAAGTGCTGTTCACTTCTTTCTTGTGAGAAACATTCAATCCATTGTATTGGTTGCTGACTATGTACTTAATTGTAGGTAACCACTTTGTTATGAATGTATTTTCTTCTCAAAATGTGTAATCAACAGGAATTGCTTACAAAACTACTTTGGTTAGATACTGTAATTCTCAGTGCATGTAACATCCTTGCTTGTACTGCCACAAAGATCAGATGGTTTAAGCTGTAACATGTCTTTCATTTGAAGGATTTTATTAAATATCTAATGAAATTGTGCCTTAATAAAGTTGATTCAATTGTAATTAACAACATAGTTGCTTTACATGGAGAATTTATAACTACAGTAGACAAGATGTCACTTATTACTCAACATGAACATATTATTAGCAAATAGAGATTCTATGATTTATATCTAATGATATTAAATCCTCCAATACTTCAGATTATGCATGGAAGCAGTTTCTGGTGATAGCACGACTAAATCACCATTGCCCTCTGCTGAAGTCTCAGGAAGAGACCCAAGCTTCTATAATGGAAACAATCATGTTGGATGTAAAAGTCAGGTAAGTGATGACACAGAAATACCAACTGAAAAAGAATATGTTCACTCAGAACAATCTGGTAAATGTAATGATAGTGGGGGAATTTACAGCAGGGCTTTATACAATAAGCAAAATAATTTGATTCGTAAGGGTAAAAGGTCACATAACTGTAACATTTGTGAGAAGGGCTTTACTCGGTTGTCAGATTTGAAAAGGCATAATTTGATTCATGGGGGTGAGAAGCCACACCATTGTAAAACTTGTGATAAGAGCTTTACTCAATTGTCACATTTGAAAAGGCACAATTTGACTCATGAGGGTAAGAAGCCTCACCAGTGTAAAACTTGTGATAAGAGGTTTACTCAGTTGTCAGGTTTGAAAATGCATAATTTGATCCATGGGGGTAAGAACCCACACCAGTGTAAAATGTGTGAAAAGAGCTTTACTCATTTGTCACATTTGAAAAGGCATAATTTAATTCATGAGGGTAAGAAGTCACACCAGTGTAAAACATGCGATAAGAGCTTCACCCATTTGTCACATTTGAAACGGCATAATTTGATTCATGAGCGTAAAAAGCCACACCATTGTAAAATGTGTGATAAGAGCTTTACTCATTTGTCACATCTAAAAAGCCATATTTTAATTCATGAGGGTAAGAACCCACACCAGTGTAAAATTTGTAATAAGAGCTTTACTCGTTTGTCACATTTGAAAAGGCATAATTTGACTCACGAGGATAAGAAGCCACGTCAGTGTAATTTTGATAAGAGCTTTACCCAGGTGTGAAATTCAAAAATGCATAATTTGACTCATGAGTAGACATTGGATTTCAATGCAAATGCATATTTAGTTTGTTTTTACTTGTGATATGCAATTAAGATTTGTAATATGTTTCATATTTTTCTGTAGTGTATATAAAGTTTTTATTGTACAACATTTAATTTTAAAATTAGTACTTAATGTTCAGAGTAAACTTGATTGTGTTCTTTTGAAGTATAGTGGAAAATTAAGGGGTAAATTCTGTAGTGTTTTAAAGAGAAATCCTCACATTAAACTTTTGTGTACTTTGAGGTGAAAATGTATGCTTCCTGAGGGAACTTTCCAAAGTTTAACTGAATTAAATACTTATTGTAATCCTTAATACATTTGTATTAATATATAAATACAAGCAAAACAACAGACATATTTTATAATTACATCTAAAGTGCTTAATATTTAAATTTGCAGTCTAATGTCTATCATTCTTCTATGTGAGGCTTCCTTACGTACAACCCTAGGGTTATCTGTATAATGAAGCCCTCTCTACTATTTACATTCCACTATTTAACTATTTATATCTCAATTCTCTGATCTTACCTAACTGCTTTAATCCATTTCTCCCTCAATTTTCTCAGCATTTTATTCCTGTTTTTCCCCATACCACTTAACATCTTCAGCCATGATTCTTTCTGTAATTTGCCCCATTTTATTTCCCATATACCCTCTATTTACCCCATCACATTCCAATAAACAACAAAATATTCCTTCTAGCTCCTCACATATAATGCACCCTTCTCCATCATCTTTTCTCAAACCTTTTAAAAATAGTGCTCCTGATTGCATTTCTCCAAATTTATCAGAACAATCCACAGCTCCCAATCTTTAATTATTGTATATAATTTTAAAGAACCTTAAAACTAGCCCAGGTCTCTTGCCTATCTATATCTTCATTTCTTTGCTTAACTTCCTTACAAAAGTCTACCCTACTTTGATCTCCAAATTTCCACAGCTCCCCCATCCCAAAGTTAAGAAGTGCTTTTGAATTTTGCCCAATATCATTTGTAGTCGTGGAAAGACCCTTCCCAGCATACAAACTTGTGTTACTGATAAACACCTGAGCATTTCGAGAAAATGATCATTGTATAGCACAAATCAAATTACAATACCATAATGATGTCTAAGGAACAATGTACACTAAGTACCAAAAAGTATAAGCTTAATGCTCACAGTTTTAGAGCACATTTTCAAAAAATACAAAGCATATATTTTAGTGCATACAAAGCCGATGTTTAATGAGGGTAAGAAGCCACAATGTTGTCAAGCTTGGGATAAGAGCTTTACCCAATTGTGAAATTTAAAAAGGCATAATTTGATTCATCAGTCTCTGTGATGTTTGTGAACAGAGGGTTACTTATGATGTATGTTTTGAAAATGTATATTTTAAATCATGAGGAGAGAAACTCATTCAAATAAAGACATTTATGAGGCCTTCTGTGATTTGTCACATTTTGTAGACTAACATATTTTGCAAGATTAAACAAATAATACATATGTGGCATGCAATAAGAGTGTCTTTGAGATTTACAGTACATAATTTTGAGTATAAGGCAAAACTTGAGAAGTTCTCTCACAACACTGTATTTCTGTTACACTTTCTGCTGTTTTTTCTTTAAACTTTGAGTGTTCAATGGTAAGTAATGTTATGTGTGAAAGTTAAACAGGTTATGGCCTACACTAAGCTCAGAGTAGCAGCAAATAAAATCATTTAACTCTGATTTATTATAGACACTGCAAAGGAATTATAAGCTATACATTACAATAAATAAATCCCATACAATTTTTAAATAGTTATTTTTCCTAGATGCTATATCACATATGCATAATTTACATAAATCAGCTACCATTAAACTTCACTGAAGTTTCTGAAGATAATTAAAATGAGAACTTTCTGTGTTTCAATGACCGCATATTTAGCTCCTTTTCACTTTGTGTTGATTTACGTGGTTATGGTTGATGCTGCTAGGGGGTGGATTGTTTGCAGTATGTTCCATCTGCTGGAGACAAAAGAATCATTTTGGTAACCATGTCTTTAATTTAGTAACACTACATCACTTATTTTTTATAAAATTGGACATGTTTTTGGAGCTCAATTGCTTTCAGCATCAACCTGGGCCAATTGACTATTACAGCATGTCCCATGTTATAAAGAAAACTGATGTATCAATAAACTGACTCTATTAGTGTTATTAAATTGTTTAATACATCTTTCTGTTTAAACCTCCCTTCAAGAAAGTGGAATGTCACTAATTTATATATTTATTTATTGAAGTGTTTAATTCATACATGTTTATGGACTGACCCTAAGCCATTCGATATATATATGTCCTCTGTGGTTTAGGGTTACCATAGCTTCTAGTTCCCAAGGTTGCCGGTTCAGACCTGGAGGAGGGCAATGGGTTTTTTTCAGATGTAAAAATCCTTAGCATGGCTTCCTTTTGAAGGGAAGCAAAGTCAGTGGTCCCATATCATAGATTTACAGCATGTAAAGGTACCTCAAGGCTGCCCGATATAGAATGGGACACACAGAACCATAGCAGTTAAAAGAGCATCTATAAATAATTTTTCATTTAACTAATGTATATTGAGAGATCGGATTATGTTTCACCTGGAACAATATACATGCCATTTTTACTGTTATGTAAACAATGTTCTAGTTATAGGAATTGAAGTGACTAATATTGTATTATGGGTGTATCTCACTCACCATACACTTCAGAGTTAAGTTGATGCAGAGGCTTAAGGTTCTGAAACAACAATGTAGAACATTTTGAAGCGGCCATCAAAGGTTTAGAAATCTAACATTTAACAAAGTAATTTCTTTAAATCTAAGAACAAGTCCCATAACTATCTCTCTGGGAGTTCAATGCTTACTCCATACAAAACTCTTGACATAGTTTTCACATATGTGTCCTACATAAAAATCCCTTGTTCTAATGTGAACTTCTCAGCCAGCACTTCATCGGAATAAATATTGCTGACAGTAATGTCTACTCTTGTGATAGGAACAATCAGATTGAACTCTTTGTTTATAGTGTCATGTGTACATATGCAACAACGTGACGCCAAGTCCCTACATTACTTCCCAAACCCTACTTGCTGAAACAATAGTTTTACACTCAATAGTTTTTATATAAGTAAAATTTGCTTTAATATTATTCACTTTTATTGAACATTCTGATATTTTTAAAGAAATTTGTTGAAAGTATAATTTAATGTTTATTTCTAACCTTACATTGCTACCCAAGAACATAAAGATAATCCATGCCTTAATATTCAAGTTTGTAAAATACTTCCTTGAATACAATTTTATGGGGCAGACAACTTTCTTTGATTTGGCCTCTTTATCCATTCTGCATCCCTAATCAGAGCTTCAGGTTTTGTTATGTCATTATGTCCAGATATAGATGGGGTGGTCTTTCCTGAACACCACTTGAAACAGTTTTGAAATCCCTCATTGAGATTGCTCTGTGCCAGTTATGATTGCTTATGCTGCATTGGTGTATCAGGCAGCAAGGAACTTGTCTTAAGCTTGTCATACTGAGATGTGACATTCCAATAATCCAGTATACATAATGTGTGCTCACAAGGATCATACATAACAGTTGTATATTTCCTCCTCTGGCAGAAAGGTGGCAGTGTTAAAATTTGGATATTCAGCTGTTGATTGTTAGGATCTGCACATAATCCTTTACTTTTGTGTAATGCTTGCCACAGATGAAAATCCTTTTGTATTTGACAAGGCTTCCTTTTCTGTGTTAACTATTTGTAGGCCAACAGTGTACACAGCGATAAAATCAGTTTACAGTAAAATAAAGCAGGCCTGCAATAACATTTTATGTTTATAGAATTTCTTTAATTTACTGCTACATAATATTTTTAATCTAAACTTATTGATGTTACAGAAAAACTTGAACAAAAAAGTAAACTAGATGATGTTATTTATATCTTTTACTTTTTCTACCATTTAATTTATGCTAGATAAAGTATTATATTCCAACCGAATATTAAATTTGAGATTGAATTACCACCAGAAACACATGTTTGAAGGTGGCATGAATCCAAAGAAGGATATTATGTCTGCAAATATTGTGATAGATACTGAAGGGGAGGGAGGAAGGAAAAATGACATTTATGTCGGGAGGAAGAAGTTTACTTGGTACAGTCAGGAAACCACCTCCATACATCATTCAAGGGTTACCTAGTTTTAGTAGTGCTTTTAAAGCCTTAGGACTGGAGGCTAATTCTGCAAATATTAGGAGCATAATTTTCAATTAATGATATTATCCTCACTGGACAAATGCAAAGCTGGTGCACACCAGAGAGAAAATAAAAGACACTGCTAACCTCTCAAACTATCATGACAGAAATTACCCAGAAGTCAGTGCTTTCATTGGGTTATTGCTGTTTGCCTCAGTTTTCAAATCAGATAATGAAAATATGGCATCATTACTCGTATTTTTTACTGGTCCTGCTGGACATCTAATATTTCACTATCTACAATGTCATTGAAGATGTATGAGCTTCTTCTTCTAGCTTTCCGCTTTGATAATAGCATGGACCATTAGGTATGAAAACATCCTGTAGCTGCAATCTCATTATTTGAGACATTTATCTCAATTTGTCAGAAACTTTTTACTTTAGGGAATCCATCTACACTGACAAGATGCTGGTCTTTTTAGGGGAAAATGCACATTTAGGGCATATACATGCCTAAAAAGCAAATATGCCATCAAAGTTATGTGCCTAACAGTTTCCCACTGCTATTACATGTACAATGCATACATTTACAGCAGCAAAGACTCAGTCAGGATATGACTTACAGAAGGAGAAATACTTGGAAAGCCAACTTAGCCAGTATTGTGTGTTTCAAAGCCCATACAGAAGACAAATCGCAATATATCTGCCGACAACTGGTCCACTTCTATTGAACTAGTAAAGGAATTGAGAATAAGAGAGCTATCTTAGGTAGGAACGATAAGAAAAAGTAGGAAGGAAATCGCAACAGAATTTCAAGCACTCCAAGTAGCAGAGTTGGCTCGGCTCTGTATGGATTTATAAAGGAAATCATTCTTCTATCCTGTCCCCCCCCAAAAAAGCTTCATGTTAGTTTCATCGCTGCAGCACCACAGAAGTGAAACTGATGAAAATCGAAAGCCAGAAATAATAAATTACTACAATGCAACAAAATCTGCTATGGATTCATTTGACATTAAATGTGCAAATTACTCCAGCAGTAGATCACTGAGATGGTCAATGGCTATATTTTTCTCAATGCTGAATATAAGCAGTGTAAATACATACATTTTATACTTACGCCACTCAAAAAAATATACAAACCACCAGATTTGATTTTGTGAGGAACCTTGCAATGGAACTGGTAAAACCTTGCCTTCAGCAACTTCTCACAATACCTAACATCCCATCAAAATTGAAAATAAGTGTCCATGAAGTACTGGAGACAAAAGGTGAAGAAATGCTGGCAGACAATGACAAAACTGACAAGCTTGAGAAGAGGAAGACCTGCAGTATTTGCCCATATCAGGAAAAAAAAAAAAGGAAAGAAAGAAAGATTGCATACAAATGTATAAAATGTGCAAAAGCAATTTGCTTGGAATGTTCCCATAAAATGTGTAAACTTGTACATAACAAGAAAATAGAGTATTTAGGCATGGTTATGTTCTCTTTGTGACAAAAATAATGCTTTGCTGTTTTGAGAAATTTATTAACGTATTAGAATTAGGCTACTTTGATGTTAAAATTCATACTGATATATAGAATGATAAGGCTTAAGAGAATGAAAATCTGTAGCATTTATCTGTATCAGAAAATAAAATGCCTAATAATGCATAAAAGAAATTTTTCTGAAATGTTCATATAGAATGTATAAAATTTGCACATAAGGATAAAAATTGAGTACTTAGGTATATTTGTGTTGTTTCTTGTAAGAAAAATGCTTAAGTGTATTTAAACATTTTTTAAAAGGTCAAAATCAAACTAGTTTACATATTATTGTAATTGTGACAGCTCTGTCATTACAGTATCCATTGATTAATAATAAAATACATTGAAATGTATCAATAATACAACATATTCCATTGATAATAAAAAAAAAAGTAATATGTTAGGGTTCATTTTAATATGACACATATCTCACAGTCCAATCTTACGATTGGCGTAATTCTGATGGCTCTTATGAGTAAAAGGTTTAATAACAATATAAATGAATGAACCATTACGTTGGAAGATATGCAGAACATTACTTATTGTGAAGATTAGTGGTCTTAGGAGTGCCTGGAGATTGTTGCAAAATAAAACTAGTTATCAGAAGGAGTTTGGAAGGGCATGATATAAGTGAAATGCTTTTATAGGTATTGCAATCTACTAACAGAAGTATCTTGTTCTGCAAGTAACTGTGACAGCCCTTTTTGGAGTTTGTGTTGCTAGGTTTGGTGCTGCCACCACCATCACATTTTCATGTACTGTATAATTTCTAATTTAACGGCTACCCACATGCCCCTGTATAGGATGTTTAATTACCTTAAAATATATAATCTTTATATGGAAACTGAAAGTGAGTATATAAACCTTGAGAGCTTGTATATGAAAGGCATATTTTGGACCCAATTTAGTTACACTACATGAAAGAAAACCAATAAAGAAAATTGAAATTACATTTGCATTACCATTATGCTATAATATGAGATACAGAACTGCCTCATTCCCTATACCTTCAGACATTCTGGTTATAAAAAGGGGAAAAAGTCTCAGGACAAAATATCAAATTTGAACCCGCTTAAAAGATACAATTCCATATTGGGTAAAATCTTCAGAAGTTCTGTTCTGTACTTTGGATACAAAGTCACATTTCTCATAAACTGGTTTTAAGCGAGCTATATTGTAGATGCCTGTACACCATTATTAGATGTACAGTACCATTGTGGGGAACCTTTGTAAATGCATTCATAAAATTCAAGATGCAAAAAGTATTATAATTAATTGTGTGCCTATCAGAATATCAGGAAAACCATTTTTAAGCATTTAGGATGATATAATAATGATAATAATAATAATAATAATTCTTTATTGCTTGTGTACTTGGAAATACAAGTTAAAAGCATGGTAAAAAAAAGACAAAGCGTACATAACAAGTTTACTACAGTTTTACAAAAGTTTATACTCACTAGCATTTCCAACAATAGGTCTCTCTCTCACACACATACTCTTATCTCTATGTCAGAATTCATCCAATCTGTACAGAGGTCTATTTACAAGGTATTCTTTTAATCTGGTTTTAAAAGGGTTGGATCTTAACATTTTTAGTTCTCTAAGTACTTTATTATATAATGTTGCTATGTTTTTAGGATCTTTGTCACTAAATTTTTTTGTGTGATTGAGTCTGTATACATTAATTTGTGTTCTGGTATTGTAGTCATGCACATTGCAACTTATGTAAGATATACTATTATTTTTTATTATTATTATTATTTTATTAATCCTTTAACATCAATTCAGTACATAGTACATTGATACAGGATATGTCAATAGTTAAATTTATATATTTACATTACAATAAAGTTATATATAATTTGAGTTCAACTATGATATACAATAGATATATTTATAAATTAAATGACATACTACTAGATAACTTAACGGATTAGTACAATGTCTTATGCAAACAAGGATTTATTAAACTGTAAATATTCCTTTACGGTGTAGAAGCAGTGTTCCTGCAAGAAAGCCTTTGTTCTAGTTTTAAACACATTATAATTATTTATATCTTTAATGGCATTAGGTAGGGAATTATAATTCCTTATACTGGAGTGCAGTACTGCATTCTTACATATTGTAGTTCTGACAGAGGTTAAGTGTATATCCTTATTATGTCTAGTGTAATGACTATGGACATTGTCATTATTTTGAATATTAAATTTATTTCTTTTTACAAGTAAGACTGTTTCCAATATATAAGAACATGCCAAAGTAAGTATGCCAAGTTTTCTGAATAGTGGTTTACATGAGCATAACCTTTTTTTACCACATATAATTTGTATGGCTTGTTTTTGTTTGATAAATACATCCTTAGTTTCTGGTGAGTTTCCCCAAAATATGATACCATATTTAATTATTGAATGTATATGTGCATAATAAGTTGTTAACAGCACATGGAGACTGACATTTTGACTTAAAATTCTTAAGGCATATACATTCCTGCTTAATTTGGTTATTAAATGTTTTATATGAGTTTTCCATTTCAAGTTATTCTGTATCCACAAGCCCAAAAAGTTTGTCTCGTTTTTATATGAGATTAATTTATTATTTAATTTTACTTCAGGGATGTTATAATTATTGTTTGCACTATCAGTAATATGAAATTTAAGACAAACAGTTTTGACCGTATTTAAAACCAGGTTGTTATTATCTAACCAATATACCAGATCTTTACTGGCCTGGTTTAGTGAATTATTTAACATTTCATTACTCTTTTCTGTTATTAGTAAATTAGTATCATCTGCAAATAGAACAATGTTATGAGCTTGTATGTTATTTGTTAAGTCGTTTATATACAAGATAAATAAAAATGGTCCAAGTATAGAGCCTTGTGGTACTCCATAAGTTATATCAAGTGCATTAGATCTAACTGCCAAAAGTGCATTAGTGTTAGCATTATAATCTGTAATCTCTGTTATTTGCTTACGGTTTGTAAGGTAAGATTCAAACCAAGAATATGCTAATCCTCTTATACCAAAGTCAAATAATTTTGTTAGCAAAATTTTGTGGTTAATAGTATCGAAAGCTTTAGTTAAATCTAGAAATATGCCAATTGCTTTATCTTTATTATCTAAAGCAGTTATGACACTATTTAAGAAAGAATATATCGCAGTCTCTGTTGATTTTTCTCGTCGGAATCCATGCTGTGAATTAGTAATTATATTATTTTTTCCAATAAACGATACAAGTCTTCTATACATTATTTTTTCCAATATCTTTGAAAATACGGAGGGTATGGAAATAGGACGGTAGTTAGCTACCTCAGTCTTTTTCCCTTTTTTGTGCAAGGGTATAACCTTAGATATTTTTAACATGTCTGGAAATATTCCACTAGTCATGGATACATTACACAAATGGACAAGTGGACCAATTATGTAGTCACTACATCTTTTTATAATTATATCTGGTACATCATCAATACCTGCAGAATATGTATTATTCAATCCATTTATTATGTTTAGCATTTCCTCAGGCGTAACTTCATAAAGGTATATAGAGTTTACATTATTGGTAGTATTAGTCTTTATTAGACTGCCAAGATGTCCATTACTATTTTGAACCAAATCTTTAATTATTTCTGTAAAGTAGGTATTAAAACATGTAACAACTTCTGTTGCATCAGTAATCTTTCTATCATTATGCTCAAGTTCTATTTTACCTTGCATATGACGTGTTTTATTAGTCATTTGGTTTACTATTTGCCACATAGCTTTGGTCTTATTTTTAGAGTTTTTAATATGATTGTCATTACTATTGATTTTAGCCTGTCTTATAACTTTATTTAGTATGCGTTTATAATTCTTAAAATAATTATCAAAATCTGTCGTTGTACTACCCTTACTTAAGTCATATAGTAATCTTTTACGTTCACATGACTTTCTTATACCTGGAGTTAACCAATTTCTCTTAGCTTTCCCATTGGAGGTTCTTGATGTTTTGAGAGGAAATGCAGTATTAAAGCAGAACATAAAACTATTTGCAAACAATCTAAATTTCTCATTAGTATCAGCTGTATTATACATATCAAGCCAATCTTCCTTGCTTAAGAGATAATTCATATACAAAATATTATCATTGCTAAATATTCTTTTTTTTATGAGTGTTGATCTAAACATCTTAGTATTATTAGTTTCAATTTGAATTATTTGCGCCTCATGATCACTAAATCCTGTATTTATCACCTGTGCTTTATATGTACAATTTTCATTAATTATAATTTGATCTACCGCAGTTTTTGAGTGACTAGTTATTCTTGTAGGGGAAGTTATGACATGTATTAGGTTATAACTTCTAAGCAGATGTATGAGGTCTTGCTTTTCTTTGCTGTCTTTAAGAAAGTCAATATTTAAATCACCACATAATGCAATTTTTTTTTTGGTTTTCACGAGAATGTTGAGTAGTCTCTCTAAGCTATTTTGAAAAATCCTAACATTACTATCTGGGGCACGGTATAAAACAATCACAGTAATATCTAGTTCAATCAAATCCACACCTGCAACTTCAAAATCACTTTCACGACATAATGTCCGGCATGTACCTATATTTATGAAACGGATACCTGTTTTAATAAATATGCATACCCCACCCCCACTTTTGTTAGATCTACAATATGAGCTGGCTAATGTATAATTTGGTATCTGTATGTAATCGATTTCATTGCTCTTTAACCAGTGCTCAGAAATGCACAAGACACCAACCTCATTCAGATCTTTATCTAATAGGATTTCAATGTAATTTAATTTATTGTGAATAGATTGGACATTTTGATGAAAAATTGTTACATAGTGTGCATCTATTTTTATAGGCTTTCTTACAGAATCACTTACCTTTAACAGTTTCGCTTTTTCTGTTCCATCCATACATTTAGTAAGAGTGGTAGTGAGAACAGTAGAACCCCACTTAGCCAAACTAAAGAGGGCAAAGCCATTTTGCTAACACATTTTTTTTCGGATAATCGATGGTAACGATTTTAAGCAGTGTAAAGAAGAAACATAAATATAGGGTACAACTGTATTTTATGTTCATACTTAAGAAAATGAATAAAGTGTGAACTGTGGCTGTTTGTTAGAAAAATGTATGAGGTGATTATGAGAAGTTAGGCTGCTTGAAAAAATTAATGAAATGCATTGTTGCTGGTAGATTATTTTACGGTGATTGCAGTTCTACCAGTTTTGTTTTTTGGAAAAGCTTGATTATTATGGAATTGGACATCGTTTTGTTACATGTCCTTCAGTTATTGTTAGCCTTAGAATTTTGGCAGCTAGCACTTGCTACTTAGTATGTCATATCTACTGCCAGTCATAACAGTTCATATATACACACTAAACCTAATGCTGACCTTGGTTTAAGTCTAGAAAACACAGGACCCTTTAGTTTTATTGTAGTTCACTATGACAAACTTAAATTAAATTAAGCTTTATTTATGGATGTTCTTTAACTGCTGAGGTCCTTAGCATCCCATTCTATATTGGGCGTGAAAGACTAGAAATTTTGCTCATTGGCCTCTTTATCAAGCATGAGGCTCTTTTACATGCTGTAAACCTATGACACAAGACCACCAGCTTTACTTCCCTTCTGAAGAAAGCTATGCTAAGGATTTTTATGCCTGAAAAAAATCCATCGGGCTTGAACCTGCAACCTCAGGAACTACAGGCTAGCATGGTAACCACTACAGCACAGAGGATGGCTTCATTATGACCCACTATGACCTATCCTCACTTCCTACATGGCATAAAGATAACTGTAAGTTATGTTGCATGTATCAAATTAGTGTCTAGCTAACAGAGCTTTTCCAACAAACAAAATTGCTAACAATGTAATCAGCATAAAACTACCTACCAGTAAGAATTTAATTTATTTTTTTGAGTGTCCAACTATTGCATGATCACCTAAAATAATGTAATAAAGTAAATGAATTTAGTTGGTAATTTAATATGAGATCTAGAGGAACTCCGTAAAGAGAAAATGTGAGATAAGTTATGTTCTAGCACCTTTCACTTATAATGGTGTACATATAATTATGATCATCCTGCTGAGTCCATTAGCCAGCATATTTATTCAAAATAAAACATTTAAAACATGCTGAGTTGGATGACTATACTTATTTTCAGGCCTAGAGACAACCTCACAGGAAGTAGGTTTGTATGTTTTTGATAACTGTTCTTTAGGACTAGCAGTAACTAAGTTGGAAAATTGAATCAGGCTTGAAAAATTGCATTTCACAATTGGGACTCGAACCATGGTGCTTTGGGGCTCTCAGCACTTAAAATGCCATGGCAAAATTCCCATACAAGCATTAAGCCTTCTCATTGGATTTAAGTATTGCAGCAAACCTTAAAGTTGATATCAAACACAGAGATATCATACCTTAAATGTGACTTGTAATAATGTTGCAGGTGCTTTATAGTTAACCATTATAAGATTTAATTGTTGAAGTTATTAGCTGCACATTGCTAATGTGAAAGAACAATTATCAAAACACAAATGATCATGTAATAGTTAACATTTTTATAAGTTGCCTTTGAGGTATATCTAATATTTGAGATTGCCTTGAGGTTAACCATCAGATGAGAAGGTTTAATGCTTGTACAGGTATCTGAACATGGTAGCTGTTGTGGTAATAGCTTTGGCATGAAGAGGCAATGATCCATGGTTTGTGTCTCAGGCATGGCATTGAATTTCTCAAGACTGATTCAACATTCCAAGAAGTAGCATTACTGTTCGCCAACAGAAAGAAAGTCCCTGACAGGAATGTGCTGCACTTATCTGTTTGGAAACAGTGCGACAAGGACAGTGAATGTGTGTGACAGAGAATGCATGCTATGCAAGGAGTAGAACTATTCATTTGGCTATAACTGAGCTGTCGTGTGTGTCATAAATGAGGGTAACATAAGCAAGTAGGCAGGGTTCGGACCATGTCTAATCAGCAATTTCCCCTCTGTCCTTCATTCCCCAGGGACTTTCTTTGCTGTGGAAGACAGTATCTGTCAGAACATTGAAGGTGTGTGGGATTGTTTGAAGTAAGGCTTATTGGTTAGAACTGGATGTTTTAGGGTACACACAGTATTTTTCTCTACAGACTTGTTAATGAAATTAAGAACCACAACAGTTGTGAAATGGATACCAAAATAGAAATCACAGAAGAGGATCCTCTCTCTGCAACATAGCCTCACAAAATGAGAGAGCGTTCTTTCACAAGGAGATTACAGTGAAGATAAAACAGTGATGCTGTTCTTCTGGATGATAATTGTGATGAATAAAAACAGAAATTACATCAGAGACTCCATTTCCAGATTTTGTTCAGAGAAAGATAGAGATTGTTTTACCAAACACCTCATAAAGCAGAGTAAGTCTAAAACTGTTACATGCAGCAACAACTATGAGATTGACACAAAAACAGAAATTGAGGAACAGACTCTGGTTTCAGATTTTGGTTCACAGAATGAGAGAGAATTTGTTCCAGAGGATCCTGTATGAAGGTTAAGAGCTATGAGTGATCATGAAATGGATAACAAAATAGAAATTAAAGAAGAATCTTGGGACCTGGAAACAGAAACTTCAATTTGTGATGACATTAAGGTAAGTTTTGTAGAAATCTGCTGCAGTTACAATTTATGTTTATTGTACACTTGATAAAGTATTTGAATTATTAATACAAAATTAAGGAGTAACCCACAATTTAAATTTCTGTTTTGCAGACAAGCATTTATATTTTGCCTATTACTTTTTATGACATTATAATGAAAGAAAAGCTAAATTGTAGGATATTAAGTGCAGAATGCAATTTGCTAGAACAAGTTGTAGTTTATTTATGTACAAAATGCCAAAAAAGCGTATCTTTTAGCAGCTAAAGGAGTTCTTAGTTTTTCTTCTCAAATGCTACTGCAATACAACAGTTGTTTTTATTGCAAGCAAACAGCCATTAGTAGCAAGTGAGTTCTGCTCTTCAAGCTCTCTGTTTATAGCTGAACTAGTACATAGCACATAATAAATCTTGTAAGGAGAGAGAAGTGTTTGATGCATTTACACAAACCAACACCACACACACACACGTGCTTGCTTATTGTTCTTCTTGTGCCTAGAGAGTAGGTTTATATGCATATACACGGTTATGGCTTAAGATGAGGTTGAAACTAAATATGTCACCATCAGCTCTACAAGAGCTGATTGAGATGGCTGTGCAGTAATGTGCAAAGTTTGCATTCAGGAAATCTGTAGTACAAATCCTGCCAGGAGCATCCTCCCTGACAGACTTTTTCCAACATTTCCTCATAACTGGAGAGATATGTAAACTTAGGCCTGGAATGTTTCTTTCTCAAATATCATTTCATTGCCTGTATTATCACTGTCCACTGTGGTGGTGCCATCTGTAGTAAGAATGGGTATTAAACACTGCTAAAAACAACGTTAACTCAGTTTGTGATGCTCAGGTTGGCTACAGGATTTTCAGCTGTTGAGATTAAGTATGATAACTTGATACTAGAATTTGTTGTAGGCACCACTTTTTTTTTTTTTGAGGATATTTATGTTTCAGCTAAATCCTAATGAGGTAAGATTCTCTTGCGTAGGAATTACAAACTTCTTGCTGCCAGTTTGAATCCTGGCTTCAACTGGTGGTATAACTTGCAAATTAGCTCAAATAGGAAGTATTCAAGTTTCTTAAATAACTTCAGATAGTACTGAAGAAACTTGGATGTGTGACACTGATTTGGGTATTGACAGCAAGTTTTCTGGTTATGAGCTGGTGTTGAGGATGTGGGCAACACTGAAGATGCACGTAGTGGTGCAGAGAGGGTTTTGGAATTCCAGAAACTATTGAAGCACAACGTAACACATTTTCTAGAGTACAGCCTCATACCCAGCTCACAAGTGATAGCCGACCTTTAGATGTTTTCATAAGGTTTCTTGCTGAAACAAATGCATATAAGCGTAAAGTGTGTAAGGATCTGACTTCAAAAGGCAAATTAGGATTCAAAATTGGTAGATGTAACAGAATGGGATTTACAGGGTGCTTGGTATGATTATTTTCATAATTACAAAACTTGCATTGCTGAACATCTATACATGTCAATTTCAGAAAAGAGGTTAATGTCTCTCTTTTTATCCCTTAGGATCAAGAGCCTAAAAGAAAAGGAATAAAATCAGCCTTATTTGCAGTAAACAATCCAATATTAATTCTCTCAAATTAATATTTAAGAAAACTAGGGTGATATGAGTATGCAAATACTCTAACTGCACATTTTTAAAATCTTTGTGAATGTCATAGTTTTGAAAAACGTGATTCAGTGGTGGAGTTATCAAAATGAGTTGAATGCTCTCTGAGATTTCCCTGAACACCAAATACTTTAAAATAAAGAGAGTTGAGGGTTGTTACACTACATCACTAAAATATATTTTAGTGATGTAGTGTAATAACCCTCAACCCTCTTTATTTTAAATTATGACACATCACTGTTACTAGCTTCTAAATCTCCAAAATTAACCAAATACTTTCTCGCTTTATAATATTCAGTGTACATTATGTGGAAACACCTGTATACTTAGGAGAAGAATGAACATTGTCACTTTTACACCTTAGGTTCTTCCAGATCCCATTATTTAAAATGGCATACAATGTTCTATATAATACATTCAGATCTGACTGGATTGAGGACAAACTGTGTATTTCTGAAAACCTATTTGGAGTTATTGTAGTGATTTTTTTTTTTAAAGTTGTAAGCTGAGAGGTTATCTCAGACAATGAATAAATGAAATGGGTGAAATAATGCTCAAATGAGCCCGGGTACAAAGAGCATGAAGTTACCAAATTTATCTGCTCAGGATAAGGGAAAACCTTATCTAAGCAACTCACCCTAACCAGGATTTGAACTCAGGACCTCTTGAATGTAAGGCAGACACGCTAGCTGCAAACCACACAGGTGGGCTTATTGTTGTGATTATCAATATTGTTATTAATAATACACTTTACCATGGAAATCAAATCCATAAGCTCTTAAATTATTGATGTAAAATTAAAGTTTTAAGATTCTTGTTTATAAGCCCAGTATCTTATACACCTCAACGCCTAGGTTGTTTCTCTCCTCTTACCTGCCACTGTCTCCCCACGCATCTCAAGCATTTCTGTGTTAATTTTCCTAAATTTTTGAGTAATTAAGTCATATATTTACAAATTACTAAACATTCCCTTTGCCAGCTCTGAGTTCTGTGAACCAAACAATTTATTTAGATTACATATTTTATCTATTGTTTGGTTTTCTTACACCCCATTTACATAGTGAAATGACAAATCTTTGTTTCTAGATTATTTCTGATAGCATATACCAATTCCCTCCTGTAATATCTTCAAGGTAAGAATTGACTCTTGCTAATGCTTCCATTACAGACTTTCTCATCTTGTCTAACATTTTGGTTTTAATTCTTACATAACTCACATTTATGTTGTAGTAGATGTCCCATTGTGTTCTTGAACTGATACAAATGGGTATCATCAATCCATCAAATTACATACTGAAATTTGTTCTATGCCTCATTCTTATTGTATGATTTAGTCCACAGATACTGTGGAGAGCATTTATAACTTACATGAGGATAGATCGAATACTAACTGAACTTTTACTTTCTCTATTACATGCCTAGAGGTAGAGGAACTATTATATTAACCCAAAAATTCAATATCAACATTTTAGTGGAAAGTATGTTTTAAAGTCCTCTGAGACCAGTTTAAGCATTTCTAGAAAAGGGGGTGTGAGAAACAGACAGTGTAACTCAGAAAGGACATGTCTCACAAATACCAGACTTGGTATCAAAGCTTTTCATCTTGCAAATATGTATGAGGGTTGATCAATAAAGATTGAGACTGCCATTTATAAATCACGGGAACACGATCTGCCATTCAATAGGCAAATATGTATATGAATAGGTACCTTTAAGTGTTACCATTAGCTACATTTTTCTGAGCCCCCACCATTTGCCAACAGTAGCATTTAAAGTTGGTAAGGAGGTGAAGGTACCTCTAAGCTACAAAATATCGGAAATGAGAGAACAATGTTATGAAGTAAAGTTTTCTTAAACAAGACTGCTGAAGAAACACTTGAACTTCATAGAGCCTAAGATGAGACAATGTCTTGTGCTACCTGTTTCCATTGACACAAATGATTTAAAAATGGGAGGGAGCCACAATCAACACTGCTGCCATCACTGTGCACATGGATCCCCATGTAGTTGTTAAGGAGCTTGCAAGTATGCTAGACATTTTGCTGGGAAGCATTCATACAATTTTAAGGGATTATTTAAACATGGCAAGAGTATGTGCTTGCTCAATTCCCAAAGTGCTAACTCCCATTCAGTATATACAATATTCATTTTAAACTAAGAAAATGTCACAAATTGTTTGCAATAAATTCAAGATATACATTTTATTTTTAGGTTTGCAAATATCTTAAGTGCATGGTATATTAATAAAAATTAACATAATGAACAATTTCAATATAAACCATTATTTGAGACATGGGAACTTCCTTGAAAAGCTTTTGTGTTGCTTCCTGGGAAGATGCTGAACTTATATACCAAGTTTGATATGTATTAACAATTTTGCTTTTGAGGTCTTCTGTTCACTTACATGGGCATAAGGTTTTTTTTTTTCTAAAATGCTTTGGATTCAGGTGACTTCCAAACATGTATTTCTGGTGACATCTCAGTCTAGAATTTAATATTTTATTGGAATATAATACTTAATCTACCTACTATGCATCAAGTGGTACAGAAAGTATCAATACTTTGTTTAGTCAATTTTTTTTAATATCAGTAAACTTAAAAAAAAGAACAAAAATATGTAGCAGTAAATATAAAAATAATGTAGAAAGTTAAAATGTTATTGCAGCCCTGTTTTATTTTACTACAAACTGATTTTAAAGTTACTTGTACCTCTGCAAACCATCAGGCTACAAATAGTTGATACAGAAAAGAAATCCTTGGCAAATACAAATGAATCTTGTTCTTATATTTATCCATGGCAAACATTACATACACAAATATAAAATGAAGAACTGCATTCAAATCCTAACAATCAACAGCTGAATATCCAAACTGTTATGGCTAATTTACATGATGACATAAGTTTTGCAGGTAAGTTTCACAATTAGCTTTTATTTTAATATGCATGTGTAAACGTTAGTGATCGCACTTAGAACACTAGCCAGTTTGAGCTACTTCAAACTTTTGGTGAAAGGAAATTAGTGCTAGTGCTTGATTTTGAGGTTATGTTGTGCTTGCAGTTTGCAGAATGAAGTGTGGAAGTGAAGAAATAATTAAATGTCTGGATTTAACTGCCATGCTTGTGAGACTTTAATGATATAAACTTTAAAAATAAAGTGAAATGTGCTGCTGCTCTTCAGCTAATTTTAAAACCGCTTAATGTGGATGAAATGACATTGGAAACACTTAAAATGCAAATTCATTCCAGAAGTACCTACACAAATAAAATATGAAAGATGGAAAAGAGTAGGAAGACTGGAAGTGGCACTGACCTAGGGGAAGAATTCTGAAATTATGCTTTTTGGAATGCAGTACAAAAATTAGTGATAAATATGAGTCCCACTTGCAGTAAGTCAATGTAATTTATAATTTCAGCTCTCAAGATCATGTTCCATGTGTTACAGTGTCTTTATTTCATTTATTACTTTCCCAAGCAAAAAGCAAACTACTCCGAAGTCATTTTCAAATGGTTGTGATAATTCTTTGTATTATGTACAGGAATTTCCTTGAACAAAGTTGCACAGCACCCTAAAAATAACCTCCGCTGAACCCAAACCTGGTCCATTTTCATCTCTTTCACTTTCATTTTTAAGGCCACTGGTGACATCTCTGCCACTACTTTAGCATCCCTGTTTACACACTATCTCTGCATAAATATATTAAAAATCTATGAAACTACAATATACATAAGTGTCGCCATGTAAACAACAGCTTGTGTAAATAGTTCCCGAAAATCATTTCAGGAAACTAGTTGAAAGACCTAATGTCATCATGCAAACTAGGCGTTACATTGTTAGCCTTTTTACATGATTGTTAAACAGATATATATACTATTTATATTTATATATTTTTATATTTATATATTATTTAAATATCGCTTACATCTCAGGATGAGCTCCAGACAGAAGATGCCACAAATAGCTTAGTCAATCATAACTGGCATAGATCAAAGTCAGTAAGCAATTTCATAATTCTTTCAGGTATATTCGCTGCCAAAGAAGAAAAGGATTGACATTTTGCGGAGAAAGAGGCGACGTTGCCGCTTATCACAACCATTTGGAGAGCATGTTACAATTATGTGCACGAAGGTGATTGGGTTGTGCCTGTATTGTAGGGTGGGTATTGTTTATATTCTTATATGAAGACAATTATAATAATGAATCTGCATATAAAGGATAGAACATACAAGAATATATCAGTGCAAAGATCTGTGTTAACAAAAGAGACATACCTGCAAAATATTGATACTTATTCTCTCACAAAGCATATTGTTTCCTGCCCTTGTGCTTTAATTGGGATACCTTTACCAAATTAAGGTTTATTCGGTTACCGAGTGCGCTCAGGTTTTCGTTTGGCTCGCTGTCTTTATCACTATTTTTGGATATTGTGAAATATCCATTAAAAGTGTTAACACAATTGCAAATGATCACAACACATGCACAGACACACGGACTCAAACACACACAAACTCAAAGCAAATAACCATACAAATAGAATGATGCAAAATAACTTCTCACTACACAGGTGTTCTCTAAACTGATGCAAATACATTGCAAGCTGTGGCTAAAGGAAGGCACTATTTATAACAATAGCAACAGTAGAAGAATAACACTTGCAGTTCATGTTAATGCAACGGTCACTCGCCAGACATCACGTGTTGCAATATCGGCAACAAGGTTTTTGCATCTATCATTGCTATGGAAACGTTTTAGTTCTAATCATTGCTATGAACGACTGCTATGATGTATCCATCCCCCACCATTCATTTAAAGCTTTTCGCCACATGGTTAGAAACTGTCAATTCCTTTCTTGATTAGCACCGACTATAATATTCAGGAAGCATCACCCAAATTTGTCTGAATATAATGACAAAAAAGAAATAGGGAAAGCAGAATGCATTAAAAGGCCAAACCAAGAAAATTGTCTGCTCCATAAAATTCTATTTAAGGAAATATTTTACAAACCAGAATGTTCAGGTATGGTTAGTATGATGTTTTTGAACAAAACCAATGTAAAATTTGGAATAAACATTAAATTGTACTGCTTTCAAGAAATTCCTCTATTGATCTCATTTTTTGGAATTAATTTCTTAAAAACATTGTTAGAAAGTTTAAAATATGTTCAACTAGTTAGCAACAATGAACAAATTTTACTTATACAAAATCTACTGAACAGTTACGTATGTATCAGCTGATAGAGCATGGGATGTAACATAGAGACTTGGGGTCATGTTGCTGCATATGAATACATGACATGACAGTTCAATGTGATTGTTTCTGTCACGTGAATAGACATAATGCCAGCACTAATTATTTCTGCATAACTTCTGAGTAAGCAGATTATTATCCCATTGAAATGCTGGCCGGAAAGTTCACATTGGAACAGTGGTTTCTCATATATGATACATGTGTAAAAACTATGTTGACAGTTATGTAGGGAACTTCCAGAGAGGCAGTTATGGGACTTCTTAGATTTAAAGAAATGTGTTTGGTAAATCTTGGATTGTTAAAACACTTGATGGCAGTTTAAGAATGTTCTGTTACAGGAAGAAGGCATTTCAAAACCTTAAGCCTGTGCATCAACTTAACATTGAAGCTGTACAATGAGTGAGGTGCAGGAAATACAACCATGTAACAACATAAGTCACTTGATTTTCTGTAATTGGATCAGGTTGCAAAAAATTACATTGTTTACATTGCAGTAAACATGAGCATGCAGACATGTATACTACTCCAGGTGAAACACAATCTTATGTCTGTACAAATTAGTGGCATTTCAACTCCTGAAAGGAAGTTTATATAGAAAGATGTATTCAATAATTTAATAAAACTGTTGAGAGTTGATTTATTGACACTACATTCGAAATGTGTAGCATTTTATAAAAAAAAAAACAAGTGATGCAGTGTCATATAAACTGAATCACAATAAAGTTTAATAAATTACAGACATGTTTGCCAAATTATTCTATATAAACATTTGCCTTTGTCTCCAGCAGATGGAACATACATGCAAACAATTCACTACCTAGCAGCATTAGCCATAACCACGTAAATTACCACAAAGTGAAAAGTAAAGAGCTGAAGATGTGGTTATTGAATCACCAAAGATATTCTCATCTTAACTATCTTATAAAATCTGAGTAAAGCCTAATGGTTGTCAATTTGTGTAAATTATGCACATGTGATGCAACATTTAGGGAAAAACTGTAGATGATTCTTGTAATGCTTAGCTTATAATTCCATTGCCAGAACTGATAATTCTGAGCTAAATGTATATCTGTTGCTCCCCTGAGCTTGGTAGAGACTAACCTGTGGAACATTCACATGAAACATTCCTTACAGTTAAACACTGAAGGTTTAAGGAAAAGAAGTAGATGAAAAGGTAAAAATTTCACAACTTTTGCCTTACATGCAAAATTATATACTGTAAATTTCCATGATACACTTATTGCATACCATGTGTGTACAGTTGTTGATTTTACAAAGTACATTATTATTTATAACTTCACAAATGACTGAAATCATGTCTTTATTTGTAAGAGTTTCTCTCCTTCTGATTCAAATTATGCATTTTCAAACTATATAAAAAAGTAACCCTCTGATAGCAGATGTCACACTTATATCACTTTATGGTGCTGATGAATTAATTTATGCCTTTTTAAATGTGATAACTGAGTAAAGCTCTTATTACAAATTTCACACTGGTGTGGCTTCTTGCCCTCATGAACCAAATTATGGCTTTTCAAATGTGACAAATGAGTAAAGCTCTTATGACATGTTTTACACTGGTGTGGCTTCTTACCTTCATGAATTAAATTATGCATTTTCAAATTTGACAACTGTGTAAAGCTCTTATTGCAAATTTTACACTGGTGTGGTTTCTTACCCTCATGAATTAAATTATGCATTTTCAAATTTGACAAACCTGTAAAGCTCTTATCACAAGTTTTACACTGGTGTGGCTTCTTACCCTCATGAATCAAACTATGCATTTTCAAACTTAACATGTGAGTAAAGCTCTTATCACAAATTTTACACTTGTGTGGCTTCTTACCCTCATGAATCAAATTATGGCTTTTCAGATGTGATAATTGAGTAAAGCCCTTATCACATGTTTTACACTTGTGTGGCTTCTTACCCTCATGAGTCAAATTATGCCTTTTCAAATGTGACATTCGGGTAAAGCTTTTATGACACATTTTACACTGGTGTGGCTTCTTACCTTCGTGAATCAAATTATGTCTCTTCAAACTTGACAAATGAGTTAAGCTCTTATCACAAGTTTTACACTGGTGTGTCTTGTTAGCCTCATGAGTCAAAACATGCCTTTTGAAATTTGACAAATGAGTGAAACTCTTATTACAAGTTTTACATTCCTGTGGCTTCTTACCCTCATGAGTCAAATTATGCCTTTTTAGATGCGACAAACGGGTGAAGTTCTTATTACAAGATCTACACTGGTACGGTTTCTTACCCTCATGAATCAAGTTATGCCTCTTCAAATCTGATAACTGAGTAAAACTCTTATCACAAACTTTACACTGGTGTGGGTTCTTACCCTCATGAATCAAATTATGCATTTTTAAATATGACAACCGAGTAAAGCTCTTCTCACAAATGCTACACTTGTGTGGCCTTTTTCCCTCTTGAATTAAATTATTTTGTTCATAGTATAAAGCTCTACTGCAAATCTCCCCAACATCATTATATTTACCAGATTGTTCTGAGTGAACATGTTCCTTTACAGTTGGTATTTCTGTGACATCTCTTTCCTGACTTTTACATCCAGGATGATTCTTTCCATTATGTAAGCTTATGTCTCTTCCTGAGTCTTCAGCAAAGGAGAATGGTAATTTACTCCTGCTATCACCAGAAACTGCTTCCATGCATAATCTGAAAAGTTGGAGGATTTAGCATCATTAAATGTAAGTCACACAATTGAATCTGAAAACAGAATCTCTGTTTGCTAATAATAGGTACATGTTGAGAAATAAGGGAACTTCCTTTCAACTTAATTATAAGTTCTTCATGTAAAGCAACTGTGTTGTTCATTACAATTGCATCAATTTTGTTAATTCACAATATCATTAGATATTTAATAAAATCTTGGAAATAAAAACATGTTAATGGTAAAACCAGTCTGATCTGGCAATACAAGCAATTCCTGTATTGATTACATACTTTGCAAGAAAATATATTCATAACAAAGTGGTTATCAATAAGGCAGTATACAATCAGCAGCCAATACAACGGATGGAATATTTCTCATAACAGAAAATGCTCTACATTTTGCATTTAGTAACCCTTTGTCTCTTATCTTATGGTTTGCCAGTAATACAAATCCAATTCATTCAGATTGAAGTGCAGTTCAGAGGCTACTCACATAAACTGCAAGATATAAATTTTATTATTAGATGTGAAAATATATTAAGCATATGTATTTAAATCAAAACTGTAGAGACATTTTTGAGAAAATAAAAAATTGATAAAATTTTGAGGTGGAAGGTTTTCTTCAAAATCTTTGTATTGATTTTTGGAAGATCAACTTATATACTAATTGGGAATTTACTTGAATTTGAATTTTTAAGTTATGTTGGCCAGACAGACATAACAAGATTTCTTACAAACATGTTTTTTATTTCTTTGCACTGGACCTCAAAACATGTATTTCCAGTGAAATGTTATTTCTGATGTTTAAGTGGAATATTATAATTCTTCTACTTGCAATACGCATATAAATTAAGAAATTAAAGTGTTCAGAAAGATTTGCGTTTTGATGAATTATGCATGTAAGCTATAGTAAATTTTCATCAAACCACTTTTGAGAAGGGGATGAATAAAACCAAAAAGGTACATGGAGATAGTAGTTTTATCTATGAGGGATTTCATACTGCACCCTTAAAACATGCTAGATTATAATAATTAATTTATATTCTTTTGACTTTTTAGTTCTGAGTTCATTTTTCAGACATAGAATAGATGTTTTGTAAAAGTTGTCTTTTTTTGGAGGGGGGCATTCAGATGACCTCAAATCTGTATTTCTGGTAAAATTCAAATACAAAATTTTTGGGTGGGAAACAATACCACTTCTACCTAACATAGGATAAAGGGTTCAGAAATTATACCACCAAAAATTCAGAATTGTCCATAAAGCAAAGTTTCTACTTGAAGAAAATGCTTGAAAAGGTGTGACATCTTAGAATGGAATATAAACACACAGATAAGATAAGAGGATCATTCTTTACTTTGTTTACATAAACCTGCAAGCATCCAGCCCAGCAGTGCAACCTTTGCCCTGCTCTAGCTAGCAGTGAAGAAAGAGTAAGTAAAAACCTTACTGTATCAGTTAATGTCCACAAGATACAGTAAGGTGGTCAACTGTACACATACAAGGATTTGGTTATTCTATCACAGCAATGAAACTTTACATGTCATGTACTGTAAACAAAACACTGTATTTCTTTTACTTCTGTGCAACCTACCCCTGGTGTGTGAATTAACTTTGACATTCAACACACTACACCAACCAAAGTTTTGACTTCCCTGGAACTCAGGAAATTCATTTCTCTTAGAAAAAGAGAGAGAGAAACACAACTGAAAACTTTCCTCTTATTTCTTCGAGGTAATAAAAATATGCCAATAATTGGGGAAAGTGTACTTAAATAAGGCTAAGTAGTATAGTGATATATTATTGCTGTACCTTTTCATTGGTTCAACAAATTAAAAAAAAAAGGAAAAAGCTTACGTGTTACATTCACATTAATTTCTCTAGCCCCAACTGTTTATATCAGTTCTCTTCTAGTATGTTTTCCTTCTATTGGCTTTATGTTAATCCAAACAAATCTAATTATAAAAGGTTTTACTACACATTTTGTTGTAATGGTAATATATATTGAAGTACTAAGTGATTAAAAAATTACAATGTTCAGGGCCTGGTTTCAGCCCTGCTCTCCATTTAAATAATTCTGATTGAAACACTGTTCAAACAGCCTACATCATGAATCCAAACTAATACAACCAATATTCAATTACTATCATCCATCTCCATTTATTTTTAATGTGATATAGACAGTCCACTAAATTTCTGATTTGAGATTTATCTCGAAAAGTTTCTTTATTGCTATCGCAGGATTTAACCGAACCCGTTTTTATTTGATCAACCTACTCCTTGAGTCTCTTGACCCTGGACGATCACACAGAACATTTTTTGTAGGTATAAGGAGGCTGAAAAAATAGTGAAACCTTTAAAGAGGATTGATATATGCTGGCTTTGAAACTTAATACTCTTCACGCATTACAAGAAACCAAATAAACTGAAAATAATAGCAAAAAATATATCAGAACTGTTAATACCACAAAGAGAATTGGTATAAATTGTTTTTTATGAGACCTGCATTTTTAGTGTGGTAAGTTCTTGTTTATCTCTTATGATTTACAAGTAAGAAACATTTATATAATATTTATTCATAATGAAAACGACTTAACAAGCTATTCACAGACAATTCAAGATATGTTTTACTAGTCTACACATATGTAATGCCTGGTATCCTAATCAAAATCATCAGAGCCAATTTTAAGAAAATAGAAGGGAACAAAAAGTCTTCAGTGTTTAGTGCAGCTTAGGGTGAGAGAATCTTTTTAAAAAAGATTACGTGTTTGCAGGATGCAAAACTTTGATACCAATTTAGGTATTTATGAGACATTTCCTTTTTGAATTATGCTCTCTCTCTCTCTCTCTCTCTCTCTCTCTCTCTCTCTCTCTCATACACATGCCCCCTTTTTCTAAAAATGCTTAAATTGGTCTCAGAGGACTAAAACGCATTTCCTTGAAATGTTAATATTGAGTTTTTGGGTGGAATAGAATTTTTCCTCTACTTACTCTAAGCATGTAGTAGAGAAATTAAACAACTTTGTATTTGATGGGCCCATGTATAAGGATAGAAACCCTCCACAGTACCTGTGGACACTATCATACAACAAAAATGAGGCTCAGAACAAATTTCAGTATGTAATTTGATGATTATCCTCTCATTTGTATCAATTCAAGAACACAACACATCTACTGTAACATAAATGTAAGCGTTATATATGGATTAAAGGAAAAATTAACACAAGAAGCAGAGGACCTGTAACTGAAACACTAGCCAAGAGCCAAGTCTTACCTTGAAGATTTTACTAGAGGGAAGTCCCCATCCTGTAACAGAACAATTCAAATGTACAGTTTCACACAATCATCTATACATGTTAGTCAAATGTTATGCATAATATCTTTCAAACTACTAGGTTTCATTTATTTATAAACTACTACACAGTATTACAAGATATGTGGAAATAAACTTTTGAAATTTCATCATGTAATGCGATATAAGGAAACTAAGCAATGGATAAAGTATTACCATCTAAATAAACTGTTTGGTTTAGGGAACACAGAACTCGCAAAAGGAACGTTTAGTAATTAGAATATATATTTCACTCAATTACTCAAACACATAGGAAAGATTAACACAAAAATGCACTGTATCCCTACAAGATATATAGGGATGCAGTGGCAGGGAAGAGGGGAGGAAAAACCTGTATTTTTCTATGCCAATAATCTGGGTATTGAGGTGTATAGGGAACTGGGATTATAAACAAGAATCCTGTAATTTTAATTTTACACCAATAAATTCAAGAGTTGATGGATTCCATTGTAGAAATTGAAGCAGATTAATAATGATGAGAATAAAAATAATCATTAAAACAATTTGAAATAGGTTTTCAGAAACATATGATTTGTCCACAATCCAGTTGGATCTGAATACATCTTATAGAACATTGTATTCCATTTAAAATAATGGGACTTGATAGAACCAAAAGCGACAATGTCCATTCTTTACCTAAGTATTCAGATACTCGCACACAACAATGTACACTGAATATTATAAAGACAGAGAGAGAGAGAGAGAGAGAGTGTGTGTGTGTGTGTGTGAGTGTGTGTGTGTGTGTGTGTGTGAGAACAGACAGCTCATTTTGATAATTCCTTCTTAAAGAATCATGTATTTTCAGCAGGGCACACATTGTAAGACATTCACCATAGTTAAATACAAATATTGCAGACTTCTTGAGTTTTTACTACAAATAAGTCTTATATTCCTTTTTGCTCTACAATAATAAGGAATAAAAGAAGAGATATTAATCTCTATCTTACGCTGAATGTCTATAGACATCCAAGGTAAAATGTACCCAAGTGATATGGATGCATATAGACATTCAAGGTAAAATAGGCCCAAGCAATATAGATATGTATAGATTTCCAGGTAAAATTGATCCAAGCGATGTGGATGTCTATAGACATCCAAGGTAAATTGCGACCATGTGATATGGACGTATAATGACATCCAAAGTAAAATGACCCTGAGTGACATGGATGTATATAGGCCTCAATGGTAAAATGGGCCCAAGTGATATGGATTTGTATAGATATCAATGGTAAAATGGGTAAGCCTGAATAATATGGACAAGTATGGTCGCACAAGGTAAAATGGGCCCAGGTAATATGGACATCAATGGTAAAATGGGCCAGAGCGACATGCATGTAAGACACATCAAAGACAAAATGGGCCCAAGTGATACGGATGTGTATAGACATCCATGGTAAAGTGGGCCCAAGTGATATGGATCTGTATAGACATACAAGGTAAAATGGGCATGAATAATAATGGATGTTTATAGACATCAAGGTAAAATGGGCACGAGCGAGATTGAATGATTATAGACATCAAGATAAAATGGGTATGAGCGACATGGATGTTTAAAGACAAAGGCAAAACAGGTCCAAAGAACACTGATCTGTATAGATGTCCAAGGAAAAATGGGTATGAGCAATACTGACGTATATAGACATGAAAAGTAAAATGGGTATGAGCGATATCGACGTAAGTAGACAAAAATGAGTAGGAGTGATATGGATGTAAGGAAATATATGTCCTACATAAAAAGGCACAAGGGATATGGGGGTGGACATCCAAGGTAAAATGCATGCAAGTGATATGGAAATGTTAACCGTATTGACAAAATCCTTTTGTATGGCAGGTTTCTCCAAAAGCTGGAGATAATAGTGTGTTATCTGTAGACCAGTGCATATGTAATGTAGGTTTTTCTAACAACACCCGTGAAAATAATCATGTCAAGTAGTCTGTAAAGCTCAACTGTGTTTCATCTGAGCACCTCTGAATCTTACTTTCAGATCCTACTTTGCTTTTTGAAGTCAGATCTTTACCCACTTTACACTTATACATATTTGTTTCAGTGAGAAGCTTCATGAAAAAAACTCAAATGGTTAGCTATCACTTTTGAGCTGGGTATAAAATTAAACTCAAATAACCCAAATGGGATTGTCACTACAGTCTTGGGGATGTCTTCTGCAATGGGTATATGGTGCAAAGCACGTGCAAGACCAAGGTGGAAAATACATGATGTCCATGAAGGCTGAAGGAAAAGTCTTCGAAGTATGGAACTGGGTAGTGATCAGGAATTGTGCAAGCATTCAGCTGACAATAGCCACCACAAGGTCACCATTAGTTACTTTTCTTTGGAATCATGTGCAGTGGTGACGACCAACAACTTGTGGATAGTTGACATGCTCCTTGGTTTAGCATGAATTCCAATTCTTGCTTGGCAGCAGCATACTTTTCTAGTGCCAGCCGATGTGGTCTCCATTGAACTGGTTGCCCTGATGCGGTAACAATATTATGAACAGCACAGTGTCAGACTTTGTAAGAGTTGAAGATGGACAAGTAATCTCAATGAATTTGCTAAGCAAAAAGTGGTAGGATGAATAGCTGACTATAGTCTAAATTGTTTGGGGAATTGATGCGGTGGATATGTCCATTACTGGTCAAATTGATAGTTGAATAGATAAGAGATTTGATGAACATCAGGAAGAATTCCATAATATGAAAAAGAAATCAGCTCCGATGATAGGATAAGTAACACTTGCAACAATGAAATGCCAAGTGAAATCATTTGGAGAGAAAAATCAAGTTTCAGAACTATATAACCATAAGTCTTGATGGCTGTTCCATTTGCAGCAAAAAGTTGGTACTCTTCTAGACTATGACAAGGTAGGTGAGCTGCAGAAAATACAGTGATGTCGGCACCAATGCCTATAAGGAAGGCAACTTTTGATGATTGGTCGGTCATGAAAACACAATGATTCGAAGATATGGGATCAGTTGCCATCTCTACTGACAACCTGACTACATGGAAGGTGACATTGGCAAGTATTACAACCAAACCCGTGGTGAAACCCTGTTAACTGAAGATGGTAATGTGGAACAATAGCAGTATGAAGAAATGCATCTTGAAGATGATCGCCTGGTTTGGTGTTTCTGGTCCACATTTCAGCATCGAGCTGTTAGTTCATTGATTCGGAGTTGCAGTGATGCGATGGTTGCTTGTCGGAAGTGGATGCCATTACAGATTTGCTGAGTGTTGCTGGATATAATTTAATTATTCTATCAGCGATTTTTGCGAGTGCATCTAGGTTACCTTCAGAAACTGAGAATTTTCTGTGAATCAGAGAAAGACAACACATCCAAATATTCTAAGCATGTCATCCATCACAGTTGTACTGGCTAATAATTTCAGTTGGTGAAGTTTGTGAGATGGAGTGCACTCTCCTAGTTCCTCAGTACATAAAAGCTTCTCCATGTTTTGCATCAGATTGTGACACATGGTCAATTAATACTTGCCTTAATATGGCATACTTATTAGTAGCTGCCGGCGATGATTAAATGTCTTCAACTTCTGTAGCTCATTTTTCACGTAAGCTAGCTACTACATAGCTATATTTTGTTTTGTCTGCAGTTACTTTGGATAAAGTGAACTGGCTTTCAAACTGGGTGAATCAAAGTACTGGATTTTCAGACCAAAACAGTGGTACCCTGATGAAAAAATTATATACTGTTGGTTGATCATTAGATGCCATGAGGTTAGAGAACACAATGGACAATATAAAGAGCGACATAACTGTATGTGTGAATGAAGTATGTCTCTAAAATTCACTTCAGCTCAGTTCTGGGTCACCAAATGTAGTTGATTTGCTCTCATGGGGGTAATAAGACACACATATTACACCTTCAAGGCACAGAACCAAAACTTATTTATTACTCCCTGATAACCATTTATTACAAACATAACAACAAGAGTCATGCACCTCAACTGCATATCTGGGAATAGCCAGTGTGGGGTTTAAATGACCATGAGTAATGGGTAAAAGCTCTATAACTGGGTTGTCTGTTGTGTTCAAATCAATGAATTTCCTTTTGATATCACTTAGCATTCATTTCCTTTCTGACTTTTAAGTGTAGCTGATTGTCAGATGCTACAATATCACGGAATATTTTGGTATGATTTCAACAAACTTCCCTCAAGTATCCTATAATTTTCAAGAATTATCACCATCATTACTTTCAACCCTTTAAATATACCACCTGACAAACACTGTACACATTCACAAACCATCTCTTATCCTTACTAATTCTGCATTACAAAATTCAAATATTTGTACTATAAACAAAGATTATAAATGTAGTACATTTCTATAACTCACCTTAATGCCACCACAAACAGATGAAGTTTCTGTTTCTTCTAGCCACTGAGGTTCTGTTTTAATTTCCACTTTGTTAGCCATTTCATAATGATTGTTGTATTTCTTAAAATTCATTACATGATCCTCTGGAAGAAATTCTCTCTCATTCTGTGAACTAAAATCTGAAACCAGAGTCTGTTCCTCAATTTCTGCCTTTGTATCTATCTCATAGTTGTTGCTGCATGCAACAGTTTCACACTTTATGATATGTTTGGTAAAACATTCTCTGTCTTTGTGTGAACAAACGTCTGGAAAAGGTGTCTCTGATTTAACTTCTGTTTTGATTCCCATGTGATAATCATCGACCAGTAGCAGAGCATCACTGTTTGTCTTCATTGTAAGATTGTTGAGAAAGATCTCTCGCTCATTCTGTGAGGCTATGTTGTCTGAGAGAGGATCCTCTTCTTTGATTTCCGTATTGGTATCCATTTCACAACGGTTGCTCAGCTGAAGGTGCTGTTCTTAATTTCATTAACAAGTCTGTGGAGAAGGAAACATATTATGTATAGTATAAAGTATCTACAATTTTGTCCACAAGCTTCTTTGAATCCATCAGGTATTGTTCAAACTATACCACACACCTTCACTGTTCCCTCACAAATAAACCTACTTCTTGGAAAGTTGAATCACACATAATGCCATGCTCAGGGCTCAAACCATGAATCTTTGCATCTTTATGCCAATGCTATTACCACTGCAGCTATCATGTTCAAATACCTGTTATGAGTACTAAACCTTCTCATCTGGTGGTTAACCTTCAAGGCAATCTCAAATATTAGATAAACCTCAAGGGCAAATTGCAATGTTAACTATCAGGGTTAATTTGTATTCTGATTATTGTATTTCCACACTAGCTGTGTTCAGCAAATAAGTTGTAAAAATAAACCTAACAGATGTTAACTATAAAGCACCTGCAACATTAGTAGTCACCTTTGAGGTATATTGCATATTAAATATCAACTTAAAGGTTTACTGAGATACTTAAATAAAAATGAGAAATTTATTTTAGTGAAATTGTATATTTGCAACCACTCTACATATTACAAAAATCAGAAGGTTTAATGCTTGTATGAGCATCTTGCCATGGCAGGTCATTTGGTAAGAACATTGGCTCAAAATGGCAAAGCCAGCTATGGAATTGAATTTTTCAAGTCTGATTCAGCATTCCAAGATGGTCCCTAACCAAGGTTTTTTGTACTTTACTTCACCGTTGCTGGTGCAGGGAAGTTAAACATTGAAGTACAGTATTTTTCCACAGTAATCTTATATAAGTGCAGGTCTCATGAGTAGTTTAAATATAATAAAATATTAATATTCTATAAATACAAAAATAAAACTTAACTACTATCTTGAAATACAAAGATAGTAGTTATGATTTTGCCAGTATTTTAAACTGTGTTGAAGTACTGACTGGTGTTCTTAATATGATTAGGTAGTTAATTAGAATGAATAGACTTTGGTGATAAAATTAGTTTTAGGCCATATTTTCTGGTTTCAATATTACTTAGTGCTATTTTATGCTGCATTCTTGCAGAACGCTAGATATGATTAGGGAGTTTATTAGAATGAATAGACTTCATGATAAAATTCATTTTAGGTCATATTTTTTGGTTTTGATATTACTTAGTGCTATATTATGCTGCTATTTGATTTCAGAATGTTTAAATTTGAAAGATGGAGATTACAAAGTAATTTGGAAAGAAGTCTAGAGTATGGAGACATTAACTTATGCCACTTTTACCCTACACTGGGACAAGGTGGGGTTTTAGCTGGGGAGATTTTTACTCATAATGTCATACATCAATGCAAACTGAATATCAGTGTAATAAATAAATGTGCCCCTTCCACCACACATCTACTTCATCTACCACTATCTTACAAACTTCACTCTTCTTAACTTTATTTACTCCCTATGCACACCATATCACTGTAATTATTATATTATCCACTTATTGTAACCACCTACTGTTAATTTCATAAGATATAAATTTTAATCACCTCCACGAAGAGTTGACGCAGGAACCTTAGCACTTCAAATCTAGCATTTTATCTTTGTGCTACTTTTAAGTTATGAATTTGAGTTCCAAACAAACTCAAATCCAAAGCACAGAGATGTGGGTAACCACACAACCTATCTTACTGATCAAGCATTTGAGATAGACTAATTATACTTCCTGATCTTATCACAATAATGCTCCGCAAAGAGCAATTACAAATATTAGAAACTAAAGGACCTCACAGTACTTTATCACCAGTAAGGCAGTAACAAGCATCAGTGACATTAACAGAGACAACCAACAGTTCCAAACTACAATCGCCACAGTATCTGAACACCAAGAAAATCTAAAAACTGAATTTTAAATACCAAAAGCATCATACAATACATATACAACAGGAAAATTGGGCATACCAAATAGATTATTTGTATATTTATTATTTACTAAAAGTAAAGTAGAAAAACCTTTTCTACAAGACAGAAATGTGAGGCAGTATTTTATATCACAACACTGTGAATGCCAGAGTGATTGTAGTCTAAATTAGCATTATTGTATGACAATGATTTGAGATGTTTGTTAACTATAAGCATTGTTAGGAAATAAGTTTACACGGCCTCACTGAAACTGACAATAGGAGCGGGTAACAATGAAGCGATGGGATGAGATGTTTATCAATTAGAAGAGACAAACAAATGACATCAGGGTAGTGTGCCTTTCTTTAGAAATGGAGGGAATATCTTCCCTAGAGCATATGTGTTTGTAATTTTGATTGGCTGACGAAATAGGCGCTAATGTTGGCGCGATTTATTAACCTATAGCAGCTCTATTAATGTTTAGGCATATCGGCATGAGGGAGTATAAATTCTTAAGCCGGGGGCAGGAATCGCGCTGTTCTACAGAATCATTCACAATGCAAATGTCACGCATTTGTAAAAAAATCTCTCTCGCGAGTTACACGGAAGCATTCATGAAGTACACATTACGCAATTCTACAGAATCTCTCGCATCGTAAAGTTAATTACAAAGTGAGAAATACGCAAAGTAATAGTACGCGGAAAATAAGTGATTGTAGTTACATTCGAAAATATAACAGTTTCAGTCAGGTGTGTATCAAGATTAAATATATGAAATTAATTAAGTGTGATGGCAATATAAGTGTAAAAACTAATTCATTTATCAGCGTTATCATTTAGTAACAACTCCTTTCCGTTCACACACTCTGTTCAAGAGATATTTGCTCGATTGAGTAATAATAGCTAGCCGGAGGACAAAGAACCCAAAATTCAAAATAGTAAAACAATAACAGGTGCTCAGCAAATAAGATAACACGAACAGAATACTGCGACAAATTGGCTCTCAGAACGAGGGGCGAAATAACCAGGAAGGGACATAATAACCAGGAAGGGGCGAAATAACCAAGACGTGGAGTGAATGGAGCAGTGCAATTAACTACAAGATCAGATCCCAGAAACAACCGTCCAGAATGACCGACGATGCGGATGAGAGGACATCAGTAACTACGAGAACAGAAGGCAACAGGGGAATTCGACTACAGGACACCAAGACAGCGAGACGGCGCAGATCCATCGTAGTACGACGCAGAGGCGACATATACATCTAGGAGAGAGGGGCAGGAAGCTGGACATCAAAGCAACATCATCAGATAGCATCATAAAGGTTAGAAAATTGTACATTTTTTGTGTAACCTAAAAGGAAACAAAAAAAATTGTGTGAAATTAAATGTTGTTGAGAAATGGAAGAATTAAGAAAACAATGTCCACTAATAATACTGAAGAAACAATTATGGAAGGGGATAATGTAACAGTTGGCCGTAATTCAACGCAGGTTACGGAAAATAGCTCAAACAATGTAGAATTTGAGGGAGGAAATATTAGTTAAGAAAGTGAGAATACAATAGCAGGAAATGTTAAGTTTGATGCTGGTATGATGATGGAAATGCTGAGAAATTTTGGTGAAACATTAAATAAGAGTATTACAGATCAATTGAGGGAAGATATTGGTAAGAGTATTACAAATCAATTAAAAGTAAATATTGGTAAGAGTAATGAAAAATTAGAACAAAAACTAACTCAGAATAATAGGAAATTGAGGAAAGATATTGGCAAGAGCTTAGAACAAAACAGTGAAGAAATTGAAAAGAAATTTATGGAGCTAGATAGTATGATAAGAATGAGAAATGAAAATCAGGAAATAATAGCAAGTGAGATAGGAAAAGTTTCAAAGAAAATGTCAGACATGAGCAGGGAAATATCTAACCAAAAAAGTAAGATTAAAAATAAAATTGAACATGTTGATGTAAAATGTACAGTTAGGTAGCCGAATGAATAGCATTTCAAGTGAGCTAAGAGAGATGATGGAGGCTATGAATGCAGATTTAATTCAGGTGCAAGTTAATTTCAGAGGGAAGATATCTGAAATTCAGAAGGAGTCGGAAACACAAAGAAATAAGTTGTCTGAAGAAGTTAAAGTTTTGTCTATAAATTTGGATTAAAAACTAACTTCTGAAATTAACGAGCACCAAGCTGTTCAAAATGAAAACAATAAAAAATTGGAACAGATAATAGAAAGTCTGCAAGGTATTGTAAATAGGTTAGAATTGAATTCAAGAGTCAATATATGTGTGGTCAATGTATCTGATGTACAGAATAAAGATAGAGGTAGTTCCTCAGGTATGACTAATAATGTGAGTGATGCGGCGGCTTCATCCATAGCACATGCTGAAACTCAGAGTGCACAAGTAACAGAGAATTTAAATATGGGAATAAGGGATATGCAAAACTATAATTATATCTTAAGTGATTTGCCACTTCCGAAATTTAATGAAAACTCCAATCCAGTACAGTTTATTGCAGACTTGTCAGAGTACTTTCAAATTAAAAAGATACCGGAAGCATTGAAAATGATAGTTGTTAAAAGATGTTTGGATCAGAAAACTTTAGATTGGCTACAAATGTTATCAGGGGGCGAAATTTCATATGAATGCTTTAGGAGGTTATTCATGAACAGATTTGGGAATGTTACGGTACAGCACAGAATACGAGCAATGCTTAGCCATGGACAATTTGAT
The DNA here is from genome assembly GCA_030765065.1 of Deroplatys truncata. Classification (NCBI taxonomy): domain Eukaryota; kingdom Metazoa; phylum Arthropoda; class Insecta; order Mantodea; family Mantidae; genus Deroplatys; species Deroplatys truncata. The sequence goes on along the minus strand of CM060979.1, from coordinate 131,531,172 downwards.
CCACGAGAGGGAATATCATGACTGTTTATTTACTAAAACATGCAAGTCAGGTTAGGAACTTGTCACCTCCGATCAATGAGGAAGATTTTGTGAGTTTGCTCACAAGGCATTATCCTTTAAGGATACAAACTTATTTATTAATTGCAAAAACCACGTAGTATCTTTGAGATGACAGAATTAATGTCAGCTTTGAAACAACAGGAAGAAGGTACATCTCGAGAGTGGTAGCATAGATTTTTAGACGTACGAGATAGACGAAATTACCGAGGTAGTCATTATCACCAAAGTAGAGGACAAGACAGACGTCATGAGAATAATACCAGGCAACGGTACCAATCATACGTTCCAAATTTTGAAAGATCGAGGATAGATGGGAGACCAGGTCGGCAGCAACAAATAAATTACGTCAGGACAGAAAGATTGCCGGAAAGAGGTGAAGATCAAGGAAGGCGTTACGTCAGGCAAATGGGAAATTTCACTCACTGGAGGGAAAGCACTAACCGGGAAAAATCCGAGGAACGGCAAGAAAATTAAGTGCCAAGAGGACATAATTTCAGAAATCGAGGATTTAGGACTCGAGGAAGGGGAACTCAAAACAGTGGGAGCGAAAATGAGATAAATTTAGCGCCTGTTAGGAATGGCAGTCCCGTACATGAACATGGAAGTAACCAGGAAAACTGTCAATAGACTCCTGTGCAGTAGGTTCTCAGGACGGCTTTAATAATTCAGTATCCATTACCAAAATAAACAATATACCTACACACACACTCTGTAAGAAAATTGCAGCAACGAAAGATAAGGAGGAAAATTTCGAGTCACCTCATGTTAAGATAGAAATCGCGAGGAAAGAGATTATTGCGACTATAGATTCCGGTTCATCAGCTTCAATTTGTTCGCAGAAATTTTATATAAATTTGATAAATGAAGGTAACAAAATTATGGCTCTTCCCACCAGTAATTTAGTTTGTCGTGTTGCAATTGGAAGAACGACACAGGTCATAAAAACACAAGCTCTACTTAACATACTTATCGGCGGAGAAAATTTCGAGGTTATGTTTCTAATTGTAAACCATTTGATTTGTGACATAATTATTGGATGCGACTTCCTACATGAATATGAAGCACGTATAGATTTTAAATATGAGGAGTTAAAAATGACAAAAGACAATAGAGAAATAAAGGTACCGTTTATAAAAGAGAAAGTTTCCGTGATTGAGATGAGAAAGGATGAGGAAAATCTTTGTGATCAACAACTTTTTGTGCAAATAATGGAAACGATCAGATAAAGCAAGTAGTCACAAGATGTGAAGGGAACATCACGCCATATTTTTGACAACTAGTAGAAATACCAGAGGAAGTAGAGAAATTTACGACCCGAACAAAAGACGACCGTGCAAGCGAGACAGACAACTGGGAAGAGAGGAGAAATGAGGAAATACTACACAAGTGTGAAGAAGCTTATAACATTACGAAAACACAAAAACAAATCCTTCATGACGTTTTGATGAACAATAGTTCAGTATTTAGTAATATCCCAAGCAGATGTAACGTATATCAGCATATACTTCAGGTAGAAGATGTGCCACCATATAGGCATAAGTATGATAATTTGCCTATAAGTCTTCCGGACAAAGCTAGAAAACTGATAAATAGGATGTTAGAAAATGGGATTATTGAGCAAAGTAATTCTCAATATATAAATTCAATTTGTTGGAGTATTAAACGAGATGGTAGTTTTAATATTAACATTAGATGGTAGATATGTCAACGAATATATGAAGTCAGACCATTTTCAAAGTGAAGGAATCGAACAACTCATCACGAAACTTTCAAGAGGGAGATTTTTGACATCCATTGACCTCACTGCGTCATATTGGCAAGTGGAATTAGATCCACAAGTGCGTGATTACACTTTATTTCAATACTCGGGGATCCAGTATCGTTTTTGTGTAAATCCCTTTGGTTTAAAAAACTCAGGAAGTGGATTTTTGAGAGCAATCCACAGTATTCTTGGAAATTCTGCAGATGACTTTTTAATAAAGTATATTGACGACTTCCTCATCATTAGTCAAACATTTGAGGAACATATGAATAAAGTACATTACGTGTTAAATAAACTGCAACAACATGGTATGACTGTAAACATACTAAAATCAAAATTTTGTGTCAAGAAAATAAATTTTCGGGGTTATGTAGTGGATGAACGGGGTATAAGACCTGACCAGAAGAGAATAGAAGCAATAATGAAAATTCCATCACCAAGGAACGTAAAGCAAATTAGACGTCTCTTAGGAGTATTGAACTTTCAGTGTAAGTTCGTACCAAGGTATTCGGCTGAAATAGAACCACTGTGGTAGCTACTCCGAAAGAATATCAAGTGGAGATGGACAGAGGATCATCAAAAATGTTTTGAGAGGGTCAAAGAACTGTTTGCTAAGTCCATATTGCTCGAGAGGCCCAGAGAAAATTTGAAATACGAGATTTATGTCGACGCATCAATGCAAGGATTCGCCGGAATTTTAGGACAGCGAGACATTAATAATGAGTTTCACGTCATTAGTACAGCTTCTAGAGGACTTACAAACATTGAGCGGAATTCTTCGGTGACTCAGTTAGACATTGGAGGACTCTATTTTTCATTAATTCGTTTCAAGACCTATATTTATCAGCAAAGGGTGAAAGTATATTCGGATCACATAAGCCTAACTTTTATCCAACGGTGTAGATTATGTAGTGGAAAACTTGCTAGATACATTCACGCAATATCCGCATTTGATATTGAAATTATACACATTCCTGGCAAGAATAATACCTCCAGTGATTTGCTATCAAGATTAAACTACAACCCACAAATTCCCGAGAATATTGAAAGGCCCAGAAATGAAGTCAAAATATTGACAATTGAAATTCCTTTAAGCAAAGAAATGATAAGAAAATTGAAAAATATGGGGGAAATTCAAAATGAAGATGCAAAATTATTTGAACTAAAAGGAAATGCACCATTAATTGAAGAGGCAAAGAAAGAAATTGTAGCAATTCGGAATGGAACATTATACAAGAAGCATGGAAAAGAAATGCCTAGTTGGAAGGTAATGGTTCCGAAAAGCATGGAAAAGGAGCTAATTAGGAATTTTCACGAAGGGTTAGCACACTCAAGAACGGTCCGAGCAACTTCTATGATTTTAGAAAATTTATATATATCCAAATTGCGTCAGAAGGTTCGGAAATTTATCTCGTGCTGCAACCTATGTCAGAAGGCAAATCAAATAAATGCAGCATATGCATTTGAGACTAATTCGGTTATAAGGGATAAGCCGAGGTGCGTAATTAGTATTGGCATTCATGTTCCTATGCCTCGAAGTCAATTTGGAAACAAATATATATGTTTGTCTGTTATTATATATTCAGCAAATATGTAAGAATTTACCCTTTGAGAAAACCTACACGTTTAGCAGGTTTGAATAGGCTACTTAAGTCGTATGTGATAGAGGAAAGACCAATCCAATCCGTATTGAGCGATAATGCTTCGTCCTTCATAGGAAAAAGATTTATGGGGGGACTAAAAGAAAATGGCATTAAACAATATTTTTCATCAAGATACAGACCGAATTCCAACCCAGTGGAGAGGTAAATTAAGAAAATTTCAAATTACCTAACGGTGCTGTGTCATCGAAAACAAAACCAATGGTATGGATTCGTGAATTTCATTCAGAATCTACTCAACAAAACAGTAAACAATGTGACAGGATACACACCATGTGAACTTAAATAAGGAAAGAAGATAAATACAATGTGTAAGAAAATTCCAGAAGTCATTACAGATGAGCACTCGATACCACAAACAGAAGAAGAAATGTTCCGACAAGCATTCGAAAGGATGAAAAAAAAGCCATAAAAAGAAAAAGGAAACATAAAGAGATGAAAAGAAAAGAATGGAAGATCAAAATAGGAGATTTAGTTTTGGTTAAAACTAAGAAATTGTCTGATAAGGCAAATAAGCTTTATTGGCGAATGTTTCTAAAATATCATGGACCATATGAAGTTGTTGAAGTATATGGAACAAACACATATGAATTATGTAACCCAATAACTCGAAAAACCATTGGAAAGCTCCATATTGAGATGTTGAAACAATACAACATTGATCATAAAGATGAAATAGAAGTCCAAGAAGATGAAAAGCAAATTCAGGATAGTTAAAGCTGAACTGCAGAACAAAGTATTGGACTGTAAGAGGGTTAACTATGTATGTCATAAGAAAGGAGAAATAAATTCAGGACAAAAATAAATGTTTAAAGGGGAAAAAGAACATTTTCTTAGTAAACTGTAACCACATTTGAAATGATAATTTAATTTAATGTCATATTAAAGTAAAAGTATGTAGACATAATTCAAAGAGTATTGTGGATATAAAGTACAAAACAATAAAAAAGGGTAAAGACAATTAAAGCAAAACACTTATGTAGCACACGGATAATGTGAAATTATGTCTAGAATTTGGAGATGTAAATATATTTGTGTAGAGGATGAATATTTTGGTAAATATGTTCAATAATTACAAAATGAACCAGGTTAAAAATCTTGAGTGTATAAATTTTTATGTCAATAACCTAAGAAAGTATAACCATTTTGTAACAATGACCTAAATAGTTCAGTGTAAAGTATTTGCTGTATAAAAAAACAACTTGTAATGTCAGATGTATGTATATAAACACATTAGACCCGAGCCAGTGAACAGTGGCGAGAAAAAGGTAAGATGTATAACGTGTGTTAAATGCGTGTGCAGTGTTACATGCAAGTGATAAATACCGTGTGTTACAAGATTCAGGAGACTAAAAACCCAATTATAAAATTTCCAAAAAAGGTTGTAAATATTTATAATTATGTTTCTAGTGGGCATATGAGGCAGTATTTTATATCAAACACTGTGAATGCCAGAGTGATTGTAGTCTAAATTAGCATTATTGTATGACAATGATTTGAGATGTTTGTTAACTATAAGCATTGTTAGGAAATAAGTTTACACAGCCTCACCGAAACTGACAGTGGGAGCGGGTAACAATGAAGCGATGGGGTGAGATGTTTATCAATTAGAAGAGACAAACAAATGACGTCAGGGTAGCGTGCCTTTCTTTAGAAATGGAGGGAATATCTTCCCTAGAGCATATGTGTTTGTAATTTTGATTGGCTGACGAAATAGACGCTAATGTTGGCACGATTTATTAACCAATAGCAGCTCTATTTTAATATTTAGGCATATCAGGATGAGGGAGTATAAATTCTTAAGCCGGGGCAGGTATCGCGCAGTTCTACAGAATCATTCACAACGCAAACGTCGCACAGTTCTAAAAAAATCTCTCTCGTGAGTTACACAAAAGCATTCATGAAGTACACATTACGCAATTCTACAGAACCTCTCGCATCGTAAAGTTAATTACAAAATGAGAAATACGCAAAGTAATAGTATGCGGCAAATAAGTGATTGTAGTTACATTCGAAAATATAACAGTTTTAGTCAGGCATGTATCAAGATTAAATATATGAAATTAATTAAGTGTGTGACGGCAATAAAAGTGTAAAAACTAATTCTTTTATCAGTGTTATCTTTAAGTAACAACTCCTTTCCGTTTACACACCCTGTTCAAAAGATATTTGCTCGACTGAGTAATAATAGCTAGCCGGAGGACAAAGAACCCAAAATTCAAAATAGCAAAACAATAACACGTGCTCAGCAAATAAGATAACACGAACAGAATACTGTGACAAATGCAAAAGGACACTAGAAAAAATGCACAGAACCGCCAATGAAATAAGATGGGCATACAATAAAGTTGATGTAAAGCAAACAAATCATTAGACAGGTTCTTGGTTTTGCAACAGCAGTTTACCATATCTGAAACAATGGCTCTGACTTATGAATTAGTATATCACACACCCACACGCAACAATTCCCTTATAAACTAACTCAACCTATACACAAAGTTTCTGGCCAGATATGTTCTGCTTGTACCGCTTAGTTTGCCTGGCATACACACAACATTACAGAGTATAAATTTTCAAAACAGACTCCTGCAGATGAAACAAACATTTACAAGACATTAATACAACATATAGAAGAAATAAGACATAAGCAGTTGGAAGAACAGAAAAAACTATAGAAATTGATGAAAGCAACTTTGGAGAAAGAAAACATTACTAGGAGCATTTTGTGGAAGGGCAGTAGTTATTTGCTGGAGTGAGGAGCGAATCAGGAACTATTTGCTTCAAATTGTGCAAAATTTAAAGAAGAAATAATACAACTAGTTGACAGTAACTTGAGGCAGTATTTTTAACACAAATGATTTCAGTATAATTATATAATATATATAAATTCAATAACAGCCCGCCTTAAAGCAATATGTGTATGTAACAATATATAAAAAGTGTATATTACAGTCATTGTAAATGTTTATATTATATGCACATGTTCTATAATGTTATGTGAATGCATTACATAATTTAATAATGTAGGAGCTGTGAGAAATAGGTCAAAAAATGCTAAAAATGAGGTAACCTTGAGGCAATAATGTAATTTTTGAGACAGTTTAATAAATAGCCAATCAACAACCAGAAAAAGCTTAAGTTAAATGAAGGTATTCTACTGGACTTGGATTAGCCAATCAGAGACTTGAAATACAGAAATTTACAAGTTTAGGCGATTGAAATCAGTTCAGTTGGTTGCAAACAGTGTTCCTAACGGGGCGCGAGATATGTCCTCGAGAAGTATAATACGTATTCGTGTGAGACAAAAATAGTTTACGTGTTAAAAAGTGCATGTAATGAATAAAAGAATCTCACACCTCTCTATCAGTGAAGTGTTATTTAAGTCGTGTCAAGCATTAATAAAAGGTGTGAAGTAAAATTATAATCTGTGTAAGCCTACATTCTTAGTCCTACCACAACCCTGCCAAGACATCCATGTCTCTAACAATAATACTGATGCAGCCGAGGCAAACAAATATAAAATATTTAAAGAAACAGTCAAATTACAAAGTTAATATTTTTAAACATTTTTGGGGCAAAGGCCACCAGAAAGTATATTTGGGGAAAAGGCTACCGGGTACCATACATGCGGTTCCAAGTACTTCAAATTCGGAACCCCAACAGTTGAACTACAATACAACTCTGTGAAGCAACAATCATCTTCAAACTTTATAGATGAGGCCACACAAACATCACAGAAAGTACATGGAGACATATAAAAACTAATATTCCTCATCACAACAGATAAAAGCACTGGATAACTAGCAACCTATACGCTTAACAAACAGTGCAATAATAACGGGACATACAGCTTTTCTATCTTTTTAAATAATGTATGACAACACAAATGGTAAGAACATTCCGCACTACCAAATTATATACAAACAAAATTATAAGAATGTCAAAATCTATAACAAAAATAAGCAAACCACCTCAATTAAAACCTGAATAATATTATTGACACCTAACCTATCCTGAAATAGATGATTACAATTTTATAACTTGTTTTTCTTGATATAACCACCTGTTATTCTATAACTGTTTGTGTTGAATATTTACTGAAATGACACCTAACCTTACTTAACACATCCAAAATTACTAATCTATTTGCCCCAACAGTGGCAGCCTATTTAACGGCTCCTTTGGGTCTGAGAACTCTCATTCAGCTCCATAGATTTAAAGCCATTTTCCACCAAATGGATGTCCCCAACCAATGTAACTGTGTAATGTATATTGTTATTAACACCCTACTGACTCCTGCCCTGTATACATACACTATAATTATAAACTCATTTTCTATTAACTACCTGAATATATCTTAAGTTAATAACATCTAATTTAGAACACTGTAACTGCAATATTACAGGCATTCTGTTGCACATGAATATCACTGCTTTTCTCGGAAGTATTATAGATGCTAAATACATCACAAATTCAATATTCCTAGCCCAAACAGCCTCAGTTACTGCCATCATATGAGATGCACACAATCTTGGCTCAAAGTGCAAAAATGGCAAATAGCCATGATATGGTATTCTAGACTTTAGACGTAATTTTAATGCAGATGTGATAATAGAAAGCTTCAGGTTAACTGAGACTGGGAGAATACCTCAATGTTCATAAATATATTTAGTTGTTGTAAAGTAATCTAAGTTATTAATTATTTTGATCGCTCTTTTTTTGCAGAATTTCAGGTTGATGCAGTTGGACTTTAGTGCAGGATTGCCACACTACATCCTTGTATCTGAATGTTGTGTTGAGTACATTTTTTAATGAAGATCTAGTAATCCCACATTCCTTAATTTCAAAATAATACCAATAACTTATGTGATTTTTCTCTTAATTTTGTCAATGTGAAAATTCCAACTAAAGGATAAATTGACCAAGAAATGAGATATATTACTATTTCATTGTCAAGAATGAGGTGTGAATGCTGCACAATGGATGAGTTGCATTTTTTAAACCACATGTAATTGGTTTTAGTTGTATTGAGTAACAACTTATTTGTCTTAATACATTCATTTATGATAATAAGTTAGACTGCATACTCACAAGAATCTGTGCTTCATTTTTATCATTACAGAACAGTGACATGTCATTAGCATATACAGTTACTTGGCCTTTAAATATTTCATTAGTAATATAATTTATAAATATTAGAATAATATAGGTCCCAATACAAACTCTGGAGAACACCACATTGCATTTAATTAGATGGAGATTTAACACTGTTGACACAAACATATTGCCTTTGATTCTGAGAACAATTCTTAAGCCATGGTAAAGTTGTTCCATATATTCCAAATTTATTAAATTTATAAAGAAGATCATGATCAACTGTATTAAATGCTTTCTTAAGATCAATAGACCACTTGCAATTTCATGTTAATCAAGGGCTTTTCGAACAGGTACTAGGGAGTGTATGTGCTACTGCATTTAGCATGCTTAACTTTTGTAATGTAATGTAATGTAATATTTATTTCATCATTATTACAATAATACAAATAAAGCTTACATCTAAAACTTATGTCTAGTGCACCAGTTTTCTAGCTCCCCCATATTTAGCCCCTAGGCACTTTTGTAGGAAACCATATTGGGCAGTGTTGAGTAATCTACTTTTAAAGTTGTTTTGTCAGCAACTTTAAAAGCAGCTACTATTTTTGCATCTTTAGATATATCAGGCATCATACCTTTGTTGAATAACAGTTTGGCTAGATATGGAACTAGATAATGTGAACATTTCTTAAACTAACATTATGTACATTATTATCATTAGAGGAATCTTTGTTTTCTAGCTTCTCAAAAATATAATTCATTCCCTTAGAATCAGTACGCCTTAAGAACACAGAAGAAACATTTTGGTTAGCAAAGATATTGTAACAGTTCCTTATCTGCTCCCATAAGGAATGAGAATGCATAATTTAAAGAGGAGATGGGGACACTTACACAGCCAATAAACCACCCACCATCCCTTTTAATGGCACTTTCTTGCAGAGTAAATTCATTGCAATACATCAACAAAGTACTTCATTCTGTTAATACTGCCTATGTGCAGAGGAAACTGCCAACACAACTTTAATAGCATAATATGCGAAAATAGTAATGATTATTCTTCTTCTTCTAACACTCCCATTAAGAATTCGACTGTATTCATGATCATTGCGCTTAAGTTTAGGCAAGCATCTAAAGTTCCATCTTGTCTCCTTAATTGCACAATTTCTGATATCATACCCATTATTTGAAACCAATCCACACACATACACTAATCTAAACCAAACCTCGGGTAAATATCAGAACCACTGAACCATATTGATTCACCATGGCTCGCTATGACCTAATGGTCTCTGTTCCCTCATACAATTTTTTTCCTTTCTATATTTATTAAGAAAGTATGCTTGCTTAACATATCTGATTTCGATCTCATTGTATTTTTTGCTCCAATGTATGTGGCTCTTCTATAAGAATTGCATAGCCACAAAGTGCCAACTACTGGCGAAACCATCAACAAATTGGTGGGGGATAGACATGGAAGAAAGCCTGAAAATACTATTTATTGCAGATATATGGTTATTGTTTCTAAGTCTTTTAGCTATATCAATATAGAAATTATTAAGAACATCACATACTTTCTTTGTGCCGCTAATCAAATCATTTAGTGCTTTTAATTCAATAATTCAAGCTCTGTGTATTTTCTTCTTATTCACTATAATTGTTCAGGTATGTTATGTCGTGTGGTAAATGCAGCTATATAATCTGTTAGGGTATCAACTGATGCATATGGCTTTTTGGTTTTATTAGCGACAAAAGTTTGTGGTATCTTTTACTTGTATTTCATTCTCAGTTGTGCAGCTTCTTTCCATAAAAACTTTTAGAATAAACATGTTTACAGCATCAATATTATCATTCAAGGGTATCTGGAAACTGAAGCCGAAATTACAATGCTTCAATTAAATGACTAAAATAAGTGGAAGATATAAACATCATATTTCTTACTTGTACATACTTCTTAAATTCTTAACCTTAAAATAGTAATTCACATTTATTAAGAGTAATGTTTTCTATGTTAATGTGCTCTTTTAGCTATTTACAATGTATTTATTGGTATGTTTACAAACAAGCTTGCTTGCTGCTTGTTAGCAAACAGTCCTTGAACCAAGTGCCCTGGTTGTTTCAGTTAGTTCCAACCAATGAGCTATTAGTGCTTAAAGGGCCAAAGACCAATCAGAGGCAAGCTTACAAGGGCAAATTGCTCACTAGGAAGCCAAGCCATTTGATCACTTATGGACTGGAAGCTATCTGGAACAGAGGCACAGATAGGTGTTCCTAATAAGACCGTTTATTATGTGACGAAAATATTTAACAGGTTAATACAGCACATTTAAAATCTTTTGTATAGTAAAAATGCTGTGAAATCAAATTTGAGCTAGTGAAAAAATATGAATTTTTGGAAAATTACTTAAAAAGGTGTTAGTGCATCCAAAGCTCTCCAAACCAAACACATTACTCATTCTCTCAAACAAGTTTACTATACTCCTTGAGTTAAGTTTTATGCATGCTAGTCAAAAAACAGTCAAAAGGTGTACGATCGACAAAGGAACACAGTACAGTGAACTGAATTTCACCAGTGGTATTCAGTCCAACTGATCTTCACCGGGGGACTTCACCCCTCACTATCCAGTTACAAACTGACAACTTGCATTGGACATTTCACATCTGCACCAAGGTGTTCTGCCCTACAACACTTCAAATCTGACTTTCCAATGTGGAACCCTCGCCCCTTCAAAACATAACGGTTTAGCTTAATAAAATCAACTTTATAAAAATGTGTATAGCCATTTGCTATTAAGAGATGCATTATTATTGGGATTTACGTGGAGAATAAGCAAGTTATACTCACATAAATAACTAAGAATTGTTGGAATGGATATGTTCATGACTTAAAAAAAGAAAGAAAGAAAAGAAAAAAAAAATTAGTGGAAGACGTGGTAAAATTGTTGAATTTACAGGAGAAATCAATCAAATCTATGGTTGAAATAGAAGCACAAGGATGCTTACCGTATTTTGGATTTAAAAATTATGAGAAGCCAATTGGGAGTAGAATTTAGGATCTGTAGAAAACCAACACATGTGAAGAATTACATAAAACACAATCAATTCATCCAACACCACATAAATATGCTATTTTTCATAGTTTGGTTCATAGACTGATTAATATTCTATTGACAGAAATGTAATATGAACACGAATATATACTTACACATCAGGTAGGTAGCAAAGTTGAACAAGTTTGATCCTAACTTCATAGGCAAGTTAATCAACAAACATAAAATAAAAAGAATACAAAAGGAAATCACCACTTTGGAAAAATTACAGGAATCAATACTGAAATACTGTAAATCCACATTTCATCCAAAATATTTTTGGAAGTTTAATAAAATCTTTGAAGAATTGAACATTAATTTAGTACCACGAAACAAATACATCAGGAATTTGTTAAATGATGCTTTGAAAAATAGTACACCAGAAATAAAATTATCTGGGATTTATCAAATAAATTGTCAGGACTGTGAAAAGATATACTTTGGGAAAACAAAGACAAATATGGACACCAGAGAAATTCAAAATTCAAATACATTTATAAATCGGCCATAGTTCATCATTTTTGAGCAGAGAATCATAACATTGGAAAATTTAACGTGTTTTTAAATTTTGACTTAATTTTTAAACATTTTACTAAGTTATGTTCACTTATATCTGACAATATGTTTGACAAAATTAATTTATCATCAGAAGGTTCACAAAGGAAAAGATCAAAAAATCTTGTAGGTATTTACAGTGTTTTAGATTAACCCTCCTAGTGCCAGAGCCAATCTGATCAGCTTTCTGAAACTGGCTGTAGAGAGCCAGATGCCTGCCTCTCTTTACTACTGTAAAAAGCCAAGCTTTTTAGGCAGAAAAATCACTGTTGAGATAAACTGCATATAACTCATGAGATCCGATTGACAACGCCCAGAAACTTATTTAATAATAATGTCCATGTTGTGTAACATTAGCTCCTAATATTTATAGGCACGATAACTCCATAACAGCTCCAAAGTATAGCAACAAATGCAATATTTTTACGAGAATAAAGCTATTTTCATACTTTAAGTTTAAACAATCGGTGTTGAAAATGCATCTAAGATTAATAAAAATACATAAATTTAAAGATTGACATCCTGTAAACAGGTGACATGCATAAAGAGAGCAAATTTTTAAATCGTATTAACATTTTAGATCATAAAACAAAATGTAAAAGTGGCAGAAAACAAGGCAGAGCTTTTCTGGTACTTACTCACCAAAATCTTGAAATGAAGAATAAGATCCTTTTGAGCCAAGGTATGTTTTGTAAAGTCTTCTGTTGAAATGTAAGCATTACTAATTGAGCCCACTCAGCTATATTAACACATTTATTGATACTGAAGGCACTAATAAACACTAAATAGTGGTTATACAAATTAATGAAGTGGTGTTGAATTAAATCCACTGAATAAATATATACTGAATGTAGTATATGGTATATAAAATAGAAAATGTGTATTCAGCAAATATTAATAAAACATGCATCTATGCCGTAAATGTTTACAAAAATACCTCAAATTTATTTTGAACACTTATGAAGGGTTGCACATTTCGTATGTAATCCTTTGCCACACTTGACAGACACAGTTCTCGATCATCGTCTTTGTTCTGGAGCACAACACACAATGCACTGTCTTTACTTTTTTCCAGGTAGCAATTCACACCACACACTGGTCTGTTGTCATTTGCAAGGGTCAGTAATGTTGAATAAACATTACTTCAGGCAGATAACCACTCTTCACTTATTGAGTTAAAAATGGAAGCATAAAACTGTAGCGGAGTCATTTTTGTTCCATTGCAGTTTTCAAGATATAGCAGATATGCATTTAGCACCATTGTTGAAATAATGTTAAACACAACCTTTTTCCAGTATTTCAAAGTTCTGTATTCATCTAAATAAAAATACAGCATCATGTCGTTGACATCTATTCTCCCCATATAGTGATTGTAGTCCAAGATTACATTGGGTTCATTTTAGGCTCATTTGTGTTTCTAACTGTGGGAGTCATGTTAGATTATTTTACAGTTCCATAGGTTGACAAAAGTATTACCTGATTTTTCTTGTTTAGATGCTACAAGTAAGAAAGGCCCTTGCCTGAAGCATTTGTTTGATATTGTTTTAAATTTATTCTTTGCAACAGTCGGAATTCCCTTTCTGTTATGGCTAATTGTGCCAGTTAAAAAAGTTCCTGCTGAATTTAGATATTTGGTGAGAGGAATAAATGCAAAAAAATTGTCTATGTAGATAAGATGCCCTTTCATTAGATAATTGCCAATTTAAAGCAGTTTTTTAACCACCATGTACACTAAGCCATTGATTTTTATAGCTGTTTTGTCTTCAGAAGATTTTGCATCCCTATAGATATAGAAACCTAACCGCATTTGCTGACCGCAACACATATCGTCGAGAATTTTATCCCCCATTTATGATGGTGCTTGTTTGGCATGTACTGCATGAGCTCGGTTAGACATTTGGTTCCCACTAAACTTTCATTATTTGACAGTTGTTGATGAGTATAATGATGCCAAAATACTCTGGAATCTAGCACACGTCATAATTTGGAAAACCAGGAGGAGAAACTTTGGTGTTATCCGTCAAATGAAAAAATGTCAAAAGAAGTTGAAACCTGTTCCTGGAATACATTTTTCCAGACCAAGGTTTATGGAAAATGTCTTTGGTACTCTAGTAGAAAACATGGTTGGTTTTTTCACAAGCCCCATGTTCAAAATAACTGCAATGAAAGGCCTCATCTCCTGCTCAGTTGTTATTAGCCGGGATCTTCATCTTGAACTCAGTGAGAGATCTTATGCTGCAAGCACCTGATTTGCATAACAATTTGTTTCGGAACAATGAGGTTCAGGAATGTAGTGACAAAAAACAGATTGAAGTAAAATAAAAGGGAAGAATCAGGGTAAGGGGGACGCCCTGGTCCAGGGAATTCCATAAATGAGAATGTAGGTAAGAGGGCATAGTCAGTATCATTAGGATAAACTTCAGTGAAGGATTCCTGCAGAGTACCATTTTCCTCATTGTTGCTGTCATCATCAGTAGAATCCTCTTTGGATTTTGAATCAACTCTATTGTCAAGGACTTGTCTTCTTTAAAGGAAATATTCAATTTCATCTTCTTTTGTGGTGGAGAACCAGGGGGCATTTGAAGAATCAATAACACTATCAGTATACGATAATAGTTCATCTGCATCAACTTCACAATATCAAAATACTCTAACAACTTTCCTTTGTTTATGCCTGTGTGAAAAAATCATGAAAAGCACTTGCCATCTTTCACTACTACAGCACAACAGACTATTGTAAACTGAGGGGTTGTTTGTTGTCACGAAAGCCAAATATACTGTTACAAACCTTCGTGTCAAAGGACAAAAGATGTATCCTTCCAAGGGTTTGCATTTCATTGCTATAGAATGTCACATAAATATGTTAACCATGTTAAGTTTTCGTAAGCTGATCTCCTCAGCGCTGGCACTAAAGTAGGTGGATTTTAAAAGCTGATCTGCTCGCATCTGGCACTTTAATGGAGAGCCACTGCCCTACCACTTGGCATCAAGAAGGGTAAAACTGTTACACATGTTGATACAGCACTACTAATGACATTCAAGGTATTAATACTAAAATAATATATTACATAGGCAAAGCATTAATACAGCCTCAAAGTCTGTTAGGAACTCTGCAGTGTTAGTGAATTTGGGATTATAGACTTCAATTACTACATTAAGTTTAGTATTATATCTTTTTATGTAAAGGCACAATTTACTGTGATATACTTATTTGTTTTTCAAAACTAAAAACGTTCTTAACATAGATTGAGATACCTCCTCCATTCTGTTCTTGAATAAGGTGATAAGTATTATAACCATTTATATAGAAATGTTGCACTTCACTATGGTTTAACCATGTTTTGGTAATTATGATGCCAATTTGACCTAACTTAGACAGCATGTGCTGTATGTGTTCAAGTTTATTTTTAACGCTTCTAGTATTTAAGTACAATGTTTATAATTTGAATCTATTAGATTTCAATAATTCTGTGCAATGTCTCTGTTAACTATGGCAGACACGTGCAGTGCTTATTGAAGCCCAAACATCAGAACTGTGTATTTGCTGGATGCCAGCCACTACCAATGTAATATTTAACATTATTAGATGTTAAACAACCATGGAAGACATACATATTATGTTGAAATTTGTGTTTCAAATAAGAGAACAAGCTGAAAAAGCAATGGATGTCACATGTAATAAATACATGTGTAAAATAATTAATGGGTGTTCTATGTAATAGAGAAATAAAAGTGAAACATGCATAAGCATTGGCATAACACATATAAACATGCATGAATTTGTGTGCAAAACAACAGAAATGAAAGACATTAATACCGTAAAACAAAACATGCAGATCAAGCATAACATAAATAATGTTTAAGCAAAACATACATGAATACACAGTATGTTCAACATGATTGGGAAAGCATTATGTGATAGTTAAATTGACAAGAAATATTACAAAATATTCCTTTTTTTTTCTGGCATTTTCATTATACTTACCGTTTGTACTTTCAATGCTACATGCTCAATTGGTGTTTTAATATCAACAATTCTGAAGCCACAAATAGATATGCATTAAACTGTGAGAGGAGCATTTCATATTAGCATATCAAAAAGTGATTAATTAAATCAAAAAATCTGATGTTACATTTGTATTACTTTTTCTGCCCTCTATCGTTTATTAGTGAGTATACAAATTTGTCTACCTAGTTCAGTTTAATTGAGCTAAAACTTTGCAGATATAACTACATCACACATTTTGTTAGGGCACACAGGGAACAGCAATAGTCACATGTTTAGGAACTGGATGCTGTATACTGGCCTTAATATTCCATACTCTTTCTATGCCACTGCAAGTAACAACTGAATGTTGACAGGACTTTAAAGAATGACAAAGTATTCAGCAATTACAATTGTTAATAACGGTACCTCAAAATAGCTTATGCCACAAAAGAACATATTTGAAATAAATAGTGTGTTTCAAAGAGACTCACATGCTTTCTCTCTTGCTTAATGTTTACCACCTATACAAGATTGTATAAAATTCTTTCCAATGGAACAGGACTTAATGAGCTATTCCCAGAAAATTCAAGATATACATTTTATTTGCCATATAAATATCTTTAAAGTATGTTGGAGCCTTTTTAAGAAAATCAAAAATTTTGAAAAATGTTCCATGTAACATTTGGCAGTGAGGGATTTTCTTGAAACTCCTTTTATTGCATATTTGGAAGATTGAACTTACATAACGAGTTTGGTATTTGTCTGACTTTTTGTTTTTGAGTTATGCTGCTCACAGACAGACACACACACATACCCATGGGCTTTTTTCAAAAAATATCTTTTCTGGATTTAAGGGACCTCAAAACATGAATTTCTGGTGAAATACAACACCTTCTCTACCTATTACGCACGTGGTAGAGAAAGTAGAAATGGCCAAAAAAGATTGATATTTCTTGCCAAATTTAATATATACTTAATGCTTTCATTTCTCACATATTGTGTAGTTCATGTGCGCACATATTTATGTATGGCACTAGTACAGTATGTGAGTAGGAGCATAATTCAGCATAAATATTTACGAAAACGAGAGGATTCGATATACAAAGGTGTTAGTACAGAATTGGGGATTTGTTTTATGCAGGAGTTGTGGAACAAAGTCATATTTACCACCATTGTATGCGACCGTTCCTGTATAGTGGCTACTGCCGACTATGATAAAACCAATTTTATTCAATTTTAAATGAAGCATTAACAAGTGAGCTAATTAACAATCAGGTACAACAATTACACCATAAATAAGGTATCTGATAAAAACTTTCTTGGGCTTCAAAAAGACGGAGAGCTCAACTGGAGAAAACAAATAAAAATCATGTTGCCAAAACTCAGCTCAGCTTGCTTTGCCTTAAGAAACTTAAAACATTTACTCCACCAAAATGCCTTAAGAACAGCATATTTTTCCTACTTTCACTCCCTGTTGCGATATGGAATAATGTTCAGGGGTAATTTGGCACATAGCTAGCCGGTATTTATATTATAAAAAAAGGCCATGCGTATTATCTGTGGTGTTGGGTCCCATCATTCCTGTAGAACCTTGTTCAAAACCTAAAAAATTCTTATGTCACTGGTGAATATGTATATTCTCTCTTGAGTTACCTTACAGATAATTACAATGAACCCTGCTGTACATGACCACAATAGAAGGCATACAGGTGATTTGCATAGACCAGCAAATAGCTTAAACTGTTCCAGAAAGCATGTTACTATTCGGCAATAACAATTTATAATAACCTTTCATGCTATTTAAACTATTAGGCAAGCCTAATCAGCATAACATTTTTAAGAAAGAGTTAAAGTCTTTCTTATATACTCACTCCCCATATACTATAGAGGAATTTTTTAATGTCTGCAACATATACATATTCAATACATAGGGCAGATGGCATATTATAGTGACCTACACTTATTTGTTATTGTCCTACTGTAATGCATGTTGAGATGTTTACTCTTCGAATGGTGATGGTTTGCAAATTTTCATTTCTTAAATAATGCATGATGTGGAGAGAGGAGAGGGAGAAATGTTCTTGGTGTTGGGTATGTTATTAGTTACACAAGTTCTTGGTACTGGGTATGTGTTTTAGTTATGCTGCATATTTCATAATTGTATAACGTGTTCAATGTGTGTTCAATGTCCCTGAGCGTTGCTCACAGTGGGACCAAATGAACAAACAATTTCAGGCAGAAGAACACAAAATGTTGCTACAGGATTGTCGGCGTATATGTGCTATCATGGACCATTGGTGTTTGGTCTCATAGATCGTACGGTTACAACCTGTCATTGCACTGCTCTACTTATAAAAAAACATCCCTTAGCTACACTTTGAAGTTTAGGACGCTTAATGTTAGGCTACTCCTTACGGCTTAAGGCCCTCGACGTTGGCATTAGAAGGACATCACAAGCAATGATCCCCTAATACCTCGGATTCAATGCATGTGATGGGAGTTAGGTAACGTGTCACATGGAACAAGAGTGACAAAATATAATCGTGGCAACTCTGCTCTTAGTTCTCTTCCTGGAAAATTGTTATAAAAGCAATAGGAATGTGAATAAATTACCTTAAGAGTGAGTTTAGAAGTGGATGTGATCTCTTCAATAGCTGATGCCCACCCGGCATCATGTTTTACTTTTATAGGCAATTCGCGTTATGAACACAACATACGTAGCCATTTTTTCCCTAAATCACATGCAAAGTGGGAACTGCCAACCTAAACGAAAAGGTGAAATCCGCTAAATATGCTATGTGCTGTTACTAGAATTTCTTCTTCTTCGTTTAATGTTGCCGCTGACAAAAACACAACGCATTCATAGTAAGAAAGACTATGCACCAAAATTGTAATGTTTGTATTCTTTTTGTGAAAGTTTGTTATATTAATATGTTATTTCCATTAAATAAAGAAGTTCCTTTACTGTAACAGTGGTAGATAGTTAATGCAAGCTTACACAAAAAAAAAAAAAAAAAAAAAAACCTAACCTAAGGCTAACTTTCCGTGAATTCAGAAACCTAAGCTTAGGAACGCACGCGCTTTGCTTGCATGCTTTGATGTAACCACTGGAAACTAATTAAAAACAAGGTTTTATATGTATAAAAACTAAACCTAACCTAACATCCCATGAATCAGAAATGTAAACTTAGGAACGCACGCTCGCTTCGCTTACGTGCTTTGATGTAACCACTGGTAACAAATTAAAACAAGGATATACATAAAATTAAATCAGAAATCTAAGCTTATATAAAAAAAAGAAAGTAAACCTAACCTAAACTTATATATATATAAAAAAAAAAGTAAACCCAACCTAAACTCTCATGAATCAGAAACCTAAGCTTAGGAATGCAACTGCTACACTCCTCTCCTTCTAAAAAACATCCCTCGGCTACACTTTGAGGCTGAGTATCTTACAGGCTCTGGCGGCATTAGTTATTCATATGTTGCCAGCATTGCTTTAAAGCTAGCATATGATAAAGAGTGACATTTGTTGAGCTATCGTATGACAAAGAGTGACATTTGTTGGACATATAATACATCATTTTCCTCACTCAGGAAGAGAAGTAAGAGCAGATTGTCCATAATCACATATACTAACCACAACCTCCAATTGTGTTCCTTATGTTTAATAATGGTATGAAAAAATAAAGATAAACCTGTATATGCATGTGCGCTGGTGCATAGCGATGCGGTTCCTACTCATATACTGTACATTATCCTTTAGCATTCAGTGAATACACAGTTCTGGTGTTGGTACTTCAGTAAGGCATTGCGCATGCTTTTAACACTTCTGTTATACGGAAACCCATTAAATAAACCAAATCATAGATCAAATACCGTATTTATAACTTACGCGAACTTTTGTATGGCTTCATGTTCGTGAAACGATTGAAAAATAGGAATCCAATTCAATTGAAATGAAAATAAAAGCACTCATCATACCTATAAACACACAAGATGCAATCTCCGTTTTTTCTCGTACATGCTTTTGTAATTTAAAGTTTATTTTCTGACCAATGCAATCTTATGTTTAATTCCAACTATCACAATTTCCAACGGTAACAATCGAATCACTAAAGAGTGAAATGTGAACAAAAGATCCAATTGAGTTGTGAATTTCTAGTAGGAGTAATATGGCGACTCCGCGACTGCTGATAAAACATTACACATTGTGTTAATTGAACTCTCTGTGCAATGGAGTTGGCAGATTGATGTAATGGAATATTGGAAGTGAAGAAATGGAGGTTTAATTTCAGAGTAAATACATAATCATGCATATGAAATATAAGGTGCACACATTTTTACATAGAAATAAAGGAAGTTTGGTATTTATTCGAATTTTTGTTTTTCAGTTATGTTGTTTACACGCACATTTTCTTTTTACTTAATTCCGTATGAGGGTAGGATACCCATGTGGGTAATGATGTGTTATAGCGGCTGTCGTCTGCTAGCGTTCGATTCATAAGCTGTCTTCTACCTTACTAGGTTTTCAGATCATGTTCCAGTTTTAAACATCGAATGCGCGTTATTTGGTACTCAATATAAAATAAGGTATCACTATAAACTCCTACATTTACACAATTGCTCGTTAATACGAAAATTCAGGTTTATTTTTATATTTTCGGCATTGCTATTTTATCAGCTGACTTCCATCTTAGTTTAGTTTCAAGCCTCAGGAATCAGCATGGCAGAGGTCGCGACACCTTCCCCCTTGAACTGGAAGATCGTTCCCTTTCGTTTATTTTCGGCATTCGCTCGAACTTCGTCGGGCAACTTCGGTTGGCTTTCTGCAAGCGCTAGTCGTAAGATAGGGAGAGGCCGGCAGCAACATGCCCGATATGGAGTTTTTTTAGTGTTCCGGCATACCAAATAATATCCCAAATGACGATCACAGGATATTCTTCACATAACACTAATACCACGAAATATTCTTTGTGTTTATCGACTAGATGTGTATTCTAAATTTGGAAAATGACACGCCGTTTATACCTCCCAATTTCGCTATGCTTTGCTAAGTTAGTGCTTTAACCTCAAAATAAGTTAAGGGATGAGCTCAGGCTTTCAGGACATAGTGAAACCACTGGGGCCTGAAATTTTATTTTTAACCTGGATTTGACCTAAATTAGTGTGGGTTTGTGAGATATTCAGTGTTACTGTTATTACCAAAAATATGGATCAGTATATACATGGAAAGGCCCATCCCTGTACCACACACTATATAATGCTTCTGGTTTTAACGGGGAATATTGAAAATAAGGGACAACTAGATCTATAAATGTCAATTAACTTTGGCTTTTAGGCATAACATGTTATAAACTTATAAATTCAAATTTCAGTTAATTAGTATTGCATTAGTAGCAACACTTCTACCTACACCTAACAATGTGCTACAGTGACATTGATCATACCTACAGTAGTGCAAACTCTTCTCTGATTAACTTTTTAAATTATGAAACTTGGTTTACTATGACTTCCTATGGGTTTAATATTCTATGCTTACCTGAGTAACACATAAATACTCTCAGGTAATCCTCAAAATGGTCATATCGTGAAAACCATTTGTACAGCAGGAAATTGAATCCAAATGTTTAGGATTTTGAAGATTAAGATTAACTCATTACAGCGATAAAAGTGGAGATTTCTGTTTAGGTAAATGAATACTACATAAATGATACTGAAGCACAGTTATAATTTGTTCCATGGATTAAAGCATGCTGCCTTCATTTATTTTGAGGGAACAACACACAACTTCCATTTCTAGGGTGGCTACCTGCGGAACATTTCAGAAATAAGTAAGTATTGGAAGGAAACTGCATCATCAAAAGGTAAAGTTGTATTTTGAAAATTTAAACAAATTAAAATTACTGTCAAGCTTAAAGTGTGTGCTTTACTCACGCATAAGAGTAGATAAATACTCTTAACATAGATTAACAAATATTGAGTTAACAACTGTTAACACCAAAATGCCCGGCTATGCTCAGCACCCATGAATGCCTGCTGGAGTCATTTTGACTCCTAATGAAATATAATATTCACATGCTATGTGCAAGTTAATTACTGCATGTTAATTGCCCTACTGCAGCTATCGATGCTTTTAAAAGCAATATTTTCCCATAATTATCTAAAGAAAAATGAGAAAGTAGGATAGCTACTATGGCATTAGGATTGTAATTAGTTTTCAGAACAGTGTTGGAAATAAAAATGCATTGTTGCAGTATTGTTACATGCAGTGCTTTTATTCAACACTGCATCTCTTACAAATTACGTGAAAGAAAATGAACATCTAAAAAATCATGTAAAAGCAAATAATCACAATCCTTCAAAATGCCATCTAGCACACTAAGCTGTGTAAACAAATAGGAGTAATATTGTTATTTTGGCTCACAACTTATGCACGAGTATTCAATTTTGGCAGTGCATGTTCCACACTAATTTCTTACATAATTTACAAATCCCTACTGTGCAATTTTTTTTTCATTTACATTTCATTTGATAGTATTAGGGACTGTGCTTGTTTTCTCTTTTCTTCAATGTTTTGTTCTGATTTTGTTGTTCCATGTTGGGATGTGACAGCTCTGTTGCCAAAGCCTTGAGATATTTCAGCGATTTACCTTTCCTTTGGTTATTTCCTGATAAAGGATCCAAGTATTCTGAA
Organism: Deroplatys truncata; assembly: GCA_030765065.1. Classification (NCBI taxonomy): domain Eukaryota; kingdom Metazoa; phylum Arthropoda; class Insecta; order Mantodea; family Mantidae; genus Deroplatys; species Deroplatys truncata. Next base: position 131,508,269 of record CM060979.1, on the reverse strand, counting down.
AGGAATGAAGAGGCCATCCCCTGGTACCTGTGCACATTGAGTATTTCCATTCCATCTGGTGAACAATATCTATGCCAAACTTTGTTTCATTGAAGTTTTTCATTGTGTCAGGAGTTTTCTTTTGGTTGTCAAAAATTTTGACACTTGTATGCATGCTCCTCAAAACTATTACACTCTTTTTTTCGTTTACCTTGGTAAGCAGTCAGTATAATCCTTTCATAGGTTGTAGTAGAATATAATGATGCCTTCATCTGTTTTACAGCATTGGGAACCTTTCTTCTGCATTTATTGACTGTTCTTATAAGGCAGTAGATGTATCCCTGAGATAAAGAAATTGTTGGTTGTAACATTTCTTCCCTTTCCAAATAATGGGTCCATCAGATGCATCATCACATTATCTGCCAGCCGTTCATTATACTGTAATTCATCCTTACCAACATAAGGGAATGCATTTACAACATATTTGCTATCCATATCTACAGCAAGCCAGTGGATTTGCCCATATTTATTGGGCTTTGATGCTATATACTGAGTAAATGGGCATCATGCCTTGCTCAGAAAAAGTTGTTCATCAACTATTAGAAAAGGACCGAGTCTGAAACAGAGATGCAGTTTTCAATGAATCTATTCCAAAAAATTCAGAACAGAGCAAACTTGTCAATTTTCAGCATTCAAATCAGCTAGATTTCTCGTCAAAACATAAGTATGTGGTAATTTTGCGAAACCTGTTTCCTGCCATTGCTTTTTTACACAATGGTACATCCCAAAGATCTGTCCACAAGCAGCGCACAGGAGCACCATTTTTTCCACTTGTAAGTTGGGCGTATATTCCTGCGATAAAGCTTGTAGCTCATCTGAGGACAAAGTAAAAATAATTATTCTGTGTTTGTAAATGAACAAACACCAAGCACTAACAGGGCTACCTTTTACATTTCTGTTTCCATATCCTGTAGGCCCTGGAGGCTCCTTCAAAATATTTTGATGTGATGTTCTACCTGGAGTATCAAGTTCAGTGTTAAGTGGTTCCCATGCGTTCCATCTGTAGCAACCAAGTCAGGCAGTTCATCACCATAGCGAGAGTTTGCTGAAGTGGAGCATCCTCTGTTGTAGGTCGTTCTTCTGCAGACAGGCTTTTACTGACTCCACCTTCTGATGCTGACGACCATTTCTTCTACATTTAGTGTGCTGTCATGATTATTGTGCAAAGCATCAACTTCATTATCGTCAGCATCATAGACATAGCTATTGTGAACAGTGACATATACCACTTCTCTGTTGCTTTGGTAATGAATAGAATGAAGCGCAACTATGTAGATGAAACGATGTGTTCATATTGTGGCAAACCTAGCAGGAGTAAGTATTCATTGAAGCCTCAACAAACATTTACCAAAGAGTATAAATTGCACATACCAACATTAGTTCACTGAAAGAAATATACAGGGGTCAAATTGACTCCATTGGGCATTTTAGGTAAATCATAACATTTTTTGTAGAAAAATTACTTGTGTGTGATAAATTTCTTTTGAATTTACTCCAAACTAACAATAATTAAAAGTCATGCAAGGATTTTGCTGTAGAATATCGACAAAACAGGTAATGATTTAAAAGATGTTCGCAAAGGAGTCAAAATGACTCCATGGGCATTCTGGTGTTAAAAGCTTTAATATACCAACTCCTAAAATCTTTTTTGTCAACCAATGTTGATAATCTTATTCACATGCTTACACTGCCACGTAAAGAACATGCAGCTTGTTACAGTTCACCTGAAGCAAAGAAGTGGGAGGCCTGTGTTGCAATAATAGTTATATCATATCAGCTGTTTAGCAACACACTGAATAGCATACTTCTTGCATAGCTTTAGTATTTAATAAGTCTGTAACAGTCAGAGTTAGGATCATAAACTGTAACTTGTTTAGCAGCACACTCAGTAACAAACCTCTTGAATAACTTTAGTATTGAATAAGTCTGTAACAGTTACAGGTAGGATCATTAACTGTAACTTGTTTAGCATCACACTGAATAACAAACCATTTCTATAGCTTTAGTATTAATAAGCCTGTAGCAGTCAAAGCAAGGATCATAAACTGTAGCTTGTTTAGCAGCAACTGAATAACGAACCACTTCCATAGCTTTAGTATTAATAAGTCTGTAGCAGTCAGAGCTAGGATCATAAACTGTAGCTTGTTTAGCAGCAAATGAATAACAAACCACTTGCATAGCTGTAGTATTAATAAGTCTGTAGCAGTCAGAGCTAGGATCATAAACCGTAGCTTGCTTACCAATACACTGAATAACAACCACTTCCATAGTTTTAGTATTAATGTCTGTAACAGCAGTGTTGGGATCATAAACTAGCTTGTTTAGCAGCATACTGAATAACAAACCATTTGCATCGCTTTAGTATTAATAAGCCTGTAGCAGTCAGAGCTAGGATCATAAACTGTAGCTTGTTTACCAATACACTGAATAACAAACCACTTCCATAGCTTTAGTATTAATGTCTGTAACAGTCACAGGTAGGATCATAAACTGTAACTTGTTTAGCAACACACTGAATAACAAACCATTTGTATAGCTTTAGTATTAATAAGCCTCTAGCAGTCAGTGCTAGGATTATAAACTGTAGCTTGTTTAGCAGCAACTGAATAACTTTAGTATTGAATAAGTCTGTAACAGTTACAGGTAGGATCATTAACTGTAACTTGTTTAGCATCACACTGAATAACAAACCATTTCTATAGCTTTAGTATTAATAAGCCTGTAGCAGTCAAAGCAAGGATCATAAACTGTAGCTTGTTTAGCAGCAACTGAATAACGAACCACTTCCATAGCTTTAGTATTAATAAGTCTGTAGCAGTCAGAGCTAGGATCATAAACTGTAGCTTGTTTAGCAGCAAATGAATAACAAACCACTTGCATAGCTGTAGTATTAATAAGTCTGTAGCAGTCAGAGCTAGGATCATAAACTGTAGCTTGCTTACCAATACACTGAATAACAACCACTTCCATAGTTTTAGTATTAATGTCTGTAACAGCAGTGTTAGGATCATAAACTAGCTTGTTTAGCAGCATACTGAATAACAAACCATTTGCATCGCTTTAGTATTAATAAGCCTGTAGCAGTCAGAGCTAGGATCATAAACTGTAGCTTGTTTACCAATACACTGAATAACAAACCACTTCCATAGCTTTAGTATTAATGTCTGTAACAGTCACAGGTAGGATCATAAACTGTAACTTGTTTAGCAACACACTGAATAACAAACCATTTGTATAGCTTTAGTATTAATAAGCCTGTAGCAGTCAGAGCTAGGATTATAAACTGTAGCTTGTTTAGCAGCAACTGAATAACAAACCACTTGCATAGCTCTAGTATTAATAAGTCTGTAGCAGTCAGAGCTAGGATCATAAACTGTAGCTTGTTTAGCAGCAAATGAATAACAAACCATTTGTATAGCTTTAGTATTAATAAGTCTGTAGCAGTCAGGGCTAGGATCATTAACTGTAGCTTGTTTACCAACACACTGAATAACAAACCACTTGCATACCTTTAGTATTAATAAGCTGTAGCAGTCAGAGCTAGGATCAGAAACTGTAGCTTGTTTACCAACAGACTGAATAACAACCACTTCCATAGCTTTAGTATTAATAAGTCTGTAGCAGTCAGAGCTAGGATCATAAACTGTAGCTTGTTTAGCAGCATACTGAATAACAAACCACTTGCATAGCTTTAGTATTAATAAGTCAGCAGCAGTCAGAGCTAGGATCATAAACTATAGCTTGTTTAGCAGCATACTGAATAACAAACCACTTGCATAGCTTTAGTATTAATACGTCTGTAGCAGTCAGAGCTAGGATCATAAACTGTAGCCTGTTTAGCAGCAACCGAATAACAAACCATTTGTATAGCTTTAGTATTAATAAGCCTGTAGCAGTCAAAGTTAGGATCATAAACTGTAGCTTGACTAATTTTGAAGATTTAGAAGCTGGTAACAGTGATGTGTCATAATTTAAAATAGAGAGTTGAGGGTTGTTACACTACATCACCTACATAGTGATGTAGTGTAACAACCCTCAACTCTCTATTTTAAAAAACTGCAGCTTGTTTACCAACATGCTGAATAACAAACCACTTGCATAACTTTAGTATTTAATAAGTCTGTAACAGTCAGAAATAGGACCATAAACTAAACTGGATTTGTTTAGCAGCATACAGAATAACAAAGTTCTTGTATAGCTTTAGTATTTAATAAGTCTGTAACAGCCAGGGCTATGATCATAAACTGTAGCTTGTTTACCAACACACTGAATAACAATCCTCTTGCATAGCTTTAGTATTTAATAAGTCTGTTGCAGTCAGAGCTAGGATCATAAACTAAACTGTAACATGTTTAGCAGCATACAGAATAACAAAGTTCTTGTATAGCATTAATATTTAATAAGTTTGTAACAATGGCAGCTAGGATCGTAAACAAACTGCAGCATGTGTAGTACATAAAGAAGCTAAGTTTGTTCCTAACTACTATGGGTTAACTTTGGCTTTAACCCAATAGTTAAGCTCTTATATGCTACATCCATTGGTTGAACATTTGAGTGCATGACTGCAGAGAACTGATCAAGGTTTAAGTGTGCTATTCAAAGTTAACTTTTAGTAATTTGAATGTCTTCTTTTTCAAATACCTTCTTTTATTCATCATATAACCAGTACATAATCTTTACTTTAAATAACCTTAAATATCTTTCTTTACTCGCAGTAAACTCCTCTTGGCAATGTAACATAAAATTCTTATGACAGACATTTTATATTTCTTTGCATAATTATACCTATTTTAATACTGTACTTTACAATAAATATAATATATTAAATATATCTGGAGTTCGTTGATCTGTTGCTACTACAAAACATAATAATATAGATGCATAAAGTGAATAAAAAATAGGACAAAATCTGAATTATAGTTTACAATTAAAATAGGGGTACTAAATGTGCTATTAGGTTTGTTTTTATCTCTTGCATCATTATTAGTATGACCTTAGTCATAAGATAGTTTATTCACCATTTTCATACACCTTTTTTCTTTCCTTTTTTCAATTTCACACTCTGTAATGCGCTGACTTTGTTACTGAAAATGTTCACTGCATCTTTGACAAGTGTATATATGATTTTCCTCACCAGCATGTGTGTTTTGCAACTGACTAGATTTGCTATCATCATCATCATCATCAGAAAACTCAATGACTAGAGATTCATTTTTAATCTCCCCAAGCCTTTTCAATATTTGCTGTTCTTGGCATTCCATCTTGGAATGCTTACTGTTATAAACTGTATTCACTCTTAGGTTGATCCGCGTCAAAACAAACCCCAGGTGACCAGTGCACCGTTATAATGTATCCTTCCACCATTTGCACTAGAAATACTCTCACACTTTCAGACCATGTGCGGTGACTAGCATATTCTGTTTAGGTTTAAAGATGATAGGAATGATAGTTCTAACAAAACAAACATTTGCACACATAATAATAGTTAATTCTAAAATAAATGAGTGAAAAATAAAGTACCTAACAGGTATGCGATAACTTAATTTATTTGCTCTCTGGAAGCAGCACTTTATTAACTGTTGCCGGCTCATTTTAAAAAAGAAATTGTGTACTGTTGTGCGAATTGCATTCTTCTCAAGATCACTACATTCTTGCATCGCATATTTCATATGCTTTCTTTTTCTTTTTTTCCGGGTGTAACCACTTTGCTCGTTTCAGATTTTTCGGCACAAGCACTGTTTATACTTGTACTCAAAACACCGGTGAACTCAGAAGTTAATTTTGCCATTTCTTTCGCGGAAAGTGTTGGATATTTCTCACATAACTTATACTAAAGATTCAACACTATTGTTTTTTCACCACTAGTCAATGGGTTGCGCGGCTAATGATTTACATAATTCGACGAAAACACAAGAGAGAATTCACTGTCCTCCATGATACTAAACACAGTTGCTCGTTTCTGGCTGTAAACAATATTCTGCGCTACCCAGATGTCAGGTGACTCATACAAATTGCATCATGGGACTTGTAGCTCTGTTTTATGGTATAAATCAGCATTAAATAAAACCTTAGCTATTTGTATAGAATATTATACTATTTTTGGATAAATTCATTTTAAAATTCAGAGATTAGCATGGGACTACTTTCCTGGGCGCATTGCTACCGTGTTGCAACACAGTGCACTGACCACGTGGGTTTGTTTTGCCACGGATCAACCTAAGAGTGAATATAGTGTAGTGAAGATTGACATGGCATAATGTGACCCGAAAATGTAAAACATGCCAGTAATATGATCTATAACCTCTAAACCCCAGAGAGAATAACATGATAACCCAACGATAAAATGCCAATGGTCAACATGTGAGCACAGCACTCAGTTCAGTATATATATTACTTCTTGTCTTATTTTTAAGGTTCTAAAATTCCAAGAAGCTCTGTAGCATACACCAACTTGCTCTATTACCATCCTTTGAAAGGTATACATAGTTGTCTCCAACATTTTGTTTTAAAGGTAGGCAACATAGCTAAGTTTCAAAAATCAAAGTTAGCGCAGCACTCACATGTTGACGAATGCCGGGTTAAGTACTAACTTTTAAGTTTAAGTACTATGGTCCTTAGCATCCCATATATTGGGTGTGAAAGACTTGACAATTTTGCTCAGAGGCCTCTTTATCAGACTTGAGGTTCTTTTACATACCATAAATCTGCGGCACAGGACCAACAGCTTTACTTTCCTTCCAAAGGAAGCCATATTAAGGAATTTTACACAAAAAAAATCCATCACCCTCTACCGGGTTTGAACCCATGACCTCGGGAACAAGAGGCTAGCATGCTGGAGCGATACTCCTCAATTGTGTCTGTAAACAATTTTTTGCCATTTTACTTCTTCTCTTATATGTTCATTTCTTACTCGGTCTATCCCTGTTTTCCTAATTCTGCTCAGGTACTGTATCTCAACTGCCATTATCTTGGTAATGCACTTGTCCAGGAGTCAATCACTTTCTATTTCATAGAGGACGGGTACCATTACTCAAGCATGGAACTGTGTTTTGGTCTTGGGGCTAACATCCTTCTTTCCTAGTATTGCATATTTGAAAGTATGCATACATTGTCACTGATTAGAATACTTTCCAAGTATTAAAACTTCTTCACTCTTTCCAACACCTTCCCTTCACATGCTGTCACCAGATCTTCCTCGGTCTTTGTCTTTTTTTGGCACTCATATTGAAGTCACAGCTTTGATCTTCAGTTGTTGATTTTATTCCTCCACAGACTATTGAAGGCTCTCCTACCCATCTGCTATAAGGATAATATCATCTACATATAAAAGCACTGAAGATAGACTGGCCAAAGTCTCCAGCTCCCAGTCTTACTTCTGTATGTGCATTTATTATGATTTTATCAGGAAGATATTAAAGAGAACGGGGCTAAGACTGTCTCCTTTCTTAACTCCCTTTTCCATTTTTAATTTCTGTAACAGCCCTCCATCTAAGTGTATGCTTCCAATGGTTCATGATATGTGCTTTTGATGTGTGTCATTGGACTTGCTTTACTTCAGGAGCTGTCCATATGTGCTGACATGGTGCTGAATCAAAAGCTGCTATGGAAGCCAGAAATATATCCTTATTCTTCTCCATTGCTATTCTGACGGTAAAGAGGTGGTCCTGTGTTTGTCTGCCACTTGCTCTTCTTCCACAACTCTCTGTAAGCTGCTTTCAAGCACCCACACTTAGTATACAGCTGAAGAGAAGCAAATAGCTCTATAATCATTTTGATCCCAGCAATTTCCCTTCCTGTGAATTGGGAGATCAGGTTTATGGATGCTATTTTCATTCCATGCCTTCTGAAATGTGTTGGTAATCACTTGTGTTACCTCATGCCCACCATATCTCTGCAACTATACCATACATCCTGCTGCTTTTCTCATTTTCACTTTCATCTCATTCTTTACTCTCCAAGTACTTTACCCAGATGACAGTGTTTCCATCTTGTCTTCCTCTTCAAATTCCTCTCCACAGTGCTTGTGCAATGCTTCCAGAGAGCTTCTTCCCTTCCAGTCATCACCTTGGTACCTTCTCTTATTGTCCTGACTGGATTGCCATATTTCCCTCTTAGCATTAGCTGGCATACACTTATTCAAAATGAAACATTTAAAATGTTTCAAGTTGGATGGCTATATTATTTCAAGGCCTAGAGCTAACCTTACAGGAAGTAGGTTTGTGTGCTTTTGATAGTTGTTCCTTATCACTAGCCTTGTGCAGGGACTAAGTCGTAAAGTTGAATCAGGCTTGAAAAATTCAATTCCACAGCCATGAAGCTTTAGGACTCTGAGTTGTGTTCTTATCACTTGACCAACTATAGCAAGACACTCGTACAAGTAATAAACTGTCTCATTTGGTTTAAAAATTACACTATGTCGCGGTAACTTTCGTGTTATCTTATTTGCTGAGCGCCTGTTATTGTTTTACTATTTTGAATTTTGGGTTCTTTGTCCTCCAGCTAGCTATTATTACTCAGTCGAGCAAATCTCTTGAACAGGGTGTGTAAACGGAAAGGAGTTGTTACTAAAAGATAACACTGATGAAAGAATTTGTTTTTACACTTTTATTGCCGTCACACTGAATTAATTTCATATATTTAATCTTGATAAATGCCTGACTGAAACTGTTATATTTTCGAATGTAACTATAATCACTTATTTGCTGCGCATTATTAATTCGCGTATTTCACATTTTGTAACTAACTTTACGATGCGAGAGATTCTGTAGAACTGCGTAACGTGTACTTCGTGAATGCTTCTGTTGAACTGCTCAACGTGTAACCCGTGAATGATTCTGTTGAACTGCGCGATACCTGTCTTTGGCTCGGAATTTATACTCCCTCACCCCGATATGCCTAAACATTATAACAGAGCTGCTATTGGTTAATAAAGCGGCCAACATTAACGTCTATTTTTATATCCAATCAAAATTACGAACACATATGCTCTAGGGAAGATATTCCCTCCATTTCTAAAGAAAGGCATGCTACTCTGACATCATTTGTTTGCCTCTTCTAATTGATAAACAACTCACCCCCTCGTTTCATTGTTATCCGCTCCTATTGTCAGTTTCAGTGAGGCCATGTAAACTTACTTCCTAACAATGCTTATGATTAACAAACATCTCAAATCATTGTCATACAATAATGCTAATTTACACCACAATCACTCTGGCATTCACAGTGTTGTGATATAAAATACTGCCTCAACTAAACCTTAAATGTGATATCAGATACAGAGATATACCTCAAAGATGACTTGTAGTTAAATAATGGAAAATTAATCAATGTTAAACAGTTATATTGCTCCACTTACCAAAATACTTGCAGGACATGTTCAGAAGATCTATTGTTCCCATTTTTGGCTGCTGATCAACTAACTGATTATTCGCCAATCTTCTTCTTCCCTGGGTAACTGTAGCATCATCTAGTGTGGGATTGATGAATTCAGAGATTAAACTATTATCTGCTTGAATTTTAAAGTTCATAATTTAATGTTAAAAATGTTGATATGTTCTTTCCCATAAGCTCAGTTCAATGGGGTTATGTACTGATTTTAGCAGTTGACTTTTTGTGCTATATTGTGATTTTCTTCTCAAAGTGATTGGCTATACCTGATTTATCTTACCATTATTTCTAAAGTGTTCTTTTAGTCTTGTGCATATGTTTCCCTTGCTTTTTCTGATGTATGTTTTGTTGCAATCTAAACAGTTCTATTTGATTATTTATATTAAATATATCTCAGGCAACACTGGCAGAAAATCTTCAATTGATTATTTGCGTGCAGATGACAGCCATTGCAGTGACTTCTCTTAATGATACTTCTTTAGATATCAAGGTCAGTGAATTATCATCTAAGATAAATGAATGGTATAGTACTAATAAACTCGGTATTTTGCCTATAAAACTGTTGATTTACGATTAGCTTTCAACATGTCAAAGTATGACCACTGTTGTTCTGCTAAATTTCTTGACATTTGTCTTGGAGCTTGCTTAGGTTATAGTACTCATATTGACTGTGTTGCAAACGAAATTACTAAAGCTATATATATTTTGTATGCTCCACATGCTCGGTAAAATTATCTGTAGAGATTCATTAATATGGTTTACTATGAACAAATATATAGTCATGTAAGTTAGGGTACTTTCTTGTGGGGCAACAATCATGCAGCCAATAAATGGCTTATTCTACAGAAGTGAGCTCTTAGAATTAGGGATGCCTCGAGAACAAACTGCAAGCCAGTTTTGTCGATCTGGGAATACTGTACCATCAATGTACGTATGTCTTGTCTGTTATATGCTACAACTAATTTAAAGGTCAGTATGAAGTGCTCACCATACCATAATTATTTAACAAGAAACAAAGAATATTTATATAAGTAAATGTAAATATAGTAATACGAAAAATAGTTTTTTATACATGGCTTATGAATTGTACAATAATTCACCACTTATGTTACGCAGTATCTGTTTAAATTTTTAGAACAGATTGGAATGCAATTCATTGACGTTAAATCCTATATAATTAATAATATAGACACATTTTATAAGATTTCAATATGAGCTTCTAATTCATTGTATTGGTGTTGCTAAGTTGCTATACGGTACTGTCAGGGCAATAAACATTTGCTGCTGTTGCCGCTACCACCTGTTTTTTTTTTCTGATGACATTCTGTATTCTGATTTCAGCATGCTTTTTAAGCTGTATTTATTTTGTGGAGTTAGGACTATGTTAAACTCATTAAAAATGCTTTAAAATTTGTGGTATATGAATTTCTTAAATTTAGGTTTATTCTTGTTAGGGATTATTGTATTTAGTTCTATGAGCTGTTTCTACTACTTGAAGCTTTTAAGTTTCTTTTCAACTAGTTCCATTATGTTTAGCAGAATTTAATATGTATTTGTATTCTTTCTCACATTCCTGATTGTTTAATGGTATGTTTACCAATCTGTAAGTTAGACTGTATATTGTTTCATGTTTGTGTGTTCCAGTGTTGATACTGTTGCCTTTAATATTATTGTTATGAGTTAAAAAATTAAATTGAATTTTATTTATGGACACTCTTTAGCTGCTGTGGTCCTTAGTGTCCCATTCTATATTGGGTGTGAAAGACTGGAATTTTGCTCAGAGGCCTTTTTATCAGGCTTGAGGTTCTTTTATGTGCCATAAATCTATGACACAGGACCACCGGCTTTACTTCTCTTCCAAAGGAAGCCTTGCTAACAATTTTTATACCCCACCCACGACCTCAGGAACTTTGTCAGTAGATTTTGTTTTCCTATAGATTCTAAAATCAATTCTGTTCTTAATGTTGATGAGTTTTAGGTTCTAAAGGGGTAGTGAGTTATCTATTTATTTTTCTAAAGTGAATTTGATGGCTGGTTCTGTAAGATTTAAAAGTTTAAGGGAGTCATCTACAGTTTGCTTTATTTATCACAGCAAACATATCTACATCAGATCTTAAATATATGAGGAAACATTTTACTGACGTGGGTCTTAAAGTGGCTTATGTATAGATTTACCAAAAACGAAAATAGAGGGCTAGACCTGTTTCCTGTTTATAGAATCTGCCATTGAAATAAAATCATGCTGGGTTGATACAGCTTTTTGTTCAGCTTATTTAGTTTTTAATTCTCTTCTTTTCTAGGTTAAGTGAGTTTAGCTGTTCTTGCAAATCACTTGGCATTTTGGTATTCAGAATGCTGGGAAAGAGTGATTTGACATTGTAAGGAATAAGTCGGTCACTTAAGGAGAGGTTTTGGTTAACTCGTTCGAGTTGTTCATTGTGACTTTCAAGTGGTGACAAATATCAAAACTTTATTAAGAGCCATTTGCAAGATAATATGTTGGGGAACCATATTATTTGTTACTGGTCATATGCAGATTTGTGCAATTTAGGTATGATGGTGATGATAATTTAAGTTTAAGGGCATTTAACTATTAGGTCAGTAGCGCCCACAATTTAGATAAAAATTTTAATTGAATTTTATTTATGGACGCTCTTTAACTGCTGTGGTCCATAACGTCCTATTCTATATTGGGCATGAAAGACCGGCAATTTTGCTCAGAGGCCTCTTTATCAGGCTTGAGGTTTTTTTATGTGCCATAAATCTACAACTCAGGACCATAGGCTTTGCTTCAATTCTGAAGGAAGCCATGCTAAGGAATTTTATGCTGGAAAAAAATCCATCGCCCTCTGCCAGGTTTAAACCTGCAACCTCAGGAGCTAGAAGCTAGCATGGTAACCACTACACCACAGAGAACGATTCACAATTTAGTTAGCCCATATATTCTAGCTGTTGTGGGTTTTGGAGCTCTGACTTGAAATTACTCATTAGGTGGAATCTGTTTGCTGTTCATTATTGCTTCATGTACCAATTGAACACATCTGTTAAGCAGATCTTTATGAACTTTCATGACAATGTCACTTTTTTAATATTTTGCATTCTTTCCAAATAGTCTGTTTTATCCTCCTTATCTGGTTTTGTATAAATTACTTCCCTTTCATTCAGTGTATTGTTTTCTTGTAAGGGTTTTTTTGATTCATCCCTCCTATCAAGCTTCATATTTTCTTATAATGATGTACTTTTCTTCATTAGTCTGTCCCTGTGTTACAGTTTCTATGTCAGTCCATTGTGTCCTGCCAATAATTTGTTAAGTGGCGCCACATAATGTTTTAACATCATTTAAATCATTTACTTCACAATGTGAAAGTTCCAATGATTTTAAATGTGACTGTAATGCTGTAGGTGCTTTAGAGTTAAGCGCTATTAGGGTTAATTTTTCAACTTATTTGCTGCACATGGCTAAGAACATTAATTAACATTGCAAGTTGCCTTTAAAGTAAAGTGTCTTTGTTTTATGTCAAGGCTGCGGATCACGCAAATGCATGCTCCACACAGTGTACTACACTGTAGGGTTTTCTATTCCATAACTCCCGCATTACTTATGAGTGTTAGTAACATATATGTAATGAGTACTAACCTTGTTATTAAGTGTTGTTGAAAGTGGTGTCCATCTGCGTGAAGGCGTTCTTGACATTGTTGAGTGAAATTACCATTCACACGCATAAGTTCTTGTGTAATGTTCATAATTTGTGTTTTTATATTGTCCAAGTTCAACTATGGTGTGGGGATTTTTCCTATAAACTTTATTTTTTAGTGTTTAGCAATACCGTCGTTCTAAATTTATTGACGAAACATCTCACAGTGTCTCTACCCAAAGCTGGATAACCAGGAAATTGCTGCTGAAATTGCCTACACACCTTCTACATGGTTCAGTTTTCACGTATATATCATACATAAAAATATGCTCTTCAAGCGTGAATTTGTTGGCAGGCATTTCCGTGGATAATAAGAGAATAACATACCTAAGGAAATCACACAACACACGTATTGTGGAAACACTTCACAACACGAAGACAAAGCAGTGACTGAAACAGCTCACAGCTGATAAACGTACCCTTGATATGTCCTGTGCTGCTTCTGCTTCAGTCGTATAATACCGAGGCCATTGCTGTCTCAGCCAATACACATATAAGGTGGTTGTGGCCTTGATAAAGTGAAGGCACTGTATATCTAATGTTTGAAATTGCCTTTAAGGTTAACCATCAGATGAGAAGGTGTAATGCTTGTACAGGTACTCAACATTGTATCTGGACTGGCAATAGCATTCGTGGAGATCCATGCTTCGAGTTCCCAGACATGGCATTGAATTTGTAAGGTCTAATTCATCTTTCCAAGAAGTAGGTTTATTTGTGAGAGAACAGTGGAGATGCATTGTGTAGTTTGAACAACTGATGGGTTTAAAGAAACTGATGGTTAAAATTATGCATATTTTATGATATATATAATATGTTTCTTTCTCCACAGACTTGTTAATGAAATTAAGAACAGCGCCATCAGATTCAGCAACAATTGTGAAATGGATACCAAAATAGAAATCAAAGAAGAGGATCCTCTGTCAGATGTAGCCTCACAGATTGAGAGAGAGTTCTTTCTCAAGGATGTTACAATGAAGACAAACAGTGATGCTGTACTTCTGGATGATGATTGTGACGTTGCAATCAAAACAGAAGTTAAATCAGAGACTCCTTTTCCAGACTTTTATTCACAGGAAGAGAGAGAATGTTCTACCAAACATTTTCTAAAGCAGAATAAGTCTGAAACTTTTACATGCAGCGACAACTGTGAGATAGATACAAAAACAGAAATTGAGGAACAAACTCTGATTTCAGACTTTGGTTCACAGAATGCAAGAGAATTTCTTCCAGAGGATCCTGTAATGAAGGATAAGAAATACAACAATGATCATGAGGTGGATAACAAAATAGAAATTAAAGAAGAACCTTGGTGGCAGGAAACAGAAGCATCATCTGTTTGTGATAGCATTAAGGTAAGTTTTGTAGAGATCTACTGCAGTTAAAATTTTTGCTTATTTTACAGTAAAAAATATTTTAATTATGTAATACAAAACTAATAAGGATAAGAGAATAGTTTGTGAATGTGTACAGTGTGTGTCAGATGGCAGGTTTAAGGGGTTGAAAGTAAGGATGGTTACAGATTTTGAAAATTATAACATACCCAAACAAAGTTTTGTTGAAATTGTTTTGTGATACTGTAGTGTCTGCTGATCACCTACACTTGAGGTCAAAAGGAATTTCAGTGATTCAAGGACAACAGACAATCCAGTTTTGAAATTTTAACAGAGCACGATGGCAATTTATACTTCATACTGGCCATTCTCGGATATGCAATTAACAGATCTAGTTATTTAAATTGGCCCATAATTTAAATTTCTGTTTTGCAAAACAAACCTTTATATTTGCTTACTTTTTATGATATTTCAATGAAACAAAAACGAATTAAATGCAGTATGGATTAACTGCAATAAGTAATACTACTGTATTTAATTTCTAATTGAAAGAAACTTGTAACTATGAAGCTTATAATAATTTAGTAACTAAGTGTTTTTGTCACAAAACTTCACTTAAACTTATTAAATCTCGGACATGTTGCAAGATCCATTGCTCTCATCTTCAGCTGAAGGTCAACTAGTGTTGATGGCTTTAGTAGATCTGGATACAGAAATAGGGTGCAGCTGGCGACATCTGTAGGACTGGAGTCTGAAGTAGGTGCAATGAATCTAGTGAATCTATCCATTTGCAGGGTTTCAAAATTCATAGTTAGATGCTTGTATTTGGTGATGAAGATTTTCTCCCATTCAGTTACTTTTAATGAATGGCTGTCATATTTCACTAGGGTTATACTTGCAGCTATTTAATGATTGAAGTCCCAGAAATGTGCAGTAAATGCAGGTTTTATCAGCTTGCTTATATTTAAATGTGAAAATGTTCACGGTGCGTGTCCACGATTTGATAAGTGTAAGTGATGTTTTGTGAAAAAAAGCAACTCAAATAATTAGCAAAGTACTGCATCTGTTTACAAAATGCCAAAAACAGATGTCTGATTCCAATTATGGAGCTAAAAGAGTTGTTACGTATTCTTACCAAATGCTACCATGATTCAACACTTATTTATATCCTTAGCATGGCTTCCTTCAGAAGGGAAGTAAAGTCGGGGTCTGTGTCATAGTTTTACAGCACATAAAAAAACCTCAAGCCTGATAAAGAGGCTTCTGAGCAATATTTCCAGTCTTTCATGTCCAATATGGAATGGAATGCTAAGAATCATAGTACTTAAAGAGTGTCCATAAATGAAAATTCAGTTTTTTCACTTGTTTTACATTACAAGGAATCAGCTGTTAGTAGCAAGTTGATTCTCCTTTTCAAGCTCTCTGTTTTAGCGGACCTAATACATAGTATGTAATAAATCTTGTAAAGGGAGAGAAGTGTTTGGTAGTGTTGGGAAACCAGCCCCCCCACACACTCTGTCTCTCTCGCATTGTGCAAAGAAAGTACAATTGTGTGTGTTTATGACCTCTGTTTTAGCTGACCTAACACATAGAACATAATACATTTTGTAAAGGGAGAGAAGTATTTGGTAGTGTTAGTAAGATTAAAATTAAGTTGAGTTTTATTTATGGACACTTTAACACATCCTTGTACCATTCTATATTGGATATGAAAGCATGGAAATTTTGCTCAGAGGCCTCTTTATCAAGCTGCCATAAATCAATAACACGGGACCACCCACTTTATTTTCCTTCCGAAGAAAGCTATGCTAAGGATTTTTATACCCGAGAAAATGCATCGCCCTCCACCAGGTTTGAACCCATGACCTCAGGAACTAGAGGCTAGCTTGGTAACCACTATACCACGGAGGACAACATAGTGTTAAGAAATCACACACACACACACACCCACACACATGCATACATGCTTATTGCTCGTCTTGTGCAAAGAGAGTAGGTTTATGTATGTTTATGGCTCTCTGTTTTAGCTAACCTAAAATGTTGCTCGTACTAAATCTTGTAGGGGAGAAAGTGTTTGGTAGTTTTAGGAAACCAACCCCATCACACATACGCACTCTCTCTCTCTGCTCTTCCTGTGCAAAGAGAGTAGGATTATGTATGTGTTTGCTTATGGTTTTAGATGAGATTGAAATTAAAATATCATTGCATCTGCATATCACAATTAGCTCTACCGAATGAGATGGCTCCTTGTTAAGTGAGGCTCACATTTGGGTGTTCTACAGTCTGAATCCTGCCTGACCATCCTCCTGATTATTTCCTCAATCCCCATAACTGGTAAATGCTAGTAAGGTATCCTATATAATAGATTGGTGCACTTCCTTTTTCAAATGTTTCATTGCCTGGATCGTCATTGTCTACTGCCTGTGGTACCATCTGCAATAAGAATGGGTGTAACGCACTACTTTCCTATGCTCAGGTCAGCTATACAATGTTCAGCTTTTGAGATAGATAGATATAGAACATGATACTAGAATCTTTCTAGGCACCACATAGTTTTTGTTTTTGTGTATTTGAGGTTATTTACATTTCGGCTAAATACTATTGAGGTAAGAATATCTTGGATAGGGATTATAAACTTGTTAATCCAAATTTGAATCCTTTTTCCAACTGATGATATAGGCTTTAAATTAGCTCATGTATGGAGTATTGGAGCTTCTGAAATAACTTCAGAGAGCATTGAAAACTTTTGATGTGATAGTGATTTTGATATTGCTGGGGAGTTTTCCGGTTTTAAAGTTAGTATTGATGTGGGCTGCAGTGAAGATGCAGGTATTATTGCAGAGAGAGGGTTCTGGAGCTAGAAAATCTAATCGAACACAAAGGGACACATTTTCTGGAGTACAACCTGTGGTGTACACCTCATACCCATCTCAAAAGTGATAGCCAAACAGTGTTTTGCATAAATTTATTACTGAAACAAATGTGTTTAAGCATAAAATGTGTAAATATCTGACTTCAAAAGGCAAATTAGGATCTGAAAGTAGGATTCAGATGTGGTCAGATGTAACATAGAATGACATTTACAGGCTACTTGGTATGATTACTCTCATATGTGTTATTAGAAAAACCTACATTAAATATGTACTGATCAACAGATGAATCCCATCAGCTCCATCTTTTGGAAAATGCATGCAAAATAACAGATTTCTATACATATTGTAATTCCTTTCTGGATGTGTATACACATCCATATCCCTCAGGCCCATTTTACATCAGTTGTATATACACATCCATATACCTCAGGCCCATTTTGCATTGGACATCTATTCACATCCAAATCACTTAGTCCCATTTTATATTGCACATCCATATCACTGAGGCCTGTTTTACGCTGCACATCTATTCATACCCATATCACTCAGGCCCATTTTACATCAGACATCTCTACACAACCATATCATTAAGGCCCATTTTATATTGATTGCATACATAATCCATGTCCAACAGGCACATTTTACATTGGTTCTATATACACTTCCATATCCCTCAGGCCCATTTTCCATTGGTTGTATATATATCCATATCCATCAAATGAATTTTACGTCTGACATCTATACACATTCATATCACTCAGGTCTATTTTACGTTGAATGTCTGTGCATATCTACATCACTGTATATCCTGCTTGAAAACATGATTCAATGGTGAAGGAATTATCAGAATGTGATTAAAGCTCCCCAAGATTTTCTTGAGCATACATACTTTTTATCTTCATATTATTCAGTGTATATAATTGAAGACTTGGATTCCCAAAACACACTAAGTCATTTCTTTGTTATTTTTCATTTAGCGGCTATAACTGTTTATAAGGCATATATTTATCAAATGAGGTAGTATTGTTCAAATGGTACTAAGTTGCATAGTTATTGAGCTGTAAATATTGAGCTTTTTCCCAAACAGTGCTTTGTCGGTTAATGTAATATTCTGTAATGTTCTTAGTCATGGTCTGCTATACTGCACAGGTGCAGTAGTCCTTGGGACTTTCTCTTCTTTGTTTATGTGTTGCTTTGTGAGAGGTGTGAACATAAGTTATTGCTGTTGTCATTGTTTCATCTGCATTAATTTGTCTTTAAAGTGCAATAAATGGCTGATTATGATTTACAAGGTTTAGTTAATCCAAGGGAGAGTTAGCAAAGTAGGAAGAGAAAATGAAATCCAGAGGATTGAGAAACAAATAAAGGTAAGTATGCTCGGAATAGCAGTAGTGCACATGGGAATCCTAGTAAAGACTGCAATCACATTGAAATGAAACAATGCATGGCAGGATATTTGAATAAAGAAGACATTGATATTCACAATAAGTTGTATGCTTGTAAAACATAATCTGAACAATAAAATGTTTTTGCCAAATATGTGAGATTGTAGACGCTAAAACGCGCAGGCCAAGAAACAAGGCAAATCCATGACCAAGGATACTGATGGAATACATCATTATGAAGAAAAATGGATGTATTTTATGTGTTTGTGAGAAAATCTTTGCTTGTGTAACAAAAATGAGGAGGAGGTTGAATAGTGTGGCAATGTATTTCTCAGCAAACCAAGACCTGAGAGAAGAGAGGTGGGTGTGTCTGATTTCCTGAGTGATTATGGTTGGGGGAAAAGAGTTGCATATACTTGGACTCTTCTCTCTCTGTTAAGAAATGTTGACAACTTTGGAAGGCCAGAAGAAGCGGCAAAGGAAATCCAAGTGTGTCATTAGTAAGTCCAGGTGAAAAAATTGAATTCATGATAAAATATACTTTCACATAAGTATAGAGGTAAAAACTTTTATGAGATAATGAAGGTGTTGTGAAAGTAGCTTTTGATAGGCAGCAAAACCAGCCCCTTCCAATGATCTGGATATTTGAAACATTCCATGTATGACAGATATGGATGTATAATCTTACCTTTGTAACTTATGAGAAGGAGCAGAACATCAACTCTTCAACTGAAAATCAATCTGGATATGCATAGAATGAAGTAGCATCTGCAATGCACGGCTTTCTACGAATCCATGAAGAGAAAACTATTAAAGAGCACTTCCTCAGACTCTGCAAGCAGCCAAAATAAAAATGCAACAATGTTGGGATTTCTTCTTAACTATGTGAATAGCACCAGTTGTGTTTTCAATACACTAGAGCAGTACTTCCTGATTATGGGGCATAGCTTTATGCCTCCTAGCTGGGTGATTGGGAGAATTGAGAAAGAGTACAGGACTCAGCAGCAAATTCTACATCCAGAGGACTGCCATTCCATCCTGGCTAAACACGGGGTTGTAAAACTTCTTGGCAAGGACTGGAGGCTTCAGAAATTAAAACTTGTTCTGATAGAGTTCTGAAATGAAAGCTATTATTCTTCATGAGGTAGCAAATAGTATTTATTTACAAAAAATAAAATGAATTGTAGAGGCCAAAAACACATACAGTGTTCTGAAGAAGACATCAGGTCTTCAGGAGCTCCTGTTAAAGACTGATTTGCATCATGAAAGAAAAGAAAAGTAAGTTAAAAAAAAAAGATGTGGAGAAACTACTAACATTCATGCAGCTCTCTTCAAACGACAAAGCTTTGGGCCACTTCACATCAGCAGCTGAGGACAACGGAGAAGTTCACTGGGATGAGAAAGAGCCCTTTCTGTAAAATGTCAAGCTGTAAATGTGCTTTATGTTCCAATAAAGGTAGCAATCACAAATGTTTTGTTTTACAACATTTGCACTTAACCATTGTCTTTTCCAAAACATCAGCATGACTTAGTTCATGTTGGAAAAAATGTATTAAAGTATAGTAATTTTCAGCTTTATGGACTATAATATTATAAATTACATAATTGTTCTAGCTTTAAGAAGCAAGTAAGAAGGGCATGACATATTAATTGATAACTAAACATATAAGAAATGCTTCAGAAAAATTCTGTCTTCTGATTTAGTACATTTTGGAATCTAGCTCTTCAATTACGTGCAAGCATCTGACTACCTATGAAAAGAATGGACTTCATTTATGCTACACTTTGGATTCTTCTCGTTCCCTTTATTTGAAATGGAATACAATGGTATATAAAATACATTCAAATCAGACTGAATTGTGGACAAACCTTGTATGTTTGAAAACCTATATGAATATTTTGTTTTTGTTAATAATAATAACAATTATAGTATTAATGATAATGTGGTTAGAATGTTTAGGATGCAGTCCATCAGCTCTTAAATTACTGATGTAAAATTAAAATTCTAAGATTCTTGTTTCCAAGCCCAGTATCTTATGCACCTTATGGAACATAAGAATTCACTTTATTCCTCTCATCTCTGCTAGTGTCTCCCCACACATCTTTACCTTTTTTGTCTTAATTCTCCTAAACACTTGACTGAATTATATATTCTGATTTTAAGCTTTCCATTTACCACTTCTGTGTTCTGTAAATCAAAGAACATATCTAGGTCTGGATACTTTTCCATTGCTTGGTTTTCTTAGACTCCATTACTTGATTAAAAGTGAAATGTTTGTTTCCACATATCTCATAGTGCCATATGCCAATTTATAAACAAATCAAAACCTGGTATTTTAAAAGATAATCATGTTATATAGGACATTTAATTAACTCTTTATAGATGATTGTGTGAAGCTGTACATGTTAATTATTCTGTTACAGGATGGTGACTTCCCTCCAGTAAAATCTTCAAGGTAAGACTTATGAGTGGCTAATGTTCCAATTACAAGCCTTCTGCATCTTGTGTTAAACTTTCCTTTAGTTCTTAACACATTTTTCACATTTGTGTTGTGTCATCCTCCGTAGTGTGGTGATTACCATGCTAGCCTCTAGTTCCCGAGGTCGCAAGTTCAAACTTGGCGGAGGACAATGGATTTTTTTCGGGCATAAAAATCCTTAGCATGGCTTTCTTTGGAAGGGAAGTAAAGCCGGTGATACCATGTCGTAGATTTGCAGCACGTAAAAGAACCTCAAGTCTGATAGAGGTCTGTGAGCAAAATTACCGGTCTTTAACGCCCAATATAGAATGGGATGCTAAGGACCACAGTAGTTAAAGAGTGTCAATAAATAAACATAAAAAAAACATTTGTGTTGTTGAATTGATACAAATGGTAATATAATAATCAATCATTGAATTACATACTAGAATTTGTTCTGTGTCTCATTCTTGTTACATGATTGAGTCCACAGATACTGTAGAGAGTTTTATATCCTTATTTGAATGTTGATCAAATACAAACCATATTTTTACTTTCTCTACTATATACGCAGAGTAATTACATGAAGTATTAAGTTCCAATCAAAAATTAAGTATCGAGATATGGAAATGCATATTTTAAAGTCCCTGAAAGAAACATAAATATTTATGGAAAAAATGGGTGTATAGGTGTGTAAGAGAGAGAGAGCATAATTAAAAAAAAAATGTTCCCTAAAAGTTTTACATCATGCAAATGTATAACACACAGTTTTTAAAACATTCTTCCACTCCATACTACATTAAAGATTTTTAATTATTTTCTGTTTTCCTAAAATTGGATCGAACGATATTGATTAAAATGCAAGATTTAAAATATTTGCAGACTATAAAAATATATCTTTAATTTTTTGTGAATAGATTGTGAACACCTTTTTGGTTCTGAATGAATCTTAAATAATGTATGCTACTGGTAAACTATTGAGACGGAGTAAAACTTATGACACCAAAACTGCAAACCTCATTAAAAACACAATTGTTGTCAATTCCCTATGTGGTATTAACCATTTCAATGTGTTTGTTGCTATTGGTAACAACTGTAAATGTGAAGAGTATTAAATTTCAAAGCCAGCATATGTTGACCCACTTTTAAAAGATCGACATCTCCGTATCTTGTAGCCTCCTTATACCTACAACAAAATTTGTGTAGATGAACATAAAGTGAATAGAAACATAAGATTTTGTAGGAATGGATACTAGAAGGGAGATGAAAGTAAACAAATAGGGTGTAGAAAATGTAATGTGTATGTGGTGACATTTTTTTTTTAATTGTTGAACCAATGAAAATATACAATAACACTATATCACTTTTCTAAAATATCTTCTGAATTTCAAAGTACACTTTTCTCAATGAATTGGCATATTTTTTTTCTTCCTTAAAGAAAGAAGAGGGAAGTGTGAGCAGGCAATGGTGCAGAACTCCTCTACTGCTACGTTGTCATAAAATTATTCCTACCTACTCCATCTGTGCCTCTTTAAATTCTCCAAACAAATGATAGCCACAGGGGGATGAGGTTTTCATGATCTGTCTGGTGAACCTTCACACATCAACATAGCCATATTTGATATTGCTTTGTTGTGGGGAACAATGTTATTGCTCTGATAAGCAGCTTTTACCTTCACGTAAGCCTTTATTGTTCTTCTTTCATGAAGAGAGTGCACCATGAAAATGCCTTTGGAGTCCCAAAAACAGTTGGAAGCACCTTTCTAAGTGACAAATTTGTTTTCCTTGTTTGTGCAGCTTCCTTTCCTTCACCCTTACTTCCTTATTTAGACTCAGGTGAGTAATAGTGCACCCAGTTTTCATGATAAAAATTCCTCTCCCTCCTCCTGGTAGCCGTAAGGAGTCATTGACAGACTTCCAGGTCCTTCACCCTTACTTATTTATTTACACTAAGTGTAGTGGTGGATCCAATTTTTACCATAAAAATTCCTTTCCTTCCTCCTGGTAGCCAGTAAGGAGTCATTGTCAGACTTCCAGATTCTTCACTCTTGCTTGTTTTTTTGGGCCTGGGTGTGTATTGCTGGACCCAATTTTTATTACAAGAATCCTTTTCCCTCCTCCTGGTAGCTGATGAGGAGCTGTTGACAGACTTCCACGTCCTTCACCTTTACTTATTTATTTAGACTGGGTGTAGTGGTGGACCCAATTTTTACCATAAAAATTCCTTTCCTTCCTCCTATTAGCCAGTAAGGAATCATTGTCAGACTTCCAGATTCTTCACTCTTGCTTGTTTTTTTGGACCTGGGTATGTAGTACTGGACCCAATTTTTATTACAAAAGTCCTTCTCCCTCCTCCTGGTAGCTGATGAGCTGTTGACAGACTTCCAAGTCTTTCATCCTTGCTTGCTTATTTAGACTCGGTGTAGTGCTGGACCCAACTTTCATCACAAATATACCTCTTCCTATGGGTAGGCGGTAAGGAGCTGCTTTCAGACTTCCAGGTCCTGAGCGAGGAACCCATCTCATTAGAAGCTTTCTAATTCATCATCACTCCTATAACTGTATCACACTGCTGTTTTAAGTTCAGAGATTATTATATGCTAAGAAACAGATGAAGTGAAGCACAACAAAAATTCCTAGTTTTATTACTGCTGCTACTGCTACATCAAAGAAATATGAAGTACTACAGCAATTTAAAATACTTAAATATAAATATCTAAGTTCACTCTATTCCTTGTAAATTAAATCTATCCTCCTGTGCTTCAGCTGGCATAATCATCACTAATGTCCTTGTAAAAGGGTTGCCCCTCAATGAGTTTTGATGAGTTTGGGTAACAATTTGTGTATTCAAATGCTGGCCAATGAAGAAAGCCAACACTGTGACATTGTACTGTGTGATAACATTTTCAGTCTTTTCAGGCAAGAAAATTGAAATTGAATTTTATTTATGGACGCTCTTTAACTGATATGGTTCTTAGTGTCCCATTCTATATTGGATGTGAAAGATCAGAAATTTTGCTCAGGGGCCTCTTTATCAGGCTTGAGATTCTTTAACATGTCAAACATCTATGATATGGGACCACCAGCTTTACTTCCCTTCTGAAGGAAGCCATGATACAGGTTTTTATGCCTGAAAGAATCCATTGCCCTCCATCGGGTTTGAACACATGACCTCAGGAACTAGAGGCTAGCATTGTACCCCTAGACCATGGAAGACAACATTTTCAAGCAAGAGAAACTCTGTCTGGGAAACAATTTGAGTCAATTGGGGAATTCAATGTCCCACTGGCATGTTGTCACAGTAACTCAATGGTTAAAGCAACCACACAGAGAGCGGGAGAACCATGTTCAAATCCCAGGTGTTGCGTTCAATTTTTCAGTTGACTCTATTAAAAAAAAGAGAGAGAGAGAGAAACTGTTTCACAGATGCACTTTTTGAAGGTATAGTGAACACCAAACTAAATAAGTTAGAACTTTCTTCAAAAACATCACTATTTATATGAAGGTCTTGTAAATCCTGTTTTGAATTCTTCTTTTCTAAAACTGTCATCAGCATGGAAAAGTGATAATTGATTTTGTATTCAAGGTATATTTTTGAAAATCTATGGGTAGCATTGTTGTCTAAATGTACTGGAAAATTTGCAGGGAATTCTTTATTGAAGCTTTTGTATTTTGTTCAGTCTGTAAAACTTAGAAATTGTAATTTCTCATAATATTTGAATCTCAAGTCCATTTGCATTAGAATAGTGTCTTATTATTTGACAATAGGTCTGGGCATTGTCAACATCTGACAAGGAACTGTTTCTCTGTGAGTTATTGTTGTCAGTCATTTACTTTCCTCAAATGGTTGAAGAAAGTGTTTGTTTCTTTTATTGTTTAAGAGAGCATGTGTGCTTGCTATTTTTGTGACACAATATTTAATGTACATAGACAAAAAAATGTGAGACAAAAATGTCATTGAATACAACCACTAAAAGGTAAACTTGAAGTCACTGAACTCGTTAAGAAATCTACAAGACATAATGGTATTTTCTTCACATGTTTGATCATTTATTAGCAGTTAAAATACACTTTCAATTGCTCCTCTCATCAGCTATAACTCAAAGAAGCGTGGAGCTGGAGGACCAACAATTTTCAGCAATGGTAGGTATTGTCGCAGTTCTCAATGGCTAGTGTTATCTTATTTACTGGGCGCCTCTTGTTTTATTATTTTAAATTTGGGTTCATTGTCCTCCGGCTAGCTATTATAACTCAGTCGAGCAAGTATTTCTAAGCAGGGCATGTAAACGGAAAGGAGTTGTTGCTAAAAGATAACACTGATAAAATAATTTGTTTCTACACTTTTATTGCCATCACACTTAATTAATAATTCACATATTTAATCTTTATACACACCTTGACTGAAAATGTGATATTTCCAAATGTAACTACAGTTGTATTCGTTGCCGCACACCAATTATTTTGCGTACTTTACATTTTTGTAACTAACTCTGCAACGTGCATCTCGTGAGAGATTCTTCCAAACTGTGTAACGTGCACCTCATGAGAGATTCTTCCGAACTGTGTAACGTGCACCTCGTGAGAGATTCCTTAGGACTGTGTGACATGCATCTCGTGAGAGATTCTTCCGAACTGTGTAACGTGCACCTCGTGAAAGATTCTTTGCAACTGTGTGACATTCACCTCATGAGAGATTCTTCAAGACTGTGATACTTGCTTATGGCTCGAGAATATATACTTCTTCACCTCGAATTGCCTAAACATTATAATAGAGGTGCTATTGGTTACCAAATTGCACCCACTTTAGTGTCTGTTTTGGTCAGTCAATCACTACTACTAACATATATACTCTAGGGAAGATATTCCCTCCATTTCTAAAAAAAGGTACACTACCCTGACATCATTTGTTTTTCTCTTCTTAGTGATAAACAACTCACCCCCTCGGTTTATTGTTACCCACTTCTATTGTCAGTTTCAGTGAGGCCGTGTAAACTTATTTCCTAACAATACTTATGGCTAACAAACATCTAAAATCCTGTACATAGTATAATATTAATTTATACTACAAACACTCTGGCATTCACAGTGTTGTGATATAAAATATTGCCTGAGTATTCTGCATGAAATGCTAAAAGTGCACTTTCTTTTTGAGGAATGGTTAAGAAATGATGGGATATCATTGCTACTTAAAAAAAAATCTTCTGTTGTAGAAATACATTTAGGCAATGAGGCATACAATGTACGAAGTGAGCCCAAGGAGCCTTATCTTTAATTCTTTTTCTGCATGCAATTTAAATGCCCTGGAATCACAGCAGCACTGTCATAGTGTTGTGTAACTAATTTGTGTTCATATTTGCTATGTTTCAATTTGGTATCTAACAGGTTAAATACGTTTTTTGCTGACTTGTCCTAGTTTACATCATAAAACCCAAGAAATCTTTCAGAGACTTCATTATAACAGAACACTGAGATTTCACAAAGATCTCCATTGAATGATCAACGTGAATTGAAAAAAGTCTTGCATTATTAAGCTCTCCTTTAGTGTGTTCTTGTATATATATAGGGTAGTTAAATTACATTCGAACCCACTCTCTACTGCGCAAGACAGCCGGCAGTCACCAGGGAAATTGCGCCGGCAGAGGGGGACTAAAATCCTTACCTTATAATAAATGCTACAAATGTTGACCTTCTGCTCTCAAACAGGCAGCATATCTCATGTAAATATTCTCGGTCACTCTCTGAAGCTCAGCAGCAGGAATTCTTGTGATGAAACGTCTCATTATGATCAGAAACTTGCAGTGTGGTATGCGATAAGTGCTAGAAGAATGGAATAATAGGGTCCATATTCTTTGATGAAACAATAAATGCAGAGCGATATCAGAGGTTAATTCTGAGGCCATTTTGCAATCACTTGACAGAAGAAAAGAAATTGTATGGTTGGCTCCAGCAAGATTCTGCAACAGCAGATATGGCTACCGAATCATTACATGAAATACGAGAGGTATTTGAGACAGAATAATTAATGTCGATTTGTGGCCTAACGAGTTGTGATTTTTATTATGGGGTTCTTTAAAAGACAAAGTGTATCGTTCCAATCCTCACACACTACAGGAACTCAGAGAAAGCACTGTGCAAGAAATCATAAGAATTCCTGCTGCTGAACTTTGGAGAGTAAGCGAGAATATTTACACGAGATATGCTGCCTGTTGGAGAGCAGAAGGTCAACATTTCCAGCATCTATTATAAGGTAAGGATTTTAGTCCGCCTCTGCCAGCATAATTTTCCCAGTGACTGCCAGCTGTCTCGCGCAGTAGAGAGAGGCTGCGAGTGGGTTTGAATATAATTTAACTACCCTATATATACAAGAACACACTAAAGGGAACTTAATAATGCAAGACTATTTTCAATTCACGTTGATCATTCAATGGAGATTTTTGTGAAATCTCAGTGTTCTGTTATAAGTAATGAAGTCACTGAAAGATTTCTTGGATTTTATGACGTAAACTGGGACAAGTCAGCAAAAAACTTATTTAAGCTGTTAGATACCAAATTGAAACCCTATAGTTTGAAATGCATCCCATCACTTCATTTTGAAGAGTGTTTCAATTACCGCTAAATAGACCTTTAATTTCCTGATACTGCATTTGAATTTCTAAGGGCTTTTCAGAAGTAAATAGTTTCAACAGTTCCTTAAAATTCCCAAGGTTTACAGATGAAACACTCTCGTCTTGGCCTGTTAAATGGAAGTTATTGAACTCTTTAAGTATAGTACAGCCCTAACAACTAGTCTGAAGATTTTTCAATTTAAAGAAACACGTTTGTTAAACAAAGGATGTACAGTGTTGCATCCCTTGGAGCATCTGTGATGGTACTACAATGGACGCTTCAAAGCCTCTTCAGAATCTCTGTGCTTATTAAAAGCATGTGTCACATTTTCAAGTCAGAAAATCCTTGAGCATTCCAGGCACCACACTTATTACTGAACAAAAGTTATGACCAACAGAAAAGCTTTTTAAATGTCATACTCTGCATGGTCAGGGTAATTGTTGAGACTACAAGTCCTTAAAATGAAGGTTGTAAGATTTTTCCAGTTTTTTTGACTTCCCCACTAAATTTAGTTCTGTTAAATCAACTGGGCTTCTGCAGTTTAAAAGATCTTCTTGTCTTTGTCCTTCCACCTACTAAACAGTCTCTCTTGTAATATTAACACCATGTCCCTAAACAGATACATGTTTCACTTTCACAAGAAAAGCTATACTTCTTAATAATTTTCAAATAAAACTGACACCAAATTTAAAATTATTGGCATTTGTTATATTATAAGTGTTAAGAAATCAAACATAGAAAATGCACTAAATTACTTATGCTCTGCAACTCTGTCTTTAAGGGAGTTTGACGTCTTAAAGAGAAACCTTCAGAAGTCTTCATCCCAGTTGCATTTTGTATATGCTAGAGTTTCTAAAAATAGAATCTCATTGGACTACATCACTGTTGTCATAGCAACTATGAAGAGTTGGAAATCACATACCAAAGCAGTTCAACGTCAAAGATACTAACCCTTATTTAAAATTGTGATTTTGTTCATTGCAGACATGATGCTCTAGTGGTCAAAAAGTCAACTACTAGAAGTGTGAATAGTTGGCAACTCAGAAAAAAGCAACAGAGACATTGACAACAGCAAGGTGGTCACAAAAGTGATAATGTGTCTGATGTTAGAAAACAGGTGAAGCGGCACTTCACTCACATAGCCGCTACTGGTTGTGTGCACATCCACTTCAATAAGATTACAAACATGATAAATGTTTTTTGTGGTTGTGGCTTATCCACAACCTGCTGTCCCACTGGGAATGTTTTGTTCTTCCCTGTGAGCAAAATTACCGTCTTCACACCCAATATAGAATGGGATGCTAAGGAATATAGTAGTTAAAGAGTGTCCATAAATAAAACTCAATTTATTTATTTATTTATTTATTTGTTTTGTTCTTCTTGTACACTTGTGTCTGGAGTCGTCTCATTACATGGTGAGAAACTTTATGATAACGTGTTACTCAACAGACGTGTACCTTCTGCTCACCCATTGTGCTACTGACGAGAGAAGCAACTTACGTATGTGGTGAACCAAGCAATGCCTCCAAAAATACCCACCACAGCCCATCCAATGTCGCAATCCAGTTCGCCCACTGTGTGAACCACTAGTGGAAAATACTGGTTTATGTTCTATCCTCGTCTTACTGCAAGCCTAGCATGGACTTTCAAGACAATAACTGATGTGTCATAGGGAGATCTATTTCCCAGTAGGGTGCAATGTGGTAATTTGATCAGAGTAGGGTAATAAGAATGTAAGTTGCAGTTTCTTGAACAAAACTAACCCTACTCTTTATGCATACTGTAATGCAACATATTCTCTGTTTGAGAGAAGGTTTTGTCTTCATTCAGACTGATATACGATAAACACTGATGGGTAACACTCATAGAACTTTTTCTGCTCATTACAAATTCACACGCAGTCCTCATTTAATTTACTATTCATATAATAAGAGATTCTTCTATTCTTGTTATATTTCTCAAAGAAATGCTTTAAATATGGAAATGATGCTCAGCTTTTAACATCACAAGGCAATTTTGTTAGTAAACAGCTGTTGGGAAGGAAAAGGAAATTGTTCTACAGTTTTTAACACGTTCAATGCAAAAAACTTTACCTTCGTCATATTTATACAGTGACATATTTTGGAGGAAAATAATTAAACACAAAAGTGATATTTAACAGGTTCTAGATTGTTTCTGTAGTAAATTTTTATGTATCTCTTATAGCTCCTGAGTTACATAAAATTCAAGAGATTCTTCTATTCTTGTTATATTTCTCAAAGAAATGCTTTAAATATGGAAACAACACTCAGCTTTTAACATCACAAGTCAATTTTGCTAGTAAAGAGCTGTTGGGAAGGAAAAGGAAATTGTTCTACAGTTTTTAACACATTCAATGCAAAAAGCTTTACCTTCGTCAAATTTATACAGTGACATATTTTGGAGGAAAATAATTAAACACAAAAGTGATATTTTAATAGGTTCTAGATTGCTTCTGTGGTAAATTTTTGTGTATCTCTTATAGCTCATAGTTACATAAAATTCATTGAGAATGCAAAGGACTTAACAGTCTGTATAGAGTAAATTTCTGATGTACATTTTATTCATTGTGCAATTACTCAAACAAATCATATTTTATTCAAAATAGTAGAATTTTTTGAGAAAGTGAAAGATTGAAGCTTTTTAAAGTGAAGGTGTGCCATGGTATATGAACATCTTCGCCATGCAACCCTGAGAAAAGTGTAACTTGCATACTCATTACTTTGACAGCACCTCCTATGTACAAAAGACACTTCTTTTTTTTTCAGAAAATGGGAAAAACGCTTTTAAAATATAACTGAGATTTCATATATAAAGTATATTTTATTGTTAGTACTAAACAATAATAATAATAAATCACGTTCAGTTTTCTTAATGTTTTTTTAATAACGATTATATTTTAATATTTTTCTGCACATAGTAGAAAATGTATGTAATGAATACAAACACATAATTAAATGAAAATATTGTCAAAAGTCTGAATTTGCAATGAATTTGTTTTACAAACGAAATCCTTTTTCTCAGGGAACATACCATCTTGTCTTGCAGACATAGATATAGAAATGCTTGTTTCTTGACACTGTATTCACAGATAGATAATGGAATACACTGCTAACCATCCTAAATCTAAAGCAAATGGGGATCCACGATACTGTATTGTTTAACTCAAAACAAAGTTAACTCAGTGTAACAATAATCATTTCACTTTTTAAACTGTGGATTTCAGTTCCTTCTTGAATCATAAATTTATCGTAGAGTGAGGGTTAATCATGTTTCATCACTTCCTTGAGCTCTTGCAGATGGAGATATTTTGATTCTGAAATTGAAATTTTCTCTCGATAAAGGTGTTTTGGGATGCACTGGCCTGGTTTATGTCTCTGAAGTAGTGGTTCCCAGTTCCCAAAGTACTGCAAATTTA
Organism: Deroplatys truncata; assembly: GCA_030765065.1. Lineage (NCBI taxonomy): Eukaryota > Metazoa > Arthropoda > Insecta > Mantodea > Mantidae > Deroplatys > Deroplatys truncata. The sequence goes on along the minus strand of CM060979.1, from coordinate 131,477,058 downwards.
TGCTGCCATCTGGAAGTTATTTAAGCTCTCGAATTTCTGCTACAGTTGGGTCACCAATTTTTGTTCCCAGTCTTAATGAGGGTGAATTGGATTCAAGTTGATCATACTTCAAGAAGAGATCATGGTTGATAACATGTATGTTATATGAATGTTTTGATCTTGTCAATCTCATTCTTGAAACATAATCTGAAGGAGCATTAATAGGTACCTTAAATAGAAGTTCAAGTACTGTCAGCCTCCACCAGTGGCAACCTTTCCCTAAATATAAGTTCAGGTTTTGTTGATCTCTTCTGAGAAAAGTCAGTCAATGCACTTGCCAGGGCCTAATTTCTATTCTGAAAACAACAGCCATTGGATGTTAATATGATTCCTATGTAATTTCCCTCTACTTTAGACAAGTAGTCAATGATACAGGAGGCAGACTCACACCACCTTCTACCTCATGCCATACATATAAGTGAATGTCTGCGGAATTTAATTCATAGAATGTGAAGTTATGAAGCTGTAATTTCTGCTTGCAGTATATTGGTGAAGCTAAGTTCCTGGGGCTCAGAAGGACACTTTGCATACCATAGTGACAATGAGTTTTTCAGGCGATGGATTTTCCTTAGCAGCAAATTTCACTTCCTGACTTCTATCCTTCTCAACATGAGCATTGCAGACTTAGTCACTTATGTTTCTTGTGTTACGAACAGAACAAGTATCACGCTAATCTTTCCAGGGAGCATGTATTGCTATATTTTCTTTGTCTAATATTTCTTGGAAAAGTTCCCATACACTGGTTGAATTTCTGTGTGTTTACTAAACTCTGAAAACACACTGAACATGTACAGATATGACCTGAAAGTTGATTCAACATACAATTTATTAGATGATTTTCTACAATAATGACTAGGCACATTAGGGAGCAAGTCAAGCCAGTCCATTACAAATTTCCATTTGCTGCTCTTTTCTTCATTTTGTGATCAAATCTTCCTCTCCTTTTTTAGTTGTACCTCTTTTCTTTTATTATGTATTTCTTTAGCTAGTTTCCTTCTTTTCAGGTTTCTGTCATCAGTACAATCATCCTGAATATCAAATTGTGCAAAAGTGTGTTGTCCATTTCTTCAGGTTAATCTTCATTTTCACTTCTGGAAGAGCTATCTCTGTGGTCCATTCTCCTGACCCAACATTTATACATATTTTCACCAACATTTAAAATAGTTAAAAAAAATTTGCAACACATTCTCACCCTTTCACCACTGTCCTTTGGGAAGTAAATGTCAAGTTCTTCCTGTTTCGAACATTTGCATGCAACATTCTCCTAACATTTCTTGTAATCACCAACCCCTACATACATGCTCTTTTTTCTGCCATGTTGGAAATACTTTCCACAAATTGTCAAATAATAATTTGCAGTGCTCACATGTAATAGGTCCAAACAAATAAGATTTTCCACCTTTATTTAGCTCTGTTTTTGTACGGGAGCAACATGCTTTCTTGCAATGTGGTTTTTGTTCTATAGAGGAAACTTTTCCATGAGATCTCTTATACCCTATATATTTGTTACCTAGTGTCCATCATACACATGTTTTTTTCTTCTCTTACTTAATGATTCCTTAACAGCATTTTGTTTTATTTCCTGGCCCTCAAGGCTATCATTTCATTATTGGTGACACTGATGCCACACACATCATTGGCTTATCTTGAATAGTTTTCTCAAGTACATCATTGTATGCAGCAGATGATACCTCAAGTGTAATGTTGTTTGAGGAAACATTCCCTGAGACATCATTCACAGCATTACTGACAGGGTTACACTAGGTTTAAATAGGTCTAGCAACTCATCAGTCATTGATAACAGTCTGTTACTTCCCACAACACTGGTATTCAATATTTCTCCAGGAGCAGATACAATATCCCTGTTATGAGGATTAGCATGTATTCTGATTTCATGTTAGTTTCCAGCATGCTGTAACCTAAAGTTTCTACTTCATCTTCAACTTCTCCCATAAGCATCTCTGGATTTAGGTGACACAACAACTAATTTGTGACCTTGGAATATGAAGTCTGTTAGAAATATAAATGTACATACATTAGTATCTTAGTACACAGATCATGAAATGTATAATAATGATATCCTTAACACAAAAGCTCATAGAGGGATCAAACTAGTGCATGTTCCTTGCTTGTGGTCTAAAGCATGCTGCCTCAGAACACTTGCCAACCGAGATTAACCACCACCACCTGACCTTTTATCCCATAGACATCCAGATATTACAGTTTAATTTACAATTTTCTCCTCTCTGTGTACTATTTTCAGTAACCTATTTACAGTAATGAGATTGACAAATTAACATTTGTTGACAGACCATTTCAACCTAGCCTTCCAAAGAAATTCATGTAATTGCCTTATCTGAGATTGATATGCGAAGATTTTCCTAATCACTACTGCTTTATTACATCTAAGCCATTTTTCTTTGATTAGTTTTTTCCTCCACTCATCGGTTTCTCTACTTTCCTCAAAATATGCACTCCATCTTTGTTATCCCCACAAATTGGACATATACCCTTCATAACATTTCCCCTTTGCTCCCTTATCCTCCACACCCCTAGTCAAAAGAATGCAATGGCTACATAGCACTTAAAATACAATTTGGAAATAAAAATCACGGAGTTTGATTTTGCATATCACTTAAAGTGAGTTAAATGTTTCCTACAGTATACTGATTTTGAGGTTAGACCTGCTATGGCGATAATAACAATTCCTGGTGCATTAAAATTGCTGTATGAAGCTACGAAAAATGAACAAAAATATCAGAATTGCTGCTTCTATTATTTGGGGTTACTCACCTTCGATAGCTGTATTGAAATAAGAATCATCTCACTGCAACACAAGATTTCACACGAACATCAAAATGTACTCACATACAATGCTAGAATGTGACTGCTGACAATATTCTGTCAGGTTTATACAGATGGTGCTAGTTTGGGCTCTGCAATTGGAGATTATGTTGTGTAACAAGTAACACACACAATCTCCTATGTGAAATAAATGCACCTAGGAGTAATCTCTAGCCTGAATATATGCAATGTGACATAAGAAATATTGTACTTTGCTTTGAAATGGCATTAACATTCCATTTTTTTTTCACATAATAGATATCACAGAGCTTGAAATTCTGAATTGAATGGTGTAAAAAGCTCAAAATCTATAAAAATGCACATAGGAGGTATTTCAAACCAATAATGATACATAGTTTGGTCTTATTAGTTATGCTTCTCTCTCTCCCTCTCCCTCCCCTAACATGAGAGAAATAAATTTTCTCTGTTCAGGGGAACTCAAAACTTATAGTTCTATGCAAAACTTCATTGACACTGAGGATAAGTGGCAGGGAAGTAAAAGAAATACAGTGTTTTGTTAACAGTACATGACAACTGCAGTATTACTGCTGCAATAAAATAACCAAATCTCTGTGTATTCAATTGACCACCTCACTGTATCTTGTGGGCATTAACTGATACAGTAAAATGTTAACTTACTCTTTCTTCACCACTAGCCAGAGTAAAATTAAATTGAGTTTTATTTATGGACGCTCTTTAACTACTGTGGTCCTCAGCGTCCCATTCTATATAGGGGCATGAAAGACCAGTAATTTTGCTCAGAGACCTCTTTATCAGGCTTGAGGTTCTTTTATGTGCCGTAAATCTACGACACCAGACCACCAGCTTTACTTCCCTTCCGAAAGAAGCCAGGCTAAGGATTTTTATGCCTGAAAAAAATCCATCGCCCTCCGCTGGGTTTGAACCCGCTACCTCAGGAACTATAGGCTAGCATGGTAACCACTACACCATGGAGGGCGACTAAGCCAGAGCAAGGTGTTTACTTTTTCTTTAGCACTAGCCAGAGTAAAGTGTTCATTTACTCTTTCTTCACCATTAGCCAGAGTAAGGCATTTACTTACTGTTTCTTCAACTAGCCAGAGTAAGGCATTTAGTTACTCTTTCTTCACTGCTAGCCAGAATAAGGTATTTACTTACTCTTTCTTCAGTACTAGCCAGAGTAAGGTGCTTACATACTCTTTCTTCACCATTAGTCAGAGTAAGGCATTTACTTACTCTTTCTTCACCATTAGCCAGAGTAAGGCATTTACTTACTGTTTCTTCAGTACTAGCCAGAGTAAGGTGCTTACATACTCTTTCTTCAGCACTAGCCAGAGAAGGTGCTTACATATTCTTTCTTCAGCACTAGCCAGAGTAAGTAGGTAATTGTATTATTAACCCAGTTAATTGTACAAATTTACAACAACAATTTTACCAATTTATTCTTAACCCAGCTACTAAAAGTAACTATAAAATAAAATATAAAAAAAACTAACCTTTAACTACTGGTATCCAGCAGTGTGGAATACTGGTAGCCAGCTACCAGTATTCCTCCTAATCTAAAAGTACAATTAACAATACTAACTGTAACTCTACCTTTTGTTGCTTTATCTTGGACCCCGACAAACTCAAACCTTGAGGTCGAGTTGTTGGGTCCTACTTGCTACATATCAAATAAAAACTACTGTAGTTAAGTTTAATACTCATTTACCTCTTCCTTGCTAATTTTCCTTATCCATTTTGCTCTTACTCTGCCCCAAAAGTTTCCTACTTTTATTATATTATTCCTAGATTTTACATTTACTAACCTTTTAGCTTGAATTTCTATTGCTAAATTTAACCATTCTCTCTTCTCTATCCTCTTTTTAAGCAACTTTGTTTCTTCCTACTCTAAAACTATATGCCACTCTTTAACTTTCCAGTGGCATAGTGGGCATTTCTCCAAATCAATCTCTTTTCTCAAACTTTTCAAATTCATCATCCCTGTCCTAGCCCATGCAAATCCTGCTCTTGCTGTTTTATCACATATATCAACATACTGTTCCCTGCTCCATTCTACTTCCATTTCTCTGTTTAATCTTAGTGAGTTCTTAAAAATAAAACTCACTAATAAACCTTGTTTTTCCATTTCCTCTATTCTTGTCCTAATTTCATTCCAGAAACCTATTTGTAGTAATTCTTTAGCTTTCCAAATCTCCCAAAACCTATCATCATCAAGGTTTCCTTTATCTTACCTAGCCAAGACTCTTTATGATTAAGTCTTTCCTGCACTATCAAACATTAATGTAAAATGCTCTGATCATCAAAATTTGTAATTGTAATCCAATATTTTAACACTCTTTCCACAATTTTTCCTTTTATTCCCATTCTCCCTAATTTGGCTTGAGCTAATCCATTGGGTTATGATCTTGGTAAGCCCAATATTTGTTTACAAAAGCTCCTATGGATCATGTCTATATTTACCCACCCTTCTTCCAAGCCCCAAATCTCTGCTCCATATAACATTATTGCTTCTACTACAGTGGTATAATTTCTCTCTAACCATTTTAATTGCATTTCTGGTAATTTATCTGTACAAGATTTGATGGCTTTCATTGCCATTTTTCCTTTAGCTAATACTATTCTCTTTTGTTCGCTCCACCCACCATTGCTGCTTAATCGTATCCTTATATAATCAAATTTTTGGACTACCTCAATTTCTCTTCCATGCCAATACCATTTCTCATTTTTCCGTAATTTATTGCCCTTTTTAAATACCATAATTTTTTTTTATTTACATTAATTCTTACATTCCATTTTTTGCAAAATTTATCTATCACTTCAATTGTTCTCGCCAACCCCACATTAGTTATAGATCCCACGACTAAATCACCTGCAAATAACAAACCAAGTATTTCCTTATTATTAATTATTGGCACATGTCTGTTCTCTACTGTAATTGATTCCAAAATATCGTCTATGAACAGATTAAATAATACAGGACTCAATTTACAACCTTGTCTTAGACCAATATTATTCAGAATGCTACTTGTTAATTTATTAACAATTTTAATACAAAACTGATTGTCCGTATATATTCTTTGAAGTACTCTTATAAAGGTAGTACTCATTCCTTTCTTGCTCAGTTTAAACCACAGTGCTTTTGTATTTATTGTGTCAAAGGCCTTTTCAAAATCTACAAATAACATGCATAATCTCCCTCTCTTGTTTGTTACATATTTCTTTACCATTGTGTTTATAACAAAAATGTTATCTAGTGTACTCTTATTACATCTAAAACCTGATTGAGGGACTGATAATTTTTTCTCATCTTCCGCCCACTTCGGAACCCTTTCTGGCAACCCCCACCCCATATATCTTGCCTAAAACAGATAGTAGAACTAGCCAAAATAAGGTGCTTACATACTGTTTCTTCACCATTAGCCAGAGTAAGGCATTTACTTACTCTTTTTTCACCACTAGCCAGAGTAAGGCATTTAATTACTCTTTCTTCACCATTAGCCAGACTAAGGTGTTTACTTACTCTTTCTGCACTGCTAGCCAGAGTAATGTGTTTACTTACTCTTTCTTCACCATTAGCTAGAGTAAGGCATTTACTTACTCTTTCTTCACCATTAGCCAGAGTAAGGTATTTACTTACTCTTAACTGCTAGACAGAGTAAGGTATTTACTTATTCTTCAGTACTAGCCAGAGTAATGTGCTTACATACTCTTTCTTCAGCACTAGCCAGTGTAAGGTGCTTACATACTCTTTCTTCAGCACTAGCCAGAGTTAGGTGCTTACATACTCTTTCTTCAGCACTAACCAGAGTAAGGTGCTTACATACTCTTTCTTCACTGCTAGCCAGAGTAAGGTGCTTACATACTCTTCCTTTACTGCTGGCCAGAGTAAAGTGCTTATTTACTCGTTCTTCACCACTAGCTGGAGTAATGTGTTTACTTATTCTTTTTTCACCACTAGTCAGGGTAAAGTGTTTACTTACTCTTTCTTCAGCACTAGCCAGAGTAAGGTGTTTATTTACTCTGTCTTCATCACTAGTCAGAGTAACTTCACCACCAGCTGGAGTGAGGTGTTTACTTACTCTTTCTTCACCACTAGCCAGAGCAAGATGTTTATTTACTCTTTCTTCACCACTAGTCAGAGTAAGGTGCTTACATACTCTTTCTTCACTGCTGGCCAGAGTAAGGCATTTACGTACTCTTTCTTCACCACTAGCAGGATTAAGGCATCTAATTACTCTTTTTTTCACCACTAGCCAGAGCAAGGCGTTTCTTTACTCTTTCTTCACCATTAGCCAGAGTAAGGGGTTTCCTTTACCACTAGCCAGAGCGAGCTGTTTACTTACTCTTTCTTTACCACTAGCCAGAGGAAGGTGTTTACTTTTTCTTCACCACTAGCAGCAGTTAGGTGTTTACTTACTGTTTCTTCACCACTAGCCAGAATAAGGTGTTTACTTACTCTTTCTTCTCCACTAGCCAGAGTAAGGTGTTTATTTACTCTTTCTTCACCACTAGCCAGAGTAAGGTGTTTACATTTTCTTCCTTCACGACTACCCGCAGTAAGGTGTTTACTTACTCTCTCTTCACTGCTAGCTAGAGTAGGGTAAAGACTGTGGTTCTGGGCAGGGTTATGTAAATAAAGGATAACCTAAGGTTGGCTTGTAATTTGTTGCTCTATTTATCTTGTCTATGTGTTTGTGGTGGAGGTGTAATTTCTGAACTCTTTACCTCTGTTAGCAAGAAGTGCTATTGAATTCCACCAAAAGTTCAGTATTTGGACATCAGAAACACACATTGGACGCCTGCTGAACCCAAAAAACAGCAATTTCATAAAAGCAATTGTGGTATGTCTGAAATAATGAACTCAAAACTTAAAAGTCAAATGAATATCAACTTATTATTATAGTGTCTTTAGATGATGAAGCATGAAGATTTTCATGAAATCACTACAAATTCTGTTTGCATGTGTGTTTTCTTTCTTTCTTCTTCTCTTTCTCAAAGTTAACGTGATAAGAATTTAATATAAATAAAATGTATAGCTTATATAATTAACATTTGTATACATTTTTGCTTCCTCTATATGTAACTATGGCAAGCAGAGGAGGTATTTTATTCCACTTAAAAAATCTGAAATCAAGATTTCATTGGAAATGCACGTTATGAGGTCCCCTGAAGATAATTGAAGAATGAAGACATAATTTTTAAAAAAGTCATTTTGTGTGTGTGTGGACAGCATAGCTTAGAAATAAAAATTCATATAAATTCCAAACAAGTATTTAAGTTGAGGATCTTCCAAAGATAGACACAAGATTCTGAAGAAAATCCTCCACATCCTCTTGCAAGGAAAATTTGTACTTATTTTTTATTTTCTCACAAATGTCCCTTGACTGTTTTCATTAAAGTAGTATCGTATGTTTAATATATTTTCATGGCTAATAATAAAATGTAAGTCTTGCATTTTCTGCGAGTTGCCTCTGAAGTCTTCTACATTCTGTATTAATTTAATTTTGTAATACTGGTAAACAATAAGATAGAGACAAAAGATTTACTAAACATAAAATGTAGATCTTGATAAAGCACACAATTTATGAAATACATTCTTTTCAACAACTACTTCTGAGATATTTTTTGCTATTGATTTGAAATCTCAAATACTTTATAGTATTTTGGAAAAAAATTAATTTGCTGTTCGTTTCTGGCAATCTCATAGAAACAGTATGGAATTTTCTTCTCAGGAACATTCAATTCATTGTATTGACTGCTGACTGTGTACTGACTTGTTGATAAGTACTTTGTTATGAATACATTCTCTTACCAAATGTAATCAACACAGAAATTACCTAATGGTATGGCGGATTAACAAAGTTAATTCAGTTTGTTTTACATGAATTTATAACTTCAGTTGACACTTATATCTGAGCATGTACCTATTATTAGCAAACAGGGATTCTGTTTTCATTCTCTGATTACTGTGTTTAATGATGGTAAACCCTCCAATATTTCAGATTATTCATGGAAGCAGTTTCTGGTGATAGCAGTGGTATATCACCATTGCTCTCTGCTAAAGTTTCAGGTAGAGACATAAGCTTCTGTAATAGAAAGGATCGCCCTGAATATGAAAGTCAGGTAAGTGATTTCATAGAAATACGAACTGTAGAAGAACATGTTTTTTTAGAACCTTCTGCTAAATATAGTGATAGGAGGGAAAATTACTGCAAGGTTTTGTACTTGAAACAAAAGAATGTTATTCATAAGGATGAAAGGCTACACAAGTGTAAAACGTGTGATAAGAGCTTTACTCATTTGTCAAAATTGAAATGGCATAATTTAATTCATGTAGATAGGAAATCACACCAGTGTAAAACTTGTGAAAAGAGCTTTACTGAGTTGTCAAATTTGAAAATGCATAATTTAATTCATGAGGATAAGAAGTCACACCCGTGTAAAAGTTGTGATAAGAGCTTTACTGATTTGTCTCATTTGAAAATGCATAATTTAATTCATGAGGAAAAGAAGCTACACCAGTGTAGAACTTGTGATAAGAGCTTTACTGATTTCTCACATTTGAAAAGGCATAATTTAATTCATGAGGGTAAGAAGCCACACCAGTGTAGATCTTGTGATAAGAGCTTTACTGATTTATCTCATCTGAAAAGGCATAACTTAATTCATGAGGGTAAGAAGCCACACCAGTGCAAAACTTGTGATAAGAGCTTTACTGATTTATCTCATCTGAAGAGGCATAATTTAATTCATGAGGGTAAGAAGCCACACCAGTGCAAAACTTGTGATAAGAGCTTTACTGATTTGTCTGTTTTGAAAAGGCATAATTTCATTCATGAGGGAAAGAAGCCATACCAATGTAAAACTTGTGATAAGAGCTTTACTCAGCTGTCCCATTTGAAAATTCATAATTTGATTCATAAGGGTAAGAAGCCACACCAGTGTAAAATTTGTTATAAGAGCTTCACCCAGTTGACAAGTTTGACTAAGCATAATTTGAATCATGAGGGTAAGAAGCCACATCAGTGTAAAACTTGTTATAAGAGCTTTACGTATTTGTCACACTTGAAAAGGCATAATTTAATTCATGAGGGAAAGAAGCCACACCAGTGTAGAACTTGTGATAGGAGCTTTACTCAGTTGTCAGATTTGAAAAGGCATAATTTAGTTCATGAAGGTAAGAAGCCATACAACTGTAATGCTTGTAATAAGAGCTTTAATCGTTTGTCAAGTTTGAAATTGCATAATATAATTCATGAGGATAAGAAGCCATACAATTGTAAAATTTGTGATAAGAGCTTTACTCGGTTGTCACATCTGAAAAGTGATGATTTCATACATAATTGCAATAAAGTTGTGTAAGTATGACATGTTTTATCACAGGGTTATCTTTGTATAGTTTGAAAATGTGTAATTTGAATCATAAGTAGTGAAACTCATACAGATAAGGGCATTTATGAGGACTTGTGACATTTTAAAAACATAACGTACTTTGTAAGATCAAACAGCTATATATATGACATGTAATTATGACTTCTTTGAAATTTACAGTATATAATTTCATTTTTAAGGCAAACAAAGTTGTTCAGCTTTTCACATATTTCTGTTATAATTATTATAATTTCTGCTATTTTGCCTTAACACCTTGAGTGTTCAGCTCTAACGAATGTCCTGGCAGAGGGCAATGGATTTTTGCTGGGCATAAAAATCTCTAGCAAGGCTTTCTTCAGAAGGGAAATAAAGCTCGTGGTTTCTGTGTAGATTTACGGCACATAAAAGAACCTCAAGCTTGATAAAAGAGGCCTCTGAGCAAAATTCTGGTCTTTCACGCACAATCTAGAATGGGATGCTAAGGGCCACAGCAGTTAAAGAGCATCCATAAAAAAATTTAAGGAATGTTTTGTGTGAATGTCCATCAGGTTAAGGTCTGCAGCAAGCTCAGAGCAACAGCAAATAATGACATTATCAGATTTATTATCAACACCAGCCATGAGATTTGAAGGTCTATTTTGGAATAAATAATTACATTTTTTAAATACCTATTCTTTCCTAAATGCTACACCACATATGCATAATCTAATTAAATCCACAACCATCTGGTTTCACTCAGTTTGATAGTAGATCTGCTAGATAGCTTTGAAGTTAATTAAAATGAAAGAACTTTTGGTGATTTAATAACCACATCTTCAGCTCTTCACTTCTTGTTCACTTTTGTTCCATCTGCTAGAAAGAAAACAAGTGTTTTATAAAATAATTTGACAAATATGTCATTATTGTATAGAGAAATTAGATTATGTTTTAGCTGGAGCAGTATACATGTCTGTATTGCTTGTGTTTACTGCTTTGTAAACAGTGTAATTTATTGCAGCCTGATCCAGTTACAGAGATTCAAGTGACTCATGTTGTCACATGGTTGTACCTCACTCATTGTACAGCTTCAGAATTGATGATGTGGGGGCTTAAGCTTTTGAAGTGCCTTCTTGTAACAGACAATTTACAGCATCTTAAAGCTGTCATCAAGTGTTTTAACAATCCAACATTTAACAAGAAATGTAAGAACAAGCCCCATAACTGTCTAGAAATTCAGTGCTTACTCCATACAGAACTCTTGACATACATTTCAGATGTGTGCAATGCATGAAAATTATTTATTCTAATATGAACTTTTTAATAGCTTGCAATTGGATAATTGTATACACAGAAATAAATAATTCTAATAATAAGTAATGTCTAATTATGTAATAATACACATGAAGCAGCAATCAGATTGAAGTGTTTGTTTACATATGCAGCAACATACCCCCAAGTCCCTGCGTTAGTTCCCTTGCTCTATGAGCTGAAACATATGAAACTGCTCTTTTTATTTTATATAAGTAGAAATTGCTTAACTGTCATTAACTTTGTTCAAAATTATCATATTTATAGCTTTCCAACATTATTTATTAGGAACTTAATATGGAAAAATGCATTAATCATTAAAGATTTGTTCAAAGCAATGTAATTTTATGTGTATTCCAAATGTTACATTAGATTTGTTCAGAAAAGGAAATGTTAGCCAAGAACATGAAGATTATTCATACCTTAGTATTCAGGTTTGTAAAATATTATCTTGAATACAAATAATTTTATGAACCAGAATATTTCTTTGTTTTTATTTTCTTATCCATTATGCATTTCCAGGGTGTCTGATAATAAAAATAACATAAAAAGTAATGAAATTGCCCCTTTGGTAATGACAGTATCTAAAAAGTAACTAATTCAGGCCTTTTAGCAATAAAGATAATGAAAATTGACCCTGTCTGTCATTATATATGTCTCAAAGCATGGCATACTAAGATCGCTTGGATCAATCTACTTTGCTAATTTTGTTACCATCATGCTTGTTGTGGCAGCACTGTAATGCACATCACACAATAATGGCTATGAATTGTCAGCATGAAACATATACCAATCACAGTTGTGACCCTTTCAGGAGCAGCATTCGTCATGTTTGTTTTATAAATATAGATATGTTCCAACAAAATCAGTAATCGGACAGAACAAGTGCATTAAAGGCATCCCATAGAAAATGTGTTTGTGCGAAGAGTCAATAATATTAGTATGTAGCATAAGGTGTAATGGTAGGTCTCTGAGTTACCTTTCTAACAAAACGCAAAGGATTTATGAATATCAAATACTCTTTCAAGTGCAAATAGAATTTAATTGTGTAAAGAATGCTTTAATCGCAGGTATATCTGGTGGCCTCACTAGGCAATTAAAACAATGAGAAGCAAACAGGAGTAAACATACAGACATGTTAGTATTCCACATGTAGCAGAAATACATGTAATAAAAGAGGTTATATGCATGAATAAAGGTGAAGCCAACACCAGTTTGTTTCAGAGCTGAAACATGAATGTAGCATCACAATAAATATCTAATTGTAACAAGTTTTAGTTGAGTGGTTATGCTTATCTGCCTTTTGCTGACATGCTGGGAGAAAATTGGTTTCAGAGCTGTTGGTTGGAACAAGATGAATTCAAGTTCTGGCTTAGGCTTGTAGAAGGACAGAAGCATGATGCATAGTATAATTTGTATATGAAAAAGTTTGATATTGGAAATCCAGGAATATTTCTCATTTATATGTAAAAGGAAAAGAGCACACTCTATAATCATGCCTAGAGTATCGCATCAGGTGAACAAGCTAAGGGTTCAATGCAATGGACCACAAAAAAAGTGGATATTCTGTTGCATCATCTTCAGATACAAATGTTTACATCCAACTGTTCAACAGAAACAACAGAAATATTGAAAGTTGAACCTCCGCAAAGTGCAAGTACATGTAGTGTTACTGGCAATATGCTGAGTTACATATCTTAAGTTCTAGTAATGTAACAAAAGCAGAAATTCTTTGGTCAGCTCACATTAAATATGTGCTGCTGGTACCTCGATTTGTGCAGAAGCTGAAGCTTCAGTTGGCATGTAGTGTTACGGTGTAGTTGCTCATTTTCATAATTTCCTTTTAAAAATGTAAGGGAAAGTTTTTTTTTTGCTCTTTCAGTTGAAGAAAGTCTGAATGATGTTGCCCTAATGCAATAGAAGGATATAATTCTTAGTTCCTGAAACACTGATGGTCTAGTAGTAAGAAAATACTTGAATTCCCTGTTTTTATAATGGTCAACTGCATCTAATATTTTAGGAAACCTTGTTAATTCTCTTAAAGAAAATTGCCTTTCACTGGAAAAGTTAATACAGATGACCCAAATGTTAATCTGAAGAAGATTAATTTAGAATTTACACAAGGAATACCCTAAGTTCTGAAAGAGAAATAATTGACATTAGAACTTGTTCTCTTCACATAATCAATGTTGCCTATAAAAATGCGCTAAAAAAGACAAGCTGGAAAATTCATAATTTCTTAATTTTACGGTATAAACATTTTCAGAATCATCCAAGTCGGCTGGTTTCATACATTCATCTGACAGCTTCAAACAAATTCATATAAAAGTTCTATCCTGTTAGAGGGACAGGGAATTCTCAAGATAGAGAAATGCTACAACTGCTGAGTAATCCTCAATTGGTTCACTGTATCTTTCAGTAATAAGAGATGGTTTGAAAGATGCCCTGTTGCCTTCAAAATTGCACTTTACCATGCTGATAGCTACAATTTTGGAAGACTTTTTAACTAATTTTCATTCAAGTAGCCCATTTTATCCACTTTTATATGCTGAAATGCTTCTCCTAAAGAATAAAGAGTGAAGTAATTGAAACAGTGTTAACAATTAAAGATGTGGTGACATAATTTTCAACCCAAAGATATTAAGAAAATAGAAATCATTGATATTGGCATTAATACAAATTGTTCTCTGAAGCAATTAATAAACCTGTTGATTGGTTGTGCTTCATAGAAGATTACAAGAAGTTCCATAAAGTATTGTAATAAATCTTCTTTAAAAAAGTCCTTTAAAGAAAAATTTTGTCATGGCTGTATCATGTCTTCCACCTGTGGTACCACCCTTAACAAAAATGAGAGAAAACAGAGCCAAAACTGTAGAAGGTGATATTATAAAGCAGGATTAAAGGAAATTCTGCAGTTGTGAAATGGGGAAAAAACAAATTTCCAACTTTTTACAACATTAAATTCACCAACATTTTTCTCGGTAAACCACAAGGAGATAATTATTTGAGATGACATACCCCAATTGCGACTTACAATTTTGTAAGTAATTTTAAGTCCCAGAGTAGTTTAACTATTTGGTCAATCACTGTAACCACCATTCATTAAGACATTGTCTTGGAAATTCTGGTATAGAAATAAATTTTGCATACAACAGGAACTTACTGGTTGAGAATATACAAGAAAAATCATTGGTTACACAAAGATCTCTTGATTCAGTTACACCGTTTGTAAGTAAGTTTGTCCTCTCTGTGGTGTAGTGGTTACCATGCTAGCCTCAAGTTCCTGAGGTCGCGGGTTCAAACCCGGCAGAGTGCAATGGATTATTTTGGGCATAAAAATTCTTAGCAGGCTTCTTTCAAAAGAGAAATAAAGCCGGTGGTCCTGTGTTGTAGATTTAGGCACGTAAAAGAACTCCAAACCTGATAAAGCGGCCTGTGAGCAAAACTACCGGTCTTTCATACTCAATATAGAATGGGTTGCTAAGAACTACAGCAGTTAAAGACCATCCATAAATAAATTCAATTTTTCTAAGTAAGTTTATTTTTTAATGTGAGCCAAAATTTACAGTATATTTATGGTTCAATTTCTAACTTCAAAAAGCTTAAAATTTAGGAATTAAGTTTGAAAGTTTATAAAACTGATCTACCCCAAGCATGTTTTATAATTTAAACAAATTCTAGAACAATGTGGATGGTACACGTGTTGAGAAACAAATTATAGCAGACTTTATGCAAGTAATAAACTATTTGGAATTAATTGTTCTTTCTTTGAACCACGGATCTCCCGGTCTCCTTCCGGTTGCTCTAACCACTGAGCTACCATGACAACATGCCGGCACACCATTAAATTCTCCAGCTGACTCGCATTTTTCCCGGTAAACCACAAGAAGATCTCAAAATGTATTGAGATGTCATACCCCAATGGCGACTTACATTCTTTGTAAGTACTTAAGTCCCGGGCTTTTAGTTTCAACCACTATTAGGTCAATGAATGGAATTAATTGTTCTTTCACACAAGCCGTGTGTTGGACAGGGTTGGAAAGGTAGAAACTGAACTGAAAAATTCAATGCCATAGCCGGGAGATCTCCTTGTGGTTTACTGGGAAAAATGCGAGTCAGCTGGGGAATTTAATGGCGTGCCGGCATGTTGCCATGGTAGCTCAGTGGTTAGAGCAACCGGACGGAGACCGGGAGATCCGTGGTTCAAATCCCGGCTATGGCATTGAATTTTTCAGTTATCTGATTCTAACTTTCCAATAAACTATTTGTAAAACTGTTTCTCATTCTGAACCATAGTTAGGTTTTTATACTGACTGAAAAATTTTTTTAGGTGTGCTTGAAGGATTATGAAACTTGACAACTCATCTAAACTCTTAATTTGTCAGAGTGATCCAATTCACTGGTCATACGTTTTCTTGATACTGCTCTCTTTCAGGGTTTATTATTGATCTGAATATGGACCAGCATATAATGTTCTATTTCTGGAATACATCAACAAGGTGAAAGGAAAACTTAGGCCACTTAAAGGAAACAAGAAATAGTTTCATAATCACTTCACTCAGCTTTTTGAAGACAGTTAAAATAAAAACTTTTTTGCATCAATAACCACATCTTCAGCACTTCACTTCATGTTGATTTACATGTTATGGTTAATGCTTCTAGGTAGAAAATTGTTTGCAGTGTATGTTCCATCTGCTGGAAACAAAAGAAATGTTTTACAGAATCATTTGGCAAACATGTCACTAATTTACTCAGTGGATTCAGATTATGTTTCACCTGGAGTAGTTTACATGCCTGCCTTGCGCATGTTTACTCTCATGCAAACAATATAATTTATTGCAACCTGATCCAATTAAGAAATTCAAGTGACATGTCACATGGGTGTATTTATTGTACAGCTGCAGAGTTAAGTTGACACACAGGTTTAAGCTTCTGAATGCTTCTTAAGTCTAAGAACATGTCCTGTAACTGCTTCTCTGCAAATTCAGTGCTTACTCCATATAGAAGTGTCAAAGTAGCCAGTTTTCACATATGTATCGTACACGAAAATCCTTTGTTCTTATGTGAATTTTTCAGCTACCATTTCAATGGGATAATAGTCTGCTTACAAAGAAGTTATACAGAAATAAATAACCCTGACGGTAATGTTTACTCATGCAACGATTTGATAGGAACAATCACACTGAACTGTAGTGTCATGTACCTATACATATGTAACAATATGACCCCAAGTCCCTACATTACTTTCCATGCTCTACCGACTGAAACACCCCTAACTGTTCAGTGGATTTTATATAAGTACAATTTGCTGTACTATTACTAACTTATGTTCAATATTACCATATTTACAACTTTCTGAGTACCATAACAGTTTCAGGAAACTACCAGTACTGAAAAATAAAACCATTAGAGAACTTTGTTAAAAGCAGTGTAATTTAACATTTATTCCAAATTTTACATTGGAATTATTCAGAAACACAAATGTTAGCCAACATCATAAGGTAACCCACAGCTTAATATTCAGATTTGTAAAAAAATGTAGCTTTGAATATATTTTAGAAGGCAGATCCTTTTACACCCAGATACAAACCTGAATGGCACTTCCAGAATACCACTTGAAACAATTATGAAATCCCTCACTGAGATTTTTCTGTACCAGTTATGATTGGTTAAGCTGTATTGGTCCATCAAGTAGTATGGAGGTATTGCGCATCTTCTGTCTTGACTGCATCATCCTGAGAGTAAGTGATGTTGGAAAATCTGATGTACATAATATTTGTCCACAAATATTGTACCTCAACTCTATAATAATTGTGTACTTCCTTCTCTGGCAGAAAGGCTAAGAATGTGAGAGTTCGGATATTCAGCTGTTGATTGTTAGGATCTGCACATAGTTCTTCACTTTATATTTCATGTGTAGTTTGCAACAGATGAAAATAGGAGCAAGATAGTTTTGTATTTGGCAAGTCCAACATGTAGCTTTGGATTTTGCAAATTATTTGCAAATGGTTTAGTTGCATCAGTAAAATGTTAGGGCATAGTTTAGTTCCTTTTGCCAGTATAATGTTGAGGGCACAGTTCAGTTCTGTTGTAATTGCCATAGCTTTTGCTAAACAGTTGTACTAGTATTGCCATTGAACAGAATGTTATGGAGAGGCTATTGTTGTAAATACAAGAAGAAGCAATGGACTGGTTTGAATATTTCCTGAATCATAATTATATTAATCTTAACGTTCATATCTACTTATTAAAGCATAATAATAAAGCTAAACTTTAATGTTATGACTCATTCTGTCAACAGAGATAGTACATGGTAAGCAATCCAGCTGTTAAACAAGTGCCTCACCATAATAAAATTATCTTCCAGACATGACATCACTGGCATGACCATGTTTTACGCAGTAAGTGTGTCCTTTCATATTTAAGCATCGCAAAATTGCCATATATTCAAATTAATTTCCCATTCTGTGCAATAATCTGTTTTTCAGATGGCACAAGTTCATGACAACTTTAATTTTAATGTTAATAAGAATGCTGTGTAAGCTAGGCAGCAGGTCATATACAACTCTGAGACAAATTAAAAACCTATCCCACTTCAAGCCCACCCATGTGGTGATCCTCGGTGATTAAATGCACATTTTAGCTATCAGCTCAGAACATTAACTTGACTTGGTACCTATAAACAAATGCCTTCCTAAAAGATAAAAGGAATAAATAAAATACTTGTTTTGGCAATAATAATTATTTATTTACAGTTCTGTAAAATTAATGAAAGTATTTCTACAGATGATTGTAATTAAATACATATACTTTTAATGCAACTGTTGAAGATAAATTTGATCTGTTGACTCTGTATAAGCAAATGTGGTGACAACTGCAAAACTGCAGACATAAGCGAAGAGAGGACTTCAGAACATTATGTGTCATTAAAATCACGTAACCATTTTGACTATTCTCTTTGTATCAAACTGAGTTATTCCTCACTGTTTAGTGTCTTATTGCTAGAAGAATGCATTCTTAGAATCTGCTATAAGCACTCTGGATGCACCCACGTTTTTGCTTTTATTCTCATACCAAAAGAACCCATAGCTCTGCTTGTATTGTTATGTTAACCATGGAGATTCTTCTCCCCCTCTCATTCCCTCCACTCTATCAATCTCACACATTCTTTCTCTTGCACCATCTTTTCTTTTTTTATCCCACTGTTTATCCTTTCCTCTCTCATCCATTGCTTTCTACCCCTTTCTGTCAAGTATACTCCTTGCAGTACTTTGAAAACTGGAAATAAAGCTGTGTAATTGGAGTAACAAGCCACAAAGGGCACACTGACCTTGAAGTTGTAACAAAACTTGCAACATAATTACTTGAGTATACACCATTTGCAGTTTGACTGCATCATACTAACTCCACCTTCTTAAACAGCCTCATAGAACACTACTTGAGCAAAGCACAATACTTCTGCCATGGCTGAAAAATGTTGTTACTGCAGTGAGACACTCGTCTAAACAGAAATAAACATAGCAGAATGCCCAGTTGAATATAAGAAAATTACTTTATTTACAGGAATTCAGAGATAATTCTTTCAACATGATCCTGAAGATAGTGATACTTGTCACTACCCTCTATTGACTAAAACAGAAATTGTGACCATTACACATATTCTGAGTAATGATTTGGCAGGTGAATGGCCTTTTTTTTTTTTTTTGAAAACATCTATTATTGTCAAACTCCCATTAAAGCAATAAAAGTTAAACCTTCAGGGATCACAAACATTTTCTAGTGCATATAGAATAGTATTAAAGCATGAAGCCCCATGTGAACAGTGAAGTGCTTTAAATGAAGTATGATGCACGCTTGTACTTGGTTATATTTTAAAACTAAATTTTATGGCTGAAGAAGAGATTATTGTAAATTATTTGAGAATCTACACATCCATTGATACTTGTTATACTTAGTATAAGTTGTATTGTTTAAATCTATGTGCTTATTCTGGGGTGCTGCCATATTTGTGGAATTTGCATTTTGTAGATGTACTATTAAGTAAATTAGCCCAAATAACCTGAAACAAAGGATCAGTATATGAACATTGATGAATGCAAAAGTGTTTTATTCATTCATCCTGGGGAAAAACAAGATAAGTCACTTTGCTTCAATTTTCTGATTTTTGTACTATACAAAAGTCTTCAAGGCCTTGGCACTAACAAGACAAGTAATTCCCTGATAACATTGAAGCAATAGCCAAATTTCATACCCAGATAATTCAAGAATGTCAAATTGTTCTCAGTAAGTGGAGTTATCCTAAAGTTGCAATAAGTTATCTCCTTAGGAATGGAGCAAACAAATAAGTCAGTTTTTGTTGCTTGTAATAATACTCCTCTGCTATGTTTATATAGCATTATTGCATTCTCAATGCATTATTGATAATATGGTACATTGTAATGTGTTAATGTATATTATTTTATTACAACAGTCAATAATAAGCATTTCATTGGGTAACTTACCCTTTTGTGTATCAACACAAGAATGGAAGTCTAAAGCTGTTCACAAAACATGGTTGTTAATGCATTAGTAGAGCAGAGACATAGTTGCATAAATGTATCTCACAAGGCGGTAAAATTCTGCAGATGTTGCAAAATAGCAATGAAATGCACCTGGTAAAACTACAACTGTTGCCTCAACATGCAG
This sequence comes from Deroplatys truncata, assembly GCA_030765065.1. NCBI lineage: Eukaryota > Metazoa > Arthropoda > Insecta > Mantodea > Mantidae > Deroplatys > Deroplatys truncata. The sequence goes on along the minus strand of CM060979.1, from coordinate 131,456,850 downwards.
GTATGGAAGTACATGTGTGTATGAAAATGACTGAATATTAAAGGTATTTGGACTGATTTTTAAATTTGTTTTCTCCAGATTCTGGAGAACTAATTCTAAAGTACTGGAAGACGTCAAAGGTGAACCAACATACATACACAGAATTACAACCAGACAGAACACACACAATGAAGTTCCTGTTTTTGTGAACAAAGCCGAAGATGCAACCCCAGAGACTCTTCACTTTACACTCACTTAAGAGCTTCACAGGAGACAACTTACAAAAAAGAATGCACTCCACACAAGAGAATGAATCAAGGCAAAGAGTTTAACAATGTTCATAAATTCTATTAAGTTAGTAACACAGATGATATCACTGATGTAAAAAGGGAATCCATATTAAACTGGTGTGCTTCATTCACATGACTTTCTCCAGCCAACGCTGTTTATTTTTACACAGCTTCTGCAAACTATTCTTCCTAAAGCTTATCTTGACATCTGCTATAAACATTTGCAGAAACAGTTTCATTAAAAGCTTTGTTGTCCTTTCATTTTGTCCATAATAACATTTACATGTTGTCAGATGCATCAAAACATTACAAAAAGAGAAAAGATTACATTAGTAAATTTCTCAAAACTATGTACAGATATTTACATTCTCTCATCAATGGAATAACAGTACAGCATTTAATCCATGTGCAAAACCTCAACTGGTTAATAGATGTTTATCAATAAGTTTTGGGCATTTTGCATTTTTTATTTTAGAAGCTATTTTGTTATAAAATGGTGCTTTATAGTAGCTATTGTAAGTATAAGAGGGCTACAGGAGGCTGAAGCAATAATCCTTAAAAAGTGATTGACTATATTCTGGCTTGGAAATTCTGTATGCTTCATGATATCACAAGAAACAATTGAGCGGTGACAGCACATCGAAACATATTGAGTACTACAAAATAGTAGCAAATAATGACTAGTATCTTAGAAATGTCTTGTGCCTCAACAATTTGTTTGAAGTAGTGTTTCGTAAACACCTTTAGGTCTGATGTCATATAACAATTACTTTTAAAAAAATCCTTATATTGTTTAACATTAAAAACAAACAAAAGAAAGTAATTAAAAAATTCTAGGGTATTTATTATAATGTATACCTCAAAATTCCAGTGCCAGTGTTAATAACAAGTCAAGAGTTAAATGATTTACTTGCTGTTCTGAGCTTGAAGCAGACTGTAACCTCATGAACATTCACACAAAATTTGCAACCAGTGGAGCAATAAAGGTGAACTTATAAGAGAAACACAGAAAAGGTGAGCATTTATAAACATTTGCCTTATACCAAAAATTATATACTGTAAATTACTATGAAATCTTTATTATCTGTTATATGTGTGTAGTTGTTTAATCTTATAAGGCACATTATGTCTTTAAAATGTAATAAATCACTGAAGTCTTCATAAATGTCTTTATTTGTACGAGCCTCTCCCCTCATGATTCATATGCATTCCCAAACTATACAAAAAAGTAACCCTCTGTTCACAAATGCTTCACTTGTATGTCTTAATGGCACTGAAGAATCAAATTATACATTTTCCAAGTTGACAAATGGATAAAGCTCTTACCACACGTTTTATGCAATTGTGGCTTTTTAAACTTATGAATGAAATTATTCATCCTCAGTTGTGACAAACGAAAAAGTTCTTATCACTAGTTTTACACTAGTATGGCTTCTTACCCTCATGAATCAAATTATGTATTTTCAAATGTGACAGCCGAGTAAAGCTCTTAGCACAGATTCTACACCGCTGTGGCTTCTTACCCTCATGAATCAGATAATGTATTTTCAAATGTGACAGCCAAGTAAAGCTCTTATCACAAGTTTTACATTGGTGTGGTTTTTTATCCTCGTGAGCTTATGCCTTTTCAAATATGACAACAAAGTAAAGCTCTTATCACAAGTTTTACACTGATGAGGCTTCTTACCCTCATGAATCACATTATGTATTTTCAAATGTGACAACCGAGTAAAGCTCTTGTCACAACTTTTACATTTGTGTGGCTTCTTACCCTCATGAATTAAATTATGCCTTCCCAAATGTGACAACCGAGTAAACTTCTTATCACAAGTTTTACACTGGTGTGGCTTCTCACCGTCATGAATTAAATTATGCCTTTTCAAATTTGACAACTGAGTAAAGCTCTTATTACAAGCTTCACACTGATGTGGCTTCTTACCCTCATGAATCAAATTATGTATTTTTAAACCTGACAACTGAGTAAACTTCTTAGCACAAGCTTTACACTGATGTGGCTTCTTACCCTCATGAATCAAATTATGTATTTTTAAACCTGACAACTGAGTAAACTTCTTAGCACAAGCTTTACACTGATGTGGCTTCTTACCCTCATGAATTAAATTATGTCTTTTCAAATGTGACAACAGTGTAAAGCTCTTATTACAAGCTTTACAGTGGTGTGGCTTCTTACCCTCATGAATCAAATTATGTTTTTGCAAATCTGACAGCCCAGTAAACCTCTTATCACAAGTTTTACACTGGTGTGGCCTCTTACCCTCATGAATTAAATTATGCCTTTTTAAATGTGACAACAGAGTAAAGCTCTTGTCACAAGCTTTACAGTGATGTGGCTTCTGACCCTCGTGAATTAAATTGTGCCTTTTCAAATGCGACAACAGGGTAAAGCTCTTATCACAAGTTTTACACTGGTGTGGCTTCTCACCCTCATGGATGAAATTATGGCTTTTTAAATGTGACAACTGAGTAAAACTCTTATCACAAGTTTTGCACTGGTGTGGCTTCTTACCTTCATGAATTAAATTGTGCCTTTTCAATCGTGACAAATCAGTAAAGCTCTTATCACAGGTTCTACACTGGTATGGCTTCTTACCCTCATGAATAAAATTATGCATCTTCAAACTAGACAACCGAGTAAAGCTTTTATCACAAGTTTTACAGTGGTGTGGCTTCTTACTCTCATGAATCCAATTATGTGTTTTCAAATCTGACAACTGAGCAAAACTCTTAGTACAAGTTTTACACTGGTGTGGCTTCTTACCTGCATGAATTAAATTATGCCTTTTCAATTGCGACAAACGAGTAAAGTTCTTACTACAAGTTTTACACTTGTGTGGCTTTTCATTTTTATGAATAACATTATTTTGTTTCAGGTATAAAAGCTTTGTGTAAATTTCCCTCCCAACACTGCATTTACCAGAAAGTTCTGAATGAACATGTTCTTCTACATTTGGTATTTCTGTGACATCTTTTTCATGACTTTCACATCCAGAACAATCCTTTCTATTACAGAAGGTTATGCCTGTTCCTGGTACTTCAGCTGAGAGCAATGGTGATTTACCAAAGTTATCACCACAAACTGCTTCTATGTATAATCTGAAATGTTAGCAAACTTATCAAGTACAGTAATCAGAGATTGAAATCAGAATATCTGCTTGCTAATAATAGATACATGATCAGATAAAAGTGATAACTGTAGTTATAAATTCTTCATGTAGAGCAAGCATGTTGTTCATTGCAGCTGAATTAACTGTGTTAATCCACAATACCATTAGCTAATTAATAAAAATGTTCAAATGAAAAACATGTTAATGGTAAAACATGCCTAATGTTTGTGACAATACAAATAATGTTTGTTACATGCAGTGAGTATAACATCAATTTCCAGGATTGCTTTAACAGCAACTATTCAAAGCAGTTTTGCAAGCAATTCCTGTGTTGATTATATTTTGGTAAGAAAATATATTCATAAAAATTCATTATCAACAAGTCAATAAACAGCAGCCAATACAATGGATGGAATGTTTCTCACAAGAAAAATTCCATACTATTTCGATGACATCACAGCAAACAAACAACAACCTAACACTTTTAAAAATTATAAAGTATTTGAAATTTGTAATTAATAGCAAAAAATACCTCAGAAATGGTTAATATTACAAAAAATGTATTTCACAAATTGTGCACTTTATCAGGATCTACATTTTACATTTAAAACCCTTGTCTATCTTATTCTTTGCCAGTAACACAAACTTATATTCATTCACAATGAAGAGGAGTTCAGAGGCAGTTCACAGAAAATGCAAGATAATAAATTTTATTGTTAGTCATTAAAATATATTAAACATAAGATATTAAATCAAAACTGTCAAGACATTTCTAAGAAAAAAACAAGTCCATATTTTCCATGCAGGGGTTGGATGCAGGATTTATGTGAATCTTTCAAAGATGAACTTGAACACTAAGTTTAAAATTTATTCTGAATTTTCATGTTTGAGTTAAGTTATCCATACATACCAGTTTCTTTCAAACTTTTTTTCCTTTTAGGTACATCAAGATATATTTCTAGTTAAATCTTAATTTCTATTTTTTGGGTAGAATAAAATACTTGCTGTACTTGCCATAGGTATGTGTACAGGAAGTGAAAATGTACACAAATTTTGTGTTTTAATGAACTTGAGAGTTTAGCAATAGATAATTTTTTATCAGTCATTTTGAAAAGGGGGTGAAAAATAAAAATGTAGAAACAAAGAGTAGGTTTAGCTATGGGGGGAATTCATGAATCCCTTTGTGCTGCATCCTTGAAGGATGCTTGACTATTACAATGTGACGACAATTGCAAGTATGTTGGTGGGCCACATCAATGAGAGGTATTGTGTCCCCTATATCTGGCCATCTAATTGTAAGCGCCTTCTGCCGGCTCCTTTAAAATAAATGTTCCATACAATAATCGTTCAAGCAATCAACCCTTTATGTGTGTTCCCTGCCCTTCTTGAAATTCCCTTGCCGGCAGGTATGGAAGCCACCTGATAGAGAACATCCTGCTTTGTTGAGGAGCTGTATAAGGGGCTGCTAGTGTGGAGCTGAGTTGAGTTAATTTAGAGAGACAGCTGAGAGCTGTGAAAAGTTGGACTATACTGAATGTCTAAGAGACAAAGTATTTCGGCAGCAAATGGAGTTATCATTTGTTACAATAATTAGTTCATATTATCTGACTTTTCAACTTTGAGTTTTTTCTTGGAAATAGCACACCTTTACCTAAAATTACTCTTTTGCGTTTGGGGATTTCAAGTGTGTATTTGTGGTGAAATCTAAACAACAAACTTTGGTGGAACACAATAGCACTTCTGCCTACATAGGATAAAAGATTCATAAATTATATCACTGCCACAACAATGTTCATAATTACCCCAAAATGAAATTTGCATTGTAGATAATATTTCAAAAGGTGTGACATCTTAGAGAATTATTGATACATTGCAATAATAAAATAAAACCCAGAGACAAGGTGAGAAATGCATCAAATGATGATTCAACCTAGGATTATACTTTACATACATCTGTAAGCATCCAGCCCAGTATAGCAACTTTTACCCTGCTCTGGCTAATGGTGAAGAAAGAGTAAGTAAACTCTTTACTGTATCAGTTAATGTGGATACAGTAAGATGGTCAACTGTACACATACAAGGAGCTAGTTATTCTATCACAGCAATGATGCTTCAGAAGTCATGTGCTGTAAACAAAACCTGTATTTCTTCTACTTCCCTGTAACATATCTCCAGTGAGTGAATGAAGCTTTATATTGAACATTCCACAACTATAAGTTTTGCATTCCCCATAACACAGAAAATTAATTTCTGTCATATGAGAGAGGGACAGAGAGAGAGAGAGAGAGAGAGAGAGAGAATCATAACTGAAGACTGAAATAAACACCAGACTGTGTATGCAAGTTTCACCTTTTTTGGGGATGCAAGGCACAGAATGAAGCCTTTGCTTTGAAAATTTATATTTTTTCCCCTTTTCAAAAACCACTGTTACTATTTTAAATAAAATATCACATGTTCGAGTAATTGCATGATGAATAAAATATATATCACAAATTTACTCTATATATTACTTGAGATTAGGAGTCAAACTTGGGACACACTTGCTTCATTTACTGTATTATTATACAGGACATATTTCTAAAGTCCTCACTTCCATCTTCATCTGTAGGTCAACTGGTGAAGCTTTCACTCTGGTATAATGTGATAAATTTGGTTTAGACATCTGGAGGCAGGACTTCAAAGTTCCTAACCCCATACTTGTGGATGAAAATTTTCTCATATACAGCAAGTTCTAGCGGACAGTTTACTTCTTTTAACAATTCAGAGTTTGTGTCTGTTTTTGGTGCAAATGTTTGTTGCACTTAATTTTTCTGATGTCTAACTTACTGCATTCCTGGCAGGTTATCTTGTAAATACCAGGTTTGGAAATTCTTGGTACTTGATCTTTGGGAAGTGCTCTTAACAGATTTTTCAAGTTGTATTTACTTTGAGAGGCTGGAATTACATTGTGTTTTGAAAAGATTTGTTGCAGTACCATTATGCTATGGGCTGGGATGCTGGCTCTTTGCACTGAGCAGTCTCTTTTTTACAATCCTAGGGTCGTGTCACGGAAGATTTCTGAGAGTCTGATACTGCTTTAATTTGCAAATAAATAATTTTCATCATTTTGCAGCACAAACGTTTCCTATTTATTCAAACTGTGTTGAATTTCAATACTCTTTTATCTTTCTCATTGTGAAAAAAAATTTTACATCTCATAAATATAATCAATATCGATATTTTATAATCAGAGCACAAATAATTAACCCTGGCTACATTCCAGATGCCAAGTCCAGCTTGGGATCTCTTTTGAAGCATCCCCTAGACAACTATTGACCTCTATTTGAAAAAATCCGAGCTCCATGGCAACATCCATTCTTTTTATACATCTTTTATCCATAGAATTAACAAAATCTGTTGATTCCATGGCCATGTACATTTATTCCTGCCTATATTTTTTCTATTACATAATTTTTGTGATATCTGCTATATTTAACCTTTCACATAAATTAATTAAATCCCTCCTAACACAAATATAGGTTATCTTAATCTTGTAATTAATTTATAATCAACATACATTAATAATTATGACAATTACATAGCAAATCATTACAACGAATATACAAATGTAACCTCAAAATGTAAATAAACATGTGTTCACATTCATATGTATAATCAGGTAAATGTATTTGTGGACTTAATTTCTCTCTCAAGTTTTTTGGAACCTGTTGTGTAGTAGTGAGTGGAATGTGAATTTTGTAATACTCTTCCTGTCTCCTAACAGTGTTAGGGTAGCAGTATTGTTAATTTCTTGGTTTCTTCCCAATCTGTTTATCTTCCTGTCTTCTAAGGGTGTTTGGGTAGTGGTATTGTTGATCTCTTTGTACTAAATCTGTTTAACTTTGTGTCTTATAAAGTTGTTAGAGTAGTGGCACTGTTGATTCCTTTGTTTCTACTGAATCTGCTTATCTTCATGTCTTCTAAGGATGTTAGGGTAGTGGTACTGTTGATTTCCTTGTTCCTTCTGATTCTGTTTATCTTTCTGTCTTCTAAAAGTTTTAGGGTAGTGGTACTGTTGATTTCTTTGTTTCTTCTGATTCTGTTTATCTTTCTGTCTTCTAAAAGTTTTAGGGTAGTGGTTCTGTTGATTTCTTTGTTTCTTCTGATTCTGTTTATCTTTCTGTCTTCTAAGGATGTTAGGATAGTGGTGCTGTTTATTTCTTGGTTTCATCTGAATCTGTTTATCTTCCTGTCTTATAAAGGTGTTAGGTAGCTGTATTGTTGATTACATCTTTGAAGGATATAGCTCATGGTCCCATGGTGTAGATTTATGGCATGTAAAAGAACCTCAAGCCTGATAAAGAGGCTTCTGAGCAAGATCTCCAGTCTTTCATACCCAATACAGAATGGGACGTTAAGAACCACAGCAGTTAAAGAGTGTCAGTAAATAAAACTCCATTTAATTTAATTTTTGGCATGTAGAGGATACTGTCATAATACTGGCTAAGAAAACTTGTACAAGATGCTGTAAGACTTTTAAGACCAAACCCTTAGCTTCACGTAAAGACACAAAAACATTTCTGAATATAAAAATAATGATAAATGAAGACAACTTTCCTCTGAGATAAGAGAAAACCAGTGCACACAGATAACTACATTAAAAACAACAGTTTTAACCCAAAGTCACTCCAGCATGCAATATTCCACAGTCTAATACAAAGTTAGTCAGCTTTCCTTTAAGCAAAGAAAACTACAATAGGGAATACTGGCAAATTATCAAAATAGCACTTGTTAATTAATTTAGCAGGAAGATATTCACTGGACAGCTCTTGAAAATCCTTATTACAGTGCAGACTTACTCCCCTATAATTTGTATGGAGCATTTAAACAGGCAGGGGAGAAGCAATTCCATCATGGTACAGCAGTAGAGGGGTTCTGCATGACTGACTGCTCATACTTCCCTCCTCTTTCTTCATAGAAGAAATAAAATTATGCCAATTCATTGGGAAAGTGTACATGGAATCAGAAGACTGTGTATAAAAGTGATATGCTATTGTTGTCACTTTTCTCATTGGTTGAATGATTAAAGAAACAAATAAAAAGCTTATGATTTACAAAGAAACAAATAAAAAGCTTATGAGTTACATTCAAACTACTTTCTCAAGCCTCTATTTGTTTATTTTTCCCCTTCTGGTATCAGTTCCTATAAAAGTTTTTTTTTTCACTGACTTTATGTTAATTCAGACAAATGTTAACACAAAGATGTTCATTATACATTTTGTTCTAGGTATAAGGAGGTTACAGGACAAATCTTTAAAAAACGGGTCAGTATATATATTGGCCTTAAAATTCAAACTCTTCAACCAAACAAGAAATAGAAAATAATAATAATAATAATAATAATAATAATGATTATGGTTGTTATTGTTGCAATAGAGCTTAACACCGCTATCTGACATTGTCAAGTTTTTACATTAGTAGTTATTACATGTTTCATATATACTATTCTAGCAACCAAAGATATCCAAACTCTCACTCATAACATAGAATACACACAGTATTGCACTATATACATGTAAAGTATGTAATAAAAAAATCAAACAGTTACATAAAGTCATACTAAATAGAACAAGTAGTAAAATTAAATATCAGAATATATTGGCATGTATACACATTTTAATATTAAGAAATCTTTAAGCTTTTTCTTAAATATGTTGCCTTAGTTGCTTTAATATTAAAGGGTAATTTGTTATACATTACTAAGTGATATAGGGGTATTGATCTATTTTATTTCTATTGGATGATATTCTGTGAATGTCATTACTATTTCTTATAGAACAGGTGTGGATTTCACTGTTTAGTGTGTATAACAGGTTTTCAGCTACTAGTGAAACAATGTTATGTACAAAAAGTGAATAGATGGTTGGTATGCAATTAGTGCAGAAAACTGTTCTACACAATTCAGTCAGTTTCATGTTGCACACTGTTCTGGTAGTATTCATTTCTAAGATGAATAGCAAGAAACACATTTGAAATGGTTAATGCCAAAAAGAGAATTGATATAAATTGTGTTTTTAATGAGATCTGTATTTTTGGTGTGTTAAGTGTTTGTCTATTTCTTATGGTTTACAAGCAACAACAATTTATATAATATTCATTCAGAATCTAAAGGACTTTACAAGCTATTTATAGAAAATTAAAAACTTATGTTTTATTTATTTGTAAATATCTTAAACCTGGTAGTTTAGTCAAAATCATCAGATGAATTTTGAGAAAATAAAATATAATGAAAAAATCTTCAGTTAAAGAGCAGTTTTAAGTGAGAGAATTTTTTGAAAACCTGTGTTACATATGTGTATGATGCAAACCTTTGATACCAAATTTAGTATTTGAAACATTTTTAAATACGCTCCCTTTCTCTTACATTTTTTCTAAAAATGCTTTTTTTTTATTCCAGGGAACTATAAAGCATATACTTCCATTGAAATCTTGATACTGAATTTTTTTGTTACAGTATAATACTTCTGTACTTACTCTATGTAGTAGAGAATGTAAAAATCTGGTTTGCATTTGATCCACCCTCATATAACAGTATAAAGCCTTTCACAGTATTTGTGGACTCAATCCTACAAGAATGAGGCATAGAACAAATTTCAATATGTAACTTGATGGATTGATTATTATATTCTCATTTGTATCTGTACAAGAATGCAACAAGACATCTACTACATATATGTGAGAGTTACATAAAAATTAAGGGATAATTCAGCACAAGAAGCAGAACTTATAATTGGAATATTATCCAAGAATCAAGCCTTACCTTAAAGATTTTACTGGAGGGAAGTCTCCATTCTGTAACAGAATAATTAAAATTTACAGTTTCACACAATCATCTATAACGAGTCAGTTAAATGCCCTGCATAACATAGTTATCTTTTAAAGCACCAAGATGATCTGTTTATAAACCGACTGAAGGTATGTGGAACAAACATTTGACATTTCATCATGCAATGCAGTGTAAGAAAACCAAGCAATAAATATTTCGATTCAAATAAATTGTCTGGTTTACAGAACAGAGAACTGGCAACAGAAATGTTTAGCAACTCAAAATTTGTCCTGCATTTAGAAAAATAAAGACAGAAATGTTTGAGATATGTGGGGGAGACAATGGCAAGGAAGAAGAGAGGAATAAAGTGTTATTATTCTATGCTAATAACCTGGGTTCTGAGGTGTATGAGATACTAGGCTTGTAAACAAGAACAATAGTTATGTCATCCAATTTCAAACTAGTTTTCCAAATATTAATATCGGAGAATTTCTATTATTATTTACTGCAAATAGGCTCACTTTGTTTCTTTCTTTTTACGCTCTCAGTGCTAAGGGATGAAAGGAGAGACATTAACTTCTTCCCCAGATGGAAAAGTAAACCCATTCAGCAAGAAACTGCAATATGGAGAAAAAAAACAGTCGTTTGACATGCATTTTCATATGTAGACTAGTGAAGGTCAAATTAGGTTTCCTAATAACACCCATGAGAATAATTATGCCAAGTAGCCACAAAATCTCTTTCTGTGTTACATTTGACCACTTCTGATATCCTAATTTGCCTTCTGAAGTCAGATCTTCATACACTTTATGCTTATATAAATTTGCTTGAGTAAGAAATTCATGGAAAAAATCCTATAGTTAACTATCACTTCTGAACTGGGTAAGAAGAGGCTGTATACCATAGGTTGTATTCCAGAAAATGTGCTGTAACAGTTTCTGAAACCCTGTCTCTGCAATAACAGCATCTTCATTGCTACCCATGTCCTCAACACCAGCTACATAATGACAGGGAAAACTCCCTGTCAATATCCAAATAACTGTCACCCATCAAAAGTTCTTCCATGTTCTCCAAAATTATTTCATAACTCCCAATACTTCATACACAAGCTAATTTATACATAAAAAAAATGTGCTGCCTAGAACTGATTCTAGTATCAAGTTGCATATTTATTTGTCTCAACAGTTGAAAATTATATAGCTTGCATAACAATAACAAGCTAACTTAATTGTAAGACACAGAGACAATCATATTTAGTTTCAATCTCATATATATATTCTTTGGCATAGAAAGCTAATAAACATGCAAGTGTATGGCTGGTTGGTTTAACAGCACCAAACACTTCTCTCTCCTTACAAGATTCATTATGTGCTACATAGTAGATAGCTACAAACAGCTTTAAAAGGAGAACTCATTGCTACTAATAGCTGCTTACTTTCAATGCAAAACAACTGTTTAATCTTGGTAGCGTTCAAGAAGAAAAGGTAATAATTCTTTTGGCTCCACAAATCTGAGTAAAAGTCACACTTTTATTGTAGTTTGTAAATAAGTGCATTATTAATTGTTGTTCATGCAAACCACATTTAATATCCTTTAATTGAGTATTTATTTGATTAAAATGTTATAAAAATATAAAGGTTTGTTCTGCAAAATGCAAATTTAAATTGTGAGCCAATTTAAATACCAAGTTCAGTTTATTGCATTCTGAGAACAGCCAGTGTGGGGTTGAAATAACCATCAGACAATGGATTTAAGCTTTGATTGGATTGTCTTAAAATCACTAATTTTCCTTTTGACTTCACTTAGCATTCATTTCATTTTGTTGTTTTTTTTTAAGTGTGGCTGATTGTCAGAGCTAGGATATCACAGAATATTTTGGTTGTTATGTCAACAAAATTTCCCTCAAGTTTGTTATAATTTTCAAGAACTATCACCACCATTACTTTAAAATGTTTAAATATACCATCTAACAAACACTGTACACATTCACTATCTTTTAAGTTTTTGTTTTGTATGACGAAATTAAAGTATGTTTGTAGTTCATGCATACTACATCTAATTTCCTTTGATTGAGCCCTTCTTTCATTAAAATATAAAATTATTATTATCACTCCTGATTATTATTCCTTGGAGAAGGGTTTACTTGAGACTGTGGCAATTCCATTAGTAGTGAGAAGAATGATCTGATTGTTATATTCTTTTTGTGGCTTCTTTTGTTTAGATCCAATTAAGAGCAGTGACCCGTGCTTAAAATATCTATTTGAATTTTGAGCTTCTCTGGTTTCCCTCTCTGGTTTTTTCATATTGTTCCTGTGATATAGGTTCCTAATGAGTAGAACAGGTTGGTAAGGGGGATTGATGCACAGAAGTTGTCAATATAAATATGATATCCCTTGCTTAAATAATTTCGAAGTTGAAGAAGTTTCATCACAACAGCATAGGTTAGTCAATTACATTTGACTGCAAACTTTTCATTTCATGATTTTGCCCCTTTATATGTGAAAAAACCTACAATATTTTAAAATATAATCACAAACTTCCTAAAATTTTATTCCCCATTTGTGATGATGCTTATTGGCATATACTGAAGTAGTTATGTGTGACATTTTGCACCTAATAGATTTTAATGTACTGAAAGTTGTTGGTGAGGAATGTAGTGTTTGTCGAAAAATTCTATTTGCATGGTCTAGTAACAGTTGAAACCTTGCACAGGAATCTTAATCAGGGGATCCAGGGGATATAGCTTATTATTGTGAATGAAATTCAAAAAATTTAATAGAAGAAAAATCTATTCAGAGAAAACATTTTTCAAATCTGGGGGTGCTAAAGTGGTCAGTTTTGCGCCAGTAGGATTCTATGATGGTTTTCTAATAATTCCCGTATTCACAATCACAAATATGAATGCTGTAATTTCACCCATTGTCGTCTGTCACCATGACTTGTTTCTCAATCTTGGTGATGGAACACAGATTGAGAGGAACTGATCTGCATATCTGTTGGTTTCAGTAACAATGAGGCTCAACAGTGATGAAGTGTAAAATAAATTAAAATAAGAAATGGAAGAAGATGGAAGTGGGACATGTTTTGGGCAGTGAAGTTCACTGAAAGTAAAAGAAAATAGAAGGAAAAGAAATGCTTAATACGAAAAATTTCTTTGAAGCTCCCATTGTTGCTGTCCTGTTCTGCATCACTACTGTAATCACTGTCGTCATCATCATCATCATCACTAGTATTCGAGTGATGAGGGCATTTAAATCGATACACCTTCTCTTTGCATGTGGTGATCCCGGAGGAGTCTCAGGTACACAATCACTATTCTCACTTATGAGTATTTGTATGAACATTATACTCATAATATGCCAAAATTTTATCATCATCCCTCCCTGGCACAAAAATATTCCCAGAACAACCTGCCATGTTCACTTTTACACCATAAAAACTGAACTGGACAAGGTCAAAAACAATTGGCGAGGGTTGGAAATATCATTGCTTCAGATAACAAAAGATCCCCCTGATACATACTGTTAAAAAGGAGAAAGCTTCCTCTTTTTGGTGACATAAAGCACATCCTTATAAGGTGTTTCAAAAATAGGTTTACAGTCTCATAAATACTATCAATCAGATCAATGCTGGCAGTCTTCGCTCAGTATAGTACAGTCGATTGTATCAACTCTCTGCATTATATGGTAGAAACTATTCAAAGGGATCGGCATCAAGAGCGTTAATTTTGTATGACAAAATCCAAATATTTTATAAAGTGTAAAATATACAAAAACGTTTACTGCAGTAGATTTCTACACAACTTACCCCAATATCATCACAAACAGATGAAGGTGCTGTTTCCAACCACCAAGGTTCTTCCTTAATTTCTATTTTGTTATCCATTTCATCATCATTGTTGTATTTCTTAACTTTCATTACACAACCATCTGGAAGAAATTCTCTCTCATTCTGTGAACCAAAATCTGAAACCAGAGTCTGTTGCTCAATTTCTGTTTTTGTATCTATCCCAAAATTGTTTCTACATGTTACAGCTTCAGACTTAATCTGTTTTATGAGGTGTTTGGTAAAACATTCTCTCTCTTTCTCTGAACAAAAGTCTGCAAAAGGAGTCCCTGATTTAATTTCTGTTTTGATTGTCACATTACAATCATCATCCAGGAGCACAGCATCACTGTTTGTCTTTAATGTAACATCCTTGGAAAACAACTCTCTCTCATTCTGTGAGGCTACATCATCTGACAGACAATCCTCTTCTTTGATTTCTATTTTGGTATCCATTTCACAATCATTGCTGAAGCTGGTGCTACTGTTCATTAACAAGTCTGTGGAGAAGGAAAAAAAAATATATATCATAAAATATCTATAATTTTAACCATAAATTTCTTTAAATTTATCAGCTGTTGTTCATAACATACATAACATACAACTCGTATACACCTCTATTATTCTCTCATAAATAAATCTACTTCTTGGAAAGTTGAATCTGGCTTGGAAAATTCAATGTTGTGTCCAGGAATCGAACCATGAATCTTCATGTCAATGCTATTACCACACCAGCTATCATATTGGGATACTTGTACAAGCATTAAACCCTCTCATCTGATGGTTAACCTTCAAGGCAATTTCAAATATTAGATATAGATACCTCAAGAGCATCTTGTAATGTTAATGACTATTATGGTTAATTTGTGTTTTGATAATTGTTCTTCCACAATTGCCATGTGCAGCAAATATATTGTAAAATTAACCCTAACAGTTGTAAACTATAAAGCACCTGCAACATTACACGTCACCTTGAGGTATGATATTTCTTTATTTGATATCAACTTTGAGGTTTACTGCAATACTTAAATAAAATGAGAAGTAATACTTGTATGGGAATCTTGCCATGACAGATCATGTAGTAAGAACATTGACTCAGACCACCAAAGTACCATGGTTCGAAGCAGGTCTCTTTTTTATGGGCATTCTTTATTAACTCCTACGGCTCTTAGCATCCCATTCTAAATTTGGCATGAAAGACTGGAAATTGTGCTCAAAGCCGCTTTATCAGGCATCAGGCTTGAGGTTCTTTTACATGCTGTAAATCTATTATGCAGGACCACCAATTTTACTTCTCTTCCGAAGGAAGCCATGCTAAGGATTTTAATGCTGTAAAATCATACATCACCCTTCGCTGGGTTTGAACCCATGATCTCAGGAACTAGAGACTAGCATGGTATTCCTAGACCACAGAGGAAGACAAAGTCAAGGCTGTGGAATTGAATTTTTCAAGTCTGATTCAACATTCCAACTTAGTCCCTACACAAGGCTGACATAAAGCAATGATTATCAAAAGAACACAGACCTCTTTTTGTGAGGTTGACTGTAGACTGAAATAAGTATAGTCATCCAACTCAGAATATCTTAAATGTTTCATTTTGAATAAGCATGCTGGCTAATGGATTCAACATTATAAAGATTACATGTAAGCCATTATAAGTGAAAGGGGATAGAATATTATTTATATCACACTTCCCTTTTTTGATTTCCTTTGTATCCCAACTCAAATCACTAATTTATCTGATTTACTTTATTTACAATATTTTTGGTAATTATGTGGAAGTTGAGCACTCGAAAAAATGAAATACTGCGTAAAGGGTAGATTGTTTTTATACTGATGCTACTGTTAACAATTCTGTTTGTTGGAGAAGCTCCATTAGTTAGGAACTAATTTAGTACATGCACCATAACTTAGCCTTAGAACATGTAGGAGATAAGCATAGGCTTTAGTGAACCACAGTAAAGCAAAGGGGTCCTTGTTTTCTAGGTTTAACCCAAGGTTAGCCTTAAGTTTAGTGTGTGAACTGGTATTACTGTAATTAGAAATGATGTAAATAGTAGCAGCAAGATTTAGCAGCCAAAATTCTATTCCTTCAAGACTAACACTAAGTTAGGATCATTTGGATGTATATAACAAATTAATGTCAAATTTCCTAATTCAACTTTTCCGAGAAACAAAACTGGTATAAATATAATTAGCATAAAAGAATCTACCAGCAATAATATATTTAATTAATTCTTTCAAGCAAGCTAACTTCTGCATAATTACTTCATTTGTTTTTCTGATTAACAGCTTACAATTCACAATATTAATTTTCTAAAAGAACATAAAATGCAGTTATAGACTATATTTATATGCTTCTATCTGCCTTACTACACACTGCACAGGTATATTGTTATATTTAAAGTGCACATCAAGAATTATAAAAATAAATTTGCTTAAGCTAAACTTGGACAGTATACGCTATGGGCTTGGCTGAGTAGTTATAATTTGGTTAAATCAGTTTAACATTGTGTTAAAATATAGCATTGGTTGGTAAAACTTAAGATGTTTAACAGTTTGTTAACTCTTAACATTTGTTAATGTATGTTAAAGAGTATTTATCTACTCTTATGCCTGAGTAAAGCATATGCTCTGAGTTTGATCAAGGAATTGTAATTTGTATAAATTTTCAAGATGTAACTTTGCCTTATGACAATGCAGTTTGTTTCCAATACTTATTTCTGAAATGTTCAGCTAGTAGCCCCCTTCACATGAAAATCATATGCTGTTCCCTCAAAACAAACAGAAGTCAGGATGTTTTAATCCATGGAACAAATTGTAACTGTGCTTCAGTAACACTTATGTAGTATTTCTTTACATTAATGGAAATTTCTACTTTCATCAATGCAATGAGTTAATCTGAATCTCCAAAATCTTAAACATCTGAATGGTTTTTCCTGCTGTACTAATGATTTTCATGACAAACACTCAGTTTTGAAGATTGCTGGAATGTATTTATGTGTTATCAGCAGGCAGAGGGGTTTTAGTAAGTAAATCTCGTGGTAGGAATGCAAGGGAAGATGGAAGTGACTGTGACCTTGCAGTGTTCGTTGTAAACAAATACAAACAGTTGAAGGTACTACATCCTGCTTCAAAAGCAGGTTCATCAGGATTAAGCAGTATCAGAAGAAAACCATGTACATACGTCTAGCTATTGTTAGTATGCAATCAAGTTACATCATTATTTAAGTAAGTTATTAATGTACAGAAACCTGAGTTACATTACCTTTTTTTACACATCATTTACATCATCATTTATAATGTACAGTAATACATTTTAGAAATACATGGAATATAAATTGCATGCAATTAGCATGTAGACAGTTGCTATATTTTGAAAAACTATGTTCCATATCACCCAATAGAGTAGGAGCAAGTAAAAAATGAAATATCAGACTTGCTTAAGATTCCCTGCCTCAGTAACACATCCCTTGGTTTATACATTCCAGTGTAGCCGGTAATTCTTCTCTAGAATACTTTTAAGTTTCTTTGTCATCCTTTCTTTGACAGTTCCAGGTTTATACCTTACCCTGTGTTTCTGAAACCTGTTCTATTGCCTCGAGCTTCTGGTACTTTTTAGTGGTTATGCTTGCACATACATATATTATTGTGGTTGCAATATTATTTAAATGATTCTGAATATATGAAAAATCTTAAAACAAAGGTGATGAAATTATTTCCTTCATTGAACTCATTATCTCTCGTCAAGATATTAATTACACTAACAACTTTGTCATAATACTGAATTAAGTATACCACAGGCTGTAGTCATGTTCCCCATCGAGTTACAATTCGCTGTGGAGACAAGGCAATTCCAGGTTCTGTCCCCTTAAATATTTTTATTCTTGAAGGTGCCTTGTGAAATATGTTTTTCACATTGGCTATAAAAGTTTCATCTAGAAAACAGGCCTCTAATTTCTTCTGCAACTCTGTAACAACTGTGTGCTAGGCATTTTGAATGTATTAATGTGGCATAATGTTTAACATGCTATTTTAAATGTTCTGTGAGCTCTAAAGACATACATAACATCTGATGGTTTAGTCATTTGTGATGAAGTTTTCCCTGCTAAATTCCACCACAAATGATGCTAACTGAGATGATGGTTTTAGTGTAAGATAGGTACTTCTTTAATTTATGCATATTGCTACAGTACTCCAATGGTATGCATGCAGAAAATAAATGGAAGAGTTGCAACAAAACTGGGTGTTGTGAAGGGTAGGGGAGGAGTGTATCCATCACAGTATCTGACGTCACCTATATTCTGTGTGAAAATTAAATTAAAATTCAATTGAGTTTTATTTATAGACACTCTTTAACTGTTATGGTTCTTAGTGTCCCATTCTACATTGGGCATTAAAGACCGGAAATTTTGCTCAGAGGCCTCTTTATCACACTTAAGGATCTTTTACATGCCATAAATCTATGACACTGCACCACCGGCTTTACTTCCCTTCCAAAGAAAGCCATGCTAAAGATTTTTACAACCCCCAAAAAAAATCCATTGTCCTTTGCCGGGTTTGAACCCACGACCTCGGGAACCAGAGGCTAACATAGTACCACTACACCATTAAGGACGATACTTCATGTGGTAACATGATTCCTCTGTTTACTTACTAAAACTTCTCTGCCTGGTTATCAGGTAACAGAAGCAAGTCACAGTATACCATCAAGTTTCCTAATTTCAATAACTAATCAGAGAAGAGTTTAGGTTACTGTCTGTATGCTCATTGTCAATGTAGCAATGTGTATGATGTGTTCAATATCTCTGGGCGTTGCTCACAGTGGGGCCAAATGTTAGGCTGTAAGTAAATGTTTTCTTACTAAATTAAATAATTGCCTGGAATTTGAATTCATATACTTATTACATTTTATAGCCTAAAAGACAAAGTGAATTGATATTTATAGATCTAGTTGCCCTTTATTTTCAATTATCCCCTTAAAATAAGAAGCATTATAGTGTGTGCGCTATGGGGATGGGCCTCTCTATGTATAATATGCTGAAACACAACATTGTTGGTAATAACAGTAATATTGAATCTCTCATGAACCCACACTAAATTAGTCAAACCCAGGGTTAAATATACACATTTCGGTCCCCAGTGGTTTCACTGTGGGCTACATGTCCTGTCCTGCAAGCCTGAGCTCGTCTCTTATCCATTTTGAGGTTAAAGCACTTTGCTAACCACAGCGAACATTGTTGACACTATAAATGGAAGGTGCAAACATCATCATTTTACAAATTTACAACGCACATATAGTCAAAAAGTCCATTCATATCTTGTAGTATTAGTGTAATGTGAGGAATTCCATTTGGAATATTAGGTGGTATTCCGGAACATTCAAAACACTCGATTTCGCGTTTTTCATTAACTTAACCCGTCCCGTGATACCAAATTAGAGTCTTCATTTGTTTGATTACCGCCAACTGATGCATTTTCAAAAGAGTACTTACATAGGTAGCTTTAAGAATGATCTCAATTTTGTGACCATTAGAGTGACGTCATGATAAAATTTTAGTACCTACTTTAAATAAATGTCATCTAACCTTAGTAATAGTCTCTGTAGTAAGGCATACTCACTACCTTCCTTCTCTAAATTGTCCTTTTCTTTATCTATGCAGGATAGTTAAAGATTGAAGTACAGCATTTCTCTTCAGTGATCTTTTATAAATCTTTATTTATAAGGGAACCTACCATATAAAAGAAAGTATAGATTAAATACCATATTTACAACTCACGCAAGTTATGGTTAATAGAGAGACGGTTTATTAGAAGTCGCCATGCCAAATGCACATGCTTTAAGCTCTATAGTGGAAGTTCATACCCATAACCCAAATGGTGAAGCGACGCTTGAATTAAAAAGAAGATTAGACATTGGTCGGGAAATAAAATTATGAGATTACAAAATAAGCAGTACGAGAAATAACAGACACTGCACCTTGTGTTTTCACGGATATGATATAACATTACTTTCAATGTTAATTTACTTCTTGTAAAATAGCTGCCTATTTTTCAATCCTCGCAGAAACATGAAAAAAGTCATGAGAGTCGGTAATTTTGCTCAGTGGCCTCTTTATCAGGCTTGAGATTCTTTTCCGTACCGTAAATCTACCCACGGGACCTCCGGCCTTTACGTCCCTTCCGAAGGAAGCCATGCTAAGGATTTTTATGCCCGAAAATAATCCATCGCCCTCCGCCAGGTTTGAATCCGCGACCTCGGGAACTGGAGGCTAGCATGGTAACCACTACATCACGGAGGACGACACTTTAGCAGACACCTCTGCCTACAACCTAACAAGTTCATTGACAATAAGTTCACAAACACACTAACCTAAACCTTTTCTAGGATAAACTATTGAAATGAGAAAGCTTAGTGGTTTACTATGTCGTATGCTTACCTGAGTAACACATGAATACACACCAGCAGTTCTTAAAGCTGGACATTTCGTGTAAACCATTTGTGCTGCAGGAAAAACAATTCAGATCTTTAGGATTTTGGAGACTGAGATTAACTCATTTCATTGCAAAAAGTGGAAATTCCCATTAAAGTAAATAAATACTACATAACCGAAACTGAAGCAGAGTTATAATCTGTTCAAGAATTAAAGTATGTGATTTCCTTTGAAGCTGGGCTACTTGCTGAACATTTCAGAAATAAGTGTTGGAAAGGAACAGCATTATCACAAGGCAAAGTTAGGTCTTGAGAATTAAAACAAATTACATTTACTCGGCCAAGCTCAGAGTGTATGCTTTACTCGGGCATAGGAGTAGATAAATGCTCTGAACATTTATTAATAAATGTTAAGAGTTAACAACCTGTTAAACACCTTTAGTTTCACTAACCAAAGCTAGATTTGAACATAATGTTAAACTGATTTAAACAAATTACAACTAGTCAGCCAAGCTCAGTGTTTACAATGTCCAAGTTTAGCGGAGGCAAATAACTTTTATAATTCTTGATGTGCAATTTAAATATAACAACATATCTGTGCAGTGTGCAGATAGAGACCTATAAATATAGTTCTATGACTGCATTTTATGTTCATCTTTTAGAAAATCAGCATTAATATAATGTGAACTGTAGCTGTTCATCAGAAAAACAAGTAAAGTAGTTATGCAGAAGTTAGGTGATTGAAGAATTTAATGAAATGCATTTGTTGATATATTCTTTTATGCTGATTACATTTCTACTAGTTTTGTTTCTTCGAAAAGCTTCATTATGGAGTTAAACATTAATTTGTTATATGCATGCAAATGACTCCTCAATTATTGTTAGTCTTGGAAGGAGCAGAATTTTCACCACTGACTATTGCTGCTGCTACTTAAGTTGTGCCTAGTTAATCAATTCATATACATAGAGTAAGCTTAAGGCTATCCTTGGATTAAACCCAGAAAACACAGGACCACCTAGTTTCACTGTGGTTCACTACAGCCTATGCTCACTTCCTACACTTCTAAAGCTAAGTGAAAGCTATGGCTCATGTACCAAACTAGTGTCTAACAGAGTTTTCCAACAAACAAGATTGTTAAGAACCTATTTAGTATGAAACAATCCACCAGCAACACTGTATTTCATTTATTTTTTCGAGTCTAACTTCTGCATAACCAAAAATAATGCAAATAAAATAAATTATATGAATTGGCAACTTTAAATGAGATCTAGAGGAACTCCAAAAAAGGAAGCGTGATATAAATAATATTCTCACACTTTTCACTTATAATGGCATACATATAATTTTGGTAGTTTTACTAAATACATTAACCAGCATATTTATTAAAAATGAAACATTTACAATGTTCTTAGTTGAGTGACTATACATATTTTCAGGTCTGGAGCTGACCTCACAGGAAGTAGGTTTGTGTGCTTTTGATAATTGTGCTTTATGAGTAGCCTTGTGTAAGAACTAAGTTGCAAGGCTGCATGAGGCTTGAAAAACACAATTCCACAGTCAGACTCGAACCATGAAGCTTTAATGCTCCAAGTTGATGTTCTTACCACATGACCTGCTATGCCAAGATGATCATACAAACTTAAACCTTCTCATTTGATTTAAGTATCATAGTAAGCCTTAAAGTTGATATCAAATACAGGGATATTGTAATACTCCACGGGGGTGGTTACCCCCGCAGTAGGTGATTACACTAGGGGGAGTGGTAGCTCAGAGGTAGGGGGGATGCGTCGGTACCGGGGTGGTAGGTAGGCCAGGGTGCGCGTTCCAGGATGGGGGTATTTAAATAATGCACAGGGGATGCATTAATCCAATAAATTATATTATTACTTTAAGTGAGTACATTGGCCACTCAGAATGGGCTGAAGCCTGACAAGTAAGCAGAACTTAGAAGAGATACATTCTTATCTGTTCACCTGGTGCTGGCGACTCGTGTACGGGGTCTCGACGACGGATTCAACAACTGACCTGACAGCTACTCTTTGATAACTGCCCCCAATTGCCTTTTGGTAACTCTCTCGATTGCCCTCTGAAAACTGCTCCTTTGATTGCCCCTTGATAACTACTCCTGACCGAGTCAAAAACCTGTAGTATAAATACGTACAGAAGAGCTGACTCGGTGTTCCTTAGCGTGGTCGTGTTATGGTAGCCCGGTTTCCACACTTTCCACTGGTTTACGTTATATGATGTAATACTCGGAGCTCAACCTGGTCCGCTACAATATCATACCTTGAACGTAACTTGTAATGTTGTAATTGCTTTATAGTTAACCATTATTAGGGTTAATTTTTCAATTCATTTGCTCCATATGGCTAGTGTGAAAGGACATTTATCCAAACATTAATTAACCCTTATGGTTGTCAACAGTGCAAGTTGGCTTTGACGTATATTTAATATTTGAAATTGTCTTGAAGGCGAACCATTGGATGAGAAGGATTAGTATTCATACATGTATCTTAACATGGTAGCTGGAGCGGTAATAGCCTTAGCATGAATAGGCATGGTTTGATTCCTGCACATGGTATTGAATTTTTCCTGTCTGGTTCAACTTTCCAAGGAATAGCTTTATTTGAGGGAGAACGGTGGTGTGTAACATGGTTTGTACAATGGCTTATCGATGCAAAGGAGTTGATGGTTAAAATTATAGAACTTTATTGCATACATATGTTTCTTTGTCCACATACTTGTTAATGAATCAGTTGTGAAAGGATACCAAAATAAAAATCAAAGAAGAGGATCCTCTTTCAGCTGATGTAGCCTCACAAAATGAGAAAGAGTTTTTTCCCAAGGATGTTACAATGAAAACAAACAGTGATGATGTGCTTCTGGATGTGATTGTGACATTGCAATTAAAATACAAGTAAAATCAGAGATTTCTTTGCCAGACTTTTATTCACGGAAAGAGAAAATCTTTCACCAAACATCCTGTAAAGCAGATTAAGTCTGAAACTGTTACATACAGCAGCAACTGTTAGACAAATACAAAAACAGAAATCAAAGAACAGACTCTGGCTTCAGGCTTTCATTTACAGAATGAGAGAGAATTTCTTCCAGAGGATTCTGTAATTAAGGTTAAGAAATACAACAGTGATAATGAAATAAGCAACAAAATGGATATTAAGGAAGAACCTTGGTGACTGGAAACACAAACTTTAATTGTTTCTGATGATATTAAAGTAATTTTTGTAGAATTCTACTGCAGTTGGAATTTTTGTTTATTGTACACTCAATAAAATATTTGTATTATCTAATACAAAATTGCTATGGTTAACAGATAGCTCTTGAATGCATACAGTGTTTGCCAGATTATGTATTTAAAGGGTTGAAAGTAACAGTGGTGATAATTCTTAAAAATTATAAGATACTTAAGGAAAGGTTTCTTGAAATCATAACAAAATATTCTGTGATATTGTAGCATCTGTCAGTTGGTTACACTTGAAATAAAAAACAAACTAAATGCTAAATGATGTCAAAAGGAAATTCAGTGATTTGAAGTCCTGAGGTTGCAGGTTCAAACCTGGCGGAGGGCGATGGATCTTTCCTTTGAGCATAAATAGCATGGCTTCCTATGGAAGGGAAGAAAAGCTTGAGGCCCTGTGTCATAGATTTACAGCACATAAAAGAACCTCAAGCCTGATAAAGAGGCTTCTGAGCAAAATTTCTGGTCCTTCACACCCAATATAGAATGGGATGCTAAGGACCATAGCAGTTAAAATGTCTATTAATTAAAAACTCAATTTAAGTGATTTGAAGATGACAGTACGGTTATAAAGCTTTAATCCAATGCTCAATGGCCATTTAAACCCAAAATTGGCTGTTGCAGGATACTCAGTAAACTGATCTAGACATTTAGCTTAGCTCAGAATGTATTGCAGAACAAACCTTTATTTTGTGCTTATTTTTGTAATATTTAATGAAGCAAAAATTAAGTTAAAGCTTATTAGGTGTAATATGCACCAGCTACAACAAGCAGTCTGTATTTATTTACAAAATGCCAAAAGAGTGTGTCTTTGATTCCAATTTATGGAGCTGAAGAAGTTCGCTTTTTCTTCACGAATGCTACCATGATTCAACAGTTGTTTTGCCTACAAGCAAACAGCTATTAGTAGCCAGTCAGTTCTGCTTTTCAGCTTTCTGTTTATAGCTGAACTAATGCGTAGCACATAATAACTCTTGTAAGGCAGGTCATTGTCACAAATCACCCACACGTAAGCATGGTTATTCTTCCTGTGCCAAGAGAGTAGGTTTATGTGTATATGTTCATGGCTTTCAATGAAGTTGAAGCTAAATATGATTGTGTCTGCATGTTGAAATTAGCTCTACCAAGCAAGGCGGCTCCACAGTAATGTGTTAGGTTCACATTTAGGAGGTCCACGGTTCGAATCTTGCTAGGATTGTCCTCCCTGACTGCTTTTTTCCAAGATTTCCTCAATCCTCATATCTGGCAAATGCTGTGGGGGTACCTAAACTAGGGCAATTCCTCTCCCAAATATTTCATTGCCTTTATAATTGGTGTCCACTCCCTGTTGTGTCGTCTTAACTAAGAAATAAAACTGGCTCACCTTGGTGTGCTCAGATTAGCTATAATATGATCTTAGTGTTGAGATAGATAAACTATATGTAACTTGATGCTAGACTGAGTTCTGAGCACTGCATGGTTTTTGTTTTTGTTTATTTGAGATATTTATGTTTCAGTTAAATTTTAATGAGGCAAGATTTTCCTGAATAGGAGTTACAAACTTGTTACCCCCAGTTCAAATCCAGGCTTCAACTAATGCATTAGCTTATAAATTAGCTCATATAGGTGGTACTGGGGCTTCTGAAGTAACATCAGAGAACAACGAAGAACCTTGGATGTTTGTTAGTTATTCAGATATTAACAGCGGGTTTCTTCTGGTTTTGAAGATGTGGATTGCAGTAAAATCCACGTATTAGTGCAAAGACAATGTTATGGAGTCCCATAAACTGTTGCAGTGCAGAAGGACACATTTTTTGGAGTAAAGCTTGTGGTGTATTGCCGCATATACACAGCTCACAAGTGATAGCGAACCATTTAATTTCTTTTGTCAGGTTTCTTACCGAAACAAAGGCATATAGCTGTAGAGTGGATAAATCTGACCTCAAAAGTCCAATTATGATCTGAAGGTAGGATATAGAATGGGTCAAATGTAACACAGATTTAGATTCCAGGCTTCTTGGCATGATTATTCTCATGGGTGTTATTAGAAAAACCTACATTACACATTTACTGGTCTACAGATGATTGTTACACATCTATGCACATCCATATCACTCGGACCCTTTCTACATTGGACATTTATACACATTCACATTCTTTGAGCCCATTTTAGATTAGACATTTTTAGATGGAATATGTATAACATCCATATCACACGCACCCATTTTACATTGAACATGTATACACATGCATATCACATGATCCATTTTGCATTGAATGTATATACACATCCATATCACACTGGCCCATTTTGCATTGAGCATTGTAGTAACATTATTGTAGCCCCACGTTGTGGTAGACAATTTGCGACGGTATTACTTATAATGTTTGTTTACATCACGTGTGTTGAAGCCATCTTGTGACGTCATTCATTTGTTCGGTTTGTAGCTCCATCTAGTGTTAGCAATTTGTGGTACCTAGTATCAGTGTTTGAAAGAATTTTAAGTTTTGTTTATTGTCCTCCGGCTAGCTATTATCTTATCTTGGGTCGAACATGTGTCTTGATCAGGGTTGTGTAAACGGAAAGGAATCTTTTATCCAAAAAGAACACTGATGAAGAAATTTGTTTTATAATTTTTATTGTCGAACACGTTCACTATCTCTTTTACATATTGATCTAGATACTCGCCAAACTGAAACTGTTATAATAACTTCTTACTGATCACTTTTAATCAACGTACTTCAACCTTTTGTATAATTAACTTTACCATATTTTAGATCTTTCATAATTCTGCTGCGCGTAACTTGTGAATCTATATCCGATGTATGACGAACTAATACTTTCGATGAACTGACTGACTGAAGACGACGTGTAGTGTACACAGATTTTTGATGAACTGCCCGCGATCTACCTCTGACTTGGCTTATTTATACTCCTTCATCCAGATACGCCTAAAGATTATAACTGAACTGCAATTGGCTAATAAAACGCGCCAACATTAGCGTCTATTTTAATATCCAATGAAAATTATGAATACATATGCTTTAGGGAGGAAACATTCCAGAAGTTTCTACCGAAAACGCGCCAACATTACGTAACTTCCTCGTTTCCAATAATGATAAATAGCTCACCCCCCTCTCTGCATTATTGCGCGCTATTATTGACAGTTTCAGTAAGGCATTATAAATTTACTTCCCAACAATATTTACAATCAACAAACATCTGAAATCAATGTCACATAAAAGTGCATATTCATATTACAATCATTATTTACATTTAAGTAATTTGTGATACAAATTACTGCATCATATGCCCCACTAGAAACATAATTATAAATATTTACAACTTGTTTGGAAATTTTATAATTGGGTTTTTAGTCTCCTAAATCTTGGAACACACGCTATCACTTTCACTTAACACTTCACACGCATTTAACACACGACATATGTTTTTTTTTTTATCTTGCCACTACTTACTGGCTCTGGTTGAATGTGTTTAAACATTAATCTGACATTACAATTTTTTATAGCAAATACTGCACCCTGAAGTATTTAATTACTGTTACAAAATTATTTACTTTCTTAAGTTGTTGACAAAAATTTATACATTTAAGATTTTTGTAATTGTTTAACATTTTTACCAAAATATTCACCCTCTACACAAATATTTACATCTCTTAAATCTAGGCACTGTTTCACATGTTCTATTTGCTACATAAATATTTGTTTTTAATTATATTTACCAATTTTTGTTATTTTGTACTTTATCTTAACAATACTCTTGGAATAGTATTTATGTTCTTTACTTTAATATAACATCATGCTTTATTTCACATGTTCAGTTACTACTAAAATGTTATTTTCCTCTTAAACATTTAGTCATGTCCAAAATTTATTTCTCCTTTCACATGACGTACATATTTATTTAACCCTCTTACGTTCCAATACATTGCTCTGCATTTCGTCTTTAACTATCCAGCATATACTATTTATCATCTTTGTCTTTTGTTTCACCTTGATCTTCATGGTTGTATGGTTTCAGCATCTCAATATGGAACTTTCCTATGCTTTTTCGAGTTGTTGGATTACATAACTCATATGTATTAGTTCCATATACTTCAACAACTTCATATGGTCCATGGTATTTGAGAAACATTCGCCAATAAAGTTTATTTGCTTTATCCGACAATTTCTTGGTTTTGACCAAAACTAAATCTCCTATTTTGATCCTCCATTCCTTTCTCTTCTTTTCTTCATGTTTAATTTTTCTTTTTATGGCCTTTTTCTTCATCCTCTCGAATGCTTTTCGGAACATCTCTTCTTCTGTTTGTGGTATCGAATGAGCATCTGGAATGGCTTCTGGAATTTTCTTACACATTGTTTTGATCTTCTTTCCTAACTTAAGTTCACATGGTTTGTATCCGGTCACATTGTTTACGGTTTCATTTAGTAGATTCTGAACGAAGTTCACGTATCCATACCATTGGGTGTGTTTTCGATGACATAACACCCTTAAATAATTTGAAATTTCCTTAATTTCCCTCTCCACTGGGTTGGAGTTCGGTCTGTATCTTGACGAAAAATATTGTTTAATGCCATTTTCTTTCAGTCCATCCATAAATTTTTTTCCTGTGAAGTACGAAGCATTATCGCTCAATACAGATTGGATAGGTCCTTCTTCTATCACATATGACTTGAGTAGTCTATTCAAACATGCTAAACCTGTAGGTTTTCTCAAAGGGTAAATTCTTACATATTTGCTGAATATATCATAACAGACAAATATATATTTATTTCCAAATTGACTTGGAGGCATCGGACCATGAATATCAATACTAATTACACATCTCGGCTTATCCCTTATAACCGAATTAGTTTCAAATGCATATGCTGCATTTATTTGCTTTGCCTTCTGACACAGGTTGCAGCACGATATAAATTTCCGAACTTTCTGACGCAATTTGGATATGTATAAATTCTCTAAAATCATAGAAGTTGTCCGGTCCGTCCCTGAGTGTGCTAACCCTTCGTGAAAATTCTTAATTAGTTCCTTTTCCATGCTTTTCGGAACCATTAACTTCCAACTAGGCATTTCTTTTCCATGCTTCTTGTATAATGTCCCATCTCGAATTGCTACAATTTCTTTCTTTGCCTCTTCAATTAGTGGTGCCTTTTCTTTAAGTTCTAACAATTTTGCGTCCTCTTTTTGAGTTTCCCCCATATTTTTCAATTTTCTAATCATTTCTTTGCTTAAAGGAATTTCAATTGTCAATATTTTGACTTCATTTCTAGGCCTTTCAATATTTTCGGGAATTTGTGGGTTGTAGTTCAATCTTGATAGCAAATCACTGAAGGTATTATTTTTGCCAGGAATGTGGATAATCTCAATATCGAATGCAGATATTGCATGAATGTATCTAGCAAGTTTTCCACTACATAATCTACACCGTTGTATGAAAGTTAAGCTGATGTGGTCTGAATATACTTTCACCTTTTGCTGATAAATATAGGTTTTAAAACGAATTAATGAGAAATATAGTGCTCCAATTTCTAACTGAGTCACTGAAGAATTCCGCTCAATATTTGTAAGTCCTCTAGAAGCTGTACTAATGACGTGAAAGTCATTGTTGAAGTCTCGCTGTCCTAAAATTCCGGCGTATCCTTGCATTGATGCGTCGACATAAATCTCATATTCCAAATCTTCTCTGGGCCTCTCGAGTAATATGGACTTAGCAAAGAGTTCCTTTACTCTCTCAAAACATTTTTGATGATCCTCTGTCCATTTCCACTTATTGTTCTTTCGGAGAAGCTGCCGCAGTGGTTCTATTTCAGCCGAATATCTTGGTACGAACTTACTCTGAAAGTTCAATACCCCTAAGAGACGTCTAATTTGTTTTACGTTCCTTGGTGGTGGAATTTTCATTATTGCTTCCATTCTTTTCTGATCAGGTCTTATACCTCGTTCATCCACTACATAACCCAGAAAATTTATTTCCTTGACACAAAATTTTGATTTTAGTATGTTCACAGTCATACCATGTTGTAGTTTATTTAACACATAATGGACATTATTCATGTGTTCTTCAAATGTTTGACTAATAATTAGGAAGTCATCAATATACTTTATTAAAAAGTCATCTGCAGAATTTCCAAAGATACTGTGAATGGCTCTCAAAAATCCACTTCCTGAGTTTTTTAAACCAAAAGGATTTACACAAAAACGATACTGGATCCCTGAGTACTGAAATGAAGTGTAATCACGCACTTGTGGATCTAATTCCACTTGCCAATATGAAGCAGTGAGGTCAATGGATGTCAGAAATCTCCCTCTTGAAAGTTTCATAATTAATTGTTCAATTTCCTCACTTTGAAAATGATCTGGCTTCATATACTTGTTGACATATCTACCGTCTAAAGTTAATCTCAAACTACCATCTCGTTTAATACTCCAGCAGATTGAATTTATATACTGAGAATTACTTTGCTCAATAATCCCATTTTCTAACATGCTATTTATTAATTGTCTAGCTTTGTCTCGAAGACTTATAGGTAAATTGTCATACTTGTGCCTATATGGTGGTACGTCTTCTACTTGAAATGTATGCTGATATACATTACATCTGCCTGGGATATTACTAAATACTGAACTATTGTTCATCAAAACATCATGAAGGATTTGTTTTTGCATTATCGTAATATTATAAGCTTCTTCACACTTGTGTATTATTTCCTCATTTCTCTTCTCTTTCCAGCTGTTGTCTGTCTCGCTCACATGGTCGTCTTTTGTTTGGATTGTAAATTCCTCTACTTTCTCTGGCATTTCTGCTAGCTGTTGAAAATATGGCGTGGTATTCCCTTCATATTCTGTGACTACCTGCTTTATCTGACTATTTGTATCAGTCTTTGTTATTTGTACAAAAAACTCTTGGTCACAAAGATTTTTCTCATCCATTGTCATCTCGATTACAGAAACTTTCTCTTTTATAAATGGTACCCTTATTTCTCTATCGTCTTTTGTCATTCTTAACTCTTCATGTTTAAAATCTATACTTGCTTCATATTCATGTAGGAAGTCACAGCCTATAATTATGTCACAAATCAGATGGTTTACAATTAGAAACATAACCTCAAAATTCTCTCCGCCGATAAGTATGTTGAGTAGAGCTTGTGTTTTTATGACCTGTGTCGTTCTTCCGATTGCAACACGACAAACTAAATTACTAGTGGGAAGAGCCATAATTTTGTTACCTTCATTAATCAAATTTATGTAAAATTTCTGTGAGCAAATTGAAGCTGACGAACCAGAATCTATAGTTGCAATGATCTCTTTCTTCGCAATTTCCATCCTAACATGAGGTGACTCAAAATTTTCTCCCTTATCTTTTGTTGCTGTAATCTTATTACAGGGTGTATGTGTAGGCATATTATTCGTATTGGTAATGGATACTGAATTATTAAAGACGTCCTGAGAACCTACTACACAGGAGTCTGTTAACAGTTTTCCTGGTTATTTCCATGTTCACGTACGGGACTGCCATTCCTAACAGGCGCTAAATCTATCTCACTGTCGCTACCATTGTTTTGAGTTCCCCTTCCTCGAGTTCGAAATCCTCGATTTCTGACATTATGTCCCCTTGGCACGTAATTTTCTTGCCGTTCCTCAGATCTTTCCCGGTTATTGTTTTCCCTCCAGTGAGTGAAATTTCCCCTTTGTCTAATATACCGCCTTCCATAATTTTGCCCTCTTTCAGGCAATCTTTCTGTCCTGACATAATTTATTTGTTCCTGTCGACCTGGTCTCCCATCTGTCCTTGATCTTTCAAATTGTGGAACGTATGATTGATACCGTTGTCTGGTATTATTTTCATGACGTCTGTCTTGTCCTCTACTTTGCTGATAACTACTTTGGTAATTTCGTCTATCTCGCACATCTAAAAATCTATGCTCCCACTCCCGAGATATATCTTCTTCCTGTTGTTCCAAAGCTGTCATTAATTCTGTCATCTCATAGATGCTACGTGGTTTTGCAATTAATAAATAATTTTGTATCCTTAAAGAATAATGCCTTGCGAGCAAACTCACAAAATCTTCCTCATTGATTGGAGGTGACAAGTTTCTAACCTGACTTACATGTTTCAGTAAGTAATCAGTCATTGATATTCCCTCTTGTGGATTAAATTGACCATGACTAAGCATTGCTCGAATTCTGTGCTGTACCGTAACATTCCAAAATCTGTTCATGAATAACCTCTTAAAGGATTCATATGAAATTTCACCCCCTGATACCATTTGTAACCAATCTAAAGTTTTCTGGTCCAAACATCTTTTGACAACTATCATTTTCAATGCTTCAGGTATCTTTTTAATTTGAAAATACTCTGATAATTCTGCAATGAACTGTACTGGACTGGAGTTTTCATTAAATTTTGGAAGTGGAAAATCACTTAAGATATGATTGTAATTTTGCAAATTCCCTACTCCCATATTTAAATTCTCTAGTGTTACTTGTGCACTCTGAGTTTCAGCATTAGCTATAGATGAAGCTGCCGCATCACTCACATTATTTGTCATACCTGAGGAACTACCTCTATCATTATGTTGTACATCTGATACATTCACATCACATATATTTGCCCTTGAATTCAATTCTAACCTATTTACAGTACCTTGCAGATTTTCTATTGTCTGTTCCAATTTTTTATTATTCTCATTTTGAACAGTTTGGTGTTTGTTAATTTCAGAAGTTAGCTTTTGATTCAAATCTTTAGACAAATCTTTAACTTCATCTGACAATTTATTTCTCTGTGTTTCTGACTCCTTCTGAATTTCAGATATTTCCCCTCTGAAATTAACTTGCACCTGTATTAAATCTGCATTTGTAGCCTCCATCATCTCTTTTAACTCACTTGAAATGCTACTCATTCGGCTACCTAGCTCTGTACATTTTACATTAACATACTCTATTTTATTATTAACCTCACTTTTTTGGTTAGATATTTCCCTGCTCATGTCTAACATTTTCTTTGAAACTTCACCTATTTCATTTGCTATCATTTCCTGATTTTCATTTCTCATTCTCATCATACTACTATCTAGCTCCATGAATTTCTTTTCAATTTCTTCCCTGTTTTGTTCTAAGCTCTTACCAATATCTTCCCTTAATTCTCTCTTATTCTGATCTAGTTTTTGTTCTAAACTCCTATCAATGTCTTCTCTTAATTCCCTATTATTCTTTTGCATATCTTCCCTGTTTTGATCTATTTTCTTTTCTAATTTCTCATTATTCTTACAAATTTCTTCCCTTAATTCTCTATTATTTTGACTTAGTCTTCTAATTTATCATTAGTCTTACCATTATCTTCCCTCATACTCTTAACAATATCTTTCAGCATTTCCATCATCATACTAGCATCAAAATTAACATTTCCTGCTATTCTATTCTCACTTTCTGCGCTAACATTTTCACCCTCAAATCCTAAAAAGTTTGGGCTATTTTCTGTAACCCGTATTGAATTACAGCTAACTGTTACATTATCTCCCTCCATAATTATGTCTTCTGTATTATTAGTAGCCATTGTTTTCTTTATCCTACCACTCCTTAAGTACATTTGAAGGTTACAATTTTGTTTTCTAAAAAAAAATTACGATACTCTGACCTTTGTGATGCTGTCTGTTGCTGTTACATTGATGTCCAGCTTCCTGCCCCTCTCTCCTAGATTTGTATGTCGCTTCGATGAATCTTCGTCGTTTTGTTGTCCTGTAGTTTGAATTTCCCTGTTGCCTTGTAATCTCGGAATTACGATCGTAGTCTGTCGTCCCTGTTGTTTCTGGAATCTGCGTCTTGTAGATCATTTCACTGCTGCATTCGTTCCACGTCCTGGTTCCTTTCCTGGTCACTCTGCTCCTTCCTGGTTATGCTGATCCTTTCCTGGTCATCGTGTTCCTTTCCTGGTCACTATGCCCCACGTTCTGGGTGCCAATTTGTAGTAACATTATTGTAGCCCCACGTTGTGGTAGACAATTTGCGACGGTATTACTTATAATGTTTGTTTACATCACGTGTGTTGAAGCCATCTTGTGACGTCATTCATTTGTTCGGTTTGTAGCTCCATCTAGTGTTAGCAATTTGTGGTACCTAGTATCAGTGTTTGAAAGAATTTTAAGTTTTGTTTATTGTCCTCCGGCTAGCTATTATCTTATCTTGGGTCGAACATGTGTCTTGATCAGGGTTGTGTAAGGAAAGGAATCTTTTATCCAAAAAGAACACTGATGAAGAAATTTGTTTTATAATTTTTATTGTCGAACACGTTCACTATCACTTTTACATATTGATCTAGATACTCGCCAAACTGAAACTGTTATAATAACTTCTTACTGATCACTTTTAATCAACGTACTTCAACCTTTTGTATAATTAACTTTACCATATTTTAGATCTTTCATAATTCTGCTGCGCGTAACTTGTGAATCTATATCCGATGTATGACGAACTAATACTTTCGATGAACTGACTGACTGAAGACGACGTGTAGTGTACACAGATTTTTGATGAACTGCCCGCGATCTACCTCTGACTTGGCTTATTTATACTCCTTCATCCAGATACGCCTAAAGATTATAACTGAACTGCAATTGGCTAATAAAACGCGCCAACATTAGCGTCTATTTTAATATCCAATGAAAATTATGAATACATATGCTTTAGGGAGGAAACATTCCAGAAGTTTCTACCGAAAACGCGCCAACATTACGTAACTTCCTCGTTTCCAATAATGATAAATAGCTCACCCCCCTCTCTGCATTATTGCGCGCTATTATTGACAGTTTCAGTAAGGCATTATAAATTTACTTCCCAACAATATTTACAATCAATAAACATCTGAAATCAATGTCACATAAAAATGCATATTCATATTACAATCATTATTTACATTTAAGTAATTTGTGATACAAATTACTGCATCAGCATGTATACACATCCATATCACTCTGGCCCATTTTATATTGGACAGGTATACACAGCCATATGACTGGCGCATTTCATATTGGACATGTATACACATCCATATCACTATGGCCCATTTTATTTTGGACATATACAGAATGTTTCAGAAATACTTTTACAAACTTAGGGTATGGGTTCCTTACACCACAAGAAGGAAAAAAGTTCATATGAACATATGTCCCATAATCCTTTGTTTTCTCGTTAGGAGGTGTTCAATACAGTGATACACTTATAACATACAAAACTCATAATAAATGCTCGAAATGTCCTCCTCTTGCTTCTATACATGCCTGTATTCGTCGAATCATGGAATGTTGCACCCTGTCAAAACCTCCAGGATGGTGTCGAATGGTTTTGCAGGCTTCCATGACACGTCAATGAAGTGTTTCTGCATCCGGGATGGCTGCTCCATAAACCAATGATTTAAGATGCCCCCAGAGGTAAAAAATCCACAGGATTGAGGTCGGGAGAACGTGTAGGCCATGGAACTGGTCCTCCTCTGCCTATCCATCGGTCATGGTAGATACCAGTCTTTGCATCTCGAACAATGCGACTAAAATGTGCCGGAGCCCCATCATGCATCAACCACATGTTTTTCCCCTGTAGACAGCACCAGTAAGACGTGCTGGTAAAACGTATGAACCTACCAGACAGTCACCTACAATGCCAGCCCACACATTCAGACTAAACTGTTGCTGATGCCTAGCCTGAAGTACAGCATGAGGATTGCGATCTGCCCATACGTGCACGTTGTGGAAATTAGTAACTCCCAAACGTTGCCTCGTCTGTAAACAAAACTAACGAGACAAACAATGGATTGGCTGTTTGTGCTACAAACCATCGGCAAAAGTTATCCCGTGGTGGATAATCGGCAGGCGAAAGGCCTTGCACACATTGAATATGATATGGATACAGGAACTCTCGTGAAGTACCCTCCATGCTGTCACGTGTGATGTACCAGATGCCACAGCCAATTGTCTTGTACTGATATTTGGATCGTCTTCGACACACTTTAACATCTGTTCTTCGTGTTCCAGCGTACGAACAATTCTTGGTCTTCCTCGGTCAATAGTCGTGGTGCAATGGTTCCTTTCTCATTAACGCGACGATAAACAGTGACAAAGGTTGGATGACTCGGTTGTCTTCAGTCTGGAAACTCCATCTGATATAGCCGTGCAGCCTCGCGTCCATTACCATTCGCGCGACCATACATAAAAATCATGTCTGCCTGTTCACAAAATGAATATCCAGCCATGGTGGAACGAAACACGTGCAGTTAACTCACTACATGTGCACAATTGAAACGTTGAAGACAGACTAATGACAAATGCCAAACGTAAACAAGTCTCTATGGCAACACTTCGCCTTCTACCGTATGTAGTACAATGGGTCAACGCCTTCTATGAATGCATAGAGAAATGAAGTTTTGAGTTTGGACCCCAAAGGCTGTTGAACTCACACTTTCATTGTGACAGAAATAAGGCAAAAACCAAGGATAATGGGACATATGTTCATAAGAATTTTTTTCCTTCTTTTCGGGTGAGGGTCCCATACCCGAAGTTTGTAAAAGTATTTCTGAAACATCCTGTATACACATTCATATCACTGTAGCCCATTTTATACTGGACATGTATACATATCCATATCACTGTGGTCCATATTATATTGGACATGTATACAGATCCATATATCTGTGGCTTATTTTATATTGGCCATATGTACAGATCTATATCACTGAGGACCATATTATATTGGGCAAGTGTACACATCCATATCACTGTGGCCTATATTATATTGGACATCTATATAGATCCATATCACTGTAGCCCATTTTATATTGGACATGTATACATATCCATATCACTGTGGCCCATTTTATATTGGATATGTATACACATCCATATCACTGTATCCCATTTTATTTTGAACATGTATATACATCCATTTCACCTAGGATCATTTTATACTGGACAAGTATGCACATCCACATCAGTAACTACCAAGTTATATTGGACATTATACACATTCATATTACTGTGGCCTGTTTTATATTGAACATGCATACAGATCCATATCACTGTAGTCCATTTTATATTGGACATATATACACATCCATATCACTGAGGACCATTTTATATTGGACATGTGTACACATCCATTTCACCTACGATCATTTTATACTGGACATGTATGCACATCCACATCAATAAGTACCATGTTATATTGGACATGTATACGCACCCATATCACTGTGGCTCATATTATATTGGACATGTATACAGATCCATATCTCTGCGGCTTCATTTTATATTGGACATGTATACACATCCGTATCTCGGTGGCCCATTTTATATTGGAAATTATACACATGCATACCTCTGTGACCCATATTATATTGGACATATATACACATACACATCTCTGTGGCACATATTATATTGGACATATATACACATGCACATCTCTGTG
Source organism: Deroplatys truncata (assembly GCA_030765065.1). NCBI lineage: Eukaryota > Metazoa > Arthropoda > Insecta > Mantodea > Mantidae > Deroplatys > Deroplatys truncata. The sequence goes on along the minus strand of CM060979.1, from coordinate 131,419,682 downwards.
GCACATATTATATTGGACATGTATACACAACCATATCCAGGTGTAAAACTATATTTGTAAGATTCTCATTTACAGGTAGGTATCTAATACACCTAAACACCAAGGTTATTGGCATAGGTGAATCCAGTTTTTCCCTCTTCTCTTCCTTGCTGCATTCGTACCATGCATATTAAGTATGTGTGTTTAATTTTCCTAATTACTTGACAATTCTATAAGCTGAATTACTAAGCTTTCCTGTTTTCCCTTAATCAGACAACTTGTATCTAAAGATGTTTTCCATCGATTGGTTTTCTTACACCCTATTACATGATGAAATGTCAAATGCTTCCTTCTGCACATGTTCTAATGCCATGTACCAATTTATAAACAAACCTTTTATTTTAAAATATAACCATATTATAAGGACATTTAGCACTGTATAGATGATTGTGTAATACTATACATCTGAATTACTCTGTTACAGGTTAGGGACTTCCCGCCAGTAAAATTTTCAAGGTAAGATTTGACTCTTGGCTAATGTTTCTAGTAGGAGCCTTCTGCTTCTTGTGCTATATTTTCCTTTCTTTCTGATGTAACTGTTGTTATAGCTGATGTCTTATTTTGCTCTTCAATTAATATAAGTGGGAGTATAATCAATCCATCAAATTACATACTGAAATGTATCCTATGCCTCATTCTGGTTGTATGATTGAGTCCACGGATACTGTGGAGAGCTTAATGCCCTTATACAATAGTGGATCAAATGCAAACTAGATTCTTACTTTTTCTATTACATGCCTAGAGTAAGTAGAGTATTATATTCAACCCAAACATTCGGTTTCAAAAGTGCAATGGAAATATATGTTTTATAGTCCCCTGAAACCAAAAGAAGCACTTTTAGAAGAAAAAAATATTTGCAAGAAAGAGAGAGAGAGAGAGAGAGAGAGAGAGAGAGAGAGAGAGAGAGTGCATAACAAAAACATATTCTCACAAACACTAAACTTGTTGAATTATGCAGATATGTAACATACAGGTTTTCAAGAAAATTCTCCCACCCCAAACTGTCTTTTACATTGAAGATGTCCTCCATGGTGTAGTAGTTACCATGCTAGCCTCTAGTTCCAAAGTTGCGGGTTCAACCCCAGCAGAGGGCGATGGATTTTTTTTAAGGCATAAAAATCTTTGGCATGTCTTCCTTTGGAAGGGAAGTAAAGTCGGTGTTCCCATGTCATAGATTTACGGCACGTAAAAGAACCTCAAACCTGATAAAGAGGCCTCTGAGCCAAATCACTGGTATTTCACGCCCAATATAGAATGGGACGCTGAGGACCAGAGCAGTTAAAGAGCATCCATAAATAAAATTCAATTTAATTTTTACTATGAAGATCTTTTATTAGTTTTTTATTTCCTTAAAATTGTCTCTTAATAATTTTGATTAAAATATGAGATTTAAAATATTTGCAGACTAATCAAATTTATTTCTTGATTTTCTGTGAGTAGCTTGTTAAGTCCTTTTCATTCAATGAATATTATATAAATTATTATTATTTGTAAACCATAAGAGATAGATAAAAACATACATGACCAAAAATATAGATGTCATTAAGAACACAATTTACGTCAGTCTTTGTGGCATTAACCAAATACAGTCTTTGTTGTCATTAAAGGTTTCAATTTCTTTTGTTTCTTGTAATGTGTGAAAAGTATTGAATTTTAATGCCAGCATAGAGTGACCCTCCTCTTAAGATATGACTATCATTTCAGTGCTCTCTTGCCTCCTTACACCTACAACAAAATGCATAATGAAACCCTTTCTATTAAAATTTGTCTGGATTAACATAAAGTGAACAGAAAAATAGGGTTTTGTAAGAATGGAATAGTAGAAGAGATAAAAGTCAAGCAATATGGGCTAGAGAAAGTAATGTGAATACAGCACACAAGCCTTTTCTTCTTATTATTCGTATATCACTTTCTTACATAGCCTTCTGATTTTGAAGTACACTTTTCCTAATGAATTGGCATATTTGTACTTCTTCCTTAAAGAAAGAAGAGGAAAGTGTAAGCAGCCAGTTGTCATGACTCCTTCAATGCTGCATCATAATGGAATTACTGCACTCCTGTGCCTTTTAAATGCTTCAAACAAATAATAGTCACAGGAAGATAAGTCTGGACTGTAAGCAGTGTTTTCTTGAGTTGTCCAAGGAATCCCCTCCTCCCCCCCCCCCCCAGCTTTTCACATATTATAATTTGAACTCATGCTATCATGGAGAAAAATGACATTTCAGATGGATTTGAGAAATTTCTCTGATAAGCAGGTTTTTCCTTAACCATAAGCCTGCAATACTATGTAGCATTTCTTTGTTCTTCTTGCATGAATAATTCTACCATCAAAATGGTCATGGAGTTCCAAAAACACTTCAGAAAATCTTTCCAAGTGACAAGTTTTATTTGTCCTTGTTTGTTGCAGCTTGACCTTTTCCTTCACCATTGCTTGCTTATTTAGGCTTACGTGTGTAGTGGTGGACTTAATGTTTATTAGAAAAATCCCTCTCCTCCTCCTGGTAGTCAGTAAGATACCATTGTCAGACTTCCATGGATCATCAATGATGTATTGATATATCCTGTAACTGATCCACATGTCTGAGATTATTATGTGCCCATCAATGTCAATAGGATCACATATATCATTAATATTCTCCACAGTTGTTGTTGGTGTAGCTCATTTTCCACAGCTTTCTGTCCTACTGAAAACTTTTTCTTCCACTAATACACTTGTGTCTTTGAAAGAGTTTCTTTCAAGCTGTTCCTGGAATCTTCTCATTACATTTGACTTCTTGCGAAACTTTATGATAATGCATTGTTCAACAGATGCTGATTCATTGTGTGCTGACAAGAGAAGAGACTTGTTGTATATGAAAAATTAAGGAATGCCTCCAGAAATCCCCATCACTGCCCAGTCAAGTTCACAATCCAGTTCACTCAGTGTTTGAACCTCTATTGGAGGTTTATGTTTGATCCACACTGAGGACCAGAGCAGTTTGGCTTTACTTGCAAGCCTGGTATAGACTTTCAAGACTGATGGATGATTGAGAGATATGTTTCTTGTTTGGGTGTGTTGTCATAATTTGAGCAGAGTAGGGTAATAAGAGTGTAAGTTGCAGTTTCTTGAACAAAACTAACCCTACTCTATATATATTCTGTGATGCAACATAATCTCTTTGAGAGAATAGTCAGTGATGTCTCAAGAATTCATGTTCATCAGATTGATATTATAGGATAAATATTTATGGGTACCTAACACTCATCCAACTTGGTCTGGTCATTATCAGTCCTCATTTCATTTACTATTCATAATAAAGGGATTTTTCTTTTCACACTATGAATACTTGCTTAGAAATGGTTCAGATCTTGACTTATTACATGTGGAAATTATTTATTAATATTACAAGTTGCTGCAAAGGAAATAGAAACTAAGAATCACACCATGTCCAAATTTATACAAAGGCATTTGTGTTGGAGCATGGAAATTAAACACAAAAGTGGTATTTGTATGGTTTCTACACTGTATTTTTGATGAATTTTTGTGTAACCCTTATGGCTCCTCAGTTATACATTGTTTGTGAAAATTGCAACACAAAGAAAGAATTTCCCGAATAACTCCAAACTTGGTGGAAGTGTAGAAGAGTGCAAGCAATAAGTGATTAGGTTTGCAGAGAGATGGGGTGCACATAGGCCGAGCAGAGCCCTCTCGTGTCGGTCCGACAAGTCAGTGTTGCCCCCAGTGTAGTCAGTGCAGAGCTGTCAAACAAGGTGGAAATAATAAAGTGAGTGCCATATGCCTCGTCGACGTCAAAGGGAGCCATATCGGCATGTGAATGAGTTTGAACGGGGCAGAATGATCAGTCTCCGGGAAGCGGGTTTGTCATACCGTGACATTTCGGCTCGTACAGGGCATGCTGCTACGACAGTGATGTGTGTGTGGAAGCAGTGCATAAATGAAGGCCGTACGCAGCGAAGAGCGACTACTGCGACCACTGAACATGACCACAGCACGGGATGACCGTCGTATTGTCCGCATGGCCATAACGGACCGTACAGCTTCATCCACAGTGTTGGCTCGATGCTGGAGCACTGCAACAGGTGTGAACTTGTCTGCATCAACGGTTCGTTGCCGTCTGCTGGACTGGTTGCATGCATACCATAACGTCGGCTTCCATTGTCCAGAAACCACAAGCTCCTCCGACTGCAATGGGCACGTGAACAATGTCACTGGGGTGCTGAGTGGCAAAATGTAGTCTTTTCGGACGAGTCCCGCTTCAACGTGTCCTACAGTGATGGCCGCATACGTGTCCGATGGTACCATGGTGAGCGCAACCTGGAGGGCTGCATTGTTGAGCAGCATAGCGGACAAACACCAGGTGTGATGGTTTGGGGCGCCATAGGTTACAACAACCGAGCTCGCTCCTACGAATTGAGGGCACTTTGAACAGCAACCGGTACCTAACGGTGGTTGTAGAGCCTGAGGTTCTCGACCCCACCTCAGGCATCTTCACAGGCCACATTTCAACAGGACAATGCCCGGCCACATATTGCGAGAAATGTACAAGCCTTCTTCGAAGAGCAACAGGTACCATTGCTTCCTGGCCTACACGTTCACTTGACATGTCACCCATCGAACATGTCTGGGATATGGTTGGTGCATTACGATCCTCCAGTAACCAGTGTCATAGATTTGTGGGCTCGAATACAAACTGTGTGGAGGGAAATCCCTTAGGAACTTATTCAGAACCTTTTTGATTCAATGCCATGGCGTATAGCAGCTATAATTCAGCACATGGAGGCCACACCCAATACTGAATATTAGGGTTCAAAGGTCATGTATAGATTTGAAAAGTTTATCATTTGTTACTTGTCATGTACATAACCTGTGGTATTATATTCATTGAATTCATGCATTTCCTTCTTGGTGTTGCAATTTTCACAAACGCCAGTGTATAAAATGAATTGAGATTGGGGAGGACTTCACAAACTATTTAAAGTAAGTTTCTGATATACGTTTTATGCAAACATATGGTATTGTGTTCAAAATGGTCAAAGCTTCTTGGAAAAGTGAAAAAGAAATGAAAGTTTTCCAACTAAAGGTTTCTTTTTGATATGTGAAAGTCATCTTGCATCTTTAAAAAAGTGGACACTTAACTCAGATTTATTATCGACACTGGCACTGAATTATAAGGTAGTAGTATACATTAAAATAAATAAATTCCCTACAATTTTTAAATATGTCCTTGTTTTTTCCTAAATGTTATAATGCATTTTCATAACTGACATAAATCAGTGATCATTAAGAGATAGTTAAAAATCAGAAGAACACTTTTGGTTGTTCAATAAGCACATCTTCAGTTCTTTTTCATGTTTTGTTGATTTACATGGCTGTGATTAATGCTGTAAGGTAGAAGTGTTTGCAGTGGATGTTCTACTTGTTGGAAACACAAGATATGTTTTAGGTTTTTGGCAAACATGTCACTGATTTATATAGGAGCATTAGATTATGTTTCACGTGCAGTAGTGTACATATATGCCTTGCTCATTTTTACTGCTAGTAAACAATGCAATGTATTGCAGTGAGATCCACTTAAAGAAATTCAAGTGACATGTTGTTACATGCTTGTATTTCTGTATCCCTCACTTTACAGCTTCAAAGTTAAGTTGGTGATGCAAAGCCTTAAGCATTTGAAATGCCTTCTTCTCCTAACAGATGATGCAGAACATTCCAAAGATGCCATTAAGCATTTTAACAATCCAGCATTTAACAACATTTAACATTTCTTTAAATCTAGGAACAAGTCCCATAACTGTGTCTCTGCTTACTCCATACAAAAATCTCAACATGGTTTTCACATATGTGTCATACACGAAAATATTTTACTCTAAATGAGAGCCCTTCAGCCAGTATTTTAATGGGATAATAATCTGCTTACAAATAATGCTGACAGTAATGTCACTCATATTGCAACAATCAGATTCATCTGTTTGTTTATAGTATCATGTTTATGTATGCAGCAACATGGCCACCAAGTCCCTAAATTACCTCCCAAAAAAATTGAGTTTTATTTATGGACACTCTTTAACTGCTGTGGTCCTTAGGGTCCCATTCTATATTGGGTGTGAAAGACCGGGAATTTTGCTCAGAGGCCTCTTTATCAGGCTTGAGATTCTTTTGCATACCATAAATCTATGACACGGGACCACCAGCTGTACTTCGCTTCTGAAGGAAGCCATGCTAAGGATTTTTACGCCCAAAAAAATCCATCGCCCTCTGCCGGGTTTGAGCCCACGACATCAGGAACTAGAAGCTATTATTTCCCATGCTCCAACAGCTGGAGCATATCTAAATGCTCTGTAGGTTTATATAAGTAGGATTTGCTTCTCTGTAGTTCAGTAAGATGTTATGGGTAGTTCAATTCCTTTTACCAGAAAAATATTGTAGGACAGTAGAGTCCCATTTATGAGAAGATTAGAGCATGGCAATTTTAATAAAACTCAATGTTGTCGGAAGTACAAACTAATGTGCATAAGGCAATGTTTGTAAGGTAACCATAACAGTCTGAAAAATCTGCAAAAGGAGTTTTGAAATGAAGTTACCAAGAATTTAGGGCATGTTAATTTATCTTTAAGACCTAAACGTGCTCGAATCATGTTTAACGGGGACATACAGTAAAAACCCTCAGAAACTTCATTGATTACATGAGTATAGCATTTTTAAGTAACAACGATAGCTCATAAAGTTTGGGGTATAATGAGCAGACCAAGATCCAAAAGCCATTTTTTCTTCAGGTTCCTAATGATTTTTTTATGAATTCCAGACCTCCCAAATTCTACTAATCCCAACACGATTGAAGGGTGGGCGGCCCTTGGCCTGGCCATACCAGAAAATACTGCACTACCTAGATAACTAATTTTTTTGCTTCGAAAAGAATAATCAACTATTTCAGAAACTCCCAGTGCAAGGTTAGATTATCATTCCTTGTGCTGATAAATATTAAAAATCTTTATTAGCCTAACTACACTCCACACCGAGCTTTCAGGATAATGTTTTCGACCTATTTGCAAAGAAAAGTCCAAGAATTAGCTGCATTGCAAAATTAAGGTAAGATTATTATGTAAACCTTTCGTCATCTTTAACTTTGGAAGCATTAATTGGCTTCCTCAAATTGAAAGAAATGCTACGTCACCGGAGTTAGCTCCATTGCTCCACTTCTTCCATCATGATTATATTATGCTAATATTTATATGGTCAAAATTCCATTTCCTCGGCTCCAATATTCGATTGCATCACTGTCATTCCAACACACTGCTGGAAATTCACACCCAAGTGGATCTCCTTTTGTTCATATAGTGAAGCTAAATGGATACTATTAGATATTGCTTGAAAGAAAAACAAGATTAAACATTGGTCAGAAAATAAACATAACGGAGATTGTAACTTGTGTTTTCACAGGTATATATAACAGCATTTTTAATTTAGTGTTTTTGTAAACTACTCTGTGAGTTTTAACTGGCCGGTTTTCTATTCTCTTGTCTAGCAGAGCGGGATGGGAGAGCAACCACTTCTTTGTTGAGATTTTTGGAAATTCCAAACCCAGACCCTAGAAGCTCGTAAACCTCCCGCATCCTTAACCCTCTGCTACACGCGCGATCATTTTCCCTCCATTACACTTGTGTGGACCATGAGTCTGCATTGCATTTTATACTAGTTTAATGAACAATTTTAATGTTATGGTTAGAAAATATATTTGAACCTGAATAATTTAAATAAAGCACTAATTCGCTTTGAGCATCAATGGTGTAAGTAAATAATTTTAAGTCATGATTTACCCTTAAACCAATAAGCACGTTTACTATAATCACTGAAATTAATGTCCATTCTGTTTTTTCACTGCTTTTATGGATGCATACTAACCAACAGTTATTTTCAGAAAATGTTTTACAGAAATGGTTCTTTACGGCATCACTGTCAATTTCAGGTAAATCATTCACAGTGGTTGCTATTTTCACTGCAGTCACTGCACAATATGCTGTGACATGTTCCAGGCACACAAATTTATTGCACAGATTGCAATGAAGTCTTGTTGGTCTGTTTTTCTTCCTATCGCAGAAGATGCTTCTTCCTTTAACAGTTGCTTGTGGAGCTTTAGTAGTAAATTCAACTTTCAGTAATCCCAAAATTTCCATAATACAGTTCTTGATGTTCGTTGGAGTATTTATCTGATTGACCTTTATTGTCAAATAATCATGCAACAATTCCTTGGCAAGAACTTTTAGATAATCTTTTCTGGGAATGATTGAGTCTGAATTGCCCTTGTAAATTGCATATCCATTGATTGCAGCAATATTCAGAAGAGAGGAAAGAATTATAAATGGCCATCTTCTGGTAATTCTTGCCACAGAGTATGTACATTTCATCTCATCAACTTTATCCAAACCAGATTTGGTATCATTATAAAAGGTTATGATTTCTGGCTTGGACTTTTCCGAATCACTGTCAATACTATCATCGTCATGTAAAGTAGACAGTGCCAGAATGACCTTGTCTTTCTTAAGCTTATATGAAACAAGTGTCATATTCTTCCTAAATGCAAAAATGCTGGATTCCAGAGGACGAATTTTTGCTACTGTAAATGGAGGAATTTCATGTTTATTTTTTTGAATTGTTCCAACCATTGTCAGCTTGTCATTTTCCAACAAGTCAACTGCAAGTGGAATTGATGCGAACCAATTATGACATGTTACATTTCTGCCAGATATGGATATGCATTTCACCATTCTTTTGACAATAGCATGAGGTGTGTTGTCACAGAAATATGGCCCATCTACCTGTTTTCCATAATATATTTCTAAATGACTAGTATAATACATCTTCTCATCTGTAAGTACAAAAATTGTTATACCATATTTTGTCGGTTTTTATGGAATGTATTGTATAAATCCACATCTGTCCCTGAATGCATCCAGCATTTCATCCACTGTAACTAGGTCTGATAAACTGTAATGTTTCTTGCAGTTCTCATAGAACTGATCAATCAAGAATCGGACAGCGGCTAATTTGTCTGTTTCTTTCTGATGAGCTCTGGTTCTGACGTCATCAAATCTCAGACATATCAGCAAGAAATGCAAATGATTTATGCCCATCGAAAGTCTGAAGTACTCCACCCCAGTACCATCTGCATCCCAGAGATATTATAAATTTGTGTATGAGGTTCATAGAACACCTGCCAAGAAAAGAAGTCCTAAACATGCCTTGATTTCTGTAATGTTAGTGTCTGCAGTATTCCTTTCTCTGGAATATTTAGAACGAATGGTAGATATGTAAATATTAGTATGGCAAATAATTTCTTCTAACATGTCATCTGTGAAGAAAATCTGTAAAGAATCAATTGGACACTTGACATTTTTGCTTCATCTATGACTCCCGATAAATGCTTGATAATATTATGTTGAGCTCTTCTTACTCTCCTATTTTGAATTAGAGGTCGATGACGCCATTGCATACCATCTTTCCCAGCATACAACTCAAATTTATCTACAGTATCACCTTCGTCTAAAGACTACTCACTTTCAGAATTGTGATCACTTTCAAAGACTGACTCTAGATCACTACAATCTTCATTAACAAGCTGCTCATCATCTACTCTTCTGATAATAATAATAATAATAATAATAATAATAATAATAATAATAATAATAATAATAATAATAATAATAATAATAATAATAATAATAATAATAATAATACATGAATAAATAAAGCTTCTTTCAGTATCTAATTAATGTTGGTCAATGATATGGTTCACAGCTGTATGGCAATTAGGGTAAATACATATTCTAAGTAAAGAAATAAACAACTTTTTTAAACGTTATTATATGTACGAGGGCTGATTAATAAAGACTGAGACTGATTTTTTCCTGTAGCTTTCTTGAGAGTTTCCTGTCTCTACCATGAATATTTGAAAAGAGCGGGGTTTGATGTATAATGTCCATAGATGGCAGCACTCTTGTATCTGTAGGTTGGTAGTAATGCTGTATATTGTTGACCCTGCTTGAATTTCGCATACCACTCGACATGAGAGGAGCAATAAAATGTTGCTTTCGTTTAAATCATACAGCCTCTGAAACTTTGGAAAAGCTGAAGCAAGCATACAGTGAAGATGCACTATCTCATGCAACAGTGTTTAGGTGGTTCAAGGACTTCAAAGAAGGGCGAGTCCTCTGTGCTAAGCAAGCTGGGCCTGGTGCTTCGGCTTCTGCTATGACTGAAGTCAGCATCAACACAGCTGCTGTGATTGTTGTTCTTCCTCACACTACTGTTACAGCAGCATACTACACGCCAGTATTGGCTACACTGAGGGAGCACATTGCAAGGAAACATCCAGAACTTCATCGAATGGGTGGCGACTTCATCACAACAATGCATGGCCTCACATCGCAAATCAAGTCCAAGAATTCAACATCACCTGCATACTGCATCCCCCTTATAACCCCAATCTTGCCCCCTGTGATTTATGTTTTATTCCCATCACTAAAGACAAAGCTCCGGGGCATTCGATTTGAGAGCACTGAAGCAGTGCTGAAGAAAAGTGAGGCGATTCTCAAAGACCTGACAAAGAATGGCCTGCACCATGTGTTCGAGGACTGGCAGAGATGCTATAAAAAGTGCATTCAAGTAGGAGGGGACTACTTTGAAAAAGATCATGTCAACATTGAAATGGAGTAATAAATACTGTGAAAAAAAAAAATCAGTCTCAGTCTTTATTGATCAGCCCTCGTATTTTGTATATTACCAAGAAAGAAAAAAAAAGTGTCTTACCTGCAATACATTATAAAAGAACTGGTCACAGAACCGACTCACAAGAATGCATGCACATGGACTGACACTCCGCAACTCACCAATTCGCTGTTTCAGACAATTATGATTGTCTCCAATTATTGCCAGTGATTCGTTAAGGAATGAGGGGAAGGTAGAAAATGCTGCTAATGCAAAGCTTTAATTCCTAATTCATTGCTGACGGAAAGTTACAACTGTGGACTCACATTCCGCAGTGCATGTGGAGGGTAAGGTTGCAGTGACGTATGAGCTGTGGAACTGTGAATTTGTTGTTTTGTGGTTTTACACGATACACAAGATGTTTTCAGTGTTACAACATATGGATATAATGTTGAATTATTTTCTAGTAGTTTTGGTTGTATTTGTATTGTTTCAAATTGGATCTAAAATCAGATGGTAGGGAAATCGTAGTTAAAGTTCACAGTTGTTTTTAGTGATAAATGTGACGCATTGAAATGTGGAAAGCTGACTATTTCAGTGACAAGTATAGTTGGGAGAACTGCTGCTGCTACAAGCATTTCTGCTCGTTCCATCCAGCGAATTTTAAAAGAACACACAAATGCTGAAGCTAGTGGCAGCAGGTTGCAAACTGCAGACAAGAAGTGCCCAAAAAGAAGATCGCAAAAACAGAAATAGACTCATTCATTGCTGCTGTTATTAAGCGAACAATCTATTCGTTATATCATATGGACTTTCTGCCTAGTTTGCAGGACATATATGAGGATTTAAGTGTTCAAGATTTACTGAAAGGAAGCATGTGATTGTTAAGAAAAATTCTTAAAAAGCTTCATTTAGTAAAAATTCGCAAGGAAGACGTTTTTTAATGGAACAACTGCATATTGTTTCTAAACGATTTCAGTTTTTAAGATGAATAAAAGAACTGAGGGCTACTGGTAGGTCTATAGTACACCTTGACAAAACATGGTAAATATAAACCATACGAGAAATAAGGTGTGGAAGTGTGACGGTGATGGAAATGATTTCTCTCTTCGAACACCAATAGGCAAAGGACAGTGATTTATAGTTGTACATGCTGGATGTTCAACAGGGTTCATTCCTAATGCCGTGCTAACTTTTAAGTCAAAATGCAGTAAAGACTACCATGAAGAAATGGATAATAACATTTTCAAGGATTGGTTTGTCAATAAATTACTACTTAACGTTTCTTCTAATAGTATCATTGTTATGGACAGTGCCTTATCATTCCATAGAAATTAATAAAGCACTCACTTCATCTTCACTCAAATTCCATATGCAGGAATGGCTCCGTAATGAAAATATTGAGTTGGATCCACGAGCGACAAAACCAGTGCTATACGAGTTAATTAAATTGAAAAAAGATAATTTCAAAGTTTATGAAATAGATACACTTGCGGAAATGCATTGAACAATTGTTATAGTACAGTTGCCACCTTATAACTGTGATCTTAACGCTATAGAACTTATATGAGTGCAAGTCAAGAACGATATTGCCAAACATAATATTTCATTTAAAAATGGTGATGTAAAAGCATTGTGATTACAAAAGTGACTCCAGACAATTGGAAAAGGGCGTGTGAGCATGTACAAAACTCTGAACAGTTTTACTGGGAGAAACGTGGTGTGATAGATGAAATTACGGACAGATTATTCATAAATTTAGAAGAATTGGAAGATGAGTACGAAGATTCATTTGAAGTTTCTGATGGTGAATCAGAGAATGAACAACAACTGGATGGAGAGGAGGGGCATGGCACCACTGATGCCTGTTTGGCTGTGTCACCATAGGGTGAGAGTGAGATGGTGAGTATTCCTTTCTGTGTCTAAAACGGACAAGACAACTTAAACCTCATGGCTCCTATCTTTCAATCCTTGCAGAAGCATAAAGCCATACAAAAGTTTATGTGAGTTATAAACATGGTATTTAATCTATGTTTTTGTTTATTTCATAGATTCCCTCATAACACAAGTATTAAAAGAAGAGGGAATTTAGGTAGGAATAAACCTCACTTTATTAAGCACAGTTGTGATAGCAATGATCATTACTGGAAACTGTAAGTTCAGGCATTTATTTTGATTAAAATCAGCAGACAAAGAAAAACTACAGTTAAATTACCGAAAATAGACAGTAACATAAATAAACTATGCATTTATTGAAAGTGAAATGAAAAGTAGCATTCTAAATACTGGCAAGTGAGCAGTGATCAATTGCTTCTGTATATTATTACAGAAGTGTCTTCGAGATTCCTTGGAGGCCTTCCTGATTTTCCCTTTAAACCTTTGGGATTCCTTAAAGGAATTCCAGATTGTTTGACACTTAAATAATTTATTTATCACATAAAGTACTTACTCCTACTTTTTTCATTACAAGCAACAAGATGATGTTTTTTTCAAGGATCAATTGTGATAGTCGTCTGTCATAATGTTTTTCATTATGGAGAAAGAACCTTCACTTTCATTAAGTGACTGGAGCATATTCAAGCCATTCCATGGTTACATATGTTACAGTAACACAAGTTTAAATGCATAAAATAAATAAATCTAGGAACAGAAGTTACTTATGAATCAACGGTTAGCGTTTTACTCCCTATTCATCACTGTGGTGGTTTTGCATGAAGTCCATAAGGTTGTGCTTTATTTTGTTTGAAAGTTGTGTTTGTATGTTACAGTAAGTGGACATCCATTCTGTTGTAATAAATCTAATACTTTAGATTCCTGTTTATTATGCAACTTAAAAACTGCATAACATTTTTTTTCTTCATAATAGAAAGTATGTACTTCAAAACTTATATTAGAAACTTGTCATTTACAAGATGTGTTTTTGAAAAAATAATTTTATCCTTCTGTTACATACGTTACACTGTGCAAAATCACTAACAGTTTAATGTTTTAATTATCCAGCTCTTATCATGTATGTACTTGTGGAATATTCCTAGGAAATCAATTAAGTGCTGTATTAGGTTTTTACTTTTAATAGTTCCATTTTATTAATTCAAACTTATACAAAAATTTCTAACATATTAGCATACTACAGAGAGAGCCAAAAAACTACAAACTGGCTGTGCTGTGTTTTTCCTGTTGGCGTCCTCGGCGTTCATTGCCATCTGCCGCTATTTTAGAAAGGCACGAATGAAACCACACAACATTTTAAAACTACTTTTAAAGGCTTTACTTACCAATTTTTTTTAAAGGAGATCTGAAACTGGCCACCATCATTGCCCATACATTTTTGGCACCTCTTTAGGAAACTATCCATCACTCGTCATAGTTCACGTTGAGAAATGCTGGAAATTTCCTGGCGGATATTTTGTTTTAATTCTTCCGGGCTGTGTGGCTTTGTCTTGTACACTTTATATTTTAAGTTACCCCAGAGATAGAAATCACAGGGGTTTAGGTCGGGAGACCGAGGGGGCCACAAATCTCTACTAATAATTCTATCCCCAAACACATTTTCAATTGTTCTCATCAAAATATTGGCCGTATGAGCTGTTGCAGAATCTTGTTGAAAAAAGGCAAAATCATGCTCCTTGTCTGTTAATTCTTTAAAAAGGGGGGCAAAATTATATTCACGTCTGCACGTCAACAGCATCACCTTGTTTATAGTAGCAGTGCATCATCATGTTTCCACATGCCCAGTGGAAAAACACTGCACAGTCGGTAATATTGTTCATGAAGTACCCCTTCATGATGAAAAAATTGGTGTATGGTGCGCCATGAGTGGAGAAAGAGTTATAGGGCCAATTTTTTTTAGTCAATAGTTGACACCTGTACATATGTGCATATAATTTTGTGCCCTTTTTGAAGAGAATTAACAGCCAGGGAGCGTGATTTTGCCTTTTTTCAACAAGACTCTGCAACAGCTTATACGGTCAATATTTCAATGAGAAAAATTGAAAATGCGTTTCAGGGCAGAATTATTAGTGGATATTTGTGGCCCCCTCGGTATCCCACCTAACCCCTTTCAATTTCTATCTCTGGGGTAACTTAAAACAAAGTGTACAAGACAAACCCACACACCCTGGAAGGATTAAAACAAAATATCAGCCAGGAAATGGCCAGCATTTCTCAACGTGAACTACGACAAGTGACAGATTGTTTCCTAAAGAGGTGAGAAAAATGTATGGACGATGGTGGCCAGTTTCAGCATCTCCTTTCATAAAGTTGATAAGTAAAGTCTTCAAAAGTAGTTTTAAAAATGCTGTATGGTTTCATCTGCACCTTTCTATGATAGCAGCACACAGCAACGAGCGCCGAGGATACAGACAGGAAAAACACTGCGCAGGCAATTCTTAGTTTTTTGGCTCTCCCTGTAAATAAAAGTGCAAATACTGTACACAGTAAATACTTCTGGGTATAAAAAGGATATCAGTCTTCAAGTAGACTAAAACAATACACATTAATAACATTTTTTCTATGGTTTTTCAAAAATAGGAACTGCTTTTGTGAATTCAAAGTATACTCTGGCTCCAATTTTTAAGTTTTGGAGAAGGCAGGATCTGTTGTATTTGTGAAACTTTTACATCTGAAACATTCCTTTCGTTAGCAGTGAAAGTATTACCTTTCTCTTTATCATACATTCTTAAACACATTGCTTGAAGAGCTAAATCTTCATCAACACTTGAATGAGTCATGGCTGCATAACGATACTTCACATTTTGTTTGTATGATATTTTTGATCTGGCAAACTCAACCAATACAAATGTACTAGTTTTTAAATTGTGAATGGTTTGCTTGACACACTCTTGCTCTGATACTTCTGAGCTTGACCCTTCACTGCTGGACTTAGAATCTGAATACACATCTCTTAAACAAATGAAGTCATTTGTTTTGACTCACTTGTACGCCAATAAGAATGCTATTCTCTGACAAACCTTTGAAGTAATGCTTAGAGTGCAGTCCCTATATTCGTTACACTTTTTGCTACCTAAGAGACAGTGCCTGTCTCCTCTCTCCAATATCTTTGCTGGACAAATGAAGAGCTTTAATGCTAAGTTCATTAGTGCACTTACACAAATCTTTTGCTGATTGTATAATGATTCTTCTGGATCTAACTGCATTTTAAACTAACCATGTAATGAATCCTCTAATTCCACCTACTCCTCCATTTCCATGTGATGCTGCAAAACACATCCATTCCCCTTCCTGTAATCAAAATCCTTCATAAAGCAGAGATATGATTTAGTATATGTACTTATTCTGAAATTGTGCAGCACAGTCATTTGAAAATAGGTTGTCTTCCTCCAACCATACACAGCACGTTATCTACTTATCTGGTGATGACTCCAGTGAGCAGCTTGAATTTCATCTTGGCTTGTAATCAAGACATTTTCTGTGTAATCAACTTGGATTACTGCTTCATTAGCACTTAAGTTCTTAAATTCAAAGCTTCTACATTGAACCCTTTTCAGAAAACAGTGAGTTTTAAAAGTAAGGAGTTGTGTCTCTATCTCATTGATAGCATTCTCAACTGTACCTTCTAAAAGCTTTGTGTGCCCTCACAGTCTTTCCATTGTTTACAGTCCAAAACGTCCTCAAGAGTAGCATTATTAGGAACAAGAGCTTCAATTGTTTGGGATTCATTACAAAATCCAGTCATGCAAGATTCATTTGTAATGTCACAGCACAGTATAGTTAATAAATTAGTTGCATTTTCTGTAAAGCTACTATATTTATTATAGAGAGACTTGGGTAATAAACTGAAGTTTGCAAACACATACATGGTATGGCATTTGGGAAAATAGTAGGACACATTGAGGTGTGAGATCATAACATTTGGATAACTTTATGCTAATTTCAGCATACTCTTTAGAAAACAAACTCTAAGCTTCTTTCACTGCCATAATCATATATACACTGGTGTGCAAAACCTAACGATGAGATGGGTAAAGTAACATAACAAATGAACTACTTGGTGGAATTAAATGAAGGTGCGGGAGCATGTTGCCAGAGGTCTCTCACACTTACATAGAAAGCAGGACATCATATGTCGTGAGTGTAGCGAGCCTATAATGCCAAATGGGTCTCACCCCGCAACTCAGGGCAGTTGACGAAACAAGACAAGACGGTGTGTAGCAATTTTAAGGAGCTGTTATGGTGCACCGTAGTGGTGCTCTTCATTGCAATATGGCCCTTAGACACCATTGGATGACTTCACATGGGAAAGAATCATCAGGAAACTGGAAGAAATGCAAAGTGTGATGAGTGTTACTCAGGAGTTTGGAATTACTCACAGTATTGTTTCACATGCATGGGGAACCTTCCAAACCACAGGCACTGCTGTCCCAAGGAGAGGTGGTGGTCACCCATGCTCAACTACAGCAGCAGATGACCGCTACATTGTGCAACAGGCAAGAAGGGATCCACGCCAAAAAGGCGGTGCAATTGCAACCACATTTAACAGGATAGCTAGGCATGCAATCTCACGATACACAGTGATACGGCGACTACACAGAGGTGGTCTCTTTGCCCAATGGCCAGTATGTTGTGTTCCATTGACAATCGCACATCAGCGGCACTGTTTGCAATGGTCCCAAGAGCATCAAAATTGGACCAACAAGGAATGGGGTCACGTGCTCTTCTCAGATGAGAGCAGATTCTCAACATACCCTCATCTGGCAAGGGGTGGGAACACGTAATAAACCCAGGAACATCCTTGAACATGATCGTTGTGGTGGTCTGGGTGTTATGGTTTGTGGAGGTGTAATGTTGCATGGGCGCACCTATCTCCAAATCTTTGAACACGGTATGCTCACTGGTCAACTTTATTGTGATACTGTACTCCTTCCCCATGTGCATTCGGCCCTGACTTCATTTTTATGGATGACAATGCATGACCACATCGAACAGTGCAGGTGGAGGATCTCTTGGAACGAGAGGATATTCGGCTAATGGAATGGCCTGCCCGTTTCCCGGGATTTAAATCCCATCAAACACATATGGGATGCTTTGGGTAAATGCATTGCAGCACATCCACATGCACCAACAACCATCCAACAGTTGTCAACATCGCTGGTGGAGGAATGGAACACCCTACCACAAGAACTGCTTACCAACCTTGTGGCCAGCATGGGAGCACAATGCAGGGCATGCATTGCTATCCGTGGTAATCATACACCCTTTTAAGCACCTTGTATTTGTTTCTGTAAATCTAGAGAGCCATCATATGTCGTATTGACTTTAGTGTAGCTTATAGTCTATGAAAAAAGTGGCATTTCTGTTCGTCTCATTGCATATTTTGTTTATGCTACTGTAGCATACCATAGCAGTTCCCTCTATTTATGATTCAAGTTTCATCGAGCTATGTTACTTGGCAGTGTCACAGCATGTGAAGATTACTTTCATCCTTAGGTTAGGCACACCAGTGTATATTTATATTTTTTTTAACCAATTTACACTTTCCAGTAGAAGGATCTTTAACTGAATTGTGTGTCTTAGCCCAGGTGCTTGAGGCTTACAGCTTCACAACTGTGAAATTGTTGTTTAGAATATCATTTTCAGAAAATTATTGTGATTTACTTTTTCTCTGGCTCGGGTCTATGTTCACAAGTGGAAATACATTATCAATAAATTTTTTCACCACTGCTGTTTTTTTCTTTAGGATCTGCGGCAATGCATTCTTCACCTTCCTAACTACTTTATCCAAGGACTGAGGGGATTTGTAGCTTTCATATTTGTGAGGTCCTCCATTTTCCTTGTCTGTGCTTCTCTCTGTTTCCCCCTCCACTTTCAGCAGTCTCAGATCATTTGTATTATAATTTCTTGAGATCCTTGGCTAGTTTTTGTTTTTCTATTTCCCTATTCTCCTTTCCTCCTTCTCAAGGTACACCTTTTTTATTTCATATTCTTTTAGTCTTTCTCTCCACTTCCTTACTCTTAATTCTGAGTTCATGCCTGAGAGAGAAGAGAATGAAGGTATCAGAAATAAGATTTGTTGGCAGCTAATTTACAGTGTTCAAGTTTGAATTATTGTACTTGAAATAAAATATAATTTAAGTGCAAGCATAAGTCAGTAATTAATACTGATCACAACTGTATTGTGCCAAGTGTAACAATGATGCATTATTGGAAAAGCAACCTTGTTTATGAGTGATCTTTGTTATACTATAACTGTTTGTTACATATGTTACATATTTTAAAAACGTTTAATAGATAGAAACATTTGTAGCAATACCTTTATTATTAGCTAAATGAATGCATAATTTCTCTCACTTTTACAAAAGCATTTATTGTTATCAGCAATTCTTATCCTATAAAATAAACTATTCCTGTTTTTTTTATGTATGTTGCAGAGAAAAGCAATATAGCAATATGGATATTGAGTGCAAAGCACTTGATCAATGAAAAGCTGAATTTTATGCAATTCTTTAACAACTTCCAATACACCAGAACAAGTTTGAACTGGTTTTGATGAACAGGATTGACAACTCAAAACACTCTTCCAACTGCAACAAGGAGCATAGGCACTGTGTGACCACGGATTTCATTGAAATGATCAAACAGTTCCACTAATTTTAACAGGTGATGAAAATATGCATATATTTCAATATTTCAATGGTAAAATAAATATTATATGTTGAATTTGAAAAACTAACATTGTGGCTTATTATACCATGAAATGGCCCATTTAAAACAAGATATTTCAAAAGGACTTATATCAGTTACAACAGAACTTTCACATTTCAGGATATCTCAAATGTTCATAAGTTTTTCTAGGCACACCTTAGCTCTGATAATACATTTACACTTTTATATAACACTGGTAATTGCAGCAGTTGATTCAATGTGTCTTCAAAGATCGCTATGGATGACACTAGCATATCATCTTTTTTCTCCTTCTTAAAGATTACTTCCAGTAGCACTCTGTAATGTGCCACTATAAATGCCAGATCATTGCTGAGTTGCTCATTGTATAACAACTTCTTTACCTTATGAACTGAAGCAGCTTCGTCTTCTGATAGAACAGCAAATAGCTCACATATGTTATCCAAATTGATGCTGTAAT
Source organism: Deroplatys truncata (assembly GCA_030765065.1). Classification (NCBI taxonomy): domain Eukaryota; kingdom Metazoa; phylum Arthropoda; class Insecta; order Mantodea; family Mantidae; genus Deroplatys; species Deroplatys truncata. Next base: position 131,399,841 of record CM060979.1, on the reverse strand, counting down.
ATATGGCTGCAGAGTTTCAGGTTCTCCATCTTGTGAGAACTGGCTATGGAAGTAATGCAAGCTTTGGTACCATGCCCTTAGAAACCTGCACTCAGGAGAGTGATTTTAGGAAGACCTCCTTGGTGTTTGAAACCAACCAAGAGGATACAAAGTTACTTCTGCAGTGATTCTGCACATGTTAAGTAGAACATTTTTGGGAAGAGAATTTTCTAGGCTTTAGCTGTCTTTTCCTTGTAAGCTTCCCTCTGTGTGACAAAAAGTAGGACATCAGGCCATATTACATGTGGTAAGAGTAGCATTAAGGAATTTATAAACAATTGTCCCACTGTGAAACTATGTGCTCTCTCTCTCTCTGTCTCTTCCATTGTCAAAAATACTGCAGGTCACTTCGCATTGCTTCCATAGTTTGATGATAACATTGGCCATGTAATATAATGTCCCATTGCATCAGTTAGGAATTCACTTTATTTTTTCTGCAACTCCGTTTTGAATCTTCTGCAGGGTCTCCTCAAAGCAGACATTCAGATAAGTTTTTCATTAGCATACTTCTGCAGAAACATCCTGTGGGATTAGTTTTCCAGTTTTCAGAACAGAATTCTCAAGCCCAAGAAAGTTTTGCATAGATCCAGGGAAAATTAAGATTGTTTGCTGGATGTGCAGCTGCTGTTGATATTAAAGTGGTCTTAGGCCCAGCCATTTTAAAAGAATCTACACTTGTTTTGCTATCATGAAGTGTTGAGTTATAAAGTACTTTTTCCATGATTAATAGATTTTTCACAGACTTTGTAAAAAGATATTATGACATCAGTAGAAAATGTGCGTGAATTGAATTTGTGAACAAAGCCAAAGTAATTCACTACTCAATGATAAACTAAATTCATCATGCTAAATGAATCAGCACAAACACGAGCTGGCTTTAACAAGCTCAACAGCAGTCTAACAGCTTATTTGTTTAATTATTTTACCTGCTAATAGAAATAATTTTCTTCCTTTCTCTGAATTAGATACCTTATCTTGCTGAAATAAGGGGGGAACATTGTATATCATCAGCAATACATGAAGAAGCATGTGAGGAACAATAGCTCATAGGCCTAATCTACTTCCCTCTTCCTGTCTATTTCCTGGGGTTCATTACATCTGACCTACCACACATTCCTTTCATAGGTTCTACTATTTAAAGAGCTTTTGAATTGTTTGAGGAGTTAAGTCTTCAACTGGTTGAAAACAAATAAATGTATTTGTAGGGAAAAGATCCTCAATAAAAAATTTTTGTGACATGAATCTCATTTCATTATTTGTGTATGTTGTTTTCACTTTGATATATTGAAATTCCTTGTGATTTTTTAAATGTGGAAGTAATCACAGAAAAAGAAGCCATAATGATCTAAAAAAAAGCCAAAAATCTTAAAATAGGCAACAGAAGTCAAAGTAAAAGCTGACCCTACCAATCCCTAAATGTACGCAAATGTGTTTATTTCTATTTAACTATTTATTATATTCACCCAAATACAGAAGGCCTAACTTTCAGACGTAATCATTACATTAAAGAGTACAAATGTAATTGGTGCAAATTACTACGCATTAGAAGTGCTAAACATAAACTTAATCCTATGCTGTCATAGTTGCTGAAACTAGTTAAAAGATGCTTATCACCTAACTCGAGAACAGAATTGAGGAGGCATCTCAATGTATGTAGGAGCATCTTTGTTTTTGATAAAGAAATAAGAGTAAATAACTATCACAGTTTATTGTGCCTTTCTATATAAAGATATAATAGTACATTTTATATAATTGAAGTCTGTAATACCAAATTCACTAACACTGCAGAGTTTCTAACAGACTTTGAGGCTGTATTAATGAAAAAATCTAAATGCTTTACATAAGTATTAGGTGATTTTAATATTAATACCTTGGACATCAGCAGTAGTGCTGTATCAACATTTGTAACAGTTTCACTTTAAACCACTGTAACAATCTACCTAGCAGAGTTTTAAATAATTTCCTTTTTGAACCTTCTGATGATAAATTAATTTTGTGAAACATATTTTCAGATATAAGCAGAGACAACTTCTTAATATGTTAGCACATTTGTGCTACAACCATAATCCTGACTTTCCCTTTAATGTAAATAACTATACAATTTATATATACACTTTTGAGTTCATTCTGACTTGATCTTGTGTAGTGGACCTCAGCAAGTGGTATAGTGCATGCCTGGCTGCAACCTACAGTCATATAATGGCTAAGTATAAGAACCAAGGGAACTCAGAGGTGTATGGTGGGGAAACGGGGCATAAGGCTCTATGTTGTTCATTAATACCTAATAGTCATAGAGCATGGAATAGGATGACTGCTTTGACTTTTGCCATGTAAACAATGCCATCTATTGGTTTTATAGTAAATGTTTGCCTTACTTTCATTCATCCATATACTGATTGTTATGTTTCCTGTACGTTGCATGTGGTTTTGCTGTGCTTCAATTGGTGAATGAGTCAAATGCAGGTAAATGGTACTACATAGAGAAAATGAATTCCCTTCAGTCTCTTTTAGCACCACCTTTTTCCACACTAAACTTGAAAGGAAAAGGAAATTAAACATGTTGGTAGACCTACACCAGATCAAACAATCACCCACTGATAAAAAAAAATGTTTTAACAGTGATGTACAATGGCTTGAAAATTATTAGATGCAGAGTTAAGTTTCAGCTTTTTACTCTCCAAGGTTATGTTTCCATAATATTGAAGCTGTAGTGTGAGCTTATCATTTCCCATCAGTCAGAATTAGGTGATTGCCTATATGAAAAAATAGAACAAAACCACATAGTCAACCTTTTATCTGTACTTCTAGACATAATGAAATAGCTTTTACATCAATGAAATAAGTATTTCAAAAATGGATTTTAGATGATCTTTTCAGCTATTCTTCATCTCAGTATTATCTGGAAAAATCAAGATTATATCTTGAAATTAAATAGTAGGATTTGTTATATGTGAATATTTCTTTTTTTCTCATAAAAGTTTTAGGCCATGAGTTGAAATAACTGATCTTTCAGCAAGAAAAATTACTAATGCAATATTGTTATTGGAGAAACATAATTATCCACAGCGACAAATAGCTGACAGGTTTCACATTAGGTTTTGATTTGACTATAACATTTGTAAATTATACTCAAACTTAGAGCTTATAAACATTTTACCATAAAAATATACCCGAGTCTAATAATTTTCATACCTCTTTATATGAGAATAACCTGGATGTGTAGTTGTGAGGTTAAAATTGCCTTAGTTTGCATTTGTAGAGTTCTTTTTTTTCTGGTTGTGTAGATGTACTGAAGAGTCATGGATAAAACATGGTATGAATGATTTGTAGCATCTTCATGACTTCACCCAAAAAAATGGCTTATAACGGCACAGTCATAAATAAATTTATAATGAAAATGCTGATGACATTTAAATGTATCAAATTATTAATAACCAGCATTTGTAAAGCAAAATTGATGGTATGTGTTCACTATTATTACTTTAACAAATTGAAATTGCAGCTGCCTGTAATTTTTTGTTCAAATCAAAGTTCAGAGTCACCAACTGCCCCTGGATATGTCACCATAACTTGCTTATTCTCCAGGTAAACCCCAATAATCATGCTCCTCTAACAACAAAATAGCTATACACAACAGTTTTCCAAAGTTTATTTTATTGAGCTAAACCATTAGCTTTCCAGGTATCCATTTATGATTAATGTCAATGTAAACATGTTTACTCTAAAATTTGTTAAGCATGTGAAAGAAGTTATACAACTAATAATGAAATATGAGTAAGATATACTACAAACCTTGATGAACTTTTATCTTTAATAAAACTAAAAAGCCATATGCATCAGTTAATACCCTAACAGGCATGTTAAGCTACTTATTAGGAAACCATCTAACAAAAGAGTTGAAAATTTACTTAAATATAACAGACTTCAGCTGAGAACAATTAATATATTCATCATAAGACATACTCCTGTGAAAAGCATCTTAACAAGATGGGAGTGTTTCATGGTAACTCAGATTGCAGATTGTGCAGGAAAGAGCTGAAACAGCCCAGCACATTGCTCCTGTGAGGCTTTGGCTTACAGGAGATATATTTCTTTTGGGAAAATGTTTTTATAACCAAAAGAATTTGAAACTATATCTGTTATGAGACTGCTGTATTCCTTGGTAAAGGGAGCAAGCATAATGAAATGGCTTTAAAGCAATACAGGTAGCCCAATAATCCCAAGGCTGAAGTGCATCCGGAGCAATGACAGAAACCTGTATCACATAAGACAAGATAAGAATACCCTAACAGACTATAGAAACCTTGCAAGGCTAATTGTACTATTCTAAATTAACGTATGATACAACCCTCTGAACAGTATACTAAATAATACAGTATTGTTTATAATTACTTTTAATTATCACAAATAAGAAAATACAGAGAGCTCAAATTATTGAATTAAAAGTAAAAAATAAAATTGATTAATCGTACAAAGAAAGTATGTGATGTTCTTAATAATTTCTACATGCATATGGCTAAAAGACTTAAAATAGTAACCATATATCTCCAATAAATAATCTTTGGGCTTTGTCCCATGTCTATCCACAACTAGTTAGTTGACAGTTTGGCCAATAGTAGATGCTTTGTGGCTGTGCAGTTCTTCCTGAAGAGCCAACAATATTGGAGCAAAAATCATAGTGAGATCCCAATGATCTATATAAAGCAAGTGTAGTTACTTAATAAGAATAGGAAGAAATGTGCGTGAGGCCATAGTGAGCCACAGTGAATCAGTTGGCTCTGATGGCTTCGATATTTACCCAAGATTTGATTTAGGTTTGCGTGTGTGTGTTTGGATTGGTTTCAAATAACTAGTATGATATCAGAAATTGTGCAGTGAAGGAGGCACTTTAGATGCTCGCCTAAATATTAAGACCAATGATGATGGATAGAGGTGAATTCTTAATGAGTGTGTTGCAAGAAGAAGTAGTATAAAAATCACTTTTTTTGCAGATTACACTAATACAGTTATGAGCAGTATTAAGAAAATGGAGTACCTTGTTGATATAGTGCAATGAATTTACTATATAAGTGCCCTAAAAAGGGGAGGTTGGGGAGTTTACTGACTATGTAAGTGTCTACATCACCTCTTAAAGCCACTATACAATAGTATACATTTTTGTTCCTTATAGGAGTATGTGTGGAACTGAGGTGTCTTTATTAACTAGAAGGTTTCTTCTATGTTCTTAAGATCTATTGATTCTAAGGAAATTAATTGTATTTTGCAGAAGCTGGGAAACAAAGGTACCTATAGTGACAATAACATAGATAATATTATGTTTACAGAATGTTTACATTATCTAGTGCCACATATACTCATACTAACAAATCTGTCATTCAACACAGTCGTGATGCCTGATGTATGTAAAGAAGCAAAAGTAGTACCATTTTTAAAGTTGGTGACAAAACAACTCTAAAAATAGATTATTCAACACTACCTGATATAGCTTCTTATAAAAGTCATGTGCATTAAATGCAGTAATAGACTCCCTAGTACCTGTACAAAAAGCTCTTTATCAAAATGAAATTGTAACCCATTTGTTGATTCATCTTAAAGCTCTCGATATAGTTGATCATAGTATTCTGTACAAATTGAATAAAGTTGGAATACATGAAACAACCTTACAGTGGTTTAGGAATTACCCTTAAAATCTAAGTCAATATGTCTGTGTCAACAGCATTAAATCTGAGTCTAATTAAATAGGATGTGGTGTTCCCCAGAGTTCTGTATTGGGAAGTATCTATTGTTAATATTTAAAAATGATATCACGAAGGAAATATTTAAAGGCAAAGTAACTATATGCTGACAACATGTCACTATTCTATACTGGTAAAAATGAAGCACAGATTCTTGCCAATTTGCAGTTTGAATTAATTATCATAAATAAATGGATTAAGGTTGGTACTCAGTACAACTGAAACTGGGTATATGTGATTTAAAAGATACAACTTTGCTATTGTGCAGGATTCAACCAACATAAAACAAAATGGCAACTCTGCAGCAATGCACACAAACTGTTTTCTGGTTTGCAGAGACAAAATCCATAATTACAGTTCAAAGAAATTGCTGGAGAGAATATCGACAAGATGCACCTAATGGGAAAACCATTAAGGCATGATGTCAGAAATTTCTGGCGACTGCAATTGTTAAGAAACAATCAAGAGGTTCTTGTCAATGTGTAACAGAAGAGAAGATTGAAGAAATTAGAGGAGTTCAGAGAAGACCTCAAAAATCAATTTGCCATGCATCCTGGCAGTTCAATGGGTCAAGTGAAACTGTGCATTGAGTGCTCCATAAGTGGCTCCATTTATACCCCTACAAGGTGCAAATTGTTAAAAAAATAAAACCAAAAGACAATATGTGGACAGGCATTTGCCATTGACATACTGGAACATATTAACAGGGACATTCAATTTCTTGGAAAGGTCTTTTTTCAGATGAGGCAACATTTCATGTATCAGCATCTGTCAATCAGCAATGTAAGGTCTGGGGTATGCAAACTCCATTTATCTACCAGAAACATGCTCGGGATAGCCCAAAAGTACATGTTTGGTGCGCTCGGATGAAGAACAGAATTATTGGTCCATTTTTCTATCATGACAATTTAATAACGCACCCAGTATACCAAGACATCTTGGAACTGTTCTTGTACCCCCAGGTAGCTGATCTACAATCTTGTGTAATCTTTGAACAAGATGGGAAACCCCCCCCCCCCTGCACAGTGGAGCCAGGATGTTCAGGATTTCCTTACAGAAACTTTCTCTGATCGCTGGATTGGATGCAGTGAAACTATATCGTTGCCAGACATCACTCCACTAGACTTCTTCCTATGGGGCTATATAAAAGACTGTGTTTGCAACTCCAGTACAATATTTTCAAGATTTACAAACTGTATTTGTTACAATATTGCAACAGTATCAATGGACATATTGTATAGAACGTGGCACAAAATTAAATACAAACTTGATATTCTTCCTGCTACCAGTGGTGCACATATAAAAGTGGTTTAGTGTGCAACAATGAAATTTAATAAATTCTTGAATTTCCCTTTTGTTTGGTACCACTCTCATTAATAATTCTGCATACTTTGTTAATAATTATTAATTAAAATGTGGGAGGTTTAAAGGGGACACCCTGCATATATAGCCATGTGAAGGAACTAAGTCAGAAAGTTCAATCAGAGAGAAAAAATGGCATTCCTTAGCTGGAACTTGATCCAGGGTGTTTTGGTACTATTAGATATTGTTCTGAATACTTGAGGTGCAAAATGCTCATTGAAGCATTAAATGTTCTCATTTGATTTAAGTATCACAGTAAACCTTAAATTTCATATTAAATACAGAGATATCTTATCGTAAAGGTGACTTGTTTTGTAGCACATGATGTATAGTTATCATCTATTAGGATATATTATTCAACTAATTTGCTGCACATGGAAGAACAATTATCAAAACACAAGTTAACTCAAGTAATCAATCTTGCAAGTTGCCTTTGAAGTTTATCTAATATTTGAGATTGTCTTGAAGGTTAACCATCAGATCAGAAGGTTTAATGCTCATACAGGTGTCTCAACATGATAGCTGGAGTGGTAATAGCATTGGTATAAGAGGTGAAGTTCCATGGTTCAAGTCCCAGACATGTCATTGAATTTGTCAAGACTGATTCAAGTTTCCAAGAAGTAGATTTATCTATGTGATTGTTTTAAATATGGCTGATGGTTAAAATTACAGCTATTTTAAGCCACACTAGTATGTTCTTTCTCTGCAGACTTGCTAGTGAAACTAAGAAGAGCACCATCAGCTGCAGCAACAGTTGTGAAATGGATACCCAAATAGAAATCAAAGAAGAGGATCCTCCCTCAGATGATATAGGCTCACAGAATGAGAGAGAGTTCTTTCTCAAGGATGTTACCGTGAAGACAAACACTGATGCTGTGCTTCTAGATGATGATTGTGACTTGGGAATGAAAACAGAAATTAAATCAGAGACTCCTTTTCCAGACTTTGGTTCACAGAATGAGAGAGGGTGTTTTACCAAACATGTCATAAAGCAGATTAAGTCTGAAACTGTTAAATGCAGCAACAACCGTAAGATAGATACGAAAACAGAAATTGAGGAGCAAACTCTGGTTTCAGACTTTGATTCACAGAATTTGTTCCAGAGGATCCTGTAATGAAGGCTAAAAAATACAACAGTGACCTTGAAATGAATAACAAAATATAAATTAAAGAAGAACCTTGGTGGCTGGAAACAGAAACTTCATCTGTTTGTAGTGATAATGAGGTAAGTTTTGTAGAAATCTACTGCATTACAGTACTGAATTATAAATTCAATAACATATTTGAATTTTGTGATATGAAATTAATAAGGATAACAGTTTGTGAATGTGTACAGTGTTTGTCAGATGGTGGGTTTAAAGTAATGGTGGTGATAGTTCCTGGATATGACATGATACTGAAGGAAGTTTTGTTGAAATCATACCAGAATATTCTGTAATAATGTAGCAAGTGACAATCAGCTACACTTGAAATGAAAACTGAAATAAATGGTAAATGAATCCAAAAGAAAATTCAGTTTTTTGAAGAAAACAGACAACCCATTTAATAAAGCTTTGACTCATTGCCCAATGGTCATTTAAACCCTAAACCAGCTGCTCTCAAATACCCAGTAAGCATATCTAGGTATTTAAATTGGTCCACAGTTAAAATTTCTACTTTAAAGAATAAATCTCTTTATTTTGCTTCTTTCTTATGAAATTTACATGAAACAAAAACTGAATTAAAGAATATCAAATGCAGTATGCACCAATTGCAAGTAGTACTGTATTTATTTTAAAAATACCCAAAAAGCATATCACAGTTGTGCATTGATAGCAAACAGTTATTAGTAGCAACTAAGTTCTCCTGCTCAAGCTCTCTGAGCTAATACTTAGCACATAATAAATCTTGTAAGGGGAGAGAACTCTTTGATGGTATTAAGACAAACTAGCCTCACAAATGCATGCATTTTGTTTGTCTTGTGCCAAGAGTAGGTTTATATACATAGGATGTGTATGCCTTTAGAATTGGCTTATGTTATGTTGAGGTCAGCTATACAATTTTCAGCAGTTCAGATAAATAAATGTGCAATTTGATATCAGAATCTCTTCTGGGCACCACAAAGTATTTGTTTTTGGGTATTTTAGATATTTACATTTCAGCTGAATATAGGGTCTTTCAACAAGAGTGTCCTATCTTTGAAATTAAATAAAACACGTTCTGTAAATGATAGAGGTTTATTTCTTTTTTATTTTGGAACAATCAATTTCATTATGTGTGGAAGAAAACATCAGTTAAGTGACCGCTGTGACTTCATCGGGTTGCATGTACACGGTTGACCCAATTTTCAATGACAGAAGAACGTAAATTAGGTCCAAATTCACAAATAACACGCGTAATGTTATTCATAAGATCATTTACTGTTTCTGGCTTGTTGACATAAACTTGAGATTTAACATAACCCCACAAGAAGTAATCCAACGGCGTTAAATTATATGATCTCGGGGGCCAGTTAACATCACCACCACGGAAAATGATGAAACCTCTGAACTTCTCCTTCAAAAGATCAATTGTTTCGAGAGCAGTATGATATGTGGCACTACCTTGCTGGAACCAGTTGTTTCTGAGATCCATACCATCCAATTGAGGCCAAAAACAGTCCCTTGTAAGAGCCCAGTATCTTTCTCCATTGACAGTTAGAGCTTCTCCATCTTCATCTTGGAAAAAATATGGACCAATGATTCCACCATACCAAAATCCATACCACACAGTAACCTTTTGGGGATGAAGTGGTCGTTCTTGAATCTGCATTGGATTTTGATTGCTCCAATAGTGGCAATTTTGCTTGTTAACACAACCATCCATCCAAAAGTGGGCTTCGTCGCTGAAGATGATTTATCGACAAAAATCCGGGTCAGCTTCCAATTGCTCCATAGCCCAGTCAGCGAATACACGGCGCAACCTATGGTCGTTGGGCTTTAGTTCTTGAGTTAACACCATTTTATAAGCGTGAACCTTCAAGTCCAGATGCAGAATTCTCCAAGTTGTGGTCGGTGAAAGCCCCAATTCTTGCGCTCGACGAGCAATTGATTTGTTTCCGTTCTCGCGTACACTCTCAGGAACGGCGCCTATGTTTTCGTTGGAGCGCTTACGTCGATTACGTACAGGCGTTCTTTGATCGCTGACAGGACCACTTCTTTCAAATTTATCGATCAAACGCCGTATCGTTCTCTCGCAGGGACGATTATGCACACCGTAAACTTCACGCAATACACGGAAGTTTTGGCGAACAGATGATCCATTTTGATAGTAAATTTTCACAATTTCTACGCGTTGCTGAATGCTGTAACGTTCCATGGCTATTTGTCAATAACAACTGTAACCACATGAGAAAAAATGACTGCTATAACTCAATAACAACAGCAGCTATCACATTTTAAAGATAGAACACTCTTGTTGAAAGACCCTTTACTAATGAAGTAGATTCTTCTGGATAGGAATTACAAACTTGTTACTCCAATTTGGAATCTTGGCTTCAGCTAGTGGTATAGCTTATAAATTAACCCACATAGGAAGTATTGGAGCTTCTGAAATATCTTCAGTGAACATTGAAGAACTTTTGATGTGACAGTGATTTGGATACTGAAGGGGAGTTTTCAGTTCTGAAGCTGATGTAGAGAATGTGGGTAGCAGTGAAGATGCAGGTATTAGTGCAGCGACAGGGGTGTGGAGTTCTGGAAACTATTCCAACAAAAAGGGAGACATTTTCTTGGGTGCTTTAAAGCCTCATACCCAACTCATAAGTGGTAGCCAAACATTTGATTTTTACATAAAGTTTCCCAGTGAAACAAATATCCAGGGTGAAAGGTGTTTAAACTGACAATCCCTGGGAGGTTGCACAGGACACCGATATGTATTTTTCCTGTAAGTCCCCATTTTATGAGGACATCAGGTCTTAGAAAAGAAGTAACACAAACACTTTGAAATTCTTAATTACCTTGAGACACAACACAATTACTGTCATTACAGCAGAGGTTCCAAAATGCCTCCATTCATTTGTGAACAAAGTTACACCAACGGATTATGGACTGTCAAAGACTGCAGGGGTGCCCTTGATTTCTCCTGCTGCTGCTGCTGCTATTAGCCGGGCCACCAGATCTTCTGTTTCAACAGGAATTCTGTAAATAGGGGTTTGCCTCTCTCCCCACAAAAGAGTCCAGAGTGGTTAAATCAGGTCAGGGGGGCCATGGTGCTGGACCAACCCGGCTAATCCACCTTTCTGGAAACTGTTGGTCCAAGAATTAACACACATGGTGACTGAAAGTGTCTGTGCCCTGTCATGCTGAATCTGCATATGCTGTCTTGTAGCAAGTGGCACATCTTCCAGCAATTCTGGCAGTGCTGAGGCAAGAAAGTTCTAATAATGCTCACCATTTAATGGGCAAGGTAGTAGATATGGCCCAATTAAACAGTCAGCAACAACACCTGCCCAAATATTCATACTGAATCGCATTTAATGAGCACCAGTAAATGTGCCATGTGGATTAAAATCACGTCAAACTTCTGAACTGTGGAAGTTGAAGACCCCATTATGCCTGAAAGTTGTTTCATTTGTAAACAGCACAGAGAAAGGTAATGTGGGATGCATTTGACCTGTTCCAGGTACCACTGCAAAAACTGTGTCGATTATCATCTGGTTCCAGGCTATGAATGTGCTGTAGGCAATATGGGTGAAGCAATTGCTTATGAACGGTTTCTTACATTCGTCTGAGTTGATCCCAATTGATGCAAAATTGCACCAGTGCTAGTGAAAGGATCTCGCTGCACATACTGCAGGACAGTGTCCTCAAATGCAAGGTTCTTGATGTGCGACATTGTACCTGTCCAGGTAATTTGTTAAATGACCCGGTCTCTAGCAGACATTGATACACAACAGCAAACGTCGAATGCTGTGGAGTACAGTCATTGGGATATTATTGTTTGTTTTTGTTGTTGTGCTGCTCACCCATTGTGATAAGCATCAACCATATCAGTGTATTTCATTAATAGATAAGTACTCTGCTGGGTCAGGATGTACAACAAACTATGAGTGTAAAACACTCATTACAACAGAAGAGCTATGCCCTCTACCAGATTGACAAATCCTCACAGGATAAAACGACATGAGAAAACCATTTTTATTTTGTTGTTTCATGCAACCTCTCAGGGTTTGTTGGTTTAAATAGTTTTCAGCCTGTAAATAAGTGACAAGTGTGTAAAGAGCTGACCAAAAAAAGGTAAATTAGGATCTGAAAGTGGGATTCAGATGTGGTTAGATGTAACACAGAATGAGATTTTCAGGCTACTTGACATGATTATTCTCATGGATGCTATTCATAAACCTACATTATAGATATATTTGTCTACATATGACAAGCTATTAATGCAATTTTCTTTAAAGTGCATGGCAAGTAACAGGTTTTTATACATATTGTGCTTTCTTGCTGAATATCTATACACATTTGTACCACTTGGCCCATTTTACATTAGATGTCTGTACATCCATATCGCTTTTGCACATTTTATTTTTGATGTCTATTCACATATATCACTCGGGAATTTTTATATTGAATTTCTATACACATTCATAGTACTTAGCACATTTTATATTGGATGTCTATACACATGCATCTTACTTGGGCACATTTTATATTGGATGTTTATACACATCCATAGTACTTGGCACATCTTATATTGGATGTCTATACACATCCATATTACTTGGCCACATTTTATATTGGATGTCTATACACATCATATTATTTGGCACACTTTATATTGGATGTCTATACACATCATTGGATGTTTATACCTTTCTACTTTGGGGTAGTATTTAGTGCCTCTGCTTTTATTCCTTAGTGTTGTGCCTAAAAATAAGTTGAGCCTTATGTGGTTTAAAGGTAAAAAATCCTATGATATTAACATTTGAAAGAAGTGGAATGCAATTGGATGATGTGACATTTCAAACAACTAACTGCACATTTTTAAAATCTCTACAAGTGTGTTGATCTTGTATCCTGGTGATAAATCTTGATTCTGTGATAAAGGAATTACGGAAATGAGTTGAATGTTCTCAGAGGCTTCCTTGAAAACACACACACATGCTATCTCTCTCTCTCTCTCTAATATTCAGTTTATATTATAACATATGAGCATCTGAATACTTAAGAAAAGAGTGCACAATGTCACGTTTAGACTTGAGTTCTTCCAATTCCCTGTAATTTAAATGGTATAAATATTCTATAAATATACTTCCGATCAACTGGATTTTGTACAAACCATGTATTTGTTAACACTCTTATGAATTTACTAATTTTAATATCATAATCAATATCATTATTAACAATCTGCTTAGAACTTGTAGTCCAGTAATCCATCAGCTCTTATCCCATTAATGTAAAATTTAAATCCTAAGATTCCTGCGTACAAGTGCAGTATCTTACACACCTCAACACACACGTTATTGCCATAGAATAAACCAGTTTATTCCTCTTCTGTTCCCCACCACTGTCTCCCCTTGCATCTTAAGCATCTGTGTTAATTTTTCTAAACACTTGACCAATTGAATCATATATTCAGATTTACTAAACATCCCTTTTACCAATTCCCATTCTTTAAATCAAACAATTTCTTTAGATGTAAATACTTTCTCCTCGGCTTGGTTTTCTTGCTCTCCATTACATGATGAAATGCCAAATGTTTGTTTCCATATATTACTTAACATCATATACTGATTTATAACTAATTCAAAGCTGATACTGCAAAAGATAACCGTGGTGTACAGGACATTTAACTAGCTTTGCATAGGTGATTGTGTGAAACTGTATATTTGAATTATTCTGTTACGGAATGGGGACCTCCCTCCAGTAAACTCTTCAAGGTAAGATTTGACTCTTTATTAATGTTTCTATTATGTAGAAGCCTTCAGTTCCTTGTGTTTAATTTTCCTTTAATTCTTATAGAAGTCTTATACTTATATTATATTTCCAGAGAGACAGCCCGCGCATTCAGTCATCCTCCTTGGTCTAGGAGTACTATGCTAGCCTCTGTTTCCAGAGGTCACGGCTTCAAACCTGGCGGAGGGTGATGGATTTTTTTGTAAAAATTCATAGCATGGATTACTTCCTCAGAAAGGGAAGTAAAGCTGGTAGTCCGTTGTCATAGATTTACAGCATGTAATAGAACCTGAAGCCTGAGAAACAGGCCCCTGAGAAAAATTTGTCTTTCATGCCCAATACAGTATGGGACATTAAGAACCATAGTAGTTAAAGAGCATCCATAAATACAACTCAGTTTAATTTACCCATACATTCATCAGAAAGGTAAGAGACCAGGATTTGAAACAGTAACTCCTGGCGTAACACTGTAACATCAAAGATGCCTTGGCGGCTGTCCTCCACATTGAAGTGGCAAGTTCACAACCGGAAGAGCTACCACGGTGCCAGCAGAGCTGTGACAGGCGAGAAAGACTGGCGCTAACCACAACAGCCTAATTATCATGGACTGGAGGTGGCAGACCTGCTGGGGTTGCAGAGAATTCCAGCACCTAAGGGCCACTGCTGGTGCACCCCGGCCAAGGATCAGGAAAACTTCTAAGGACCGGCATGAAGAGGGTTACATCTGCACCATCACCACCATCTTGCTTCACATTAAACACCCTGGCTTTGCAAACGAGGACACTCTGTTGGCGCACAGATGAATTTGGGTCCATCTCTGTAAGGCGCTGGTGTACAGGAGCGATTCAGTCACCAGGACCGATGTGGTGCGGTGACTTCAAAAAGGATGCCGGTCAGGCACTACGATCTACGCGTTAAATCCTGTCCATGACTGAGGAAGCTTACTTGGAATTGTCCATGGAGCAGCAGGCTACAAATGTGAGTGTTCTTTGCTGCAATCATCGAGGAGGTTATCCTGGGTCTGAATGTCCTTTGGTTCATCGATACAAAGGTAGACGTTGGGCGCCATATATATTCCACTTTGGTCACATCCGCAGGTGGGACGCAGCCAGTGAAGCTCTTACTTACAGAGTGAGAAGTGTTTCTGATGTGGAGTGAGAGGGTGGTGATGGTGTGGGTGGAGGAACCCCCAACGACGAATATAATCGTGGTCGGAGGAGAAATCGGCAAATTGCCTTTCTTGAGCCCGCATTAGCGACTGAAGTGATGTCTTAGATGTTCAACAGATGTCACTGTGTGTCCTACAGATGGCACTGTATCTCATTCTCTGGCTTTAACGCAATGCTGGCAACATATGAATAAGTAATGCCGCTAAAGGCAGAGATATATCCCCATATTTCTCAGTTTGGGGTCTTTTTACTTTTTCTACTACGTATAGTAAGTAGGGGAAGTATTGTATTCCACCCAAAAATTTGATACCGAGATTTCACCGGAAATACATCTTTTGAGGCCCCCTGAATCCAAAAAAAAAAACATTTTTGGAAACATGTCCTGTGTGTGACTTTGAACAGCATAACTCAGAAACGAACAGTCAGATAAACACCAAACTTGGTATTTCGGTTCAGTATCTTCCAGAGATGCGACACGAAGCTTTTCAAGGAAATCCCCCCACCCCAGATTACCCTTTACATGCAACATTTTTCGAAAAGTTTAATTTTCTCAAAAATGGCTCTAACGATTTTGATTAAAATATCATATGTTTAAGATATTTTCATGAAAAATGAAATGTATATCTCGAATTTTCTGGGAATGTCTCCAAAAGTATTCTTCATTGTGAACGACTTTTGCATAACTGGTAAACCATAAGAGATAGACAAAATTTTACTACACAAAAGTGTAGATCGCGTTAAAATACACAATTTATGTCATAAATTTTTTTGTTGGGTGAACCATTTTCGAGATATTGCTTGTTATTCCCTTAAATTTTCCAATACTTATACTTTTTCTCAAATTCTTATTCATTTTTACTTTCTCTACTACGTATAGTAAGTAGGGGAAATATTGTATTCCACCCAAAAATTGGATACCGAGATTTCACCGGAAATACATGTTTTGAGACCCCCTTAATCCAAAAAAGCACTTTTGGAAACATGTCCGTGTATGTGTCTGTGAACAGCATAACTCAGAAACGAACAGTCGGATAAACACCAAACTTGGTATTTAGGTTCAGTATCTTCCAGAGATGCGACACGAAGGTTTTCAAGAAAATCCCCCTATCCCAGACTACCCTTTACATGCAACATTTTTCGAAAACTTTAATTTTCTCAAAAATGGCTCTAACGATTTTGATTAAAATATCATATGTTTAAGATGTCATGAGAAATTAAATGTATATCTCGAATTTTCTGGGAATGTCTTCAAAAGTATTCTTCATTGTGAACGACTTTTGCATAACTGGTAAACCATAAGAGATAGACAAAATTTTACTACACGAAAAATTAGAGCGCGTTAAAATACGCAATTTATGTCATATACATTTTTGTTGTTGAGTGAACCATTTTCGAGATATTGCTTGTTATTCCCTTAAATGTTACAATACTTATTTTCTCAAAGGGGAATTCGTTATTCATTTTTTTGTCTTGGATATGCAAAGAGTATTAATCTGTGGAAAAGGGAATAGTGCTGCACCTAGCAACCAGCTATTAAGAGATAGGTATGTGCTTAAAGGCTACTGTATTTCGATACTGCCCTTGTAAATATATATTCCCCTGCATCTACAAGAAAATTAGCAATAAGATAGAGTCTGCAAATGTTTATCTCTATTAACATGAAGTAGATGGAGAATAAGCGTTTGTAAAAATAGTTTTATACAAGAGTAGAGAAAGTCATGTGAGTGTAACACATCAGATTTTTTATATAAGCTTAGGTTTCTGAATTCACGCGAGGTTAGTCTTAGGTTAGGTTTTTTATATGAAGTTAGGTTAACTATCTGCCAGTGTTATGGTAAAGGAACTTCTTTATTAAAACTTTAATATAGGTAACATTTAATATCAAACCCTCAAACTTTCACAACATCAATAAAAACATTTAAACTTCTGGCGGATAGTCTTTCGCTGCTTCTGTTAGGAGATGGTGCAGCCTGTATTTTTTCTTTTACGTGCGTTTGAACAAGTATTCAGCTAGATAGCCTGCAAAATGTTCCTTTCTTCGTCCGAAAATGGGAATTGAATACTTGCAGTCTTTCCACTTGGACTCGATAATGTTGGTATGGATTGGGAGCGCCTGCCCTGCCAGTCTTCGTGTATTAATCCCGTGGATTTGTCTGCTAGCGCAGCTGCTGTCGAATTCCACGGAGTGGTTTACTCGAAGGTGCCGGAAACCTTCGTCTTGGAATGTATCATATGATTTCCAGCAGTCTGATATTATCGTTGTTCCGGGTAAAATCCAGTCTTGGATTATACGCAGTAATGTTTCCTTATCCCTGGTTTCCACTGGAACAAGGAAGAAATTGGTCTTCAGTTGTCGTTGGATACCTCCGAACACCCATTGGCCTTCGATGTGATGCCCACGGTTGTATTTTCTACGTCCGAACTTGGATTCATTGATTTCAACCACTGTTCCGATTCCTCCAATTCGCCTGCGGTTTTGTAGGGCCCAATTCACACAGATTTCCCGGCAATAGCTAGACCAGTTAAGTACTGTATGCGAGTTTTCATTCATCTCGCACATTATTGTGCTAGTTCTGGGATTATCTAGTATGCACCACATTATACAAAAATGCATTATTTGTTGTGGAGAGAGATGTGAGTCACCAATAAAACTGCCTTTTCTAGCACTTAGTATCCTCCTTAGGTGACTGTTTGGGCACATGAAAAACATCTGTCTTCATTTCCTCCATTTTAATGGAAGAATTTTGTCGCATACTTCGCAGATACATACTTCGTTGATAATACCATGCTGCACCAGGAATTCCTGCAGTAACTGCAAGTTTTCAACACCTGTATAGCCTTTCAGTACTGTCTTCGCGCTATTCTGACATCCTCTGCACATCATTTTCTTTTCTTTGAGCACATTCTCTGAATGCATGGCGCTCTTTTTAAGCGGTTATAACATATGAAGAAGAATAATAAGAAGAAGAAGTTCCAACACATCCCTTACTTAGCGGATTCCCAGATTCTTACTTCAGTTGGCACTTCCGAATGAGCGTCAATATTACCGTGAAGATGGCCACGTTTTCTCTAGTTACTTTCTGAATTGCCCCATTTCAGTAAGACACAAAAAATTCGCGTTCTGGCGGGCGCCTGATGTACAACCGTTCGCATCTATTTCTACATTCCCTCATAAGGTAATTTATTTCATTATTTCTCACTTCCTTATACCTAATATAAGTAGGCGCAAGAAAGGCAGTTTTGCATCCGAGAATTCCACCGAGGTGAGATTTATGCCACAAGAATGCTGCTTCCTCCTCTGGTGACTTTCCCCGTAAGAATCCTCATTGCCACCAACTGAGACCAGAAGCTCATTTTGGGGAAGTGCGAGCTGGTCGCTTCTATAATGCCCTCGGCCAGAGCTACCGAAGGCGGAACAAATACCAAGAAATTGGATAGTTGTCTAACTACCTTGTCCAGGAGGCGGCTGAGAACTTCTCATGAAATGAGAAATATTATATACTTAACCTGCTCGCACAATTCCAAGACATCTTCAGCCCAACAGAAGAGGTATGGCCGTACCAATAGAGTGATGCATTGGATCGACGCGACGAATTAGATAGCGCCTCAATGCAGCTACCAAAGCAAAAGGAAGTGGACATCCAGATAGCAGACATGAAGACCAGAGACATAATAGAGACATCCAATAGCCTGTGGTCATCACCGGTAGTGGTAGCGTAAAGGAAGGCTGGAGATCTGAGCGTCTGCATTAACTAGCAGATGCTGAACGACATCACCAAGAAAGAGTGTTTTCACTGCCATGGATTAATGACACCCTGGACATCGTAGCGAGAGCCCAGTGGCTTTTCACCCTGAATCTGAAATCGGGGTACTGGCAAGTGAAACTTCACTCCAACTTAAAGGAGAAGACAGTATTTGTTATGGGACATGAACTTTGGCAGTTCACTGTAATGCCTTTCGGACTCTGCAATGCCCCCGCAATATTCCATTGACCAATGATGTCTATGCTGATGGGCATTATATACACTTACTTGCTTTACATCGACGACTTCATTGTTAAAGGCAAGACATCTGAGAATCGACTGAGCAACCTCAGGAAAGTGTGTTCGAATGGCTTCATCAGGCCATTCTCAAGCTGAACCCCAAAAAGTTTCAGCTCCTTAGAAAGGAAGATCGCTATCTGATGATGATGATGATGATGATGATGAGATGCGGTTTAAGGGCGCTAAACTGCTAAGGTCATCAGCGCCCTTACAATGTATAAAATATAAAGTCAAAATATAAAAAACGTGTAAAAGAACCGCATTATTAAAAAAAACCGGACACAAACCCGCGATGTCCAAAAAGCTAAAAACAAGAATACAAATATCCCAAAAACCAACACACTAAAAGCATAGGCAATAAAAGATTAAAACGTGTCAAGAATTGTAGAATGCGAGGGACATGAGCGCCATATGTCCACTGGGGAGTAGAGTCCCTATTAAAACAGACAATAAAATAACAAAGCTAAAGGACGCTCAACGCATCAAATGCGCAGATTAAAACCACTGTCACTAATAATACGTAAAAGACATTCTACAGCACGTGCGTCGTCATGTGACGCATGTGACGCACCGTTAAGGGCACATCACACTGCTCACAGAGTGGAGCGGGGTCACCACTGAGCAGATACCTATGACTAAAAAGACAATGTCCAATCCGTAAACGAGTTAAAATTACCTCTTCCCGACGTCACGAACGAGAAGAGGTACCCCAGACTAACGGGAGAGGCTTAACCTCCCGCAACTTGTTCCCCCGGAGGGCCGTCCACTCATCCCTCCAAACCGAGAGGATGCGGTTACGTAAAATAACAAACAAATCTGTGGAGGGAACAACAGAAGTAAAAGAACTAGGTAATAAAATCGCCGATTTGGCAGCGGCGTCGGCAGACGCATTACCTGAGATGCCCACATGACCTGGAATCCACATGAAGGAGACGCTAATGCCAGAGACACCAAGCGAGTGGAGCAGGTCATGTATGCGCTGTACGAGTGGGTGGTAATGGTACAGCGCGTTAATACTCTGAAGGGCACTCAGAGAGTCCGTACAAATAGCACAGTGGCGCAAGTCGTGCCGCTGAATGTATAAAACAGATTGATAAATGCTAAAAAGTTCGGCGGTAAAAATTGAACATTGTCCAGGTAAACGAAACGTAAAACTATATTGACCAAAAACAAAGGCACATCCAACTCCAGTATCAGTCTTAGATCCATCGGTAAAGATAAAATGAAAATCCCCGAATTGCGCCCGTACTTATAAAAGCCGATCTAAAGACTGAAGAAGGGGTCTCAGTCTTCCGCATCGACGTTAGCCCAAGGTGACAGTGGGCCTTAGCGCGCAACCATGGAGGAAAAAGCGTTTGCCCCTTGGGAAGGGCCGGCGCTGGCGTAACGTCCAAATGCCGAGTGAGTTGTCGAAATCGAACCCCTGGAGGTGGTAATGCAGAGGAGCTGACGAAATATTGTCGATCAAGCGAATCCTCGTAAAATAAATCGAAGGACGGGTGGTTAGGCAAGCTTGAGAGCCGACAAGCATAGCTGCACAAAGGAATCTCACGCCGGAAGGACAGCGGAGGCTCTGCAGCTTCTGCGTACAGACTGGGTACAGGGCTAGTTTGAAAGGCCCCTGTAGCGACTCTTATGCCACGACGGTCAATGGCATTCAATCGACGTAACACAGATGGACGTGCCGACGAATAAACAATACACCCGTAATCAAGCTTGGATCGGACCAAGGAGCGATAAAGGCGAAGGACGGTCCGATCAGCTCCCCAGGATGTGCCACTTAAAACACGTAAAACATTAAGAGAACGGTCACATTTTGCTTTTAAAAAGGAAACGTGAGAAGTCCAGCTCAGCTTCCGGTCAAAGACCAACCCCAAAAATTTCACCTCGTCTGCAGATGGAAGGACCTCCGACCCAAGATGGAGAGAGGACGGAGGGAAAGCCTTCCGGCGCCAGAAGTTGATGCAGACGGATTTCTCGGCGGAGAAGTTAAAGCCGTTAGCGTTACTCCAGGCGTAGAGACGGTCGATACAGCTCTGGAGACGGCTTTCGAGTAGACAGGTCCGCCGTGAACTGCAATAAATAGCAAAATCGTCAACAAGAAGGACGATGAAATGCCAGGTGGAATACAGTCAACAATGGGGTTGATAGTAATTGCAAAAAGTGTGAGACTGAGTACAGAGCCCTGCGGTACTCCGTTCTCTTGAATAAAACGACTAGAGCCCACACGTACACGAAAGACGCTGTCCGTCATAAACTCCCGAAGAAATACGGGAAGACGACCGCGGAAATTCCATGCACGTAAAATGCCGCCCCTTCAACAAGTGTCATAAGCTTTCTCCAGGTCAAAAAATACAGTCACCGTTTGACACTTTCTCAGAAATCCATTCATAATATGCGTCGACAGGGACACCAGATTTTCGACGGTAGAGCGATAGCGGCGAAATCCGCACTGAGAGTTCGCTAGAAGTTTCTGAGACTCAAGCCACCATGTCAACCGCCCGTTGATCATGCGCTCCATCACCTTGCAAACGTACTGGTGAGGGAGATAGGGCGGTAGCTGGAAGGTAGTTGGCGATCCTTCCCAGGCTTAAGTATAGGGACAATGGTGGCTTCGCGCCAAACGGAAGGAAAAAAGCCGTCTTGCCAAATACGGTTATAGACCTGTAAGAGAAAGAGTTTACTGTCGGCTGAAAGGTTCTTTAACATCAGGACATGAATGCCGTCCGGGACAGGAGCGGAGTGCCTAGAGCAATGAAGAGCGTGCTCCAGCTCCCTCATTGTGAAAAATTCATTATAACACTCATTATTAGCAGACCGAAAATTAAAGGTGTCGGATTCCAGCCGGTCTTTGATAGAGCGAAAGCCGGCGGAAAAATGGTCTGAACTGGAAACCGCCTCAAAGGCAGCACCCAGAGTGTTAGCGATGGCAGTCGGATCCACTATGGTGGCATTGGAAACCTGAAGGCCAGAAACAGTACAATGCGACACTTTACGTGAGAAGCGACGAAGTTTATCCCAAACAACAGATGAAGGCGTAAAGCGATTAAAAGACTCGACAAAACGAGTCCACGACGCCTTCTTGCTATCCTGAATAATGCGACGAGTCCTGGCGCGCGATTGTTTAAAAGTCACCAAATTATCAAGTGTAGGGTGTCGCCGAAACACCCTAAGTGCAGTTCTACGGGCACGAACGGCGTCCCGACAATCCTCGTTCCACCACGGAACAGGCGGTCGCCGACGTTGAGAGGATGAACGGGGAATTGCGCGTTCGGCGGCAGAGAAAATCGTAGACGTAAGGTGCTGCACTATTGGTTAATGTCGGCGAAGGGTTGATCGTAAAAATGCACGAGGCTGGAATACAAGGTCAGTCGGCTTTTGTGAATATATAGGTAGGTACTCTCAAATGATGTACGTGGTGTGACAGAAGAGAAACGATGCAGGGGTAATGGTCGCTGGAGTAGGTGTCAGCGACGACGTTCCACTGAAGACGACTAGCAAGCTGGAGTGAGCAAACGGCAAGGTCCAAGTGAGAAAATACACCGGAAGAATCAGAAAGAAACGTAGGCTGACCTGTATTGAGTATAGAGATATTGAACTGATCAAAAACGTCGGAAAGAAGAGTTCCCCTCGCACAAGCCCTTGGCGAACCCCACAGGGGGTGATGGCCATTAAAATCTCCCAACAGGACAAATGGTGTTGGAAGAGCGGACAAGAGATCTCGAAGGTCCGCGTTAGCGAGGGGAGACGATGGAGGTGAATATACAGAGCAAACAGAAAAGAAAAAACCGGGTAACTGCAGTCTAATGACAACAGCTTGCAAGTGGGTCCTAAGAGTGAGACGATGAAAATGAACGTCGTTACGCGCTAACAACATGACACCTCCATGAGCAGGAGTACCCTCCTCCGGTTCAAGGTCGTAGCGAACCGGAGTATATCTTCGGAGATCAAAAGGATCATGAGGGCGAAGCTTAGTCTCCTGCAAACACACGACCATAGGCGAATGGGAACGCAATAAAAGTTGCAGTTCCGCCCTATGCGATCGTACACCACGTACATTCCAGGTCAGGATAGCCATTAAGAAAAAGGGATAAACTGTCTATTTAGAAGGGCGGCTTAAAATTACCTTTTGTTTAGCCTTTGGGCTCGGGCTTATGGTATGGAGTTGGTAAGACTCCATAGCCTCCTCGAAGGGAGGGCCCACGCGCTCAGAGCCAGAAACCGATTCAAGCGTCGAGAATCGGTTCTGGGTGGCGATGGGTGAGGGGTGCCGCTGAGCGCGGCTTGTCCCAGGAGCTTCCTGGGACTGCGACCTCCGAGGAGGAGAAGGTGAACTTTTCTTACCGCGCGCATGCGGAGGGTCCTTCAGAAAATCTTCCCTACGAAGTTTCTGCTTTGGTTTCTTTTCAGTGGCTTGCGACTTCATTGACTTGGGACCAGCTTTATATGACTTGCTAACTATACCAGAAATGGACGGCCGGATGGTAGTGGCGGTTAATGCAGTCATAGCCCAGGTCTGAGTTTCGGCATCTACTCGTGGTACTGGCGAGGCAACAACAGAACAAAATGTACCAGATCGCAGGAGAGAAGGTTGGCGCGCATGGTAACGCCTCCGGACCTCGGCGAAGGAGAGTTTCTCCTTTACCCGGATCTCCTGGATCGCCTTCTCGTCCAAGTACCGCGGACAGTCGGCAAATGACGCAGAATGAGACCCCTTGCAGTTTACGCAGACGGGGGCTGTTGAACAGGTACCTTCGTGCGACGGCTGGCTACATGAGGCACAGATGGTAACGGCACACTTACAGGAGACTTGCGTATGCCCAAAACGTTGGCATTTAAAACAACGCAGAGGTCTAGGAATATAAGGCCTCACCGCAATGCGTTCGTACCCTGCTGAAATGCTCGTGGGCAGATCGACGCCATCAAATGTTATAAACAGGGTACGAGTGGGTACCAATACTCCGTTGCGTTTGGCCTGCACTCTATGCACTGCTGTCACCTTTTGGTCTGAAAGATATTCTACGAGTTCATCGTCCGACATACCATCGAGGCTATGGGCGGTAATGACGCCTCGACAGGAATTCAATGTGCGGTGCTTCACACGGATGGGATAGCCGTGGAGAAGCGTAGCGCGCAACAAGGTCTTACTTTGCTGATCGGACTTCGTTTGTGCTAATAAGGAACCATTCCGTATACGAGTGCAGGACTGAACCGCACCAGCAATAGCATCAATCCCATATTGAATGATGAAAGGGTTCAACTTCTGAAAACTTTGTCCTTCTTCGGTTCGTGAAATGACCAAGTAACAACCAGTTGTCGGTGGTGTCACTTCTGTTACGTTCGGCGCTTGTTGGTATTAATGGAGAAAGGGTGCTCCATAGCGAAATAAATCCTCCACCATTGCAACCATCTCCGACCTCGGGCTTTGACTTTCCGGGCGTTACCCCGGCTTGGGTGAGTGGCCTATCTATACCTAGCTCACCCCAGGTTCACAACTCCCAGAACATAGACAGAGGGGCCCAATGGCCGTCGGAAGTCAGCAGCTCATGCAATGGCGCCCCGCGGGACTGCAGTTGAACTGCGGATACGAACACATACCCTACATGACGACCCCGGGTGGTGGGGATGACGCCATTACCCACTCACCCAGCTGCGCACCCAGTGCGCGGGTATCCGTCAGGCTGTGTCCACGGAGGATTAAAATAAAATGTAAAATAAATAAAACTGTGTGGGCGTTTCGCACGCAAGGTAGGCCGGCCAGGAAGAAAACGAGGTGCGTAAATGAATGGACATGGTGCGAAATGTGCAAAAGTAAAAGAGAAGAAAGAAACGATGGCAAGGGGCGACATAGAATGAAATGCACAGAACGCACGAGAGCCTACCTTGAGTCCCCCGGTCACGAGAACGAACCCACCTCGACCGGACGGGGGTGGAAGGATGATGATTGCGATGATTGGCTCGGGAACCCCCTGGTACGCCAAACCCGTACTCACATAAGGTGAGCCCCTGGGGGGATCGCTATCTGGGACACACCGTAAGCCCTAATGGAGGGATACGGATTCCCAGAAACTGGAGGCCATCAAGGGGTGTCTCAGGCCTAGGAATAAAGAACTGCAATGGTTTCTGGGCCTCTGCACTTACTACCAGAAACTTAGTGGCAGGGTAACTTCGCCAAATCACTGACAGCGGATACGAGCATTCCAGCGGTCCAACCAAGCCAAGGCATATTTTCAAATCCGAAGAATACTCTGTGTACTTCCCGGTACTAGGATACCTATCCCTGATAAAGGTTTCTTCGTGGATGCGGATGCCAGTGAGTCGGGCATTGGGGATATCTTATTCACAAGAGCAAGACGCAGAAGAGAGAGTACTGGGCTACTTCAGCAGCACCCTGTTTAAGACCTAACAAAACCTCACAACAAATGAGAGCACCTGGCACTGTAGAGGCCCTGAAGCTCTTCCACAAGTAGCATTATAAACAGGAGCTCTACCTCCGAATGGACCATTCCGCTCTAACTTGGCTATTGGGCTTTAGCAATTTGGAAGGGCAATTTGGTTCTCCAGGAATACAATTTTACATCAGACCACTGGGCCAGAAGTCTTCATTCTAACACAGACACCCTTTCCCAAAGACCGTGCCAGGTAAACTATAACCAGTGTGTGAAGTTTGAGACAAGAGAAAGTGCTATGGCCTTACGCCAAGCTGAGGTGCAACCTGTAGTTGATTGGGACCTTTAGGAGGGAGAAGCTGCAGGATTGAGATATAGGATCAATCCTTACAGATAAAGAATCTAGCGAACAATCTACGTGACCGGACATTACTTCAAGGGGCCAGATGTATAAGACCAATTGGGCACAGTGGGGCTCCCTGCTGATCAAGAACAGTGCGTTGAGGAGAATATGGGACCCCGCAAATGAAAAAAGAAACAGAGTAGAAACTAGTGCTCCCGAGGAGCAAGGTGAAGGAAGTCCTCGAGGAGACCCATGCCAGCACTATCGAAGGACACTTGGGTGAGTTAACACCTTAAAGAAGTTATGTCGCCAATTCTATTGGATGTAGGTACGAAGCAACATGGGACTAGCAATGCTACATGTGTGCGGGAAGTTGCGAGCTCATCAGAACCATGGGGGCTGGAAGTATCAGTACAACATCGTAGTGCCATTGAAAATGTTGGCCGATGTGGCAGGCCCTATCCCAAGGACAGATGAAAGAAATCGCTACTTGCTATTGCCTGTACACTATTTCACCAAGTGGGTGGAGTCTCCCAATCCAGTGCCTTCGATTGTAGCTAATGCACCGCTTAACCACTTATTTCCAGTTTGGGGTCCCCAGGAGCTCCACAGTAACCAGGGGACAAACTTCAAAATCAGCACCTCGGGATATACAAGGCCCGTATCACTCCGTTTCATTTACAGTCGGAGCTTTATGTTAAGACAGTCTAGTAACGCCTCCACAAACTTCTATCTCACCATCAGCAAGACTGAGTGTGCAATCATTGTTCCCGGCTTACCAAGCATCACTACAATAGTTCATAAGCATAACAGGCCAATATGGTATTGAATGGGAACTGCACTACTAATTGATGTTATTTGGCATGCCTTCTCATGCTGACAAGCCGGCAATGCATTATGTTGGTGTACTAACGGACAGCTTAGAAGCCATGCACTATCTCGCCAGGGAGCACCTGAAGCTAGCAAGTGACTGAACTAAGAACATCTGATGAAGATTTCCGGATATCACGACAGTGGCCTTGTATCATCCTGTGAGTATTAAAAGGAAGTCGCAGAATTTACATAATTACTGGAACGGCCCTTATAAGGTAACCATCCGTTTCAACAATGTGTAACGCATTCAGCATCAACCGCGAGGGAAGCTGATCGTAATCTGTGTTGATTGGCTTGTCACATATTGCGGAACTGCTCGGGACGACTAGCTCTGAGGAGGGAGCTATATGACCAGCCATGCACCTCAGTTAACTGAACGACAAGCTCTGAAAAGAGTATATGACGCAGCTCTGGGCCTCAGTTATCAGAACAGCCAGCTCCAAGGGGCAAGCTATATGATGCAGCTAAAAGTGTCAGAAATCAGCTCTGAAGAGGGAGTTATGTGATGTTAGGTATGGGCCGCAGTTATCTCGATGACCGGCTCTGTTAATGGGGTTACACGACTCACCTTTTGACCTCATCAGTACGACCAACTCTGAGGAGAGAGCTATGTAACGCACCTATGTGTTCAGTTACCAGGACGACAAGCTCTGAGGAGGGAGATATATGAAACGGCTATGGGTCTGTTATCATGATGACCAGCTCTGAAGAGGGAGCTATCTGATGCAGCTGTGAACCTCCATTATCAGGACAACCAGCTCTGAAGAGGGAGCTATGTGACACAGTTATGCGTCTCAATTATCGGGATGATTAGATCTGATGAGGGAGCTGCGACTCTGCTATGGCACTAGGTTATCAGGACAACTAGCTCTTAGGAGGGAGCCTCAGTTCTCGGGATGAAAAGCTCTGAAGAGGGATTTATGTGATGCAGCTGTGGTCCTTGACTATCAGGATGACCAGCTCTAAAATGGAGCTATGTTATTCAGCTGTGGGCCTCGGCTGTCAGGACAAGTAGCTATGAAGAGGGAGATATGGGAGACACCTGTAGTTCTCACATATCAGCACTATCAGCTCTAAGGAGGGAGCTAATGACACACCTATGATCTTCAGTGATCAGCTCTGAAGAAGGAGGTATGTGATGCAGCTATGCGCCCCAGTTATCAGAACGACCAGTTCTGAGGAGGGAGCTATGCAACGCAGTTATGGGCCTGGTTATCAGGACGACCAGCTCTGAGGAGGAAGTAATGTGACATAGCTATGGACTGCAGTTATCAGGGTGACCAATTAGAAGAGGGAACTCTGTAGAACAGCTATGGGCCTGGGTTATCAGGTCGACCAGCTATGAAGTGGGAGCTATGTAACACAGCTATGGTCTGTTATCAGGAGAAGCAGTTCTGAAGAAGGAGCTATGTGGCTGGATTATCAGAACAAGAAGCTCTGAAATTGGAGCTATGTGACACAGCTGTGGGCATTTATCAGGACGATCCGCTGTGAGGAGCGAGCTATGTGATGCAGTTATGAGTGTCAGAAATCAGGACGACTAGCTGTGATGAGCGAACTATTTGACGCATTATGACCTTAGCTTTCAGGACGATCGCTCTGAAGAGGGGGCTATGTGACGTAGCTATGGCCTACAGTTACCAGGACGACCAACTCGGAGGAAAGACTATGAAACGTACCTATTGGCTCAGTTATCAGGGCAGCCAACTTTAAAGAGATAGTTATATGACATAGCTATAGGCCTCAGTTATCAGGGCCACCAACTCTGAAGACAGAGCTATGTAATGCAGCTTTGGCCTCTGTTTTCAGGACAACCAGCTCTGAACAGGGAGCTATGTGACGCAGCTGTGA
The DNA here is from genome assembly GCA_030765065.1 of Deroplatys truncata. Classification (NCBI taxonomy): domain Eukaryota; kingdom Metazoa; phylum Arthropoda; class Insecta; order Mantodea; family Mantidae; genus Deroplatys; species Deroplatys truncata. Next base: position 131,371,123 of record CM060979.1, on the reverse strand, counting down.
GCCTCAGTAATCTGGATGACCATCTCTGAGGAGGGAACTATATGACTCGGCTGTGAATCTCAATTATCAGGCTGACTAGCTATGAGGAGGGAGCTATGTGATGCGGCTATGAGCCTGGTTAGCTGGAAGACCAGCTCTGAGGAGGGTGCTATGCAATGCAACTATGAGCCTCAGTTATCTGAATGACCAGCTATGAGGAGGGAGCTATTCAATGCAGCTATGAACCTCAGTTATCTGAATGACCAGCTCTGAGGAGGGAGCTAAGTGATGCAGCTATGAGCCTCAGTTATCTGCCTGACCAGCTAGGTGATGCAGCTATGAGCCTCAATTATCTGGATTACCAGCTCTGAGGAGGGAGCTATGTGGTGCAGCTATAGACCTCAGTTATCAGAACGACCAACTCTGAGGAAGCTTTGTGACGCAGTTATGGGCCTGCGTTATCGCTAGAAGGCACCGACCAACCATCTGACTGGTGGGATGATAGGTGTTCTTGCCTGGTATAAATACCAGAATCGCTATCCAGAGATAACTAAAATCCTCTGGAAGTTTCTATCACTTCTCGAATGTTCTGCAACTCCGTGGAAGATTCCGGCTGTTATATAATCGACCATTCTCATGAGTGAATTTGTGAGTGCATTTCTGGTGTAACACTAGTGCTTTATTCCAGGCAGGTAAACTCAGTTTAAATCACTATTGAGTTTAGCTGCTGCAAGATATTAAGTCAGCTGTATTTACTCCCCAGTGGGTCAAGTGGAGCTAAGAAAATGCTCCATTCTGTGTACTTTGTTACGTCATGAAGAAAGAATATTTTTTCACTGTTAATAATTCTACTTATAATTTGCATTTTCTGTGAATAGCCTCAGCAGCCTTTTCATTCTGAATGAATTTAATTGTGTATTGCTGAAAAACCACAAGATAGAACACAAGAGTTATTAAATGTAGATATAACACACAATTTGTAAAACACATTTTTATATTAACTATTTCTGAGATGTATTTTATTACTGATTGAAATTTCAAGCACTTCATAATTTTTGTAACTGTTAAATTGCCTTTAGTTAATTTCTTGTAAATGTCATAGAAACAGTATACAATTATGTTGTGAAGGACATTCCATCCATTATATTCATTGCTGATGTGTACTGCATTGTTGATAACTACTTTGTTATGAATATCCTTTATTGTCAAATGTAATGAACACAGGAATTGCTTGCAAAATTGCTTTAAATAGTTGAAGCAAGTCTGAAAGCTAAGTAGTTCTCCGATTATTTTACTTAATGATGCTAAATCCTCCAACATTTCAGATCATGCACAGAAGCAGTTTATGGTGATATCAGTGGTAAATCACCTTTTCCCTCTGCTAAAGTCTCAGGAAGAGACACAAGTTTCTATAATGGAAGGAATCATCCTGAACATGAAAGTCGGGTCACAGAAATAACAACTGCTGAACAACATGTTCACTTAGAACAATCTGGTAAGTGTGACGGGGGAGAAATTTATAGCGGGGTTTTGTACCATAAGGAAAAGAATTTGAGTCATAAGAACCAAAAGTCACATTTATAAGAAGAGTTTTTCTCAGGTATCTAATCTAAACATGCATAATTTGATACATGAAGGTAAGAGGCCACACAAGTGCAAAACCTGTGACAAGAGCTTTGTTCAGTTATCATATTTGAAAAACCATAATTTGATTCATGAAGGAAAGAAGCCACACAAGTGCACTACTTGGGATAAGAGGTTCATTTATATGTCACATTTGAAAAAAGCATAATCTGATTCTTGACAGTAGGAAGCCACACAAGTGCAAAACTTATGAAAAGGACTTCACTAAGTTATTAAATTTGAAAATCATAAGAGCTTTGCTTATTTATCACATTTTAAAATACATAATTTAATTCATGCAGGTAAGAACACACACCAATTTAAAACAATAAGAGCTTTACTCAGATGTCAAGTTTGAAATGGCATAATTTGATTCATGAAGTTAAGAAGCCACATCAATGTAAAACTTATAATAAGAGCTTTACTTGGTTGTCAAGTCTAAAAATTCATAATTTGATTCATGAGGGTAAGAAACCCCACAAGTATAAAATTTCTGATAAAAGCTTTACCGGTTGTCAACTTTGAAAATGCATAATTTAATCCATGAGAATGAGAAGCCATACCAGTGTAAAACTTGTGCTAAGAGATTTACTGTATTGTCAAATTTGAAAATACATAATATAATTCATGATGGTAAGAAGCAACATCAATGTTTAATTTGTGGTAAGAACTTTACACAGTTGTCACATTTGAAAAAGCATAATTTGGGTCATGAGGGTAAGAAGCCGCATCAGTGTAAAACATATGGTAAAAAGTTTACTCATTTGTCACACTTGAAAACACATAATTTTATTCATAAATGTAAGTAGCCACACCAGTATAAAACTTGTGATAATAACATGACACTTTTATCATGTTTGAAACTGCATAGTTTGATTCATAAGAGTAAGAAGACACAATAGTGTAAAACTTGTGATAAGAGATTTATTCAGTTATCAGGTTTGAAAATGTATAAGTTGATTCATGAGGAGAGAAACTCATTAAAATAAAGATTTGTAACATATTAAAGACAACATACCTTGCAAGATCCATTATACACCTATGACATACATTCAGGGCTTCATTGAGATTTACAACTTATAATATTGTATATAACACAAAAGTTGTAAAATTCTAACCTTTTAATGCATTTCTCTTATAATTTTAGCTGTTTTGCCTGAAAACCTTCAGTGTTCAACTGTAAGAAATGTTTTGTTTGAAGTTCAACAGATTACAGTTTGCACCAACCTCAGAGTAACAGCAAATAAACATTTATCCTAGATTTATTATCAACACTCGTGCTGGAATTATAACATATATTAGAATAAATAATTCCCATACAATTCTTTGAATACTTGTTTTTTCCTAAATGTTCTACCACATATACATAATCTGCATAAATCAGCAACCATTAGGATTCCCTTGGCTTTTTGAAGACGGTTAAAATTAAAGGATTTTTGGTGACTAAATAACATCTTCAGCTCCTGTTCACTTCGTTTTGATTTACACGATTATGGTTGATGCTGCTAGGTAATGGATTTATTGTTTGCAATGAATGTGGAAACAAAATAAGTGTTTTACAGAATCATTTGACAAACCTATCACTAATTTTTATATGGAGAGATCAGGTTGTCTCACCTGGAGCGGTATAGACGTATGTCTTCCTCATGTTAACTGCTATGTAAACAATGCAATTTATTGCAATATGGTCCAATTCCACAAATTCAAGTGACTTGTCACATAAGTGTATTTCCTGTACCTCACTCATTGCAAATGTCGTCCTGGCTGGCATAGTGGTTACCATACTAGCCTCTAGTTCCCGAGGTTGCGGGTTCAAACCCGACGGAGGGCGATGGATTTTTTTCCGACATAAAAATACTTAGCATGTCTTCCTTCGGAAAGGAAGTAAAGTCGGTGGTCCTGCATTGTAGATTTGCGGCACGTAAAAGAACCTCAAGCCTGATAAAGAGGCCTCTGAGCAAAATTACAAGTACTTCAGGCCCAATATGGAATGGGATGTTAAGAAGCACAGCAGTTAAGGAGCGCCCATAAATAAAACTCAATTTTACTTTCACTCATTGCACAGCTCCAAAATTAAGTTAACAATGCACAGGTTCAAAGCTTATGAAATGCCTTCTTGTGAGAGATGATGTTCTAAATTCTAAGGCTGCTATCAAGGATTCAACAATCCAATATTTAACAAAGTAAGCTAGGAACAAGTCCCATTACTGTCTCTCTGGATTTTCAGTGTTTACTCCATACAGAAACCTGGACATAGTTTTAACATGTGTTGTACATAAAAATCCTTTCTTCTATTGTAAACATTTCGGCCAGCATTTCAATGAGATAATAATATGTTTACACAGAAGTTATATGGAAATAGGGCTTACAGTAATGTCTACTCATGTGACAACACACGTAATAGAAACAATCATATAGAACTGCTTGTTTATAGTGTCATACATACATATACAGCAACATGACCCTATGGTAGTTCCTAAGCTCAACGATTTGATCACACAACGGTGCTGCACCAGCTGCCATGCATCGGCAGATTCCTGCAAAATCCTCAACTTTGTGGTGCCGTGTAAACGACCAGGGTGCTGATACCACTAACTATAAAGTGTCCTCGACGCGAAAGTAATTTCCCTAGCCCTTCCCAGAGTAATTTAAATATGACCAAACTGCCTGTTTGTCCATCTCTCGCATCTGAAAATTGCCCGGCCCCCTGCTACCACTTCTGCTCCTGCTCCTCCATTAGCAGATGCCCATGCTACAGAATTTTCATCTCTTCGAGACCTGTTGCTCTGCAGAAAACCAGCTTTGTTACATTGCGTGAGACCTTCATAAAGATCCAGCGACCTCCGAACATTGTCAGTAAAGGCATCCTACTACTTCAAGGTACTGGTCTATATTTAGCACACGTAATGGCGAGTAACCTTTATTATCGTCCATTATGTCTTCCAAATTAACTCCAAGAATGTTTAATATTTCTTCACACAGAAGCTAGACATTTAGTTGGTGAAAGAAACATTCACGTCAGACTCGGAGCATATCTTATCGCACGTCTTATCATAATTCCCATTCCACTCAGCAAATACGTGGTATGCGCATCTACATTAAATCCTAAATCCCCCATGCTTGTGCTACAACTCCAGTTACGCTAAAGTCAGTCTATTACATCGCAGTGAAACTACTACTTCCGGGTGCAAAAGTCACCATTGGATCAGTTAATCACTCTCTTACTACTAAGTATGTTGATTTTCTTCATGATCTGTATATTATCACCCATTCGGGGAAGCTTCTGCTCGGTGGTGATTTTAACGCCAAGCTCAACGAATTTCATACTCAAACAATCCACCTGAAACGACCGTACCCCATCACTCTGAACGCTGTAATTGTGATACTACTGCCCCGGAAACATTTTCGATATCTTTTTTTCGGACCTGCAGTCGATTTATTCCTCTGTCTTTACTATTCCTGACCTGTCATCTGAGCATCTTCCTGTTTTTGTGGTTATAAATGCTCCCTACCACCGTGTGCATCCGCCAAGTTACTTTGGTGACAACTGACTGGCCTGCATACAAAGACTGCTTTATTCTCTCTCCTTTCCACTTTACCAACCATTTACAGAGTATACCCCACCCTGCTCTATCTACCTTTACAAACACTTTGAAGGAGACATACCACTGCTACAGCACTGTTCAGCGGTGCGCCCAGCCACTTCTGTCCACTTCAAAGAGTGGATCAGAAGAAAGATTAAAGTAAGATTTTCAGCCACGAATTGAACCCAGAGCATCCTAAAGAGGCTTCTAAGGCGGTTGCATATGCAAATTAATAAGGCATTTGTTAATACCAACTTCGACCTTATTAATTTAAAACAATTAAATAATCTAATCCTTCAAAGAAGCGCCATTGGGTTTCATGCAAACAAAGTATTAGTACAATGAAAGTAAATCTGAGCAAATATACCTAAAATAGTTCAGTAAAATTCTGAAGGTTCATCATGATGGAAAACTGAGCTGGAATTAACATATTTCAAAGTATCTAACAAAGTGTGTCCTGCTCTGCACAGTGCTAAATTTTAGCAGTCGAGCGGAACTCTAATCGATATGGAAAGTTACAGACAACGTAAAACCGAAGCGGAGGTTTTTGGGGTTTTTGTATTATTGATATTATATAGCTACTGGAGTGAGCGCCGCACCTTGGAATAGAGCACAGATAAGGTATAGCGGTGGATGTGCTTTCGTAAACTCATCTTCTTTCCTTGGCTTTATGTTAACGTTCCTTCTGCAGCCATATTGAAGCTACAACACTAAACTAGTGAACTGAACAAACGGATCTTGTGAATAGACATCCTATATGAATATCAATTCTTCAGACTACATCCCGAAATTTCTCGCCGCACGATCTTTGACGTGCCTAGCATTCGCAAGCAACTCGGTCAGACGCATTAGAACCGTTTGTTTTTGAAAGTCTAGGCGTACGTGGGATAAAATGGACGAAAGCACATAGACATAGAGACCAATGCGGTATGCCTTCAAAGCTACATTACATTGACTGACATTGTTCAAGCGCTACCTAGTTCAAACATGTCAAAAGACAAAGGCAGACCTAAAAACTGATTTTAAGGAATGCAATATAAATGTCCTAAAGAAGAAGGTAAAGCCCCTTCTTCAGAGTGCCACTCCAAAGGAATTGTCAAAACCTGCAGGTCAGTCTGTACAAATCTGGTAAATGAGATTCCACTGCTATCATGAAAGAACTTAGTTCTGCTTCTCCTTAAAGAGAACAAGAAAATGTATGACACACCCTCCCCCTCAAAACGTGTCCAGATCGTGCATTAGCATTATTGCTTGATGCTAAACTCTCATCGAATCGATATAATATCGTTTGGAATCATGCGCTACAACTGACATATAACATCTATCACAAAGTTCGAGGGCTAATAATTGTGCTAGCCATCCGATTTGAAGACCACAGAAACCTCTGCTGAAATACCAGTGCTGTCATTTCACCCTGGATATGTCAAGCCCAAGAAGACGTCACTCCAAGTTTGGAAAACATTGACACACTGAAGCTGAGGTGTACATTAGTAAAATGGGAATGCAATGGGACGGAACAGACAAGGTACAAAGGGAAATTTAATGACAATCTTAGTTCTGATGAAAGCCTTTTAAGTGTGTCCATGGTCCCAATTCAAATCCACTGTGTAACGAACGACAGAAGAGATGTGATATGGCGAAATCCTGGGCCTTCATCTACCAGATACTGATGCCCAATAAGTCAAGGAATCTGTCAACCTTAAAGAGAGTGAAATTACACTAGTCGGGGAACAAATATCTAAACTATGCCTGCCACAGTTATTATTGATGGGCCAGGATTAGGAATTTTAGGTGCAAATTTCAGATGAAAAGAGGAAGGAAAAATGTGCTGGTTTATTTAAGGGGATTCACAACTGAAATTGCTCTTTTCTAAACTATCCATTCAATTTTAACCACATGTCAGTCTTCTTTAGATATAATTGCTTTATGAATTTCAATCCAAAATCCTAATTAGTTTTCAAGTTATTAATTTTCAAAATATAAAATTATGGGTATATGCAAAATGCAACACATGATGCATTTTTCAAAAAAAAATCTTATGTTGCTTCTATGTCAAGAAAGTACAAATCTGTCATATACTTTTTTTCTACCATTCTTAGTTTAAGAGAAAAAAAGTTTTGCAGTTTTGTATTTGCATTTTTTCATCTTTTTGCATACATTGTTATCTTCAAAAATTAGTAGCGCAAAAACTATTCATTACCCAGAAAAATTATACAACAGTTTTATTTATTTGGGTTTTTGAAATAAGCATAAAAAATGTCAATATGAATTGGTGAAAACTACATCGTGTGGAACATTTTGAATATGCAGAAATGCTGAAAATAAGAAACGCCTTAAAATGAAATTTTAAAACTATAAACAGCTAGCAACCAAATGCGCAAGGGTATTTAAAAAGTCTCGTAACGATCCTGAAGCGTCTGCTAGGTCAAAAATAAAAGTGGATTCTAAAACTACAAGCATTGGAGAATTTTTTGGGAACATAACCTTTTTTTTTAGATTTTTTGAGATTTTGGGTTAATTTCAGTTGTACATTCCCTTAACTAATTCAACAATTTCTCTTTCCTCTATTCTAATTTATTGAACTACAAACAAATACATCAAATTATTACTCATCAAAAGTAGGACAAAACATGAAGCTGTTGTACTTCAAGACATTAAGCATCTCCACATTTTTAAAGGTAAGTTGTTTCTATTAAGAGAGAATGTCTTTGTAGATGCTAAAACTTCTTTCAACATCCACAGAAACCAGTGGGGGCAAACCTTGTATTCACTCGGAATGGCAACTCTACAGAGTTGGCAAATTCCTCAATGTCTGGATTCCTCTGAAGACTAGATTCAAGTTTGTCTTTGGCAAAGCCATCTAACTGCTCCCTCACAGAAGTAAAAATATCCCATTGTTTTTCCTTTTCCAGACCTTGTTCTTCCAATCGTTTAATAGCTGCAGGCAGGTACTTGTAACTACAGACACAATGTAGTTCTGTCTGCAAATTATGTATTTTCTCCGGTAACAGAAGTTGCTGTACCTTGGAAATTGCACCTGCGTCGGATGGATCCAGAGAAAGCACAAACTCTTTATTTTGTTAAAATTCTCACACAACATAGCAGCACACTCAATCCAAGATCCCCAGCGAGTAATGACTAAGAAATATGGAAGGGGCAGGCCAGTGATTTCCCTGTAGTAAACAACACAGCTCGGAGCTTTCAGTAGAATCTTCTTCAGGGCAGAGACGAATTGATTTGCGATGTTGTATTCGTTCCTTATGGATTCACAAACTCTGTGAAGGGCATGAGCCAAGCATGTCACATACTTCAAGTTAGGAAATAAAGGTTTCAATTGGTTAACAGCTGAAACCATGTATGGAGCTTGGTCCGTAACCTCAAGAAGAAGTTTTTCAAACTCGATACCAGTAGGCCAGAGTTTTTGGCAGAAGGCCATAATGGATTGTATTGCTGTACTGGCATTGGGCTTTCTGCAGCTCGTACATTTTTAACAACATGGGCTTAACTTTCTCCCCTGCTAAGGGAAAAACTAAAATGTTCAAAACATATCATTCCATTGAGTCTATGGTTTCATCCACAATGATTCCCACATCGCAATCACTTTCTCCTTGATTCTTTCTATGCTTTCTTGGTAAACAGGCTCCATGTAGTTTTTTCTTAAAGTACTCTCATCAGACATTGACATCTTTGTGTATTTTTCAGGAAATCTCTTGAAGGCTGGATGGTTCACCTTATCGAGTGGAATTCCTGCTTGTGTAAGAGCTGCACACAAATCAATGTTTAATTCCTTCAAATTTTGCCTTTTTGAAGAACTCTGTTGAAGCGCATTTCGTAATAGAGGTTGCTGTGCTATGAAATTTTGTTTGAATTCCTCAGCCAGAACAATAAATTGAGCACTGGACACCTTTGGCATGGTAAAATCTAATACTAGTACACTCGTTTGGAGAGCTAACACTAATTCACTTGGTAACACAATGCGACTGTCACACAACACAACTTACTCTTGCACCCATTCACTGTCCACATTCTCTTATAACACCGCGACAATTACCAGAATGCTCTCATTCATGCTGGAACATCAATCTCAGCGATTTCTAATAGTTTCTAGCAGAACCCAGTCTTAATAATTCTCGGAACTGCGCATGTGAGGTTACTGCCATCTCTACGCGCCCAGCCTTCGCCTCCACGCAAACAGATGACGTCTCTCACAGTAACAAACTCACATTCACGAACAGCAGGCTACTGATTCTGGTGGGATAGAATCACTCATTGTTAATTGCATTATTGCAGACTACTTTATAGCGGTAAAGCGAGAGAAAGAGGTTTTCGTTGAACACACAATTATTTTCCACTGTTGGGGATGTGCTTTCAATTCCCGCGCGGCGTTTACTGAAAGAGGTAAGCTTACTATTTGCACAGCAAGCAGAGGAGACGTTAATTGAATCTTAAAAAAAGGGGGGGAAAGGGGATTATGAGCAAGGTTGGGAAAATAGGATAAAGGTGCCAAAAAAGGGTAAAGGTGCGAGAAAATGCCTCTTTTTGCAACTAGAAACAAAATTTCACACTGTGATATCTTTCTACACAGCTTTAATTTACCCTAAGAAAAAAGGTGCGCACCTAAAAATCCTAACCCTGTTGATGACAAACGTGTTGTTCTATATGATTGATGGCAAGGTATGCAACGGAGTCTCCTCTGTTCATCATCCCAAATCTGTTATTTGTGTGGAGCAAAGCCACAAGAAATGAATAACATGCTTTTTATCCTGAAATATTTAAATTCATATTAATCAACATTTGGATTTTCGCCTCTCCATACATGGATTCGCATGTTTGTATGTACATTACATATATGCTATAGATCAGAGATTAAAACCAGGCAGACTCGTGGAGAGGAAAATAATAAATAGTAGCAGACAAAACAAGGAAAGTACAAAAAAAAATTAGGAAAGACCTTTGTTTGTTGGTCTATATGCGGAAACAACAGACTGGAAGTACTTATTATGGGAATGCCTACTGCTAGAACATTTTTCAGGAACCAAGAGAAGTCAACTGACACAACTGGTGTTAGCTTTGATTTAATTAAATGCTTCCACATGATTTTGCATTGTCTGAATTGTGGCTTCCCAACAGATGTAGAGTACTACTGGGCAAATGTTGGGCTTGTACTTAGAAAAGCATTTGTGGTACTTAATGTCTGTTACAATACACAAAACCTTCCATTAATTCAGAAACCCAAGCTTATATTTTTAAAAAAACTTACCTCCTTAAGTGCCTCAGGTGCAATGCGTGTTAATGAGAAATGTGTTAAAACATTCACTATAAATAAAAAATCGAAGGATCACTCTAAAGTTCCAATTCACTGAAAAGATTAATGGGTCTGAATAGCATATGGAATAACAGGTGTTCTTTTGCTTTGTTACCAAAAAGGTTGTCTTTCATTCTCTGCTGGATTTTAGAATTGAAAAGTCTCATTATATTTGTATGTCTCGAAAATTGAGTTTTATTTATGGACACTCTTTAACTGCTGCATCCTTTGCATCCCATTCTACATTGAGTGTGAAAAACCGGTAATTTTGCATTTTGCTCAGAGGCGTCTTTATCAGGCTTGAGGTTCTTTTACATGCCGTAAATCTACAACACAAGACCACTGGCTTTACTGCCCTTCCAAAGGAAGCCATGCTAAAAATTTTTACATATGAAAGCACTGCTTCCTCTGAGTCATTTTTCATGAAAATGCTAGATAGTAATTTTGGACAGTCAGGAATATATTGAGGGCACTTTTAATTGCTTTCCAGTTCTGAAGCAGTCTAGAAATGGCTGGTGCTAATGAGAGCCACCTAGTTGGAACATGCCTCAAAATTTCAGTGCACTCCAAATTCAAAGAATGATTTTAATTCTTCTCTTCATATGGCTCAGACAGAGAAGTGATTATACGTCTTTAAGACTTTATTTTCAACATCAACATGTAATATGTCAATTGCAAACTTAATTCTGTTATGTATGACATGATTAGAACAATTAGCTTTCAGTAAGTTACAGCTTTTATTTCTCAGCAACTGATACACGGAATGTCTTTTTCCAAAGTTCAATTGGCATTGTCTGCACAGTAAGAAACATACAATTCACATCCAAATTGTGTTTTCTCCAAGCTCTGCAATAGCTTATTAGTAATTGGCATAGATGTTTCCTCAGCACTTTCAACAAAATCTAGAAGTTTATTTTGCACTCCCTTTAAAGAGTTTAAGTACCAAATGCAAACTAGGAACATTTTTTGTTGCTTTTGTTTGATGTATCGGTTGCCGATGAAAAAAATGTTAGTCTTTCCAGACACCTTGAAATAGACACAAAATCATTATTAACACTTTTAGGAGCAAGAACATTCTTCACTATCATTTCCATTTTAGTGCATCCCCATGAAACCTTGGAAGCAATTGCAGAATCATTAAAAATTTGTTTCTGCAGTCCATCCTTGAATAACTTAGGTTATGTTTCATTGCATGATACAGTAAATCAAGTTCACATGCAGTGCTTTACTGTTAAGTTAAAAAAAATAGCTCGATAATTTATTTGAACCTCCAGGATTACACTTTTCCTTAATTTGATGTGCCTTGTATTGTGCATGTTGCCACTTTGTCCACTGTGCGAAATACTAAATCCTACTTAAAGTACAAAAAGCTTGGCTCTTGTCAGGTCCTGGCTTAACCCATGAACACACATTTTCCATTTCTGGAGATATGTATGGTAATGTTTGCCTTGAGATTTAAACTTTTCTCGCAGAGGAGTCTTTGATGGATCTTCTTGCCTTCACACATTTTCAACTTGAAACTGATATAAAATTACTTTTTACAGCAGTTTGTCTGAGGTAGAAGGAATCACTGCAATTGTACCCAATAATGCAATATCAACAGTTACAGAAAATATACATTGTTCCCATGAATTCAAAAAAGAAAAAACAATTTTAAAAAAATATTCAGTATCTTCAGTGATACTGAAGTTTGCCCCAACTTACTGTTGACAAACATCATTACAGAGAATTCTGGCATATAATAAGTGCATATTTGCATAATATTCTAACTTTAGTATTTTGCCTACGAGCTATTTCCATTATAAGATTTAATTGATGAACAAAGCAGTGTAAGAAATTAGGTGCTCTCTGCTACGTTCATTGCACTTTGACCTGAAGGTTCAAAGGAATACCAGTATCTCTCAACAGGACACCCTCAACTATCACAATATCTTAAACACAAGGACAAGTTGGAAACTGTCTGATAAGTCCTTTGCCTCATCCACCATGACACCTGCACATTTAGTCTGAGTTCAAATATATTCTCTGCAGACCTCTACCGTGCACTGTATCAGTTCATTTTGAACACTTTTGGATATACATTTAAAGGAAAAAGCACTATCTAAATGAGATTTAGGCAATGAATTGAGTTCACAAGTATATTTCATTAATGACAAAAAAATACCGGCTTTTGTGAAATCTGAGATTCATCATGTCCTGTTTGTGCTGGTTCATTTAAGGCAATGCTTTTCTGTTTTTGCCAACTTCATTGTGTGTCACAAGACTGAATCTTGGTAACCCTTACTTAGGCCCACATGGACATCAACCAATCCTAAAAGAGTAGGTTTAAGGATATTATTTATATGCTTTTCAGATTTTTTCGTAAAGTCTTTTTAAGTCACTCACTCTTTTATTAGTTCAAACCATATTTGAGGCATCACCCAAAATTCCAAACATAACGCAAAAAAAACAGACGCATTTTGAACTTTACAGCCATAAAATCAATCAAACTTGTTATAGATATAAGGATTAAAAGTTCCAGTATTCTGTTTTTGTCTACTGGTACCACACTGAGAAAGTGCCTCAATTATTATATTTGCCATTCACACAAAAACTACATTAAACTGAACTTGTCTACCAGTGCTCTCTGAAAAAGTCAGACCATTGGTAATATTATGTCTTTGCAGACTGAAATCTGCAAATAATTACTTTAACTAAATTATCTAATGTCATATGCCCCTGCTCCATATTTCAATAATTGTCTATTGTAGTGCTTATTTCCCTCTCTGTACCTGGCAAGCCCATGTGCATTCATTTCAACCGAAGCTCTTGTCTTCATTTTCTGCAGCCCAGCCTTGCACATGTAAATGCATGATGAAGAGGCAGAAATGGAAGTATAACATAGCAGTAGAATGCCCATGTGCTTTTGCATTGTATTTTTTATTCAGTGTTAAACTACACTAGTGTGACTTCTTACTCTCATGAGTTAGATTATGTCTTTTCAAATTTGCCAACTGCGTAAAGCTTTTATCACAAGTTTTACATTGGTGTGGCTTCTTACCCTCATGAGTCAAATTATGCATTTTCAGATTTGACAATTCGGTAAAGCTCTTGTCACAAGTTTTACATTGGTGTGGCTTCTTACCCTCATGAATCAAATTATGCACCTTCAAATTTGACAACCGAGTAAAACTCTTACCACAAGTTCTACAGTGATGTGGCTTTTTACCCTCATGAATCAAATTATGCATTTTTAAATGTGACAAACAAGTAAAGCTCTTATCACAAGTCTTACACTGGTGTGGTTTCTTACCTTCATGAATAAAATTATGCATTTTCAAATGCGACAACCAAGTAAAGGTCTTATCACAGGTTTTACACTGGTGTGGCTTCTCACCCTCATGAATAAAATTATGCATTTTCAAATGTGATAAGCGAGTAAAGCTCTTATCACAACTTTTACACTGATGTGGCTTCTTACCTTCATGAATAAAATTATGCATTTTCAAATCTGACAACCGTGTAAACCTCTTATCACAAGTTTTACACTGATGTGGCTTCTTGCCCTCATGAATAAACTTATGAATTTTCAAATCTGACAACCTGGTAAAGTTCTTACCACAAGTTTCACATTGGTGTCTCTTGTTACCCTCATGAATCAAATTATGCATTTTCAAGTTATACAGCCGAGTAAAGCTCTTTTCACAGGTTTTACATTGGTGTGGGTTCTTGCCCTCATGAATCAAACTGTGCATTTTCAAATCAGACAACCGAGTAAAGCTCTTCTCACAAATATTACACTTGTATGGCCTTTTGCCCTTATGAATCAAATTCTTTTGGTTGTGGTATAAAACCCTGCTGTAAATTATGCCCCCATCACTACATTTAGCAGGTTGTTCTGAGAGAACATGTTCTTCTACAGGTGGTATTTCTGTGACATCACTTTCTTGACTTTCACATCCAGGATGATCCTTTTCATTACAGATTCTTGTCTCTCTTCCTGAGAATTCAGCAGAAAATGGTGATTTACTCCTGCCATCACCAGGAACTGTTTTCATGCATAAGCTGAAATGTTGGAGGATTTAGCATCATTAAGTAAAAATAATTAGAGAATTAAATCTTAAGCAAAATATCTGTTTGGCAATAATAGAAATAATGACATATCATCAATTGTATTTCAAAATTCTTCATGAAAAGCAACTATTCTGTTCATTACAATTGAACTAAGTTTGTTAATCTGCAATATAACTGGATATTTAATTAGCTCTTTAAAATGAGAACCATGTTAATGGTAAAACTAGTCTGTGTTTGTGGCAATGCAAGCAAGGTGTATTGCATGCTTGACCAGACTTGCTTTAACAGCAACTATTCAAAGTAGTTTTGTAAAAATTCAAGTGTAAATTATGTATTTAGCAAAGAAATATTCATAACAATGTAGTTGTTAACAAGATTGTGCACAGTCAGCAGCCAATACAATGAATGTAATGCTTTTGACAAGAACATTCCATACTGTTTCTGTGATATCACAAGAAACAAATGAATAACACTTAAAATTATACAGTATTTGAAATAGCAAAAAAATCTCAGAAATAGTTAATGTTGTAAAAATGTATACAAAAAACTGTGTGCTTTATAAAGATCTACATTTTACATTTAGTAACACTCTTGTCTCTATCTTATGGTTTACCAATAATACAAAATTAAATTCTGCAGTTACTCACAGAAAATGCAAGATATAAACTTTATTATTAGTCCTGAAAACACATTAAACATATGTTTATATCGAAACTGCCAAGAGACTTTTTGAGAAAACAAAAAGTAAGTACAAATTTTCCGTGCAGGGGTTGCTGTGGGGGATTTTCTTAAAAATCTTTGTGTTTATCTTTGAAAGATCAACTTAAATACTAAGGTTGGAATTTATCTGTATTTTAATTTTTAAGTTATGCTGGACATGGACACAACATTTCTTTCATTTCAAAGGACCTCAAAACATGTATTTACAATCAAATCATTACTTTAAATTTATAAGAGTAATGAAATACTTTGTCTACTTACCAATACGTATGCAAGCAAATAAAAGGTGTTCAAGAATTTTGTGTGTTAATGGGCTATACATTTTGATTATACAAATTTTTATCAGGTCACTTTTGAGAAGGGGATGAAGAAGAACAAAAATGTATATGGAAATAGTAGTTTTATCTATGGGAAGAATTTCATGGAAATGTTCACGCTGCATCCTTAAAAGCTGCTTGACTGTAATAACAAATTGATATTAATTTGATTTTTCAGTTTTGAATTTGTTTCTCAGGCATACAACAGGTACTTTTATAAAACTGCTCTTTTTGATGGGTTCAGAAACCTCAAATCCGTATTTCTGCTGAAATTTTAATACTGAATTTTTGGGTGGAACAACCTCTACCTAACATAAGATAAAGGGTTCAGAAATTACATCACAACATTCCTAATTGTCCACAAAACAAGGTTCCTATTTGAGGAATTGTTTCAAAAGGTGTAACATCCTACAGAATTATTGATACATTGCAATAATATAAGACAAGATAAAAAGAGTGACAAACAACTAGTGAACCTAGGATTATTCTTTGCTTTGTTTACATAAACCTGAAAGATCCATCCTGGCACTGTAACTCTTGCCCTGCTTAGACTGTAGCTGAAGAAAGAGTAAGTAAACACTTTGCTTTGGCTATCAGTGAAGAAAGAGTAAGTACATATCCTACTCTGGCTATCACTGAAGAAACAGTAAGTAAACACCTTATCTGGCTAGTGGTGAAGAAAGAGTAAGTAAACAGCTTACTCTGTAACGGCAAAGAAACAGTAAGTAAACACCTTGCTCTGGCTAGTGGACAAGAAAGGGTAAGTTAATACCTTGAAACACTGTTAAAACAATGCATACCATGAATACAAACTAATACAATCAATATTCAGGTACTTATTCATCATCCATTACCCAATTATTTTTAACTTGATAAAGATAGTCCTGAAAATTCCTGTTTTGGGGTTTATTTCTAAGTGTTTTCTTTACTGCTATCTCAGGATTTAATCAACTACTCTTTGAGTCCCTTGTCCCTGGACATTCACACAGAACATGTTGTTGTGGGTATAAGGAGGCTGAAACTACAAAATCGATTGCTATATGCCTGGCCTTGAAATTCTATACTCTTCACACATGACAGGAAACAAAGAAACAGAAACCAACATATCCAAAATGGTTAATACCACAAAGAGAATTGACATAATCTGTGTCTTTAATGAGATCTGCATTTTTAGTATGGTAAGTTTTTGCTTATGGTTTAGATGGAACAAAAATCTACATAATATTCATTCAAAAGGAAAACAACTTAACAAGCTATTCACACATAACGAGAAATATGTTTTATTAGGCTGCACATATCTAAAACCTGGTATCTTAATCAAAATCAACAGAGCAAATTTTGAGAAAATAAAACACAATCAATCTTCAATGTAAAGGGCAGTTTGGGGTTGGAGAATTTTCTAGAAAACCTGTGTATTACATATTTACAAGATACGAAACTTTGATGCCAAGTTTGGTATTTATGAAACATTTCCTTTTCGAGTTATGCTGTCTCTCTCTCTCTCTCTTTCTCTCACACATACACACCTTTTTCTAAAAAAAATGCTAAAATTGGTCTCAAGGGACTTTAAAACATGTTTTCACTGAAATTTTGATATTAAATTGTTGGATGGAACATAATAGTACCTTAAATTACTGTAGGAATGTAGTGGAGGAAGTGAAAATCCGGTACATATTTCATCTACACTCATATAAGGGCATAAAAACCTCCATAATATCTGTGGACTCTTATCATACAACAAGAATGAGGCATAGAACAAATTTCAGTATGTAATTTGATGGATTGATTATTATATTCTCATTTGTGTCAGTTTATGAGCACGAGACATCTACTGCAACATAAATGTGACAGTTATGTAGCATTAAAGCTAAACTTAACCAAGAAGCAGAAGGCTTCTAATTGGAATAATAACCAAGAGTCAAGACTTACCTTGAAGATTTTACTGCAGGGAAGTCCCCATCCTGTAACAGAATAATTCAAATGTACAGCTTTACACAATCACACATACAGAATTAGTTAAATGTCCTGAATAATATAGTTATCTGTTAAAGTACTGGGTTTGATTTGTTTATAAACTGGTATATGATGTTAGAAGATGTGCAAAATAAACACTTGAAATTCCACTACATAAATGGGGTATATGAAAACCAAGCAATGGTTAGAGTATTAAAATCTAAATAATAGTTTAGTTTACAGAACAGGACTGGAAAAAGGAATGTTTAGTAATCAGTATATATAATTCAATTACTCAAACATTATGAAAAATGAATACAGAAATGCTTGAGATGCATGGGGATACAGTGGCAGAGAAGAGGGCAGGAACAAACTGGGTTCCTCTATGCCAATAACATAGGTGTTTAAGTGTACACAATAATAGGCTTGTAAACAAGGATCTTATACCTTTAATTTTACATCAATAATTCAAGAGCTGATGGACTTTATTGTATAAATTGAGGCACATTAATAACAATAACAATAATGATAAATATAATCTTTACAACAATAAATTCAAATAGGTTTTCAGAAATACTTGGTGTGTCCATAATCCAGTCTGATCTGAATATACTTTATACATCATTGTATTCCATTTGAAAAAATGGGAATAGGATGAACCCAAAGCGTAAAAGGGACAATGTCCATTCTTATACTAAGTATTCAGATACTTGCACATTATATAATGAATATTATAAAGAAAGAAACTATATGTGTGTTCAAGGAAATCTTGGAGAACATTTTACTTGTTTTGATAATTCCTTTAACAATGAATCATATTTTTCCAACAGGACACACACTGTAAAACACTCACCCTGGGTTTTCCCAAATATTAATATCACAGTATGTTTTTATTCTTTACTGCAAATATGATTTCTTTTTTGCTCTACAACCCTGAGGGCTAACAGAAGAGACATTAAACTCTATCTTGATTTGGACTAGGTTTTCTCAAATATTAATATTGCACAATTGTTTTATCTTTTACTGCAAATAAGACTTTTTTTCTTTTGTTCTATAACCCTAAGGGGTTATCTCTGAGTCTCCTGTTATAGGAGAGACATTAAACTCTTATCTTGATTTGGAGGTCTGTAGACATCTAAGGTAAACTGGGCCCAAGCAATATGTATGTCTATAGGCGTCCAATGTAAAATGGGCCCAAATGATATGATCATGTATAGACATCCAAGGTAAAATGTGCCCAAGTGATATGTATGTCCAAGGTAAAATGGGCCGGAGTGATATAGGCATGAATAGATATCCACGGTAAAATGGGCCTAAAGGCTAGTTCACAACCACCCAGTAACGGTAACCAGAATGGAAACGAGAATGGGAAGCAAGAAAGTTTGATTCACAACAGCCTGGTAACGAGAACGGGAATGCATATCAATCACAAAGTGAAAGTTGATTTTGTGCATTGGGATTTCATTTGTTTTTAACTGACCAATGACATTTTTCCACCTGCTTCCAATTTAGCCAAGCCAACATCAAAATTTGATAGAGTAAACATTATGTAAATGCATATTCATTACATTTCCGATCCCGCTACTTATGCCAAACTTTCATTCCTTTATTTAATGGCATACATTAAAATTGTTTATTATTCTTGTTTCATTTCTGCCGGTTTTAGCTGTTCTTTATAGCTTTTGCCATTGTTTTTCAGGTAATAGCCAGTTTTCAGTTGCATATAAACAAACTACAAATGATCCCTTCACCAGAGGAACCAACGCTGATTAGATTTGCGGGTGTTGGGTTTAGGTTAGGAAGCACATTTACTACTAATTCCTTCCAGTTTCCAGCTTGCGACTTAGAGAGCACTAGTGGCTGTTTCATGTCAGGGCCGCTTAGAATAACCTCTATTCTATGTTCATCAAAAGGTCAAAGTAAGCATAAACAAAACCTTGTGCATTTTGACCGCAGCGCGCCTTCTTCACAGTTTGCTGGATGCTTCCACCCTCTAAATAGTTCCTTGAAAAGTGTTACTAAATACTAAGGTTTGAAGCTCACTTAATTTCATAAAGCACAAACTATTGAGTACTAAGCATAGTTCAACTCAATATGTTAAATGATAAATAAATTAATTTGTAACTAGCGTTACTCAATTTGTAACGATGCTGATTGGTTGCTGGAACTGGTTGGGGAAGGAGAAAAAAGCAAAACACTCAGTATGTATCAACATGGCGGAAATAACCGGTGTTGTTAAACATAAGCGCGGAAAGCCTTTACAAAGTGGTGAGAAGACAATAGTTTTGAACGTGTATAACAAGTTCTGCGAGAAATATCCAGAACTTGCTATCGATGATGTGGTGAAATTAACATCTGAGTTTACTGGTGTGTCAATTTCAAGTGTTTACAGTGCACGCAAAGAAAAATCCACAGTTGGTGAGGTTAGAACTCCTGGCAAGAAGAGACCACATGCGAGACGAGTGCTGGATGTTGTTTGTGATGCGTTTGTGAGGTCAGCAATCCGCAGAAAAGTTCACCAGTTCTTTATTAACAATGAACCCCCCACCTTAAACAAAGTGCTGTTTGCAGTTAACTCTGATCCGGACCTCCCAAACTTAAAACGAACCTCCCTTCACAAGTTGCTCCTGGAGATAGGTTTCAAGTTTGTCAGCAGGAAAAGAAAAGGTATTATTGTGGACAGAGATGACATTTTATGGTGTAGAGATTTTCTCCGTAGAATAAAAGAACTGCGAAAAATGCGAAAAGTGTACTATTTGGATGAAACTTGGATAAATGAGGGACACACGACAAGCAAAGCATGGACAGACACCACTGTAAAATCAAGAAAGCAGGCATTTCATGCGGGTTTAAGACGAATAGAGATGACGTAAGTAAATAGCAATTTCTGTTACTAGCGTGCTGTATGTTATTTAGAGTGAATAAATATTCCAAGTGGGGAAAAACTCATAATAGTTACCGTATGGGTAAATGTGTTCAATAAACTGAACATAATTAACTACTGATACCTGATGGAGGGTGGGCGTAACCTCATTTGGAGCGCACATGGCCGCGGAGTGATACAAACCGGTGATTTGTTTATGCCTACTTTATTCTTCTGGTGTACAGAGTTTAGAGTGAAGAGTCTAATATGCACAATAGGGATCTAATATGCTGTGCCCGGGAACGAGAATGAGAAAGTTAAAAGTTGGGCAACTCTTCTTTCCTGTTCCCTTCGGTTGTGAACATTCCCATTTGAATACATGTATTTCAACTTTCCTGTTCTTGTTCTGGTTACCGTTCTCGTTGGTTGTGAACCAGCCTTAAGTGATAAGGAGTATATAAACATCCAAGGTAAAATGGGTCCAGGCGATATGGACATGTATAAACATCCAATGTAAAATGCATTATGCACAAGTGTTTCTTGTTTGACATGTATTTTCCAACAGCTGGAGTTGATACAATGTTATCTGTAGACCAGCGCATGTCTAATGTAGGTTTTTTTAACACCATCAGAATAATCATGCCAAGTAGCCTGTAAATCTAAATCTGTGTTACATCTAAATACTTTTTAATCCTTCTTTCAGATCCTAATTTGCCTTTTGAAGTCAGATCTTTATCACTTTAAAGCTTTAAATGTATATTTTGCAGTGAGAAACTTCATGAAAAAAAAACCAAATAGTTGACTATAACTTGAGCTGGGTATGAGGATGTACAACATATGTACTGCAGAAAATGTGTCTCTGTGTTGGAATAGTTTTTGTAACTACATAAACCTGTCTCTGCACTAATACCTGCATCTTCGTTGCCACCCACATCCTCAACACCAGATTGAAAACTGGAAAATTCTCTGTCAATATCCAAATTACTGTCAAACATCAGAAATTCTTCAATATTCTCTGAAGTTAATTCTAAGTTCAAATACTTACAAAGCTAACTTATAATCAATAACTTCAGTTGAAGCCAGAATTTGAAATGGGATTAACAAGTTTCTAACTCCTACTAAAAAGAATTCTGCCTCAGCAGCTGAAACAAATATCCTCCAACACACAAAAACCAAACTAAAACAGTGCCTAAAACAGAGTCTAATATCAAGTTGTATATTTATTTATCTGAACAGGTGAAAAAGCTATAACTGACCTTACCATTAAAAAGTAGTGTTTAACGACCATTCCTACTACAGATCGCACCACAGTGATGGACATTAATGATACAGGCAATGAAATGATACTTCAGAAAGGAGACATTCTAGATCTAAAATTAGGGTACGTACCCAGTAATTACCAGTTAAGAGCACTGAGGAAATCTTGGAAAAACAAAAACCTCATACATGGAGGACTGTCCTGGTAGGATTTGAACCACAAGTGTCCCAAATCTGAGCCTCACACATTACCACAGAGCCATGTAGATGTATTCATATTTAGTTTCAACCTCATCTAAAGCCATAAACAAAAAACTACTCTCTTAGCACAGAAATGATAAGCATGCATGTGTGTGATTGGTTTATGTAACAGTGTAAAAACACTTCCTTCCCCTTAAAAGCTTCATTACATGCTATGTATTGTCAACTCCTAACAGAGAGCTTTAAAAAGGAGAATGCTTGGCACATAAAAGAACCTCAAGTCTGATAAAGAGGCCTCTGAGCAAACTTACTGCTCTGTCACACCCAATATAGAATGGGACACAAAGAACTACAGCAGTTAAAGAGTGTCCATAAATAAAAAGGAGAAATCATTTGGTACTAATAGCTGTTTGCCTCCAATGCAAAACTATTGTGGAATCTTGTTAGCATTTGAGAAGAAAAAGTAATATCTCATCTATCACTATAAACTGGAATTAAACAGATGCTTCTTTTTTTTTTTGGGGGGGGGGGTTATTTTGTAATTGTGGACCAATTTAAATACCTAGTACTACTTCCTGCATATCTGGAAACAGCCAATGTAGGGTTTAAATGACCATGGCCAGTAGGTTGAAGCTGTATAAACATCTGTCTGTTGTTCTCAAGTCACTGAATTTCTTTTTGACATCATTTAGCATTCATTTCTCTTTTGGCTGTAAGTTTAGCTGATCGTCAGATGCTACAATATCAGAGAGTATTTTGATATGATTTAAAGAAAACTACCCTCAAGTTTCTTATAATTTTCAAGAATTATCAGCACCATTACTTTCAACCCTTTAAATACACCATGTGACAAACACTATTCACATTCACAAACTATCCCTTATCCTTACTAATTTGTATCACAAAACTAAAATAATTTATTGAGTGTACAATGAATGAAAATTCAAACTGCAGTAGATTTCTATAAAACTTACCTCAATGTCCCCACAAACAGATGAAGTTTCTGTTTTTAGCCACCAAGGTTCTGCTTTAATTTCTATTTTGTTATTCGTTTCATCACCACCATTGGATTTCTTAACATTTATTACAGGATTCTCTAGAAGAAGTTCTCTCTCATTCTGTGAACCAAAGTCTGAAACAAGAATCTGTTCCTCAATTTTTGTTTCCATATCTATCTCACAATTGTTGCTGCATGTAACAGTTTCAGACTTTATAACATGTTTGGTAAAACATTCTCTCTCTTTCTGTGAATAAAAGTCTGGAAAAGGTGCCTCTGTTTTAACTTCTGTTTTGATTTCCACGTCACAATCATCATCGAGGAAAACAGCATCACTGTTTGTCTTCATTGTAAGATCCTTGAGAAAGAACTCTCTCTCATTGTGTGAGGCTACATTGTCTGAGAGGGGATCCTCTTCTTTGATTTCTAGTTTGGTATCCATTTTACAACTGTTGCTGCATCTGATGATGCTATTCTTAATTTTGTTAACAAATCTGTGGAAAAAGAAACAAATTATGCATAAATTTTAACCATCAGTTATTTTGAATCCATCAGCCAGTGCTCAAACCATGCAACACAGCTGCATTGTTCTCTAACAAATAAATCTACTTCTTGGGAAGTTGAATCAAACTTAATGCCATGCTTAGAACTCGAATCATGGATCTTACCACTTTAGATACCATGTTGAGATACCTGTACAAATATTGGACCTTCTCATCTGTATGATTAAACTTCAAGGCAATCCCAAATATTACATATATATGCCTCAAAGACAACTTGCAATGTTGACTATTATCGTTAATTTGTATTTTGATAACTGTTCTTCCACATTAGCTGTGTGCAGCAAATAAGTTGTAAAATTAACCCTAATAGTTAACTACAAAGCACCTGCAAAATTACAGGTCACCTTTGAGGTATATCTGTATACTTAATATCAATTTTTTGGTTTATTGAGATACTTAAAATAAATCAGAATATTGAATACTTGTATGGACATCTTGCCACAGCAAATCATGTGGTAAGAACATTGGTTCAGAGTAGCAAAGCTCCATGGTCTGAGTCCCAGTTATGGAATTGAATTTTTCAAGTCTGTTTCAGCTTTCCAAGTTAGTCCCTAAGCAAGGTTCTTTGTACGTTTTTTCAACTGTGCAGGGAAGTTAAACACTGAAGTGCAGTATTTTTTCTTCAGTAATCTTTTATGATTGCAAGTCTTATGAGTCAGCAGTCATTATACTAAAATGGTTAAGTCCACAATCACTACATAGAAGGATGCCATTGTATTTATTTGCTGTATAAGGTCCCAAAGAGCCCTAGGGCTCATATGGATAATCATAAAGAAATTATGCTGTTAGTATTACAAACTACAAAGAAAAAGTTACAATAGAAATTGTAATTATATACTAATTTAAATCTAATAGTAAACAAAATATTAATATTCTATAAATACAAGAATGAAAGTTGCATACTATCACTGAAATACAAAGATAGCAATTATGATTTTGCCAGTAGTTTAAGCTGTGTTAAAATACTGACCGGGATTCCTGATATAATTAGGGAATTGATTATAATGAATAAACACCATTGATAAAATTCCTTTTAGGCCATATTTTGTGGTTTCAATATTACTCAGTGTAATGTTATGCTGTGTTCTTGTAGAATACTGATGATAGTTATTTGATTTTAGATTTGAATGCTGGAGATTATGAAGTAATTTGGAAACAAGTCAGGAATACTGCAGCATTAACTTGTGATGCATTTACCCTATGCTGGGAGAAGTGTGGGAAATTGAGGTTTTAGGTGTGGAGATTTTTATACATAATGTCACACATCAATGCAAACAGAACATCAGTACAATAAATTAATGCACCTCTTCCACCACAAATCTACTCCATTCGTCTACCACTAACTTATAACTCAAATCTTCTTAACTTCTTATGCACATCCATATCACTGTAATTATTATGTTATTCATTTATTGTAACCACCTACTATTAATTTCATGAGATATAAATTTTAATTATCTCCAAGAAGAGCTGATCCAGAAACTTTACCACTTTACCACTTCATCTTTGTGCTACTTTTAAGTTACGAATTTGAGTTCCAAACTAGCTCAAATCCAAAGTACAGAGAAGTGGGTAACCACACAACCCATCTTACTTACAAAGTATTTGAGATTGGCTAATTATAGTTCCTAATCTTATCACAATAGTGCTCCACAAAGAAAAATTATAGCATTTGAAGTCAAGGCACCTTGCAGTACTTTATTACCAATAAGGCAGTAACAAGTATCAGTGAGACTGACATTAACAGTGACAACCAACAGTTCCAAACTACAATCACCACAATATCTGAATACCAAGAAAATCTAAAAACTGAATTTGAAATACCAAAAACATCATACAATACATACACAATAGGAAAATTGGGCATACCAAACAGATTAATTCTACATTTACTATTTATTAACAGTGAACTAGAAATGCCTTTTCTACAAGAGACAGAACTAACAGATCCACCCATTAAATGTAAAAATACCCTAGAAAAAACAGAACCAGCAATGAAATAACATGGGCATACAATAAAGTTGATGTAAAGCAAACAAATCATTAGAGAGGTTCCTGGTTTTCCAACAGCCGTTTAACCATATGCGAAATAATAGCTCTGGCTTATTAATTAGCATATCACCCACCCACACACAGCATTACAGAATATGGATTTTCAATACAGACTCTTGCAGGTTAGACCAACTTTTACAGATACATTAATATAACAGATAGAAAACCAGACACAAGTTGGAGGGCCATAGAAATTGATGAAAGCAAACTTGGAGAAAGAAAACATTATCAGGGGCATTTTGTGGAAGGGCAGTGGTTATTTGGTGGAGTGGGTAGAGAAACAAGAAATAATGTAAAAATTTAAAGAAAAAACAATACAACCACTTTACAGTAAACTATTCAATTAACTTCAGAGATGAGACCACACAAACACCACAGAAAGTATATGAGACATATTTAAAAAATATTCCTCATTACAGTAGATGAAAACTGGATAACTAGCACTGATAAAACTTGCTGATGAAACCCGGCATGGCACGAGAGCATTAGTTGACAAATTATTTGGTGGAGTGGGTAGAGAAACGGGAAATAACTGCTGAAAATAATGCAAAAATTTAAAGAAGAAACAATACAACCACTTGACAGTAAACCATTCAATTAACATCATAGACGAGAACACACAAAAACCACAGAAAGTATGTGGAGACATATTTAAAAAAGATTCATTACAGTAGATGAAAACACTGGATAACTAGCATTAATAAAACCCAGCATGCCATGAAAGCATCAGTCAACCAAGTAACTGATGATAGGGAGGGTGCTCCCCTGCTCTTTTATGAAATATTAACATGTAAGTGGAAAATGTATTGTTTCTAAATTTCGATTCAATTTTCCATTTTACTACAATCATGCTCTACTGTATAAAATATCCCCTAATTATTTATATTATTTTCTTTTAACCATCCGAATATATTGTATGTTAATAATGTCTGATTTAGATTATTGTAACCACAATATTATAGGCATACTGCTCGTAGTATCCGTGAATATCACCGCCTTTCTTGGAACTATTATAGATGCCAAATACATCACAAATTCGATATTCCTAGCTCTAACAGCTTCAGTTACTACCATGATATGAGACATGCATGATCTTGAACCACAATGCAAAACTGGCACTTAACCACGATACAGTATTCCAGGATTTAGCCATTATTTTAATGCAAATGTGATATAGAAAGCTTCAGGTTCAGTGAGATTGGCAGAATATCTCTATGTTCATAAACATGTTTAGTTGGTGTAATGTAATCTAAATTATTATTTTGATTGCTCTATTTTGCACAATTTCAGGCTGATGCAGTCAAGGACTACCACACTACATCCATGTATCTAAATGCTGTGAGTGAGTACATTTTTAATTAAGATCTAGGTAATCCCATATTCCTTAATTTCAATATAATACCAATAACTGATGTGATATTTCCCTTAATCTTGTCAATGTGAATAATTCAACTAAAGGATGAACAGACCAAGAAACAAGACATAATTTGCTTCCTTTACTATTTCATTGTCAAGAATGCGGTGTGAGTGCTGCGCAATGGGTGAGTTGTATCTTTTTAACCACATGTACTTAGCTTTATTATATATTGGTCCATTTATTTATGATAGTTGAGTCAGACTGCCAATGCCAAGTTAGTGCTTCATTTTTACCAGTACAGAATAGCGACATGTCATCGGCATATAGAGTTACTTTGCCTTTAAATATTTCATTAGTAATATAATTTGTAAATACAGAGTGAGCCAAAACACTCCGAACCGCTTGTGCGGTGTTTTTCCTGTCCGCGCCCTTGGCGCTCATTGCTTTCTGCTGCTATCATAGAAAGGTGCGGATGAAACCATACGCCATTTTTAAAACCACTTTTAAAGGCTTTACTTACTAACTTTATGAAAAGAAATGCTGAAACTGGCCACTGTCGTCCATACATTTTTGACACCTCTTTAGGAAACTATCCATCATGGAATTTTTTGGGGGAAATTTTCCAAACAATGACCGATGTCGTCTAATGTTTCTTCAGTAAGAACCGAATGCCATCTTTTAGATTTCTTAGCCTGAACACTTCCTGTGGCCTGAAATTTACTGTAAACTTCATGGATTGTTGTACGGCCTGGAACTTTTACACCTGGAAATATTTTTGCAAATCGTGCTTTCACTTGGCGAGCTGACCGAGTTAACACATACGAATCATAAATAAATACATGCTGTGCAGTAGAAAACATATACTGAGCCATAATATACTTTATGACTAAGAACAGGACAAAATAATAAATAACTCGTAATAACTGAACTGCATCACATCACCGTCAACTCAAAACTGCACTTCACACTGCACAGCAAAACCACAACAACGTGACTTTGTTTATAGCAGCAGTGCATTATGTTTTTATCATATTTCCACATGCCCAGTGGTAAAACACCGCGCAGACAGTAATATTGTTCATAAAATACCCCTTTGGGGTAACTTAAAACAAAGTGTACAAGACAAACCCACACACCCTAGAAGAATTAAAACAAAATATCCACCAGGAAATTTCTCAATGTGAACTACGGCAAGTGATGGATAGTTTCCTAAAGAGGTGCCAAAAATGTATGGACAGTGACGGTGGCCAGTTTCAGCATCTCCTTTCGTAAAGTTGGTAAGTAAAGCCTTTAAAAGTAGTTTTAAAAATGTTGTATGGTTTCATCCCTGCCTTTCTATGATAGCGGCAGACAGCAACAAGCGCCAAGGACGCGGACAGGAAAAACATAGCGCAGGCGGTTTGGAGTCTTTTGGCTCACTCTGTATTACAATAATATAGGTCCCAATACAAACTGAAGAACACCACTTTGTATTTAATTAGACTGAGATTTAACACTGTTGACACAAACATATTGCCTTTGATTTTGAGAGTAGCTCTTAAGCCACTGTAAGGTTGTTCCATGCATTCCAGTTTTATTAAATTTGTATAGAAGATCATGATTAATTGTACTGAACATTTTCTTAAGATCAATAAACAAATTAGTTACAATTACATTTTGATCAAGGGCTTTCTGAACGGACACTAGGGAGTCTATGTACTACTGCATTTAGTGTGCATGACTTTTGTAGGAAACCATATTGGGCAATGTTAAATAATCTACTTTTACAGTTGTTTTGTCACCAACTTTAAAAATACGTACTAGTTTTGCATCTTTAGATATATCAGACACCACACCTGTGTTGAATGATACATTTAAATGTTCGACTAGATATGGCACTAGATAATGTGAGCATTTCTTAAACTAATATTATGTATGTTATTGTTACTAGAGGAACCTTTGTTTTCTAGCTTCTCCACAATATAATTTATTACCTTAGAACCAGTGGGTCTTAAACATTGAAAAAACATTTTGGTTAAAAAAGATATGCTAACAGTTCCTCATCTGCCCCTATAAATAACAATGAATGCAGAACAGAAATACATAACTTTAAGAGATGTCAGTTACACAGCCAGCAAAACAACCCACCATATCATTTTATGACATTTTCTTATACAGTTAATTCACTGCAATTTATACTTCTTCTAACACACCCGTTAAGAATTCAACACTATCCATCATCATTGAGCTTAAGATTTAGGTGAGCATCTTAAGCTTGGTCTTGTCTCCTTTACTGTGCAATTTCTCTCTCTCTCTCTCTCTCTCCCCCTCACATATACACATCCACACCCACACATGCCTAAACCAAACCTCAGGTAAATATCAGAACCACTGAAACCTATTGATTCACTGTAGCTCGCTAGAACCTAATGGTCTCCAGTCCCTCATACACTCCTTTCTATATTTATTAAGAAAGTATGCTCACCTAACATAGCTCATTTCAATCTTACTGTGTTTTTTTTCCCTCCAATGTAGGTGGCTCTTCTGGAAGAACTGCACAGCCATAAAATGCCAACTACTGGCCAAACTGTCAACTAATTATTAGGGGATAGACATGGAATAAAGCCCAAGATACTATTTATTGCAGGGGTATAGTATGTTTTTAAGTATTTCAGCTATATTATTAAGAGCATCACATACTTCTTTTGTACCGCTAATCAAATTATTTAGTACTTTTAATTCAATAATTTGAGCGCTGTGTATTTTTTTCTTATTTAGTATGTTGTTCACGTTTTGTCATGTTTGCCTCCTCCATTCTGTTCCCAAGTTGACAAACATTGTAACCATTTATATCAAGATATTGCACTTCACTATGTTTTAATCATGTTTCACTACTTATAACTATGCAAATTTGGGCTAACTTACACAGCATATGCTCAATGTGTTCAAGTTTATTTTTAGTGCTTCTTGTATTTAAGTAAAGTATTTGTAATTTGAATCTATTAGATTTGAGTAATTCTGTGTGATGCCTCTATTAACTATGACAGCCACACACAGTGCTTATTGAAGCACAAATGTCAGAACTGTGTATTTGCTGTATGGCAGCCACTGCCAATGTAATATTTAACATCGCTAGATTTATACAACTGTGGAATATATACATATTGTGTTGAAATGTGCATTTCAAATAGGACAATAAGCTGAAAAAGCAATGCATGTCATACACAATGAATACACAAGTAAAATAAATAGTGTTCCCTATAAGGGAATTGTGAATAAACATGGGCATAACACATATAAATGTGCATGGGCTGTGTGCGAAACAACAGAAATGAAAAGCAATAATACTGTAAAACAAAACATGTTGATCAAGCATAAGATAAATAATGTTTAAGCAAAGCATACATAACTACAAAATAGGTATGAAATCATTGGGAGAGCATTATGAATATGTTAAGTTTGGCAAAAAATATAAAAAATATTCCTTTTTATATGACATGTTTTTATTTTACTTAATATTTTCATGCTACCTACTCAAGTGGTGTTTTAATGTCAATGATTTTAAAGCCACAAATAGATATATGTTAAACTGTAGGGTGCCAGGAGCATTTTGTATCAGCATATCAAAAAGTGATTGATTAAGAATAAATAAAGTGTGTTACATTTGCATTACTTTCCCTACCCTCTATCCTTTATTACTGAGTATACAAATTATTCCTATGAAAGCTTATTTTGTCTATCTCTTCAGTTTGAGATAAAGCTTTGCAGAAATAGCTACATCACACACTTCGTTAGGATACAAAGCGAACAGCAATAGTCAAATGTATAGGAACTGGTCACTATATGCTGGTCTCAAACTTCCATACTCTTTCCATGCAACTGCAAGAAACAACTGATCGACAGGACTTTACAGAATGATGAAGAATTCAACAATTCAAACCATTAATAATGGTACCTTGAAATAGCTAATGCCTCAGAAAGAAAAGAAAAAAAAAACAATTTGAAATATTGTGTGTTTTAAAGAGATCTATATATTTTCTATATTACATATTTGCCTACAAAAATTAAAAAAAAAAAAAAAAATTAAGTTTTCTTTATGGATGCTCTTTAACTGCTGTGGTCCTTAGCATCCCATTCTATATTGGGTGTGAGACTGGTAATTTTGCTCAGAGGCCTTTTTATCAGTCTTGAGGTTCTTTTATGTGCTGTAAATCTATGACATGGGACCATCAGCTTTAGTTCCCTTCGGAGGGAAGCCACGTTAAGGAGTTTTACGCCCCAAAAAAAATCCATCATCCTCCACCAGGTTTGTACCCATTACCTCAGGTACTATTACTACAACTATTTTTGTCTATTCCTTAAAATTTACCACTTATACATGATTATATAAAATTCTTTCCAAATGAAGAGGACTTCACAGGCTATTCCCAGAAAATTCAAGATATACATTTTATTTCACATATAAATATCTTTAATGTGTGTTATTTTAATCAAAATCATTGGAGCCTTTTGAGAAAGTGAAACATTTTGAAAAATATTCCATCTACAGGGTATTTGGTGATGGGGGATTTTCTTGAAAGTTTTCTTGTCACTCTTTGGAAGATAATGAGCTTAAATAACATGTTTGGTTTCTATCAGATTTTTTGTTTTTGACTTATGCTGTTCATACACACACACATTTGTCTGGACTTTTTCTAAAAATATCCTTTTTGGATTCACTGTACCTTTAAACATGAATTTCCGGTGAAATGCAACACTTCTTTACCTATTATACATGTGGTGGAGAAAGTAAAAATGGCAAAAAAAAAAAAAAAAAAATGATATTTCTTGCCCAATTTAACAAAAACTTAATGCTTTCCCAATCATTCCTTACATATTCTGTAGTTTATGTATGTAGATATTTATGGGTGTCATTAGTATGGTATGTGAGTAGGAGCATAATGCAGCATATATACCAACAAAAGCGAGGATTCAATACTAAATGGTGTCAGTAGAGAATAGGGATTTGTTTTATGCAGAAGTTGTGGAATGAAGTCATATTGTCCACCATTTTAAACAGCCATTCATATATAGTGGCTACTGATGATGTTTTGGATGGAGAGTTGCAAACCGAAGAAGACAAAATGTTGCTACAGGATTGTCACCATATATATGCTATCATCAATCATTGGATTTTAGCCTCAGAGACCCTATGGCTATGCCCCATAGTCGCTAATTCCTCCACTCCTCTACTTAAAAAAATATCCCTTGGCTACACTCTGTGCTATAGAACCTTCAATGCTGGGCTATGCCTTGCAGCTTAGGGCCCCCAATGTTGGCACTTGAAGCATAACACAAACAATGCTCTCATAATACCTCTGGTTGAATGATTGTGATGGGAGTCGTGTAACAGTTAATATGGAACGAAAGTGACAAAATACAATGAAATATGCTCACCACAACGTCCAGTAATATTACTTATATTTAATAATGTTATGAAAGTAACAAAGATAATCCTGCAGTTGCATGTGCACCAGGTGCATAGTGAATGTAGCTCCTACTCATACACCATACATTACCCTTAATGTGTTGTATCCATGTTTATGTAAATCTCACACTTATTTCCCCTTATAGAGAACACCATTTCTTATTTTATGGGTGTATTCATTGTGTGTGACATCCATTGTTTTTCCAGCTAAACAAGCATTTCAACATAATATGTATGTGTTCCATGGTTGTTTGTCTAGCTTATTACGTTAGTAGCCGCTGGCATTCAGTGAACATACAATTCTGGTGTTGGTACTTCAGTTGGGCGCAGCGCGTAGTCACCATAGTTAATGGTCGTCGTACAGAAGTTTTGATATAATCAATGCTATTACAGCTATGCCCAATAAAGTGAGGGTTATTCGTATGTACCCAAATTCACTCTTCGTATTCTTTTAAAACTTCCGTTATGAGGGAACCTGTTAAATAAACGAAATATGTAGATTAAATACCATATTTGTAACTTTCACACGTCGTCCTTCGTGAAGTAGTGGTTACCATGCTAGCCTCTAGTTCCCGAGGTCGCGGGTTCAAACCCGGCTGAGGGCGATGGATTTTTTGTGGCGTAAAAATCCTTAGCATGGCTTCATTCGGAAGGGAAGCAATGCCGGTGGTCCGGTGTCGTAGATTTACGGCACGTAAAAGAACCTCAAGCCTGACAAAGAGGCCTCTGAGCAAAATTACCGGTCGTTCACGCCCAATATATAGAATGAGACACTAAGGACCACAGCAGTTAAAAAGCGTCCATAAATAAAACTAAATTTTTTGTAACTCTCGCGAACTTTTGTGTGACTTTATGTTTGTGAAATGATTGCATAAAGGAACCCAATTTAAAAGAACACTAAATTAAAAGTGCGGCTATATCACACCTGTGAACACACAAGATACAATCTCTGTTATTTCTCGCACTGCTGCTTTTGTAATTTAAAGTTTATTTTCTGACCAATGTTTATTCTTATTTTTAATTCCACCTACCACATTATCCAACGCTAACGATCGATTAACTAGAGTCCAACATGAACAAAGATCCACTTGGGTGTGAACTTCCAGCAGAAGGTAATATGGCGACTCCGCGAATTCTAATAAATGTTACAAGCTGTGTTCATTAAACACTCTCTGGACAATGGAGCTGACGGAATGGAACATTGGAAGTCAAGAAATGAAGGTTTAATCTCAGAGGAAACACAATCATGCATATGAAATATAAGGTGCACATACTTTTACATAGAATTAAATGCAAGTTTGCTATTTATCAGACTTTTTGTTTTTTACTTATGTTGTTCACACACACACACACACACACACACACTAACACAGACTTCTTTTTTAATTTTTTCTTATTTAAAGTGCCTCAAAACATGTATTTCCGCGAAATATCGGTATCAAATACTTCCTCTACCTATGTACGTGGTAGAGAAAGTAAAACTGAACAGGTTTGGAGGAACGTTGAGTATTTACGCTTTGGGACTCGGCAAAAATAGAACTCAATGGATTAACAATGAAATTGAGTTTTATTTATAAATGTTCTTTTACTCTACAGCTCCTAGCCTCCCATTCTATATTGGGCGTGAAAGACCGGAAATTTTGCCTAGATGCCTCTTTACCAGGTTTGAGATTCTTTTACGTGCCATAAATCTACGACACGGGATCACCGGCTTTACTTCTCATCGGAAGGAAGCCTTGGATTTTTACGACTGAAAAAAATCCATCACCCTTCACTGGCTTTGAACCCGCGACCTCGGCAACCAAAGGCTAGCAGGGGCGTGCGATCGGTGGACTATTATGTGGTCCAAATCTCTTGACGTTTGAGGCGTGTCCAGCAATACGACACTAGCGAATAACAGCAGTGCGGCATTGCCTCATACTACAGTACATCTCACCACTGGTAAAACTCGAATTGCAATATCACGTGCACGCAAGCGTATTTCATATTTCAGAAAAGCAACAAGTAGCTAGGATAAAAGGCAACGTTTTCCTGAACAAGTACAAAAAAATAATCGTATTTTTACATCCAATGGTTTGCGATTAATTTATAGTTATATTTTGTGATGTTTAAACACAGACTTTTATTTGTAATTATGCTTGTAATATTGATGAACCCATTGCTGCTGTAATTATTTTATATATGGTTATGTCATAGACATAATTATCACCTAATAATGTGCAATTCTCCATGTCCTAAATAAATTTAGAAATGGTTATCCCAATAGTTTTCTAATACAACTACAAACTCGTCATGAAACTACTTTCGAGGCCCTCTGATGCAGCTCTGCAAAACCATACATTGAGTATTTTTAATAAACGTCATGTATGGTTTTGCTTCACAGAATAATACCATTGGAAAACCAATGTGCATAATATTGAGTCCTAAAATCAAGTATGTATCTGTTACATAAGAAGAGCATGTTGTGCTTTTTACAACATTCAACACCCGTTACTTGGAATGCACAACAACAACAAAAGCCATATAAGCCAACTGAGAACTTTAAGCAAAGAATCACCAACTGTTATCACATTCTTAAGGAAGCATCAACAGTGGAATTCATTGCACCATTGATGCGATAACTCAAGGTTAAAACGTTGTTAAAACCTTGACAAAGCAAAAATAGTACTGGTGTACTTTTTACAGTACGCTTAACAGAAGGTTCAAGCAACTTAGTTGTGAATTCAGTTGCAGTGTAGCTACTCAGTTCTCATAGCTTTGTCCCAGCATTTATAAAATTGACTCTTTCATGAAAATGTAGCTTAGTAAGCCCAGTGGACATAGCAGTAAGGTTAGGACTGTTGTCTTCGGTGCGTATAATTTAAGTAGTATGCCAATTAAGAAAATTGCAAAAATCTTAACTTAACAAAATGTCAACTTATGGCTGAGGCATGCTCATGGAGTACACCAACTGTTTCACATTCTGTAGGGAGGTGAAAAAGGATATGCCATTAACTGTGCCACTTGAATAACAAAGGACATAGAAAGGTATGGCTTTTATTTCTCTATTTGTATATTACATTTCCATTATTGTGTTTCTTCTTGTTTTCTTTTATTTTTAAGAGAACATTGTGATGGCATTTATAGCAAACACATAACATACTGACAAAGCGAAGTCAAGTTTGGCAACTGTGTGGTTACTCTGTACTGGTTGTCACGAAACGTCAAGAGATTTGGACTGCACAGTAGTAGGGCTAGGCTAGTCCCTTTAAGTATCATCAGCTTATATATACTTTATTAAATTTCATGTTTTAAGTTTGGTAGACATGACAACATAAATCTTTTTTCATTCACTCAGTGCCTGTACCTTAACCAACACTCTAGGTCTCCCTTGCCGCCAGCAACAATAGTCAGCTCGCCTAGAACTAGCTGTACTGTATGTGTTCCTCGTGCCATGTGAAGGGTAGCACACGCTTGGACTGTCGCTGGTAAACAACTTCTTTTATCCATTCCTGTTAGAAAGATTGTGTTGATATCTTTATTGTTTTTGTGTTATTAAGTGTGGAAAGTGTGCCTGTGAAGCGTCGCACAAATTAAAACAATATTGAGTGTTTAATGCTGTCTGGTATTATAGAGAGGGACTTGGTTCAGGATACAAGTCATCTATGTTTCACATCAGCTGAATCATCATCCAGCAGCACAGCCAGTCACGCCTGCCAACCTTCGTATTGTTGTATTTTGGATTGTTTGTCAAGTAGTACTGGTAATTTATTTGGAGCGTTTGGTTTTCAGGAAAATCAAATATTATAGTAAAGGGTAAGCCTACTCCGGGCGTTTCTCTGAGCACACAAATGAAGAACTATGAATATCATTTGAAAATATAATACTACAATTCTTCAAAATGGCTAACTATATGAAAATCGAGAAGCAAATGATTTTGCAGGCCTTGTATTCTTTTTGAAACCGATAGAGGAGTATTGAATAATGTAGGTTTCTCTGATATCAGTAATTTTCACAAAGCAAAGATTCGACATGAGAAGATACAATCACAATAAAATTGAAAGCTTTTGGTAAAACAAGGATAGACTTTCAACTAAGTGAACAATGCAGGTTGGATGTTTTAATGGATGTAATCTGCCTACTGGCAAAGCAAGAGCTACCTTTCAGATGCCATAATGAGCATAATGAATCCCTTAATTGGATATATATTGAGTTCTTGCACGTGCTATCCAAGCATGACCTACACTTACAAAGTGCTAGAGTTTTCAAAGGAATGTCAAAATGATATTATTGAAAGTATTAGTGATGTAATGCTAGATATAATAAGGAAAGAAGTAAAATGTACACCTTTTATTGCTTTAATGCTGGATAAAATGACGGATGTTGCAAAACTATCCCAGTTTTCCAATGTGATTTATTATATAACTGAGGATGAAATTCAGGAGAGATGTCAGCAATTATCGCTCTGTAGTTGCATTAAGTGAGCATGCATATAAAATCTTTACAGACTTTCAGTATGAGTCAGAACAAGCTTATACCTCAAGGATATGATGGGGCTGCAACATTTTATGATCATTTAAATGTGTTACGAGCGCTAGTGAGGAAAAGATTTCCCACTGCACTATTCTTCCACTGTTATGCTCCTCGATTTAACCTAGTTTTATTGTAGTTAGTGCAATTCATAAAGGAATGTAAAATATTTTTCAAGACATTGAGTAGCTTTTGTTCATTTTTTATGCATTGGAAGTCAAGAAGAGGTTTCCATCAGTGTCAGTTATGTGTTGTAATTGCAACTCTAGGATTGTGAACACAATGCATGAAAATAAGACAGTACTAATCTCATTTTTTGAGCATATTGTTAATGATCTAGACTCTGCAATAATGACACTTTTATTTGTGCCAGAGGATATTTAGCACTACTGAAGCGTTTCACCTTTTCTTTTGTTTTGGATGGTTCCCAAGGTCGCGGGTTCAAACCCGGCGGAGGGCGATGGATTTTTTCGGGCGTAAAAATCGTTAGCACGGCTTCCTTCGGAAGGGAAGTAAAGCCGGTGGTCCCGTGTCGTAGATTTACGGCACGTAAAAGAACCTCAAGCCTGATAAAGAGGCCTCTGAGCAAAATTACAGGTGTTTCACGCCCAATATAGAATGGGACGCTAAGAACCACAGTAGTTAAAGAGCGTCCATAAATAAAACTCAATTTTTTGTTTTGGAAACTATCATCATATTTTTGCTCTCACTGATACATTATTCAATATTCTCCAGACAAAGACTTTTCATGTAAATTATTGCATTGCAAAAGTGAAAGGGACCATTTCTTTCATTCAGGAATCTCGAAACAATTTTGATAATATCTATGCAACACTAGAAGAAAGTAACATGCATGAGAATAAAGCCAGAAGGCAACATCGGCAAGTTGAATTGGACAATCCCAGAGTGAAATATTTGTGTCATTACGACAAAATAATTGACATGATAGCTAGTCAAATGGAAAATCAATTTTGTGATTCAGAAGAACTAAAAGTTATTGAGTTACTTGATTTGAAAAGGTTTGAATCTTTCAAAACTAGATTTCCTGAAATTTTGTTAACATCTCATAAATCAGCCTATAAAAATTTGTTTCATTTCGAAAATTTGTGAAGTGAATTAGTGGCAGTTTATAGGTTGTCAAACTTTTCAGGAAGGGCAATGACTGAAATTGCAAAGTTTTTGAAAGACACCAAGTTAGGAGAAGATGCATTTCCAAAGGTTTATATATTATACTGCCTCATAACTACAATTCCAGTGAGCGCATCTACAGTAGAATGTGCATTTTCCTGTTTAAAACGTGTGAAGAGTTATGTATGGAACACTCGGTGTAAAGGCAGGTTTTCCCAACTTTCATTATTATCAATCAAAAAGGCTCTAGAGCACAAAATTCAAAGTCAAAGACATTTTTATGATCACATCATAGAAACATTTTCTGGTAAAGCAGAGAGGAGGATTCCGTTGATGTACAGATGAAACTGGAGGAGATAAGCTTTATTTTCGTTCTAATACATATAACATTTTTTTATATTTTTCCTGTGTAGATTTGTGAAATAGTGTCTTAACAGTTCCATTACCGCTGGTCACCCCTGAAAAATATCATTGCATGCCATTGGAGGCTAATATGGTACCGTTAGACATTTCATGGTTTGGTAACATGTCATGCTTACAGCGTTGTTTGTATACACGGTTAGTAACAACTACTTAGGCCATGACCATGCCACTGCTAGCAGAAGACTGGCTGCTTTTATACAACATTAACTTAAATTTAATATAACTGAAGTTTATAATCCCAAATTCAATAACACTGCGGAGTTTCTAATAGACTTTGAGGCTGTCTTAATGAAGAAATCTAAAGCTTTACCTGTGTATTAAGTGATTTTAATATTAATACCTTGGATGCCAACAGTAGCGCTGTATCAATAGTTTTAACCTAAACACTGTGCCAGAGTTTTAGATAATTTTCTTTCTGAACCTTCTGGTGATAAGTTAATTTTGTCAAACATATATCGGATATAAGTGACCATAACTTGCTTATTCTCGAGGTAAATCCCAATAATGATGCACCTCTAATAACAAATAACTTCACACAACTGTTTTCTTGATGATCTTTCCAGATTTCCTTTTAATGATAACATTGATGTAAACATGTTTACTCTGAAATTGTTAACTATGTGAAAGAATTTGTATAACTAACAATGAAATGTGAGTGAAATATACTTACTACAAACCTTGATGAACTTATATCACTAATAAAACAAAAAAGTCAAATGTATCAGTCAATACCGTAACATACAATAGAAATCTGAGGAGGCTAGTGGTAGTATTCCAAATACTCATGACACATCAGATCAGAATATTGTAAATGATATACCAAATAAGAAAAATATTCACAGAGCTCAAACAGTTGAATTAAGAGCACAAAATAATTTTGGAAGATATCCAAACCTTTCCAGCCTTGCCCTATATGTGGCTTGTGTGAAAGAACAATTAATTAACATTGATTGACCTAATAGTTGGTTAAAGTGAGAAGTCCAAGAGACTTTGTAAATCGCCATTGGGGTCTGGGTGGTTCATTTGTTTAGGCTCTGACCTTCTAATCCCAAGGTTGCAGGTTCAAATCCGGCCAAGACCAATGGTTTTTATGTGGCTTAACAGTGACAGCCACATGTCAGATTTATTAGCATGTAAAATAAAATCTGGCATATTGGTGGTGCTGATATGATCCTGGCAGTTGACAGCATCGTTCACAAACAAAATATTAATTTTAT
This sequence comes from Deroplatys truncata, assembly GCA_030765065.1. NCBI lineage: Eukaryota > Metazoa > Arthropoda > Insecta > Mantodea > Mantidae > Deroplatys > Deroplatys truncata. The sequence continues at coordinate 131,331,576 of CM060979.1, read as the reverse complement.
TTATTGAGGTATATCATCTCAAAATTAATTTGATCTCCTTGTCCTCTGTGGTCTAGGGATTCCATGCTAGCCTCTAGTTCTTGAGCTGTGGGTTCAAACTCAGCAGAGGGCAATCAATTTTTTGGGATGTAAAAATCCTTAGCAAGGCTTCCTTTGGAAGGGAAGTAAAACCAGTGGTCCTTTGTCATAGATTTATGGCACGTGAAAGAACCTCAAGCCTGATAAGGGGGCCTGTGAGCAAAATTTCCAGTCTTTTACACCCTATATGAAATGGGATGCTAAGAACCACAGTAGTCAAGCATCGTCCATAAATAAAACTCAGTGTAATTTTCAGTTTCCCTTATGGTTTCCCAGGAAAGGAATGCAGGTGAGTGGAGAAATGTGATATTATGTTGTCATGGTAGCTCAGTTGGTTAGAGCAACTACAGGGAAAGTGGAGCATGTGTGCTTCAAATCCTGGCAGTGTTATTGAATTTTTCAGTCTGATCATACTTTTTGAACCTTGTCCTACACATGGCTTGTGTGAAAAAACAATTACCACAAAATAATTTCATTAGTGATACAAAGGAACTTGCTGTTCTTAATAATTTCTATAGTTATAAGGTTTAGAAATAGTAGCCATACACTGGCGGTAAATAGTGCCTTCGGGATTTGTACCATGTCTATTCCCTACTAATTAGTTAACGGTTTGGCCAGAATAGGCATTTAGTGACAATTCTGTTTATCCTGAAGAGCCACCAACAATTGATATTTATTATAGAATTCTCACCATAGTTTAAACATGTTCTCCTAAGCGGGAGTTATATAATGCAATAAAAATCAGACATAAAATAGCCTTGATGCATTCCTTCCTACTTAAAATGCAGAAAACAGATTCTCTGTGGCAGATGTGGTGAATTTGGAAATTTAGAACATAAAATCGATATTATGCAAACTGTGTAAGAAAGAAAATTATGAATTGCATAGGCTACTGTGCAACATGGTAATACTGGGATGTATTAAAATATCAAACATTTTGAAATATATTTTGAATAGTATTCTATAAAATTATAAAACATAGAAAATGTAAAATAACAATTTAAAATCATGCTCATGCACAAACCAGTGTTTGATTACAAAGGATACTTTAAGAGATTATTAGTCATTGAGGATAAAATGCATAGTTGCCACCTATATGTAAAGGAGATGCTTAAGCAAAGTATTTCCCTTTATAAGGAAATGCTTATTACCATTTGGATAGGCATACTTATATACCCAACACTATGACAGATTTTTGGAAAGAAGTCAAACAAGGAATTGAGGACATTGAAATCCAGCAAATGTTTAGTAGTTTTAGCAACAAAAAGTCATTGAGGATATATGGGAAGTTAAAGAAAGTGTGGGGTAGAGAGAATTATGTGGATAAAGGCAACCAGAGGACAAGGGAGAGAGCTGCATGGGCTCAAACAGGGATAGTGGAATTGAAAGGAATAAGAGATCCTAAAATAGAGGAATTCCAAAGTGACGAAGGCAAGATAATTATTGGCATGCTATTCTGGAATGCGAAGAAACCAAAGTAATGAGAGGAAAACTTAGGATTAAGAAATTGGACTAATCTACCAATAGAGATTAAAGGGGAAGAAGTTAATGAATTTGAAATATAGGCAAGGTTAATAGAAAATGGAGAAAGAAAATAAACAATCTTGAGGAATCAAAAAGTACAGAAATATAATTTAAACCCGATAGAGTCCATGTACACATTTAAAGATAGTGGGCAAGAAGTAGAACGACCACAAGGTTGAAACTAGACGAGCCTTTCGTTTACTTAGTAACTCTGGAGAAAGAGTCACTGTAATTTAATATTTTGGGAGAATTACTTTGTATGGTCAAGAGATTGTAAAGTAATATTATGTACAAAGTATGTATTACTAAATTAAATAAGCTGATTCATTCGTGTATATGCCGGGTGTTTCAGAAATACTTTTACAAACTTCGGTATGGGTTCCTCACACTAAAAGAAGGGAAAAAGTTCATATGAACATATGTCCCATATTCCTTGGTTTTCACGTTATTCCTGTCACAATGAAAGTGTGAGTTCAACGGCCTTTGGGTCCAACCTCAAAACTTCATTTCTCTATGCATTCATAGAAGGCATTGACCCATTGTACTACATATGGTAGATGGCAAAGTGTTGCCTGGAGACTTGTTTATGTTTGTCATTTGTCTGTCTTCAACGTTTCAATTGTGTACATGTAGTGAGTTAACTGCACATGTTTCGTTCCACCATGGCTGAATATTCATTTCGTGAACAGGCAGACATGATTTTATGTATGGTCGCGCGAATGGTAATGGACGCGAGGCTGCACGGCTCTATCAGATGGAGTTTCCAGACCGAAGACAACCGAGACATCCAACCTTTGTTGCTGTTTATCGTCGCCTTGATGAGAAAGGAACCGTTGCACCACGGACTATTGATCAAGGAAGACCAAGAGTTGTTCGTATGCCGGAACGTTAATAACAGATGTTAAAGTGTGTTGAAGATGATCCAGGTATCAGTACAAGACAATTGGCTGTGGCATCTGGTACATCACACGTGAAAGCATGGAGGGTACTTCACGAGCAGCTCCTGTATCCATATCATATTCAACGTGTGCTGGGTCTTTCGCCTGCTGATTATCCATCACGGGATAACTTTTGCCGATGGTTTGTAGCACAAACAGCCAATCCATTGTTTGTCTCGTCAGTTTTGTTTACAGACGAGGCAACGTTTGGGAGAGATGGAGTTACTAATTTCCACAACGTACACGTATGGGCAGATCGTAATCCTTATGCTGTACTTCATGCTAGACATCAGCAACAGTTTAGTCTGAATGTGTGAGCTGGCATTGTAGGTGACTGTCTGGTAGGTCTATACGTTTTAGCAGCACGTCTTATTGGTGCTGTCTACAGGGACTTTATCCAGCACACTCTTCCTGACTTACTTCACGAAAATGTGCCCCTGCAAATAAGAAAAAACATGTGGTTGATGCATGATGGGGCTCTGGCACATTTTAGTTGCATTGTTCGAGATGCACTGACTGGTATCTACCATGACCGATGGATAGGCAGAGGATGACCAGTTCCATGGCCTGCACGTTCTCCCAACCTCAATCCTATGGAGTTTTACCTCTGGGGGCATCTTAAATCATTGGTTTATGAAGCAGCCATCCCGGATGCAGAAACGCTTCATCGACGTGTCATGGAAGCCTATGAAACCGTTCGACACCATCCCAGAGTTTTTGACAGGGTGCGACATTCCATGATTCGACAAGTACAGGCATGCATAGAAGCAAGAGGAGGACATTTCGAGCATTTATTGAGTTTTGTGTGTTATAAGTGTACTACTGTGTTGAACACCTTCTAACGAGAAAACAAAGGATTATGGGACATATGTTCATATGAACTTTTTTTCCTTCTTGTGGTGTAAGGAACCCATACCCGAAGTTTGCAAAAGTATTTCTGAAACATCCTGTATATACAGGGTGAATTACCTAAAATTTGCACCGAAAATATTTCAGAAATGGAAAGTGCTATTGATGTGCAGTTTTCACAGCATTGATTGGTAGTCAGGGGCTTGCACATTTAGCCTATAAACAGGTTTTAATAATACTGAGAAAGTATATTTTTTTGAGCAAACATACAATTTTTTAAATGGAACAATGCCTAATTACATCAACAGAATAAAGGTGGAGTAAATTAGAATGTCAGTGGCATTTGTGGCAAGATTCTAGTGCAAGTGGTTTACAAGAAATCTTATTTTGAAACTTTTATGCACAGGCACTTGTACAGCCTGTGGTAGCATAAACTAAAGAAAAACAAAAGGGAATTACAATACTTCTGTGGATTCTTACAAGTAAAGAGAACAAGCCCTTCAAAGGTTGTGTTCAAAATGACCACCGGCAGCTTCAATTCACGTTTACAGTCTGCTATGGAAAGACTGCTGCACATGTTCTTGCATTTCAGTGGAAATTTCAAAGAAGGCAGCAGTAATACGTCATTCCATATCATCTGGTGTAGTTGGTACATCCTTGTAGGCAGTGTCTTTCAGCCTTTCCCACAGAAAAAAGTGTAAAGGGGTCAGATACAGTGAACAGGCTGGCCAAGGTACAGGTCCTCTTCGTCCAATCCAACTATTTGGAAACAATCCGTTAAGACAAGCTGTAGTACTTCGTGCATTATGGGCTGGACAACCATCATGTTGGTGCCACAGATTCCTCCTACTCTGCAAAGATACGTCTTCTAGCATCTGTGGCAGATGGTCTATCAGGAGGCTGCGATACTTGTGCGAGTTCATTGTTCCTTCTATGAATAAAGGGCCTATGAGCTGGTGGTTTACTATCCCACACCACATGTTTAAACTCCATGGATGCTGACGTTCCACCTGACGAAGCCATTGGGGATTGTCAACAGACCAATAGTGCATGTTTCTGCGGTTTACCTGGCCATGATTAGTAAATGTTGCCTCATCACTAAACAAGATACATGATGAATCTGGACTATCATGTCTCAATGCCCATGTACAAAAGTTAACATGATTGTTAAAATCGTTTCCATGCAGCTCTTGATGAAGAGAGATGTAGTAGGGATGGAACCTATGTCGATGGAGAATGCGCAGTACACTTGCCTGACGTATGTCACTTCCTTGTGCAATTGTGCAGGAACTAATTTGTGGATCTACTGCAATGCAGCCAAAACATTAATTTCTGCCTCTTTTCCAGTTACTTGTTTGTTTATGTTATGTTTTCTAGGTGTTACAGTACCACTTTCACGTAATTGGTTGAAGAGGTTGATAAATAATTGTCAAGATGGTTGACGTCTATTGGGATACGTTTCCGCATACACCGTACAGGAATGAACTGCATTCTTCCTACACTCTCCATACAACACGAGCATGTCGGCTTTTTCTGCATTAGTAAACACCATCTTCCACTCACGACTTACTGCTTGAACTGTCACAAACTGACCAGAAAGTTGCAATGCAATCAATGAACAGAAAACACAATGCAAACATACATAACAACATCGTACCTAGCAACTAAGCAGGTTGAATGGGACAAATAATTGTTGGGGTGGAAACTTTTCAAAATACGACTTCTCATAAACCACTTGCACCAGAATCCTGCAACAAAGACCATTGATGTTCTAATTTACCCTACCTTTATTCTGTTGATGTAACTAGGCATTGTTCCATTTAAGAAATTGTATGTTTGCTCAAAAAATACACTTTTTCAGTATTATTAAAATCTGTTTATAGGCTAAATGTACGAGCTCCTGACTACCATCAATGCTGTGGAAACCTGCACATCAATAGTACTTTCCATTTTCGAAATATTTGCGGTGCAAGTTTTAGTTGATTCACCCTGTATATATATCCAACACTGTACTTTCTTATTTCCAAAACACATGTGGCAACATGGTTCAGCTTTTCACAGTCATTCAGATGCATGAAGGAATGTGTAAACAAACATGCAGATGACCACATAGCCAGCCACCATTTTCATATTCTTTTTGTTTTGTTCACAACAGTTGTTGAGCACTTGGTAAACATTGGCAAGTTTTAAACAGGAAATTTATAAATTATTTTACTTCAGTTTAAAATCAAGTAGATTGTAAATTTAGTTACAGATTGTAGTATTAGTTATACGATACATTAGGTCGAAAAACTTGTGAAAAGAAAAACATTTCAGCAAGCAGGAAAGAAACCAACTAAAAGAGTTGGTACTCAGATAGAAAGACATCATAGAATGCAGTCAATTAGATGCTGTGTGGTGTACTAACCTTAAATGGTATTCACTTTTATGCTATTTTAAAACTGAAAACCTTAATTTCTAGTGTGAAGTGTTAGTTGCTAGAATATTTAAAACAATCTGAGCACTGTGCATATATATGCATGGAAGCAAACCACAAATGCACTTACTACACCATCTAGCAGTAAGCAGGTAAGCGAAGTAGTCAATAACTTAAAATGTTTGGCTTGAACAATGGTTTTACATTTGTAATTGGTGAACCTCTGTTCAAGATTCTGATAACCCAACATATATTTCAGAATTAATGGTATTGGCTTGTTAAGTGATCTATTGCAGTCATTGTGATTTGACAATATAGATACTGCAGAGATGTACTTTGTTTATTGCAGAAATATTTGCATATTTTATTTTTGGGATTTTATTAAATGCAGCAGAATGCCATTTTCTAATGACCAAAGGATTTTGGACAACATGAGTGGGAAAATGTTTTGAACAGAAAACATGTGGATAGTGTTATAGCATTGAGATTCTATGCCACATCATCCTCTCAAGTAAGCCCATCTCATGTTGCAACCTCCGCTTGTTAACCCAACCATGTCATTTTAAATGCCTACTCAACTAACCAAGAAGTCAGATTTAAATCCCCTTGCACTGAGGGTGGTAACAGATTACTGCTTAAAAAATAAAATTAACAAATAAATTTATTTAAAGGTGAGTCGGAATTGTTACACTAACATCACTTAAGTTTACTCACTTAACATGTTTCGGGAAACCGTTGTTCCCATCCTCAGAAGGTTAATTCGACTGGCCCGTGTTGTTGGTGTTTCCGTTTTTTTGACTGGATACTGTGGTGGCATCTTGTGGTGGAGAAATGTACTTCCAGAGAGGATTTGGTGGCGGCAAATCAAAATTCATTAGATGTGTGTTGTGTTTTAGAATGGTGATCTTCTCCCATGCATCTAATTCGGCTGCAAATTTGGCTGGTTTGACTAATGTAATATTGGGTTTGATGTTGTGATTAGTGATCCAAAAATGGTGTGAAACTGCAGATTTGTCCATTTGTTTGTATTTAATACATCTCATGTGCTCCTTTAGCCTAGTTTCTAGGTTTCTTTTTGTCTTACCTATGTATACTTTATTGCAATCTGAACAATTGATTTTATAGATTCCAGCTTTTTTGTCTTGTGGAATGGGGTCTTTTAACTTGTTACAAAGTAATTTCTCTATGTTAAATTTGTTCTGTGGAGCTAGGCTGATGTTATGTTTCATGAAAATCTTCTTAAATTTGTGAAAAGTTCCTGGGTGGTATGTGAATTTCTTGAACTTTAGCTCTTTATCTTGCTGGCTGAGATTTGTTGTGTTTCTGATGTGCATCTGTCGTTTGAATTTTGCAATTTTTTTGTCAATAGTTGCTTTGTTGTACCCATTATGTATTGCTGTGTCTACTATATGCTGGTATTCTAACTGGTATTCTTTTTTATTTAAGGGGGTATATACCAGTCTATGTGTTAGGCTGTTTAGTACTGCATGTTTGTATGTGGTTGGATTGAAACTCTTATTTTTTATGTAATTAGTAGAGTGTGTTGGCTTCCTGTATATGCCAAAGGTTAGGTTCTTTTGTTCTCTGATGATTTTTAGGTCTAAAAATGGTAGCATGCCTTCTTTTTCTATTTCTATGGTGAATTTTATTGATTGGTTCTGTAGGTTTAGTAAGGCTAAGGAGTCTTGTATGAACCTGTTAGGGACAACAGCGAAGATGTCGTCAACATATCTGTGCCAAACTTTAAACATGTATGGAAAGGAAGTTGTTATGTGTGTTTCTAAGTAGCTCATAAATAAATCTGCCAAGAAGGGTGAAAGTGGGTTGCCCATGGTTAGACCAGTTGGTTGTTGATAGAACTTCTTATTGAAACTAAAACAATTTTGTGCAATGCATAAATTGGTAAGTTGTATGAGGTCTTCTATTTCTTCTTCAAGTAGGTTAGTCTGCTGTAGCCATTTCTTTAATTGACGCAGGAGTTGATCTGTAGGAACACTTGGAAATAGTGCAGTGACATCAAAGGAAACTAATCTGTCTTCTGGTTCGAGTTCCAGGGATTTTATCTTCTGTATTAAATCTTCTGAATTCATTATGTTTTTGCTATTGAATTTTGGTAGTGAAGAGAATCTCTGTACTAACCATTTTGCCAGTTTGTAGGTAGGAGAATCAATATTGCTGACGATTGGTCTCATCTTATTACCCGGTTTGTGTATTTTAGGTAGAGCATACATTCTTGGTAAAGTGGGGTGATCTGGTTTTAATCTAGATTTATCAGTGTCTGTTATAGTTTTGCTTTCCTGGATGGTTTGATTGAAGGCTTTTAAATGTAATTTTAATGGGTCTTCTTGAATTTGTATGTAATTTTCTTGTTGCAGCATATTTTCTACTCTGGCAATATAATCATCTTTTTGCAGTACAACTAGTTTATTTCCCTTGTCAGCTTTTGTGTATACTACTGGTTTTGATTTTAATGTTTTGATCTCATGTTTGGTTGGGAAATAAATATTTTCAAATTTATTAACAAATAAATATTTTTTGCTGAAAATTTCCATGTGCAATATTAAAAGCATAAACTCACCAATACTGTTTTCCTAGTACTACTGTGTGTGATATACCCCAAAACAATCCTCTAAATGGAGAGCAATGTTACACTTTAATATTTGGGTGTCAAGCATTGGTTTTTGCTCCAGTACAATTGAGTACGCGATTTTTTGTACTAGAGGCATCAAAATAACTAAAGTAATATGATCCTAATTTCACTTGCTATAGTATTAGACCATTTTTCATCATCTTTCAACATTTTCCTGTTGGTTTGTTCAACTTCCTTGTTGCATAACCAATAGTTTTGTCAAACAAAGGTTCCATGTATTCCAAAAAAATTGAAAGCACAGATGGCATGTGTGATGCATGCTTGTTCAATAAGTCTTTACAAACACCACTGCAGTAAAAGATTAGAGAATGGGGTTATTATTAGTTTTAGTGCAATTCCAGTCACATTGGTTTTTTGTGTGTCATAGTTCAAACGCCTTTCAAAGAAGCTGTTTTGTCATCATTGGTTTCATAATTATTTTCCGTGTTATTTTCTACACTAGATTCATTATCACTGTTACTAGAACTTTCTTCAGTCTTTGTTCATATTCAGAAATATCACCACTTTCACTTTGGCACTGTATGGTTAACCTTCAAGGCAATCTCAAATATTACATATACCTCAAAGGCAACTTGCAATGTTGATTATTACGGTTAATTTGTGTTTTGATAACTGTTTTTCCACACTAGCTGTGTCCAACAAATAAGTTGTAAAATTAGCCCTAATAGTTAACTATAAAGCACCTGCAAAATTACAAGTCACCTTTGAGGTATATCTGTGTACCTGGGTGCCAAAAAAGATATGCGAGCCCTGATCATCATATGATATGAATGGGTTAGGTTACATTGCTTAGCAGAGGCATTAGATTATTACAATAGTGGTTTTGGTAAACCAATATCGCTTCTTAAATTCAACATCATTGTACCTTACAATGACTCAGCGCTCTGGTTGCCGAGCGCAACCACATATTTTTGTGTGGTGTTCACATTTTATATCGTAATTGTAAGTAAAAGTGACTATATTAAGTGTATAGTGGTACCAGGAGAAAGTTAGTTGTATTTTATAATGATATAAGTATTTATATAATATCCAGTAGTCTGTGTGTATAAACACAAGTTGAAAGAAAATATTTTTATACACGTGTGTGGAGTATTGGCCTGGAGAGAGGTAAGCAGTTGTGGGCCAGTAGGGCCAGGTGACATTATAGGTTAACAATTCAGCTTTTAACCAGCTGGCTGGCGGCGAATATGTCACGTATGCAATTTCCCTGTTTACCTTTCAAGTAATATATATTGGCAAGTAACTATTACTGGCTTAATTTTAGTACCCGGAGGGGGGGGGGCTTTTCCCCTCGTACAATTATGGTGAAAAGAATTGACAATGTCAACAGGGAAAGGTATAAGGAAGGGTTTACGCCGAGTAACACACTAGTAAGATCCCCAGTACAGATTCAAGGGAAAAGTTTTGAGGAAAAATATCAGGAAGAAATGCAGAATTTACAAAAAATTAAGAAGATGGAGGAATCAAAGAATGTAGAGAAGTTGAAATCTGAATTTGAAACTTTAGTAATGGAAATAAATAATTTGATTGGAAAGAATAAAATGTCCAATGACCAGAAAAAAGTTTTATGCGACAGTTGCCAAAATACAAAAGGCTTATTTTGGTTTAGTTGTGGAGACAGAGAAAATTAAAGCACAAGCATCTTTCGCTAAAGAATTTTTTTTTAAAGAAGACCATTGAGCTACTAAAAGCTTTGCACAAATTGTAGCAAGTACTTCCAGTATGAAAACTAACAATATTTAGAAAAACATGGAAAAGAAGGAGCACACGCTTTTTATTTCCTCAACTAAAAATGCTAATTTCAGGTATATTCAAAAAGTTGTAACAACTAATTTGAATCCAAAAGAGGAAAAAATATACATAACAAGTTTATGGGCCTAGGGCAATAATGTTATAATTGAGACAGAAACAGAACAGGATTTAATAAAGGTTATGAACTGCAAGAACTTACAAGATAAAGATTTAAAAATAGAAACCCAATGGAGGAAAAATCCGCTAATTATATTGCATGGCGTTATGTCGGAATTTAAAGAAGAAAATCTAAAAGAAGACATTTATGCACAAAATCTAGAACAGGAAATGTCCAAAGAAGAGTTTGAAAATGAATTTAAATTTCATTTCCGAACAGGACCAAGAAACAGTGCAACGGTACACCATGTGGTGGAAGTATCTGTAAGACTGAGAAAACTTATGATTACCAAAAGCAAACTTTTTATTGGCTTTCAGGCAGTGAATATAAAAGGCTTTGTTTTGGTGGCAAGATGCCTAAAATGTTATGACTTCGGGCACGTTTCAAAGTTTTGTAAAGCTGAAAATGCTAATTGCGGGCATTTTGGTGAGGACTCTCATGTAAGAAAAGATTGCACCAAAAAGGAACAACCTGCTGCATGCATCCCCTGCTCCAAGCGCAAAAAAAGATGTGGCGGGGGGGGGGGGGGGGGGATAATTGCCCAACTTATAACTTATTTTGGGAAAGGATTATAAGTAAAACTAATTATGATTAATAGCTACAATAACAACTTGCAAAAAGTGAAAAGCTTAAATGGACTGCGGAGAAATACCTCCAGCCGCATTAGAAGGAATATAATTCGTGTTATTAATCACAAACTAAAATTAAGCCAAATTAACAAAACAGACAATATTGAAAAACAAACCAGTTTATATTGAACCCACTGTAATTATTAAAAATGCAGACACAACAAAACTAGAGTTTCAGGATCTTAAAAAACAAGCAGATGTTAAAGTTGTTAGCACTAAATTATATAACAACTTATAAACTTCCAAACAGCAGATTGATGTTGATTATGATGCCATAGTGGTATATAATTCATCATCATCATCATCATCATCATCAGAAGAAGAAGAAGAAGAAGAAGAAGAAGAAGACCATAAAGGAAATAATAGCAATAATGGGCTACTAAAAACCACACAAAACAATTTGCAACATTTAATTAGACTAGGGAAGAAAAGGAAAAGTAAAAAGTCTATGAAATATATTACCAGCACAACAACCACTTCAACAACAACAACAACTTTATCTCGCAATAATATAACAGCTTTGGGTTTAAAAGCTAGTCAGGAGAATACAAGTACTGTAAATAGTGGCATTGAAACCACAGTGAGACATGACAATTTGACGCGGACACATTCCAGCCGTGGACATTAGTCACATATACAAGAGTATTGAAAACACGCTACAGTTAAGTTGGCTGAAAGAAAAACATATTCTTATAGCCGCCCTGTGTCACGTGATAAGGACTCTTCATGAAAAAGGTGATAAAATAGTATTTCCAGTACCAAACGCAGTAGATAGATTGGAACTAAAAACTCATAAATACCACGTTGATATTGTAATGAAAAGAAGCTAGAAACAGTGATGTGTATTGAATTTATTTAAAGGTGAGTTGGAATTGTAACACTAACATCACTTAAGTTTACTCACTGAACATGCTAAATTTCAATACAGATTTCAGTGGAATAAAAAGTGACATCAAAAGATACCAAAAAATTGAAGAAAAGAGAAAAAACACATTTGCGGACATCCGTTTTTTAAACCTATGCATACAAAACAAAGTCACACCAAAGTTTGTAAGGAGAATTGTAAAATATGACAAAAACAGCAAACACAAACATCAGCCAATAAAAAGTAATAATATTTGAGAGAAACAACCACTACGCAAAATTACAAAAATTGGAACTGGAATTATATGCTCTTCACCTTAAATTAACGGACACACTCGGCTACCCACTTTGGCAAAACATGCAATCAAAATTCCTCACTATTCTTAGCTACAGGATGAAAACAAAAACGCTGAAATTAAAGAAAAAACTAGACATACTACGCCGGAAGCAACATTCATATAAACCTAACCTAAAAAATGAAAAAACGACGTCATACCCAGACGTAATTAATCTTTCAAATGTAACTTTCACCAAAGCAGAATTATCGGTATTAAACCTTGGCCTAAAAACATGTGTTGGCTACACAAAAACAACCGATGAAATAGTCGCAGACATTGAGATTGCTACTTACAACCTAAATGAAAATAGTAAAACCACTATAAAAAAAGAATGTGAAATGGTTCTCCAAGAAATACAAGCAGATAAACATAACAATTTCCCAACCAAACATGTGATCAAAACATTAAAATCAAAACCAGTAGTATACACAAAAGCTGACAAGGGAAATAAACTAGTTGTACTGCAAAAAGATGATTATATTGCCAGAATAGAAAATATGCTGCAACAAGAAAATTACATACAAATTCAAGAAGACCCATTAAAATTACATTTAAAAGTCTTCAATCAAACCATCCAGGAAAGCAAAACTATAACAGACACTGATAAATCTAGATTAAAACCAGATCACCCCACTTTACCAAGAATGTATGCTCTACCTAAAATACACAAACCGGGTAATAAGATGAGACCAATCGTCAGCAATATTGATTCTCCTACCTACAAACTGGCAAAATGGTTAGTACAGAGATTCTCTTCACTACCAAAATTCAATAGCAAAAACATAATGAATTCAGAAGATTTAATACAGAAGATAAAATCCCTGGAACTCGAACCAGAAGACAGATTAGTTTCCTTTGATGTCACTGCACTATTTCCAAGTGTTCCTACAGATCAACTCCTGCGTCAATTAAAGAAATGGCTACAGCAGACTAACCTACTTGAAGAAGAAATAGAAGACCTCATACAACTTACCAATTTATGCATTGCACAAAATTGTTTTAGTTTCAATAAGAAGTTCTATCAACAACCAACTGGTCTAACCATGGGCAACCCACTTTCACCCTTCTTGGCAGATTTATTTATGAGCTACTTAGAAACACACATAACAACTTCCTTTCCATACATGTTTAAAGTTTGGCACAGATATGTTGACGACATCTTCGCTGTTGTCCCTAACAGGTTCATACAAGACTCCTTAGCCTTACTAAACCTACAGAACCAATCAATAAAATTCACCATAGAAATAGAAAAAGAAGGCATGCTACCATTTTTAGACCTAAAAATCATCAGAGAACAAAAGAACCTAACCTTTGGCATATACAGGAAGCCAACACACTCTACTAATTACATAAAAAATAAGAGTTTCAATCCAACCACACACAAACATGCAGTACTAAACAGCCTAACACATAGACTGGTATATACCCCCTTAAATAAAAAAGAATACCAGTTAGAATACCAGCATATAGTAGACACAGCAATACATAATGGGTACAACAAAGCAACTATTGACAAAAAAATTGCAAAATTCAAACGACAGATGCACATCAGAAACACAACAAATCTCAGCCAGCAAGATAAAGAGCTAAAGTTCAAGAAATTCACATACCACCCAGGAACTTTTCACAAATTTAAGAAGATTTTCATGAAACATAACATCAGCCTAGCTCCACAGAACAAATTTAACATAGAGAAATTACTTTGTAACAAGTTAAAAGACCCCATTCCACAAGACAAAAAAGCTGGAATCTATAAAATCAATTGTTCAGATTGCAATAAAGTATACATAGGTAAGACAAAAAGAAACCTAGAAACTAGGCTAAAGGAGCACATGAGATGTATTAAATACAAACAAATGGACAAATCTGCAGTTTCACACCATTTTTGGATCACTAATCACATCAAACCCAATATTACATTAGTCAAACCAGCCAAATTTGTAGCCAAATTAGATGCATGGGAGAAGATCACCATTCTAAAACACAACACACATCTAATGAATTTTGATTTGCCGCCACCAAATCCTCTCTGGAAGTACATTTCTCCACCACAAGATGCCACAACAGGATCCAGTCCAAAAAACGGAAACACCAACAACACTGGCCAATCGAATTAACCTTCTGAGGATGGGAACAACGGTTTCCCGAAACATGTTAAGTGAGTAAACTTAAGTGATGTTAGTGTTACAATTCCAACTCACCTTTAAATAAATTCATAAATACCAACTAAACCACATGAAATTTTGTTATTTTAGAGAAAGTATACAAAAGAAGAGAGGAATTATTAGATTTAAGTGAGGTGTATAAGAACCTTTTATGTGCTGTGGTGAAATTGAATTTGACGGTTCACAAAAATTCCCGCATTGTTACTCAGTAATTAGATACCATGCCCTAGATTATCCAAACATTTCTTCCCAAAAATCCGTAGCTCCAATTTTCCCATCTTCTACCAATCATGTAAACGAAGATATTTTTAAAGGAAAAAACATGCCATTAACAACCAAATCACAAAAATCACTAAACCTCAAAAAGGCCTTCCTAATCCGATACCACTTTTAACAAAACAACTTATCAAATCCCCTAAAAATCAAACTAAAGTATTCAATAATCCTAAATTTAAACCTCCTAGGAAGTTAAAACTGTTTAATAAAAGTCCCAACAAAAGTTCTGACCTTACAGTATGTCTCCCTATAAAAAGCGGATATGTACTATCCAGAGACCTCGATGGTGAACTTAAATGGGTCTATGAGGAGGACAACACTTAGAACAGGGCAGATAAATGCCCAGAGAAGTAGACTTGTAATATCAGAATTGAAGAAAATATTAGAAGAGCTGAGTATAGATATACTTTGTATTCAGGAACCTTATACTTACAAGAACAAAATTATTCACATTCCAGTCATGGCTATGGCTGCGGTAATAGTAAACAACCCCAACATACAAGTTGTTAATGTTACACAATATAGTGACATGCACAGAAACTGCGTTCAAATTTATCACGAAGCTGGGAATTTTATTCTGTCTAATCACTACTTTCAATACAGTCACCCAATAGAACCATAATTAGAAAAAATAAAATCAGTATGCAGAAACTTTGGAAATTATTAAATTCTTTTTACACTAAATCGGATTGATGGTTTGGTCAAAATAAAGATGATAGAGGAGAGAAATTAAAGGAAGTAATTTCAGAATTAAATTTGAATATATTTAATGAAGCAAACAACCCACCTACATTTGAAAATAGAGCCGGTGCGTCATCAAACATCGACCTTACGTTCGGAAATATGAAAATGTTTAATAAAATAGCTCAATGGAAATTTGACAAGATTACACAACAAGCAATCATAGGCTTATTTACTTTCATTATGAGCACCAACAACCCAGAAGCACAAATCAGTTGTTTGAAATACATTATACTTTAAACTAGCAAACTGGGAAGGTTTAAAACAACACTTTAATAATTGCATCCTAAACCACGAAGGTTATGACATAGAATATGAAACCTTTAAACTAGAGAAACTAATTAAAAAACCACTAAATAAAAATGTAACAAAAAGGAGAATTGGGAAATATTGCAATAAAATGTGGACAGATGAATTAAAAAAATTAAGGAAAAAAATGAGGAAATCTAGGAGAATATATCAGAAAACAATAATTGCTGAGGAAAGGGAAAGAAACCTTACAATATATAGGACAGCCAAACAAAAATTTAAAAATACTTACAAGAAACATCTTGGAAAAATTTTGTTGAAAATAGTCTAAATTCAAATGTATGGATTATTCCATATAAAATTATAATGGAGAAGATTAAAAAACCCGAAATAACAAGTACAATTAGGAAACCAGATGGAAGTATGACAATTAGCTGGAAAGAATCTACTAACAAACTTATTAATAAGCTATTGCCAGATGATGATATTAACATAGATGATGATTTAAATTGCAAACTTGTGGAACAGATTAAATCGAGATTATTTAAACTATAATGTAATATATCCCTTTCACCCAATGGAAATTAAATTAATTATAGACAATTTAAAGAAAAAGAAGGCGGCAGGCATCGATAATATTAAAAATGAAGTCCTAACCCTATTAGAGAGTAAATTAATACCATTTCTAAGTAAGTTGTTAAATGACTGCCTATGGAATGGTGTGTTCCCCAAAAGGTAGAAAAAGGCTAGATTAACTATTTTAAAAACAGGTGGGGATAAGGATCCCAAGGATCTGAAATCTTATCGACCTATATGCCTATTGAATACTATGGGGAAATTTTTTGAAAGCTTAATAAACAAGCGAATCATGGAATATCGACTTTTGATAGGTCGGAATAACAACCAGTTCAGATTTAGGAAAGAAAGGTCCACAGAAAATGCAATAAATGAAGTACTTAAAACAGTGCAGGGAACCAACTTTAAATATCTTATGGGCATTTTTATCGATATATCTGGAACATTAGACAACCTATGGTGACCCTTCCTATTTGAAAGATTATGGCAATTAAGTTATCCATGACCACTATACAATTTACTCTTAGACTACTGTAAAGATAGGGAAGTGTACCTATTAGGAATAAATAATACTGTATCTAAGCAAATTACCAAAGGATGCCCTCAAGGTTCCATCCTTGGTCCTACATTCTGGGATATTGTTTTAGAAACATTATTAGAGAAATTACAAGATGACAATAGCTGCTCCAAGACCAATGCATATGCTGATAATGTAATTTTTTTAATAGAAGGCAACTCTCACAACGAACTAGAAGGGGAAATAGTTTAACCACACTTTCACAATGATGTAAAATAGCAAAAATGAAAATTTCATGCGCCAAATCAGGCTATATTATTATTAAAGGAATATTAAAAAGAGGCCCTACAATTAAATATTAAGAGGATAGAGTAAGAAGTAAGGAGACTAAATAACTAGGTATTTACTTGGACGAGAAACTAAATTTCAACTATCATACTAATGAAA
The DNA here is from genome assembly GCA_030765065.1 of Deroplatys truncata. Classification (NCBI taxonomy): domain Eukaryota; kingdom Metazoa; phylum Arthropoda; class Insecta; order Mantodea; family Mantidae; genus Deroplatys; species Deroplatys truncata. The sequence continues at coordinate 131,314,410 of CM060979.1, read as the reverse complement.
TAAAGGAGAAATTTGAGAAAGTGTTAATGAAATTGTCCAGACTAGCATTATATAATTACAAAATTCCCTTAAATACCATTTCTATTTATCACACCAGCATTTTTGCATCAATTATAACATATGGAGCAGGAGTATGGGCACACAGGGCTAAAAGTGCTGCAATTAAAATTTTACTAAGAACAACCCAGAGGAAGATTCTGTTAAGGTTTACAGTGCTGTATGCGCCACTTCCACTATGGCACTGTTAGTGATAACGGGTATATGGCCAATAGATTTAACACTTTGTCTTAGAGGTGCTTATTATTGGTTAAAGAAAGGGGACTTAAATAAAGTTAATGATATAGTGGGAAGATATTGCTTCTCCAAACAAGAAATTAAAGCTTACTTTAAGAGGCTATGGCAGGAAGAATAGGATACTATTCAAGTAGGGCACAGAGCCTATTCATTTTTCAACAATATTAACGAAAGGTTAAGAATGAAATATATAAACGTCACCAAGGGGATGATTCATTATCTTTCTGGCCATGGTCCTTATTGGAAGAAGATTAAGAAAACAACAAATGACCTATGCCAAATATGTAATGTTCAGGGCACACCAGAACACGTCTTGTTTGAGTGTAAAAAATATATTAACGATACCAGAGAAGAAAGAGAACTTTTAAAAGGATTACAAATAAATGGAATTTTACGTAATAAGGACTATTGTCAACATTTAAAAAATTTGCTAATACAGTAAGCTCATTAGCATGGGAAAATGAAATTATCCGAGAAGAAATTCAAATTATATCCCTGATTAGATCACAAAGAGTATTAAATTTAAATGTGCAAAGGACAGGAGGGTAGAAATAACACAAGAGCTGAATGGTGGAGAAGTAATATTAGAAGAAAATGGTGGTCGTGGTCGTGGTGGTGGTGGTGGTGATGGTGAAGAATTGAAGGTAGAAAGATGTGGTTTAAGGAGAATGCGTGGAGAAGATGGAGAAGGAGACAAAGAAGATTTACGAGCCGGAAGATGAAGGTTAGGGATAATGGGAGATGTGGGGAAGGAAGATCTTAAGATGGAGAGTAGAAATTGTTTATAAATGGAGTAAATTGTTACTGTGTAATGAAATGAAATGTTCAGAGGTGTTAAGTATTATAATATTGATATGGAAAAGTGAAGCGATATATAGGAAAATTAATTTTAAAATAGTTACTTTGAATAAAATTAAAGTGATAAAATGATAGAATTTAATTAAAATGATTAAATTAATGCAGTGAAGTGAATTTAAATTAAATGAGGAGAAATTAATGTGAAGTGTAATTAAAAGTAGTATAATTGTACACATTTTAGGACAAGTTAAATGATTTGGGAATATATATATATATATATAAATTGCACTTTAAATGTTAGCAATGGGAATTTAGATAAGTGCTGGATACCACTACTATGTAATAGCTGCCGCCAGATACCGGCAGCTTAGGGTAATGTAGATTTAGATTAATTTTAATTAGTTAATAACTGGATACCAGTAATTGTATTTGAATGTTTAATATTTAATTAATATCTATTAATTTATTGCATTTTGAAATATTAAATGAAAATAAATTTGAAATGTAACAATTTGGATTAAAATTTATAAGAATTTTAATTTTAAATTGTTTTATTATCATTTAAATTTTATTATTATTATTATTAATTATTATTTTGATTAATGTAAATTTGGTATTTTGTAATCATTAAATAAATTTTTAACTATTAATTTTATTATAATTTTTTTTATAAACTTTTGTAAAACTATTTAACTACAGAGTTACTTTTAAAGGATTTAGATATATAAATTTAAACAAAAATTTAACATTTAATAAATAATTTTAAAATGTTATTATTATATTACATTATTTTGTAATTAATCTGTAAAATTATTGTATTTAAAATTGTAAATGTTTTTGAGATTGAATAAATTACAAGGTCTGATAATATAAGTCTTGGTTTAAGAAATTAGATGCCAGGGTTTAGTATTACGGATTTTATTTATTTATTTATTTATTTATCTTTTTTGTGCCTGTAATGAAGTTTGAGAAATACAACAGTGATCATGAAATACATAACAAAATAGAAATTAAAGAAGAACCTTGGTGGCTGGAAATAAAAACTTTTATCTGTTTGTGATGACATTAAGGTAAGTTTTGTAGAAATCTAATGCAGTTATAATTTGTGTTTATTATACACTTGGTAACATATTTGAACTTTGCCATAGAAAGTGAATACAGAGAAGAGATAGTGAATGTGTACAATGTTTGTCAGATGATGTATTTAAATGGTTGAAAGTAATGAAGATGATGGTTCTTGAAAATTAAAAGCTATTTTGTTGAAATCATAACCAAAATATTCCAGGCCAGCCAGCCTGCCTTCTAAATTACCTCTGAATTTTTTGTCATCTTTCATAGCAGAATATTTCGTTTATTCCATGTATACTGTATGCACTTACTGGTTTTGAGACGCAGATGGTATTGTGACTCATTTGCAGTCTTATTTGAGTACCAGAGGCACTGGCATTTACCTGAGGTATTGTGTTGCATGGATATCATTATGATTTGCCCTTGGTGAGTTACCTTTAGTTGGGTATGATGGCGTTTCATCACCAGAAGAGGTGTATATTTCCCATTCATACTGCTTGAACAGTAGGGTCTTCATCATTCTCGCTGAAGTCAGGGAGTTCATCCACACTTCCTGATGGCAACTGTAGACGTTTCTGGGTCAACATCTCTCAAGAAACCTTTCCCATCAAAAACTTCTCCATAGCCTAAAACATTATTGTTGAGTGAATATCTAATAAATAGCAATTATAAGCTGATATATGTGTTAAATACATGTACAAGTTACATTATTTATTGCAAATGCAACATTATACTACATGCCATAACACAATCCACAACTTGTAAAAAACATAATATTGCATGTGTGCAACATGCACATAAACTATGATTACAGCTATCAAAGTACAAATAGCATGATTTAAGTAAATATCCAGATACCTTACTTTATGAGCATGAAATGTATCTTCTTCACAAACCAACTGCCATTCCTTTGTGGTTTCAGCTGTTGCATTAAATGTAAGAACTCCTGCCATCTGTTGGTATATTGGTAGCAAAATGTGTCTCAGGACAGGAAGGAATAAATGTACAACATAAATTAGTATAACTACACCAGAGACCAGGATAGTATTCTGTACAACATAACAGATATGCTACACCATGCATCTGTACTTACAACATTGTAAGCCGCCATTGGGGTATGTCATCTGAAATAATTTGATATCTCCTTGTGGTTTTCTGGGAGAAATGCAAGTCTTTGGGGAATTTAATGTTGCACATGCAAAGTTTGAAAAACTTTTTTTCTTCCATTTCACAATTGCAGCATTTCCTATAATCCCGCATTATGATGAAACCTTCTGCAATTTTGGCTGTTTTCTCTCATTTTAGTTGAGTACAGTACTGCAGGTGGAAGATATGCACAAATCACAAAATTTTCCTTTAAAGCACGCTTTTGAAGAAGGTTTATTCTAATACAATTATGAGTCTTCTATGAAGCTCAACCAATCAAAAGGTCTTTTTAATTTCTTCAGGGAATTTGCACCAATATCAACATCAATATCTTTGAATTAAAAATTAGTTATGTCACTAAACCTTTAATGGTTGAGACTGTTTCAGTTATTTCTCTCTTTACAAGTGTTGCAAACTTTTTCATTAGGAGAAGCACCTTAGCATATAAAAATGGATAAAGTAGGCTAATAGACTGAAAACTAGTTAGAAACTCTTCCAAAATATAAAAGTGCAATTTTGCAGGCAACAGGGTATCTTTCAAATCATCCCTGATTACTGAAAAATATGGTGAATCAATTGATTTCTCAGCAGTAATTTAACATTTTTAAGATCTTTCTGTTACTTGGAAATTCTCTGTCCATCTAACAGAGAGAACATTTACATGAATTTATTTGAACCTGTCGGATGTATGAAACCCATCAACTTGGACTATTCTTAAAAAAGTTATACAGGGAAGTTAAGGTATCATGAATCTCCCAGCTTGTCATCTTTAAAGCATTTTTATAGGTCACATTGATCATATGATGTGAACAAGTCCCAATGTCAATTATTTCTCTTTCAGAGCTTAGGGTATTTCTCGTGTGTATTCCGAGGACAAACAAAGGTTTTAGATTGATGTTTGGGCCATCTGTACTAACTTGCGCAGTAAAAGACCAGTTTCTTTAAGAGAATTAACAAGGTTTCCTGAAATATATGATGCAGTTGATGGTTGTAAAAATTGGGAATTCCACTATTTTGTTACTAGACCAGCATCAGCATTCCAGTAACTAAAAATAATCATCTGTTGCTTTAGAGCAAGGGTGGCGAAAACGACTTCCTTTCGCAAGTCACCAAATATGCAACATGCACTGCATCACTCAGTAGCATGTGAAAATCAAACGGACGGTTGCAGAAAGGGAACATGTGCCTGCGAGTCAAAATGCCTTGTGAGTCACGTTTTCGCCACCTCTGCTTTAGAGCAACATCATTCAGACTTTCAACTGAAAGAGCAAAACAAATAACTTGTCCTTATATTTCTTAAAAGCAAATCAAAAAAAATGAGCAACTAGACCATATGTAACACTATATGGCAACTTGAAGCTTCAGCTTTTGTGCAATTAGACACACTGGAAACAAATAAGCTGAGGTAGCAGCAGCACATAGTGAAATATTTTTTGTTATGATGTGAGTTGACCACAGTATTTCTGATTTTGTTACATTGCTAAATTTAGATATGTAACTCAGTATATTACCAGTAGCATTACCTATATTTGCATTGTTCAAATTCAACTTTCAATGTTTCTGCAGTGTCCGTTGAACAATTGGATTGTGAATATTTTTATCTGAAGGGTGTCACTTTTTGAAGATGATGCAACAGAATATCCACTTAATTGTAGTCCATCGCATTAACTGTAAATTAGTTTGTGCACCTGATGCGATACTCTAGAATAATGCAGTGTACTCTTTTCATTCTTCATGTAAATGAGATATATTCCTGAATTTTTGATATGAAACTTTTTCATGTGCAAATTACACTATGTATCATGCTTCTGTCCTTGTACAAGCCTAAGCCAGAACTTGAATTCATCTTGTTTCAACCAACAGTTTTGAAACCAATTTTCTCCCAGCATGTCAGCAAAAGGCAGTTAATCATAAAAACACTCAACTAAAACTTTTCACAATTAGATATTTATTGTGATGATACATTCACGTTCAGTCCTGAAATAAACTGATGTTAGCTTCACTTTTATTCATGCATAAACCTCTTTTGTCAGGTGCAATTCATGCTATATGTGAAATACTAACATGTCTACATTTACTCTTGTTTGCTTCTCATTGTTTTAATTGCCTAGTGAGGCCACCAAATGCCTCAACAAATACACTTGCAGTTAAAGTGTTCTTTACACATAAAAAGCTTCTGACACAATTAAGTTCTAATTGCACTTGAAAGAGCATTTGATGTTCATACATCCATTACGTTTTGTTTTTAGAAGATAATTCAGAGAGCTACCTGTACACTACATGCTACATACTAACATTATTGAACTCTTCATACGATCACTTTACGTGGTATAGTTCGTTGGAAAGCATTTTCTATGGGATACCTTTGATGCACTTCTTGTGTAATTAGCGATTTTGTTGGAACAAATCTACCTATGTATTTATAAAACAGACATGGCGAATGTTGCTCCTGAAAGGGACAGAACTGTGATTGGTGTATGCTTGATGCTGACAATTCATACAGCCATTATGCATCACTGCATGTCACAACAAGCATGGTGGTAACTAAGAAGCAAACAAAATTAGCAAAGTAGATTGATCCATGTGATTTTAGCATGCCATGCTTTGAGACATACACAATGAAAGGGAGGGCCAATTTCCATTATCTTTATTGCTAGCAGGCCTAACTAGTTACTTTTTAGGTACTTCCATTACTTTTTATATTATTTTCATTGACTAATTTTGAAGATTTAGAAGCTAGTAACAGTGATGTGTCATAATTTAAAATAAAGAGAGTTGAGGGTTATTACACTACATCACTAAAATATTCTTACTTGAACGCGTTTCGGGAGACGGCCAAGCCATCTCCTTGGCCGTCTCCCGAAACGCGTTCAAGTAAGAATATTTTAGTGATGTAGTGTAACAACCCTCAACTCTCTTTATTTTAAATTATTTTCATTACCAGCAGACCCTGGCAATGCTTAATTGATGTCAAAATAAAATCAAAGAAACTGTCTGGTTCATAAAATTGCATTCAAGGAAATATTTTACAAACTTGAATACTAAGATATTGATTAGGTTCATGTTCTTGGCTAACATTTCTTTTTCTGAACAAATTCAATGTAGCATTTGGAATACACATAAAATTACACTGCTTTCAACAAACCTTTAATGATTTAAAATTTTGTGATGAGGACGATGATGATGATGATAATGATAATAATAATAATAATAATAATAATAATAATAATAATGATAATAATAATAAATAGAAACATAGCACACAACCTACATGTTTCTTGATACATTTTCTAGGTTTTACAAAAGTCTGTATGTGAAGTTTTTTTTTTTTGCATCACATTAGATGATTTTGCTCAGAATTTGGCACACATACTTTTGTGGTATTAGTAAGTATTTAATAAATATTTTCATAAGGTTATCAATATGATAATGTAGAACAAAAGTTAGTAACAATAAAGTAATTTCTACTTATATAAAATCAAAAAGAGCAATTTGGTATGTTTCATTTGGTAAAGCAAGGGAAGTAATGCATGGACTTGGGGATATGTTGCTGCATATGTAAACATGACACTATAAACAAGCCTTCAATCTGATTGTTGCTATCATGCACATTGTTACATGAGTAGACATTACTGTCAGCATTATTTATGTGTAAACAATTATCCCTTTCATATGCTGGCCAAAAATTTCATATTAGAACAAATGATTTTCATGTGTGGCACATATGTGATAACTATGTCGAGGGTCCTGTATGGAGTAAGCTGAATTTTCAGGGAGACAATTATGGGACTTGCTCTAAGATTTCAAGAAATTACTTTGTTAAATATTGGATTGTGTAACACTTCATGGCTGATTTAGATTGTTGTACACCTTCTGTTATAAGAAGGCATTTCAAAAGATTAAGCTTCTGCATTGTCAATTTAACTTTGAAGCTGTACAATGAGCAAGGTACAAGAAATACACCCATATGACAACATAAGTCACTTGATTTTCTGTAATTGGATATCAGGTTGCAATAAATTACATAAACATGAGCAAAACAGACATGTATACTGCTATAGGTGAAACATAATTTAATCTCTCTATATAAATGAATGACATGCTTGTCAAATGCTTCCTTAAAACATTTTCCTTCCAGTAGATAGAACAAACATTGTAAACAATGTGTTACCTAGTAGCATTAATCATAACATGTAAATCAACACAAAATGAACAAAAAGTCAAGGGTTGAAGATGTGGTTACTGAATCACGTAAACTGTTCTCATTTTAACTGTCTTCAAAAAGCTGAGTGAAGCTTGATGATTGTGGATTTAATTACATTATTCATATATGGTATAACATTTAGGAAAAACAGGTATTTAAAAATGTAGCAGATTTATTTATTTATTTCAATATGCATATTTTAATTTCATTACTAGTGTTGATAATAGATCTGATGTTTTTATTTTTCATTGCTCTGAGCTTGGTGCACACCTTAACCTATGAATATTCCCACAAAACGTTCTTTAGAGTTGAACACACAAGGTTTTAGGGCAAAATAGAAGAAATTATAAGAGAAATACATGAAAAGGTGACAATTTTGTGTGTGTACCTTATAAATTAAATCATATTTCATAAATCTCAATGAACTTTTTATTACATGACATATGTGTAATAGCTGTTTGATTTTACAAGGTATGTTAAATGCTTAAAGTGCCACAAATCACAGAACTCCTCATTTGTATGAGTTTATCCACTCATCAAATTATACAGAAAAGTAATACTTTGATCACTAATGCCAAACTTGCAAGCCTTTATTGCAAGGATGAAATAAATTCTGCATTTTCAAATGTGACAACTAAGTAAAGCCCTTATCACAAGTTTTACTCTGGTGTGGCTTCTTACCTTCATGAATAAAATTATGCCTTTTCAAATTTCACAAATAAGTAAAGCTCTTGTCACAAATTTTACAACTGTATGGCTTTTAACACTCAGGATTAAATTATGTTTTTTTTAAATTTGATAAACGAGTAAATCTCTTATTACAGGTTTTACAATTGTATGGTTTCTTACCCTCATGAATTGAGTTATACATTTTCAAATTTGACAACTGAGTAAACTTTCTGTCACAAGTTTTACACTGGTGCGGCTTCTTACCCTCATGAATCAAGACATGTATTTTCAGATACGACAACTGAGTAAAGCACTTATCACAAGTTTTATACTGGTGAAGCTTCTTACCCTCATGAATTAAATTATGCCTTTTCAAATATGACAAAAGAGCAAAGCTCTTATCACAAGTTTTACACTGATGTGGTTTCTTACCCTCATGAATCAAATTATACATTTTCAAACCTGACAACTGAGTAAAGCTCCTATCACAAGTTTTACACTGGTGTGGTTTCTTACCTTCATGAGTCAAATTATGCACTTTCAAATGTGACAATAGGGTAAAGGTGTTATAACAAGTTTTACAATGGTGTAACTTCTTGCCCCCATGAATTAAATTATGCCTTTTCAATTGTGACAAATTAGTAAAGCTGTTATGACAGGTTTTACACTGGTGTGGCTTCTTGGCCTCAGTAATTAAATTAGCCTTTTCAATTGTCACAAATGAGCAAAGTTCTTATTACAAGTTTTATACTTGTGTGACCTTTCATCCTAGTGAATAACATTCTTTTGCTTAAAGCATACAACCCTGCTGTAAATTTTCCCCCCATCACTACATTTACCAGAAAGTTCTGAGTGAACATGTTGTTCTACAGTATTTCTGTGACATCGTGTTCCTGACTTTGGTATCCAGGATGATGCTTTCCATTACAGAAGCTTGTGCCTCTCCCTGAGACTTCAGCAGAGGGCAATGCCAATTTTCCACTGCTGTCACCAGAAACTGCTTCTATGTATAATCTGAAATGTTGGAGATTTATCATCATTAAGTACCATAATCAGAGAATGAAAACAGAGTATCTGGTTGCTAAGTGACAACTGTAGTTATAAATTGTTCATGTAAAGCAACCATGTTCATTACAACTGAATTAACTGTCTTAATCCACAATACCCTTAGCTAATTTCTGTAGTGATTACATTTGGCAAGAGAATGTATTCATAACAAAGTGCTATCAACAAGTAAGTACACAATGAGCAGCCAATACAATGGATGGAATGTTCCTCAGAAGAAAATTCCATACTGTTTCTAGAACATCACAACAAACGAACATGAAATTAATTTTCTAAAAATTTTTAAATTTTAAGCCAATAGCAAAAAACAATCTCAGAACCATTGTTGCAAAAAAATGTATGTCACAAATTATGTGCATTATCAATAGGAACATTTTATATTCGGTAACACTTTGTCTCCATCTTATGGTTTACCATAATACAACATTAAATTAATTCAGAATGTAGAGGACTTCAGAGGTACAGAAATTTTATTAGGTATAGAAATATATTAAGCATATGATGCTTATTTTAATGAAAACTGTGAAGACATTTTTGATAAAATAAAAAATAAGTACATGCAAGCGTGGGCTGGAGGATTTTCTTCAAAACCTTTGTCTTATTTTGGAAGATCCTCAACTTAAATACTTGTTTGGAATTTATCTGAATTTCCATTTTTAAGTTATGCCATCCACAGATACATACAAGTTGACTTCTTTCAAAAATTATTTTTTCTTTCTTCATCCTCATCAGGGTAACTCACAAAATGTATTTCCAATGAAATCTTGATTTCATATTTAGGTGGCATTTCTCTGCTGGCCATAGGTATATGTGGAGGAAGGAAAAATGTACAAAAATTTGGGTTTTAATGAGCTATATGTATTAGCTATAGTGCATTTTTATTAAGTCATTGAGAAGGGGAAGAAGATAAACAAAAATGTACATACAAAGAAAAGTTTTAAGTTTGCGGTGGGGTGATTTCATGTAAATCTTCATACTGCGTCATTAAAACATATATATATATATATATATATATATATATATATATATTCCGGCTTTACAATCCACAAACATTTTTCTGGCACCCAAGACAGTTTTTAACTTCTTATCACTTTTCTCCATTCTTGCCTATTTGATCATAAATCTTCCTCAATTTCCCAATCCATCATTGCCCCTTAATTCCTTGAATCCAGTGCTATGCGGTCTTCCTTTTCTCCTCCTTCCTGCTGGCGTCCACTCCATTATTCTTTTGGGTACTCTTTCATCTTCCATTCTTTTAGCATGTGCATGCCATTCTAATTGATTCTGTTGAATAAAAGCTAAAATTGAATTTTGAACATTCATATTTTCTTTTATACTCTCATTTCTAATTTTTTCTGCTTTAGATATTCTAGCAGATTTCTTTCAATAATTTCAGTTACCAATAACTTTCTGGTTAACTCATAGTTCAGAGCCCACACATCAGAGACATGGCTTATAATACTTCTATTGTTTTAAAACTTGTAGTTGTAGTTTCTTTTTATACCTACTTACCCCATAATATACCATTCAAAGTAGATATGGCATAGTTTCCTAAGTTTATTTTTGATCTTATTTCCTTTTATTGTTTCCCCATCTTCTGTGATCTTTACTCCCAGATATTTATATTCCTCTGTGTGTTTAATTATCCCCATTTCATCCCCCAGTACCAAATCTTGATGAACATCTTCACTGGATTTATCCATATTTACTTTTAGGCACCATTTGTTGTATTCTTGAATCTAGTTCCTTGTAAGACATTCTACGTCTTCATATTCTTGTGCCAGAATGAACTGATCTATTGCATGGAGCCTACTGTTGAGTCATCATCTATTGGAATTCCCATATTTTTACAACCATCCTTAAAAGATGCTGCACTATAATAATATATTGATATTCATTTGACTTTTCAGTTTTTAATTCATTTCTCAGACATACAACAGATGCTTTTAAAATATGGCTCTCTGGATTCAGGAGACATCAAATATGTATTTCTGCTGACATCTAAATACTGCATTTTTCGTGGAATGCAATGTCACCTCTTGCTAACATAGGTAAAGGGTTCAGAATTTACATCACCACATAATTCATAACTGCCACAGAGCAACATTTCTATTTCAAGATAATGTTTCAAAAGATGTGTCACTTCTTACTGAATTATTTCAATATTAACACAGAACACCAGGCATAAAAATCCTTAGCATGGCTTCCTTCAGAAGGGAAATAAAGCCATTGGTTCCGTCATAGATTTATGGCACATAGAAGAACTCAAGCCTGATAGAGAGGCCTCTGAGCAAAATTTTCGGTCTTTCACGCCCAATATAGAATAGGACACTAAGGACATGGTAGTTAAAGAGTGTACATAAATAAAAAACTTAATTTAATTTACAAGATAAAAGGGGCAACAAATTACAAGTCAACTCAGATTATGCTTTGTTTACATAAACCTGCAAACATCCAGTTCAGCACAGAACCTTTGCCTAGCTCTGGCTAGCAGTGAAGAAACAAAAGGTAAACACCTCACTCCTGCTAGTGGTGAAGAAAGAGTAAGTAAACATCTTACTCTGCCTAGTGGTGAAGAAAGCGTAATTAAATACATCATTGTATCAGTAAATGCCTGCAAGATACAGTAAGGTGGTCAATTGGATGGCAGACACTCTTGCAAATAGCGGATCAGAGCTTGATTTTATTGGGCTGAGCCCTTTTGTGGACTGTCTGCCAGTAATATCAAGTGTGAGATAACCCAGCTTACAGCAAGGGCTCATCCCATCCCGAGATCTGGAGTAAGCAAACCGCTGTCAGGCAGACCCATGATCTAATATCGGGGTCTTACAGGAAAGGGAATGAGTTTCTCCTGAATTTAACTAGAGTTAAGCTCAAAGGGGTTGTGGGCTATGTTATGGGCCACAACATACTGCGCAAATGTCTATGCACAATAGGTCTTACACAAGAGTCTTTATGTAGGAAACAGTGAGACTTTGAGACCACACAGTATATACTATGCAAAGGCAACACCTTTGTGTGCATAGGTATGTATCCTTAGGGTCCTTTTTGGAGTCTGAGGGGATAAGAACGGCAGATATCCAGAACATGGTCCATTGGACTAGAGTAATGCCAAAATAAGAGGCACAATGGGCTCTCTACATGCATGACTTCTTTAAGAGGCCACTCAGTTACCACCGCCATCATTATCTCAAGGTGTTGACTGTACACATATAAGGACTTGGTTATTCTATCACAGTATTGATACTTCAGATGTCATGTATTGTAAACAAAACACTGTATTCCTTTTATTTCCCTGCCACTTAGCCTCGGTGTGTGAGTGAACATTTGCATTCAACACACTACAGCAAGTATAAGTTTTGAGTTACCCTGAACACAGAATACTAATTTGTCTCATATGAGAGGGAGATTAGCATAACTGATAAGCACCAAACTGTGTATAAAAGTTCCACTTTTTGCAGGGATGCATGGCACCTTCACTTTAAAAAGCTTCATTCTTTCACTTCTTCAAAACATTCTACCATGTTGAATAAAATACCATATATAATTGCACAATGGATAAAATGTATACCAGAAATTTACTATATACAGTCTGTGAAGTTCATTCCATTCTCACTGAATTTTATATAACTGAGGAGTTATGAGAGATACACAAATATTTACCACAGAAACAACCTATTAAATTATCACTTCTGTGTTTAATTCTTTTGTTCTAACATATATGCCATTGTATAAATTTGAACAAGATAAAGTTTGTGTGCTGAATGCATTAATAAATGTAAAGTACTTTCTTTTTCCTTTGCAGCAGCTCCTTACTATCAAAGTTGACTTAAGATATTAAAAACTGAGTGTTGTTTCCATATTGAATAAGTGCACATTTAAAGCTTTTCTATGGGAAATAAAATGAACAGAAGAATCCCTTATTATGTGAACAGTAGATTAAATAAGGGCTGCAGGTGAATTACAAATGAGCAGACAGTCGGTTAAGTATTGCCTATCAATATTTACCCTATATCATCAGTCCGATGAACACAAACTCTTGAGACCTCACAGGCTATTCTCTCAGCGAGAGAATATGTTGCATTACAGTTGTTCAAGAAACTGCAACTTACACTCTGATTACCCTACTCTGCTCAAATTACCACAATGCACCCTACTGAGAAATAGATCTTCCAATCGTACATCATTTATTGTCTTGAAAATTCATGCTAAGCTTGGAGTAAGGCATGAACAACAGTAGATCAAACATAAACTAGAATTTTCCACCAGTGGTTTACATAGTGAGCAAACTGGATCCTCTATCTTGAATGGGCAGTGACGGGATTGCTCAGCTCATCAGATACAGCAAGCTGCTTCTCTCATCAGTAGCACAATCAGTGAACAGAATGAGCAGTGGATTATCATAAACTTTCTCACCAATGAGATGATTTCAGATACACTTCAAAAGAAAGTCCTTCAAAGACACAAGTGTAGGAGTGGGACGGCAAGTTGCAGAAAACATTCACCATGTTTGTAATCTTATTGAGGTGGATGTGCTCATAACCAGTAGCGGCTATTCAGGTAATGCAAGTGAAGTGCCACTTCACCTGTTTTTTCTATCAGACACATCCTCATTATCATTTTTTGTGATGATTTAATTATTATCTTGCTGTTGTCGATCTCTCGGCTTTTCTTTTTGTGTTGCCGACAGTGGCTATTCATGCTTCTAATAGGTGACGTTCTGTTTGCTAGAGTGCTATGTCTGCAGTGAATGAAATCAGAATTTTAAATAAGGATTAGTATCTTTACGTTGACGTGATGTAATAAATTATTCCCAACTGTTCATAGTTGCTATGTCAATAATGACTTATGCCAATAAGATTCTATTTTTTAGAAACTCTTGGTATATACAAAATGCAACTAGGATGAAGACTTGCTGAAGGTTTCTCTTCGACACGTCAACTCTTAGCAGAGAGAGTTAGTAGAACATAAGTAATTTAGTGTATTATATATGTTTGATTCCTTAACATGATATGTGTCGATAATTTTAATTTTTGGTCCTAAAGTTATTTAGAAGTATAGATATTCTTGTGCTGCGAAAGTGAAATGTGTATCTGTTTAGGGACAAAATATTAACATTACAAGAGACACCATTTAGTAGGTGGAAACCTAATGATATTTGGGACATCATACCAGAATATTAGATAACATGGGGATAAATCCAGTTGCAGAAATGCCAGAACACTGTATAAATCCAACTCTCTGCTTTAATAAGTCCTTCAGTGTTATAGTTGAAGGTAGAGAGCACTGGGAGGATAATCATCAACACTAATCAGGGACATTGTGTGGTTCACTGGGGGATCCAAAACAAAAGATGGAACAGGAGCTGGTATATATGGAAGACAGTAGTATCACCTGGGAGCTTTGACCACAGTAACCCAGGTAGAATTATATCTCATCAGGGCTCGTGTGGTAGAGTGAAAGTGGAATGTGGCGGAGTGTGATGACAGGTGCTACAGGAATTGTAGTATCTGATATATTCAGACAGCCAGATGGCACTGCAGGCATTAACAGCACCCTTCACTATACTAAAGATCATTAAGGAATGTCGGGAAGCCCTAGAAAGCATAGAGCAATGCAATAGACTACTGTGGCGTGGGTCCCTGGCCACACTGGGGTAATTGGAAATGAAAATTCAGACAGGTGGCTAAAATGGAAGCGCAGGCCTCATTTATAGGACCAGAACCCATCTTGGGTATTACCAAATCTATTAGACTGGATTCCTAGACAGCATGTAATATACTGGAAATATATCCAAGAACAAAGACATGAAAAGTTAATGATGCAACAACCATGTCTTAGAAGGAGCATTGCAGTGGTTAAATTAAGTGGGAAACAAATCAGGCCCATGCTGGGTTTGATGACTGTCATGGAAATTTTAAAAAACACCCGCAGATAATGGGGTTTCAGAAGACCCAAGATGCAGGATGTGTGATATAGAGGAAGAAACAGCCTCACACTTGATATTTCAGTGTGAAGCAATGGAAGTAAATAGATACAATCAATTTGGAACTGTTCATAGAAATGAGATAGTATCTAATCAATTGACTCCTGAGACGTATTAGAGTTTAGGGAGGTGATGATCAGAAAAACATGGAGAAAACAACACAATAAACCTAAATTTTCAGTGTGAGCAGGTATGGATATATCCCTACTGTTCATCTGCCTGTCAAATATATAATCTATTTAGGCACATGGAAGGAGAAAGACAAAGCTTTTAAATTACAGAAGGCCAGTGGATTTAATAGAACTAAATGTTAGAAGGGAGGTGAAAAAATCAGGGAAATCTTATAACCTTCATTTTAAGGACTTGTAATTTCAACAATTACCCTGATTATGCAGTAGTGTGACATTTTAAAAGCTCTTCTGTTGGTCATACCTTTTGTTCAGAAATAAGTTTGGTGTCTGGAACACTCAAGGATTTTGTGACTTCCAAAATGTGACACATGCTTTTAATAAGGACAAAGATTCTGAGGAGCCATTAAAGTGTCAATTGCCATTTAAAACTTTAAAAAAATTACAATCACAGATGCTCTAAAGGAAAATACAACACTGTGCCTTCGATTTAACAAATGTGCTCTTTAAATCACAAATTTTCCAACTAGTTATTAGCACTGTACTATACCTAAGCATTCAGTAACTTTCATTTAAGAGGCCAAGATGAGAATTTCAATTGTAAACCTTGGGAATTTTAAGGCACTGTTGATGCTATTTATTTGTAAAAAGTCCTTAGAAGATCAAATGCAGTATCAGGAAATTAAAACTGTATTTAATGGTAATTAAAAAACTGTTCAAAATGAAGTGATCCAATGCATTTCAAACTATATATAAGAAACATTAAAGGAGAACTTAATAATGCAAAACTTATTTCAGTTCAGGTTAATGACACAACAGGCATTTTTGTGAAATCTCTGTTCTGTTATTGTTAAATACATAAGCAAAGGTGAAGTCACTGAAAGATTCGTAGGGTTTTATGACTTAAATGGGGACAGGTTGGCAAAAAACTTATTTAAACTGTTAGATAGCAAATTGAAAGATTTCAAACATGAACACAAATTAGTTGCACAACACACTGATGCCAGGGCATTTAAATTGCTGCAAATAAGAATTAAATATTAAGGTTCCTTGGACTCACTTTGTACATTGTATGGCTCACTGCCTAAATTTAGTTCTACAACAGAATATTTTGTATGAGTGGCAATGGTATCCCATCATTTTTTAACCATTCTGCAAAAAGAAAGCACATCCTTGAAACTGTTTCGCCCAGAATACCTACTTTTGCTGAAAATGTTTGGTCCTCCAGCTCTAGGCTTCCTTGAGTTATAATTTATGAGTGGAGCAATTTAAAGAGTGTATTGCAACTGATAGTGAATGATGAAACATATGAAGAAAATACCATTAGGTCATGTAGATTTATAAACAAATTCAGTGACTTTGAATTTACCTTTTTAGTGGTTGTATTCAAAGACTTTTTTGTCTCAATGATCTTCTTTATGAAATATAGCAGAAAAAATCTGTGTACATTAACTACTATGTCACAAACATTGCAAGCACACATGCTGTTTTAAACAATAAAAGAAAGGAACATTTTCTTCAACCCTTTGAAGAAAGTAAATGACCTACAGCAATACTTCACAGAGAGGAAACAGTTCCTTGGCAGAGGATGACATTACTCAGACCTATTGCCTGCTTTATTATGAAATAATAAGAGAATATTCTGATAGAAATGGATTTGAGATTTAAAGATTATGATAAATTACAATTTCCAAGTTTTACACACTCAACAAAATTAAAACGCTTCAACAAAGAGCTTTCTGAAAATTTTCTAGTAAATTTAGAACAATGCTATCCACAGATTTTCAACAACATACCTCAATTACAAAAGGAATTATCACTTTTTTATGCCAATAACAGTTTTAGAAACAAGATTTCAGGACAGGTTTTACAAGACCTTCACATAAATAGTGATGTTTTTGAAGAAAGTTATAAATTATTTAGTTTGATGTTGACTATGCCTTCAACAAGTGCATCTGTGAATAGGGTTTCCCTAGCCTGAAAAGACTGAAAACATTTTCACACAGTACAATGTCACAGTGCTGGCTTTCTTCATTGACTAGCATTTGAATACACAAATTGTTACCCAAACTCATCAAAACTAATTGAGGGGCAACATTTTTACAGGGACATTATTGATAATTATGCCAGCTGAAAGACAGGAGGATAGATTTAAGTTACAAGAAATAGGGTGACCTTAGATAACTTTATTAAAGTATATTAAATGATTGTAGTATTTCATATTCTTTTGAAGTAGCAGTACATGAAGTAGTTTTTGTTGCGCAATATGCCTCACTTCATCTCTTCTTTTTTTAACATCGGCCACCACTGTACACAACAATCTCTAAACTTATATCAGCAGTGTCAATCAGTTACAGGATTGATCAATCCATCATTGATGATCAACTTTACCTCTGTAAAGTTTCTGCCAGATGGGTTCCTCATCTCCTTACACAGGAACTGGAAGTCTGACAGTGGCCCCTTATCCCTACCAGTAGGAGGGAAAGGGATTTTTGTGATGAAAATTGGGTCCAGCATCAAACACCCAAGTCTAAATAAGCAAGTAAGATGAAGGACCTGGAAGTTTGATAATGGCTCCATACCAGCTACCAGGAGAGAGAGAGAGAAAGTTTTGTCATGAAAATAAAGTCCACTACTACATACCCGAGTCTAAATAAACAAGCAAGGGTAAACAACCTCAAAGTCTGTTACCATCTATTTGTAGGAAGGATAGGAATTTCTGTCATGAAAATTGAGTCCAACACTACATATCCAAGCAAGAATGAAGGAAAGAAAGCTGCAACAAACAAGTAAGTACAAACGACACTTGTCACTTTGAAAAGTGCCTCCAACTGTTTTTGGGACTTCAAGAGGCATTTTGATTATGGACCTTCTTCAGAAAAAAGAACAATAAATGCTACCTACTACTGCAGACTTATGCTTAGGTGAAAGCTGCTTATTGGAGAAATGTCTACACTCATCTGAGACATCATTCTTCCCCAGAACAACAATATGGCTATATTGATATCTGAAAACTTGGAAGAGATTCACTGGCCAGCTCATGAAAATCTTCCTCATCCCCCTGTGACTATCATTTGTATGGAGCATGGAGCATTTAAAGAGACACAGGTGCAGTAGGGTAGGAATAATTCCACAATGACGCAGCAGTAGAGGAGTTCTGCATCACTGCCTGCTCGCACTTCCCTCTTCAAGGAAGAAATAAAAATATGACAATTCATTGAGAAAAGTCTACTTACAAATTCAGAAAATATTTTAGAAAACTTATTTAGTATTGTACATTTTCATAGCTTCAACAATTAAAAAAAAAAGTGTCACATACACATTACATTTTCTAGCTCCTATTTCTTTATTTTCATTTCCCTTCTAGTATCCATTCCTACAAAAGCTTATTTTTCTATTGACTGTATGTTAATCTAGAAAATTTTGTTGTAGGTATAAGGAAGCTGCAGCACACTGGAATGTCAATCTTTAAGAATGGATCAGTGCATGCTGGCTTTGAAATTCAGTACTCTTCACATGTTACAAGAAACCAAAGTAATTGTTACCAACTGCAACAAACATCAAAATGGTTAATACCACAAAGGGAATTGACAAAACTTGTGTTTTTAATGAGATCTGCATTTTTAGTGTTGTAGCTTTTTCTTTATCTCAATAGTTTACCAGTAACATAAATGTATATAGGATTCATTCAGAATCAAAAAGGAGTTCACAAGCTATTAACAGAAAATTCAAGACATATTTTTATAGTTAAAAATATCTCAAGTCTCGCATTTTAATCAACATCGTTTTATTGAATTTTGAAAAAAAATTGAAAATAATGAAAAATTGTCAATGCAAAAGGCAATGTGGAGTGAGAGAATGTTTGAAACCTATGTTTTATACATTTGCATGATGTAAACCTTTTGAGAGAACATTTTTAATTATGCTCTCTCACCTCTCTCGTTCACACACACTTTTTTCCCTATATATGCTTATTTTGGTTTTAGGGACTTTAAAACATATATTTCCATATCTTGAAATTGAATTTTTGGGTGAAATATAACAAATAATTTACTCCGGGTATGTATTACAGAAAGTAACAATCTGGTTTGTAATTGATCCACCCTTGTATAAGTGTATAAAACCCTTCACAGTATCTGCGGACTCAATCATACAACAAGAATGAGGCACAAAACAAGTTTCAGTACGTAATTCAATGGATTATTATATTCCCCATTTGTATCGGTTCAAGAATGCAATAAGACATTTGCTACAACATAAATGTGACAGCTATATTAAGAATTAAAGGAAAATTTAACACAAGATGCAGAAAGCTGGTAATTAGCACATTAGACAGACATAAGTCTTACCTTGAAGATTTTACTGGAGGGAAGTACCCATCCTGTAACAGAATAATTAAAATGTACATTTTCACATTATCATCTCCTCCATGGACTAGTGGTACCATGCTAGCCTCTAGTTCCCACGGTCGCAGGTTCAAACCCGACAGAGGGCGATGGATTTTCTCAGGCGTAAAAACCCTTAACATGGCTTCCTTTAGAAGGGAAGTAAAGCCGGTGGTCCCGTGTCGATGTAAAAGAACCTCAAGTCTGATTAAGAGGCATCTGAGGAAAATTACTGGTCTTTCACACCCAATATAGAATGGGACACTAAGGACCATAGCAGTTAAGAGCGTCCGTAAATAAAACTCAAATTTAATTATTTAATTTCTATACAGAGTTAATTAAATGTCCTGCATAACATGATTATATTTTCAAGTATCAGGTTTTGATTTGTTTATAAATTGCCATATGTGGAAACACATACAATATGTGGAAACAAACATTTCACTTTTCATCAAGTAATGAAGTGTAAGAAAACCAAGCAATAGAAAAAGTATTTAGATCTAGATATAATGTTTGGTTTAAAGAACACAGAAGTGGCAAATAGAAAGTTTATAATCAGAATATATGATTCAATCAAATGTTTAGGAGAATTAAGACAAAAAAGGTTGAGAAGGCATGGGGCAACACTAGCAGGAATAAGGAGAGGAATAAACTGAATTCTTCTATGCCCATATCCCGGGTGTTAATGTGTGTAAGATAACTGACATGTCAACAAGAATCTTGGAATTTTAATTTTACATACATGGTTTAAGAGATGATGGACTCTAACCAAACGATTATCATCATCCTCAACACCAGCTTTAAAACTGGAAAATTCCCCAACAATATCAAAATCACTGTCACACATCAAAAGTTCTTTAATGTTCTCTGAAGCTATTTCGAAAGCTCCAATACTTCCTACATGAGCTAATTTAAAAGTTATGACATTAATTGAAGACAGGTTTCAAATATGGATTAACATGTTTGGAATTCCTACCTAAGAGAATCTTGCCTCCTCAGTATTTAGCTGAAATATAAATAACCTCAAATACACAAAAACCAAAACCATGTGGTACCCACAAATATTTCTAGTATCAAGTTACATATTTATCTATCTCAAAAGCTGAAAATTGTATAGCTACCTGAGCATAACACAGTAGTGTGTTAAACCCATTCTTATTGCAGATGGCACCACAGGCAGTGGACACTGATGACACAGGCAATGAAATATTTGAGAAAGCAAACACTCCAGACTTGCGTACCTTATCAACATTTACCAGTTATGGGGATTGAGGAAATAGTCAGAAGCATGGTTGGGTGAAATTCAGACTGCAGACCTTCCAAATGTGAGCCTCAAACATTAACAAGAAGCCATCTCATTTGGTAGAGCTAATTGTGATATGCAGATGCAATGATATTTAATTTCAGTTTCATCTAAAGGCATAAACACACACATACACATAAGCCTACTCTCTTTGCACAAGAGCAATAAGCATGTGTGTGTGGCTGGTTTCCTAACACTACCAAATACTTCTCTTCCCTTATAAAATCTATCATGAGCTATATATTAGGTCAGCTAAAACAGAGAGCCGTAAACACACACAAACCTACTCTCTTTGCACAAGAGCAATTTTGTGTGCGTGCGTGCGTGTGTGTGTGTGTGCGCACACACAGCAACACCAAACACTTCTCTCCCCTTACAAAATTTATTATATACTGTCACATGAGCAATGGCAAGAGCTTAATTTAACTTATTTTATTGTTGGGATTATTTTATTAATCATTTTATGATACTTGAATTTAGCTTGGAAATCTCTTTATATTGTAAAATGCAGCAGTTTTGCTAAGTTGTGTAACTAACAGGATGTTCTAAGGAGTGCCATTTCCCATGAAAGTCCCTGTGGACTTGACCGACACGTCAGCTTCCTAATAGAAGCTTCTGGAACAATCCTGCAGAAAGGTCACCTTGCATTGTGCAACTTCAAGGCGGTTCCACACCATATTTGACAATGTCCGCCCTGTCAATACCGAAACACCGATAGAAGCTCAAGATGCTATATAAGCAAGTGAGTGACACCCGCTCCGGGTTGTCTTGTTGTTGTCTTGTCAGTTCATCTTGTTTTGCTGCTCACGACAATCGGGGCCTAGCCCCTTAGGCTGTGCTGCACCCACATCCTGCAGGCCTCCACAGGATTCAATCAGACCATGCCCACTGCCTTGCCATGGCACAATTCAACATAATTTTCAGGTGAGCACCTAAATTCTTAAACCCCTTTACTAAACTAAATATTATGTTCCAGTCGATTATTCAAGTTAGGAAGCCCCCATCATTGTAAACC